>RSEE01000012.1:0-600000 GCA_003971905.1 Moniliella sp. 'wahieum'
CAGGTTTTCCCCTGTACTACGTTTCCTTGCCGACTATTATGCAACAAGATAACCAATGTGCTCTCGTTGCTAGCACATCGCCTGGTCGTCTTTCTTTCCTTTGTCGCCCCGCTAAGGTGCACGTTTACCGTACATGTTTTTGATGTTGGGTGGGGCTATGTGCGATATGGGGATTCAATGGAGGGTCATGCATGTGTTGGCCGCTGCCTTCAAATGCTGACGAAAGGAATACGTGATGTTAGATTGCTGCTGTCTGGCCTTCTACTTTTATGCCAACTCTTCCAAGAAGCGGCGCCCCTCAAAGTAGAAGTCCCTTCTTTGGTTGGTACAGTGAGGCATAACGTTCGATACGCCTCTCAGTGCTTCATCCCGTGCGGCCCCATCTTCCTGGCACCAGCCGCGAGTACACCCGTCTGCCTGTCATGATGTATGGCAATGCTGCTATCATCTTTGTTCGCTTTGTGGCCCTGGTACTGTTTGCATGCAGTTTCGTACACCATGCCCATACCCTAGGAACTTGGCTCGATGCCCTCGCCGCTCCCAACAATGCGATCAGCTGTAACCGATATGGACGGTATCTCTCCAAACTTGGTGCGCACATGGGTTCGATGAAGATTACTAGCCCAAATTGTGGTGATGGTACGTTGCCCACGCTCTTTGTGCTCTCTTGTGCTCTCTTGCGGTAGAAGTTACTGAAAGCAGATGCCGGCTAGGCAGCCCCAGCCAAAATTCAACGTACATACTTCCACAACAAGGGAACTGGGCTGCAGCAATGCCTCTTATCCACAGGCAAGCGACGCGTACGCGGTAAAAGTGCAGGCACTCCTGTACTTGACGATAAGCAGCCGCCCTCTCAAGGCAAGTATGCGCACTGCTAATTTCAATCACTTGTCTAGGGTCCTCCGCTGCCTTCCCCTTCCCTGAGCCAAAGGCTTCAGACACGCTACTGCCGCCCAAGCCGGTGCTACGCAGCCTTGCCACACTTGCAGCCGCCTCTGCTATACGCCGAGAGGCCTCTCCTTGTCCCTAGCTCCGCAGCGGACCCACCAACCAGCCCAAGCGCGTAACTACCGTGAGTCGTCCTTAGGACCCCAAGGGATTGTACCCCTCAAACACCCCGCGGCGCCCGCCCGTGACATTTGCTTGGTTTCCCTACCGATCATGTTGCAAACCCACAGCCTAGGAGGGACTAGGCATTCTCGGTGCGTTGGCTGACCAAGAATGCAAGACGAGAAGACGTGTGTATCCGCACAACGTTCTGAACTGCGTGCGCTGCTTTGGCCAATGTGTCCAAGGCACTCTTGGGGTACTACTACTCGAGTAGTATGGCAGTGAGTCCGGTCAAATTGGTGTGGTGGCCTCTTTTTTCTCTGACATTTGGCGTAAGGAAGAGGTCGAGATTAGGCCGCCAGTGAGAACGTGTCGGTACCCGAAAATGGTGAGGTCCGTTCCAGACCCCCGTTCCCGTCACGTCGTCGACTGCCAAAGCTGGGCCGAAAGTAGCCAGCCAGCGTGGTGAACCGGGCGCGTCCCAAGACTGGTGGTCTGGACGGGGTGAAGCCTTGTGTCTTTCGTCCTTGCTTGAAGGGCATGTTTTGGGAAGGCTGGCTCTGGCTTGCGACGTGAGGGACTGCACTCACGCGCTCCCTGCGGTTTTCTTCGTACGCCCATCCTCCCACACAGCCGGTCGGCATGGAATGGGTGAGAATCACACCCTACCTGACTGTTGTTCCTCTCATCTACGCCCAAGCGCGAGGGGGACGAGGCGATGGTGCGTAGTGGGATGTCGATCCGGTCCCGGGGCAGGATGTGGGTCGCGTGTAGGGCGAGAGGGGCAGCTGGCGGTGGCAAGAGACGCGATCCAAGCGACGCGTTTTGGCTCCAGCTTCCACCATCGCCCCTGCCCAACGACCACCACCACCACCCGCAGCCCCCACTCTACCACCAGTGGTACTCCTACCCACCCTCCGGTTTCATAGAGAAACGCCATATATCCGACATTTTTACAGCAGGCTGCAGCCCGTCCTAGTAAGGGCTCTACCATTACTATAGCCCGTGCGTCTACCAAAACTATACATCGTGGGACACAGAACCAGCCAAGGAATCCATTGGGGGGGACCACTAAGATTGACCAAGACCGTACCCCTGGCAGCTTGGCATCCAGGTTGGGCACACCATCCCCTCCGTCCGTTCGACGGACGCCATCCGATCACAGGCCGACCAGGAGTCGTCCATCGCCACCTTGTCCCAGGGAGCCGTGGCAGGGAAGAGTCGTGTTGTGGTGGGCAGATGTTGTTGTACGTTGATGGAGCTTAGTGAGTTGCGAGGTACCGTTGGGCAGCGGTGCTCCAGTCCCAGTGGAACGCGTAGCCGGCATCTCCACATGGTCCAACACAGAGTACTTGCCCAAAACCACTCCTCATCTTCCGAGTCCAGGAACGGCGTCAACGCTCCCCATTCCACCCTCTTGATGGACTGGATGCAGCGATAGAAAACATGTTTCATGGGCTGCAAGGAAACCAGTACGCCGTCGGAGTCAAGGCGCAGTGGTCCCATTGAATCTGTTCAGGTCGTGAACGCAAGAAAAGGCGTACAAGTCCGGGTCAATCCACCGTTGGATTACATGGGGCTCCCCATTGGGCAACACAGTAAACGGGCGAAAGGGTAAGGTAGTGCAGGTGATTTCCTCGGGCTGCCGCGCATGGGTCCAATCCAGCACATTGATCAACAACACCCCGAATGGTAGTCATCCTGCCGTATCCTTAGAATATCAAAGGGACCTACACCCTGGCAAGGCGCCAAAGCCTGGCCGTCGGGGGGCCGGGGAAGAAGGGAAGTGGTAGGCTTGGAGATGCAACATGCTTGGAATCATGGCGCGGCCATCTTGCATCCACGGGCGCAGCCTGGGCCAATCTCTTGGCCGGGGGACCAGGCGGTCGGGCGTGCGGCAATCAAGGATGGCGAACCAAGCCGGGTGGCGGTGGACACGGCCAGTAAAGGCATGCTTGTAGCCCTTGAGGACACCAAGGTAGTGTTTGTAGGAAAATTGTAACGCACGTGGCCCTTGATAAACTCCTCATCCTCGGCGTCTTCGTCCTCCAACAGGGCTTGCTGACAAAAGAAAACACGAGTGTCTCCGTTTCGGGGAAGACTTGACGTCCACACACAGAATCCACCCGAAACCAATTATGATTCGTCATCCCCGTTTCTTAACGCCATTGAACGCACGATTCCTCCCCTGGCAAGAAGAAAAAGAGACAAGCAGGAAAAAGAGGGTTAGTCACTTGTCATCGCTCCCCCAACCAGCCGAGCAACAGTTTCCCCCGGCCAACAAAACCCAGAGGGC
This sequence comes from Moniliella sp. 'wahieum', assembly GCA_003971905.1. Lineage (NCBI taxonomy): Eukaryota > Fungi > Basidiomycota > Moniliellomycetes > Moniliellales > Moniliellaceae > Moniliella > Moniliella sp. 'wahieum'. The sequence continues at coordinate 3,347 of RSEE01000012.1, forward strand.
GCGTACCGGTTTGTTCTTCTCGGCCGCGGCGGTTGGCTCAAATCCACCGCGGGTTGCCAACTGAGCATCCGGCTGCGCTGGGAATCGAGATGATACTGGGACGGATCGAAGAGCAGTTGGTTCAGCGAGAACAAGACCTTGCCCGACTTACATCTTGAGCAACCATGTCGGATGATCCTGTCCACTTAATCGTAGGGTCGCTCGAATCGCTGAGCGTATCGTGGAAAAGAGCATGCGGGGCGTAAGACCCAAAGGCGCAAGTGAGTCGACGGCCTGGCCTGTGGTTAGATTGAACATGGAAACCATTTGTTTTCCAGGCATATGATAGTAATCAACCGACGGACCACTTGGGGAGGGGGGGAGGTAGGCGGGGGGAAGGTGGGCAACCAAAGAAGACCGCGTTAGAGCCACCACAAAGAGAGACCAAAACCAGACCACTGCCATCATCCTGGTTCCCTTCATCACGCATGCGAGCACAAGACGTACCAAGCTACCAAGCAGTCATTTCCTACCAGGGCGAATCGGATTCCCAATAAGAACAACTTCTGGTAAGTAACCCACCGGGAATGTCCAAGATGGTGGTCTTGAGCTTTGGTGAGAAATATTCATCATCGGTCGCAACGCAGTGCGCATCGTCCTGGGCTTGCAAGTCCGAACCACCATGGTGAACGACGACAGATATGTTGGTATTGCTCTCAGGATTGTCTGTGGCGAAAGGTCAGGCGGGATCAAGAAAGAGGGGGAGGAACAAGAACGAGAATATGAACAAGCAAGAGCCGCCGCAACGACAACCAAAACAGCAACGTACCCCGACCCAAACGCTCAGCAACGGACCATCAGAGACCACATCGCCCCCAAAAACGTCCAATCTTCCGGTGCGGCATAGGCATACAACACATCTTGTGCGACTCGTCCCAATATAACATCAGCTCTCGTCTTCGTCGAACGTTATCCGGGTACTGCGAAAGCTCAACCCGCCGTACTTGCTCTGCGGCGGACCTCGATATTGATCCCCTTGGCGGCGCCTCACCATCACACTCGTCGAACACAACCGGGTTGACGAGCGGGCGGAGAACAAAGGAGTTGGTAGGGTTGGTGGGGTCCATCTGTGCGGGAGAAGGAGAGGGAGAAGGAGGCGGAAGCCGGAGAGGTGTGCCAGACAAACTCCATCCAAAGGGGGCGTGGAGGAGTTCGTTGGCAATGACCAGTGCCTGCCATGTCGGGGAACAGTGTCCAAGCCGCAGGCGTAGGTCGCGTCTTGGAGCGGGAGCAGAGGCGACAGGGCAGGTGCAGCAGCCGGCAGGCGATGCGGCGCCAAAGCGTGTCGTTCCCCGAGAGGAACGCGTGCAGCCCTGCGGGCAGAGCGCAAGCGAAAGGCGCGAGGGTCAGTCTGTGGCGCAGGACAGCGGGAGCAGCAACAACACATACGCTTGCACGTCGACGCCAGCCGGACCACATCGCACGGCTCCAGCTGCGGCGTGTCGGCCACTTGCCAGACAACTCGGCGGGCAGCCGCGCGAACGACATCGAATCCGCCTGGCCGTCCACGCGCGGTGCAGAGAGGCAGCAAGGCAAGGCGAGCAAGCGGTCCCGGCTGCCAGTTGAACATTCTGAAGCCAATTGCCTGGCCGCCGGAGCCACGCCGTGGGCGGAATTGAGGGCCGGGCGGACTTACTATGGCCCAGAGATAATGTCTGCCACGCTCATTCGCATCCCCAAGGCGATTCGGCCCCATTTTCTTCTCGGTCGCTTTCTCTCTGCCCTACTACTCGTATTGCCAGGTAGCTCCGTACACCTGTTGGCATTCACTCGAGGTAAATGCTTTTTTTGGTTTTATCGGGGGGCAGTCAGCAAACATGAAGAGAACTGAGGTACCGGCACACAAAGAACAAAACATAAAGAAATCGGCCATGCCAACGGGGGGATTTTGGAATTAGTGTGGGGTTAGATGAGGCCGAGGAGGGAGTGGGGGATGGATCATTGGTGTGCAGAATGCAGAGCAAAAGAGCTTGAGGGGAAGAAGTGGGCTGAGGAGAAAAAATAGCGGACGTTCCCGGTTACAGGGCAGGGTGGAAGCGGGATTGGTGCGAGCAGGTACGGCAGGAGTGATAACGGGAGGTACGGTAGATGTGCGGGTAGAGAGGTGATGGAGGCATCGCAGTTCCTCCTGCATGGATTCGCGCATGGTGTGGTAGATACCTGTAGGAGAAAGGAGAATACAAGAGACAAAAGAAAACAAGTTCGTCAGCGGGCTCTGTTGTGCATAGACATAGACTGCGCAGAGAGTACACCCACGTTTTTCCCACTGGCCCCAGATGAGCCCGGTGTATAACATGGTTGTCCCGCCAAACCCGGCAGCAACAGAGAAAAAAGCAAACACAGCGCCCACCCCCCGCTGCGGCTGGAACCCCGCACCAATGCACAGGCCACCGCCAACACCACTGTGGTGAGAAACGCGCCAAGCCAGAACCGCTGGTTGCGCTCTGCTTGTGCTTGCCCTTGGACCAACGCGGAGACAGCCGCGTCCAGGCACTCGACCGCGCGGGCCCTCTTTCCCTCTGACAGGTCTACGTCCTGCCCCTGCTCTGGATCCGTAGGTGCAGCCAGGGATGCGGTGGCCGAGGGTAGGGGGGGGAGGGGTGAGCGAGGAGGAAGGTCGCCTCCAGGCCGAAATGGTCAGAGTAGCTGATGTTGTGCTGCGGGATGAGTTCAGTAAAGGCGACACGGCAAGAAAGTGGGGTCATCTCTCCCCTCGCTGGTTGAGCCAAAGGGAGGTTGAGGTCGGAGCGGAAAGGGTGGGGGTCCAAACGTCGTCGACGAAACGAGGAGGAGTGTAGTAAATGTAATCCAGGCGTTTTCCTGCCCGCGGAGCGCGTTCCATCGAGCTTCTTGCCTGCTGTCCAAGTGTTGAGCGGCGAGTCACACGTTATGCCTAGCTCGGCGATACCACGATGAGGATCGGGCAAGGCGGCGTCCCTACCGTCCTTTCCCTCGGGACTGCCCTTCCCTCTCGTCACGCGCGGCGGCAAGAGACATTTGCATCTCGCCCAGTCTGGGTGGGTGGCGAGGTAAACGTCGGTCAGCCCGCCAACGTCGCGCAGAGGCGGGCAGACAGCGAGGCCGGCGTGCAATTAAAGTCGCCCATCTGGCAAGGCAAGACAACGTTAGGGTAGGGGATGAAGGTGAGGTGGAGGGGACGTACGAGCAAGACATGGCGGCCTTGCTGGGCGCTTTCGCGCGCCCACTGGGCCAGCTGCCAGGTTGGGTGATGCGTGGCAACGTGTCCACTCGGGCCCTGTTCGCCACCGGCAGCTACAGTGTGGGTGAGGAACACATCCAGCCCGCGGGGCAGGGCAGGCACGTCAATCGTAGCGACACCCACGCCCTTTCCAACGATCCAGTCGCCCTTGCCCCACGGGACAGGGAGGCCGTTGTAGTAGTACGAGATGGACTTGGTGCGGACAATGGGGAAGCGGGAGAAGAGGGCGAGGCCCATGCCAAAGGCACCGCCGTAGAAGAACTTGCTCCATGGGAAACGGGGGGCAAGGTACGCTGCAGCGCAATGTAGTCGACGTGCGACACCCACAGCTCCTCGAGTGCAACCAGGTCATACGCCGGCGTGCTGGTCACGAGGCGCTGGGCGATGGCGTCGAGACGCAGCTGCTTCTTCTTGGACAGCGGCTCGGGCAGGCCCCACGTTGAGCGTCAGCACACGCAACACGTCCTTCCCATCCTCCTCGCGTCCCTACGTCGCCGGGGCTGTCCATGAGGGGGGTGGGGGGTCGAGGATGGGAGGGAGATGGAGAGGAGGCGAGGCGAGGCGAAGGAGGTGCGCCGCACAGGCAGACGACAGCTCAGCTAGGGACAGCGGCATGCTGTGGGACGGCATTCCACACCGCCAGTTGCCACTTTCAAATCCAGGCAGGCAACCCTACCGACGATCAGCCGATCATGATCTGTAGCTGAGGTGATCTTGCGGTGACGGGATAGATGGCTGACGCAGTGCGCCTCAGGGCACAGGGGCGCAGCAGGCAGCCCGCGGCCTCCCATCCTGTCCTTCCGACCACCGCCCCCATCCTCTTCGCTCCACTCAATACCTCCTGACCGCTGATCGTCTGGTCTGCCGCTCACTAGTACTTGCACACGAGTGTGCTGCTAGTGTCAAGTCGACGACGCAAGAGCTACTGAGTGGAACGAACCCTTTCGCTACCTCGCTCCTCTATCCCGCTTTCTCCCCTCGCTCCCCATTCCTTCCCGCTACCCCGACAGGATGTCCGTGTCCGAGCATACTACTGACACGCTGCGTAGAGTCACTACGCTCCATCGCCACGGCCGCCGGCATTCCGTCCGCGGCCGTCTCAGCAAGGATGCTCGTCGCCAGGCTCTCGCAGAAGCCGCTGCTCGAGTACGATCTTCCTAGCGACGCTCCTGCATCCTTCTACACGAGGGCGCTCTTGCGCGCGCTTCGCCATGCTACCGCAACTGGCGCCGCCGGCGGCTCAGCCGGACCTCCGACCACCCCCCGGGTACAGCCCAACACACCTCAGGATTCAACGAGTCGCAATTCGGCCTACAGAATTTCGACAAGAATTCCCATCCGAACCCTTGGATCTTCCCCGTTGGCTGCTCACTTCGAGCGTTTCTGTACGGACAGAGGCCTGGACATGAACTCGAGCCGAGTGTGTCACTACGGTGCCACGTTGGTGCCCGAGTCGATCCCGTGGGCCCAGGTAGCCCTCATCTCGTGCCAAGGTTCCGACTCCTGGCCTCAATACGTCGCCGCGCTGGAAGAGAGCGCTAACCTTCCCCAGCGTCGCAGAGAACTCAAGGCCAGCATCCTCGAGGCCAGCACTATCGGAACCTGACGTCCCTTGCTCTGCTCCGGCCGAGGTCTACAAGAATCGCGAGACCCTCGGCGGCGCGCCGGCATATGACGACACCCTCATGGAGCAGGCGACGGCATGTATGCCCGACCAATTCCGGATCCGACTCGTCGAAGCCCAGACCTACGGCTGGGACGAGTGGTACAACGTCTTGCGCCGTCTCATCCCACTGCCGCGCGCGAAGCCGCTCCGGCTCCGGCTGCCACCCCGGTTACCACCCGGTCCACCCGCCGTCGCGCAGAAGACGAACAACAGGAGCCGCACGCCCGCGACCCCGCGCTCAGGCCGCGCCCCTCAGACACAACCCAGTTTCTTTCCGTCTCAGCGCCGGCCTATGACCGCTCGTTCTCAAGGGCCAGCTCGCATTAACCCAGGCGGCATTTACCACCACGCGCATGCACCAAGAGCAGGAAATCTCCTTGCCAGGCAACGCTGCTATGAGAACTAACGCCGCACCCTCGCCGAGCGCCACAACCGGCGCCTCCTCCTTTTGCCGGCACGATCGGGTCCCCACACTCGATTCGGATGCTGCCTATCACGGCACATCGCTGCTGTTCCTACCGACCAAACGGAGTCTGACACCGAGTCGGATGGATCAGCTACAGTTATTGACGGCGGAACCGCCGCTGAGGACCGGGTACACAGGCCGCGTCTCCACTACGTCGGGATGGGACCAACATGTTGAGAACTTGGCCCAATGTTATGCATTCTGCGCCGAGATGAACGATATCATCGCCTTGGCGCGCACGGTTGTGCCCGGCAATATGGTGATGGCTCTGATCGTGGCGGCTAGGAAGAGAGCGGCGCACCTCGGTATCGTGACCATTGGCTTCTGCCGTACGACAAAAGTCGCTTCCTACGGTCAACGCCGCGATTGAAACTGCTTTGAAGCACAGTGGTGGCTGGTCAAATCTGCCCAAGCTCACAGCAAAAGCTGCATCCTATCGTTCGTGGTCGTCGTATATGCAAGACTTCTTCGGAGCTGTAGAGCGAATCCTGGATAACATAATCAAGACGAATGTGCTCCTGTTGGACAATGCAAGCTCTCAGACTGGATACAATTATGAGGCTGACCTTGACCTGGGGCAGTTCCTGGTCACCACGTTGGACAGGGACGGATCCACGTCCCTCGTCGGGCCCTGAAAGACGGTATCTTGGACCTCGTTGGCGTCCGCGATATGGAGCTATTTCAAGCGGACACGCATTTCTCAGGATCCATGGACGCTTCTTCGTAACGACCCTGCGCCTACGTGGTGACAAAAGTGGTGCGGAGTACATTCGACTGTTTGACGCGTGGCGCGGCCGCTACGAGATTTATACAGGCGCAGACCTTCCTCCCTTCGTTCGCAACATGTTCCTGATCAACGGTCTAGGAAAAGGCATTTTACCTGTCACTCTCCCGAGGAAAGCTGAAATCGATGGCGTGACATGGGAGGATCTGGCGGAACGCATCAAATTCATCCCTGCACGTACGGCAAGCGGCAAATGCGGGCGCAAGACGCACAAGACCCAGGACTGCGTCTGGTGAGGCGTACCGAGTCCTTCTCGCAGCAACAACACGAAGTTGGCGTAAACGGACTCGTCACGTCAGTCTGGTTAAGCCTGCCGCGGCCACGGTGGGAAATGGTGGGGGCAATGGTAGGGATGTTCCCCCTCTTAGCCGCAACGAATATGAGGCATGACGAGGTGCGGATGCAAGCGAGTGGAAAGCAGGCGTTCCAGAACACGAGGTGAAGAACTTGGAAGACCGGGGGGTCTGGGAGAGTGTGCTGCGGCCGGCAACTCGCTCCTACCACTATGTACGTGAGAGCAACCGAGCGGGTAGTGTCGCGCCTGTGTCCATCGAAAGTATGGACAGCGTCTCCGACCTCCACACCAAAAGCCTGGGATGTAAGGTCTTGGGGCCGCTGCGTGACCGCGACTTAACGCCGCACTGGTGTATAGTGGCGCCGGTAGCCCAAGCCCGCAACCTTGGGGTTCATAGTTCCTTGCAATATTCCTTCCTGGCGGGCAGGAATGTTCTCTAGTCTCTGTAGCTCCTGTGCAATGCAATACGCCATCACGGCCGTTCACTGGTCTTCTACATGCTTGTAGGAGATGAAGCTTGAAGAAGCTACTATAGGGATAGGCCGCAACACTAACGACACAGTGGAAGTGCCCATTAAAGGTGACGCCAAAAGCGGGGTGAGACAACTAAGTCGCCGAGAGTTCGCATTATGAAATGGCACGGCGGGGCGCAGACGCTGCAGGGTCGCCTTCCTACGCTATACTATACCCTGCCCCCAAGAACAGGGAACGAGCGAGAGGAGAGGCTCGCCCGAATACAAAGCGAGACCAGACAACCTATGACACTGCCCAGCATGTCAACCGATCAATTTGATCACAGAGGCCCAAGTGCTCATCGACCTAATTTCCTGTTCCCGACACCTCAGATGGCCAAATGGGGACTGTGACTCTTCGATCGGCCCAAGCTATTATATTCCTTCGGCTGCTGCGCGTAGCGAAATGCGTATACACCATTTTCATCATCAGCCAGGCTGGCTTCGGGAGAAGTACAGAGGGAGAGAAAGGAGGAGGAAGCCTCACAGGGGAAAACAAGGTATGAGTGAAGCAGGAACAAGAGACGAGAGGGGGCAGAGGGGGGGTGCATCATAGGATGGTGTTCATCTCTCGCTGGCAAAGCCACAGTGAGGACTACTCGGAGTCTTGGTAAGAAAGGCCTGGGGCATGGTTGAGGCACATATTCACATTTGCCCTCCTCCTTGCCCCCTCCCCCCCTCCGCAACGTCCCATTGCATCGAGCCTGGGCGGAACACAGAAAGAAATCTAGTTTTCGATTTCTTTTGTAGGAGTGGTTTGTTCCGATGTCGGGGAGATGGCGTCGATGGCTGGTGCCAGCTCGGCTTGGGGCTCGATTTGAGGCAGGCGACCAAACACACGAGGGAAGGTCTGGCCGAGATTGCGCATGTTGAGCGCAACCAGTTTCCGTGTCGGCATTTCAAACAGTGCGTCAATCTCCTCCAAGGTCTTGCCGCTCGTTTCAGGCATAAAGAAGAGCTGGTAGAAGAAGCCGACGATGGCCAAACCACCAAAGAAACCAATGGTCAAACCGGTGTAGGCTAGAGGATGTGCCGAAACAGGAGAGGGGCATGATGTTAGTTACCTGGATCCTGGTACAAGGGATATGGGAGATGGAAAAGATACGCACTCATAGCATTGACCATGCGGTCAAAGTTGTAGGTGACAATGAAACTCCAGAGGTAGAGGGCAGCGCTGCAAATGGCCATGCCCTGGACCGAGTACGCAGGGCAAAGCTCTCGGCAGGGACCACCCAAGTCAAGCAAGAGTAGGTGCCAAAGAAGCCCATGTAGAGAATGAGACCGGTGAAGAAAAGACCAAGCGCGGTGGCACGATGGGCGTCAAAGTATTCCTGGGACTTGGAAGCAGGGGAAAAGAGGTACCCAACGCCGACAAGAACGAGACCAATAATGAACCCAACGATTTTGCGCCCACACACGCCGACCGAACCTGTCCATGTAGAGCACAGCCGGAATAGTGCCGAGCCAAAGCGATCCACCGCCGACCATGGACATAAGCACCGACTTTTCGCATCGAAGTTGATGGCCGACATGAGACTGGACATGTTGTACATGATAGCGTTGATACCTGCAAAGGGGAGATGAGACAATGGACTCGTTAGTAGCTGAAACAAAACAAAATATAGCTGTCGAAGGTAAAGCGGCGGGAGGAAAAGTAATACATACCCGTCATCTGACCCAAGAAGATCATGATCGAACCGTAAATCAAAGCACGCCGGTTGCGGGGGAGGATGAAGAGCTCGAGGAAGCGTTCGTGCCACTTTTCGTGGGCGGCGCGGTCAGCTCAACGGCGGAGGTGTGCTCCATTACCATCCACTCCACCATCGATTCTGGGTTGTCCAAGTCGCGGAGGATGGACCAGACACGGAAGGCGCGGCCGTTGCGGCCCTTCGAGTTGAGCCAACGAGGGGATTCCGGCATAAACAGCAGCCCGACAAGAAGGATGGTAGAGAAGAGTACCGAACTGCCGAGCATGTACCGCCACGAGCCAGAGTGAACATCGAAAAAGATACCGCCGCAAGCGTAGCCCAGCACTTCGCCAAAGGCAATCATGAATGGTAAATGGACACCAGGTTGCCGCGCACCTCCTTTGGTACTGATTCGCCAATGTACACGCCGACACTGCCACCTTCAATGCCTACGCCAATACCGAGGATGAAACGACCAGCGTAAAGCATACCGACAGAGTGCGTACCGGCACAGAGACCAGCGCCGAGGGTGTACCACAAACACGAGATGATGATCGAACCGCGGCGGCCAAAGACATGATGAAGCGGGGTGATGGCGAACGAGCCGGCCATGGCACCAAGAGGCATAAGACTGGAAACCAAACTCCATTGGACGCACTGTGAGGGTCGAGGGAGCCGGGTTTCAGCGGGTCGTAGTGCCAGGGCGGGTTGTGTCCGTGGGTAAAGTAGTGTTGGATGCCGTGGGTGGCGCCGGAGATGATGGATTGGTCAAAACCACTGAGGATACCGCTAAAGGCAGCGAACAAGCCGAGGAACACAACCATCATACGGGGTTGGATGTGCAACGGGAGGCTGGAGAACATCAGTTTGTCGAGCCACGATTCGTTGGCCAACTCTTCATTCGCCCGGGCCTGGCGGATTTGGATTTGCTCCAGCAGCTGGGCCGAGGTCATGCGGGCGGCGGAGTCTTCATCAAAGCCATCCTCGTCATCCAGGTTGGCGTCGTCGGTCTTGGTCGCGGCGTTGCCGGCTTGCAGGTCCTGCGCAAGGAGTTTTTTCGTACACCATTGCTGCAGATGGCGGTACGGAAGTGGGAGGGGGAGGGGGGGGGGGGGGGCGGGGTTGGCGAGCGGGGAGAGAGGGGAGTGTGGTGTCGGGTGGGCGGGGAACAGGAGGCCGAGGACACTGGGAGAGGAGGTGCTATTTATGCGAGCGCGCAAACATAGTACGGACATGCACATAGCATAGCATGTTTCGGGGGCTTGTCGCGCCGAAGCAGGCGGGGGGCGGTAGGTGCAGGAGCAGTGCCGGGCAAAGAGTTCCCACGGAGAGACACTGAATGTTCAGGCAGACAGGCAGCAGACAGCAGACAGGCGGACAGGTACGGCGCATGTCGGTGATGCGGGTGGTCGCACTTGCCTCGGTTGCTTTGGTGGCAGATGCGCCGATGGCACGGCGGGCGCTGTGCCGCTGTGCCGCTGTGCGTCTGCGTGCTGGGCTGGGCTGAGCTGGGCTGGGGCTGCTCGAACGCCTGTGGACAGCAGAGCTGGTCTGCATGCCACATGTCACTCGCCAGGGCACTGCCCGCATCAGCACACCAGCACAGGATCAGTGTAGTACCCGCAGAGTGTGCCAGCACAGTGCCAGCACGCAGTGGGCCGCCAAAGCGCACTGGCGGCCGATCGGGGCGGGCACGCGGGCAGTGTGGGGGCGGGCATGTCTCTTGCCCCGTCGTGCTGCACGAACGCCAAACTTGGTGCGGGCGTGGCCCCGCGCCGACTCGGCCAGGCCACGCGGGGTCCGCACGCGCCAGTGTCGCCCTCGGGCCTGGTTCGGTGGGGTGGATGGAACCTCGATCGCCAATCGCGGATTCTCACTGCGCATCCCAGACACGATGCCCCACGGCGCCCCGCAGAGTTTCAGACACCCAGGTACAACGCACGGGGGAAGCGAGCAAGCCCAGCACGCTGCATTCAAAAACAGTGCACGGGGCTTGTGGGGCAGAGCCGCTGGGCGGCGTCTAGGCCCTTGGGAGTCGCTAGCAGGCGTTCAATGCGAACTGGTAGCTGGGGCAACCGGTAACTCTAGCTTAACTCCTCGTAAGATCTAACCCCCCGGCGCGCCTCCGGTAAACTTGTGGGCAGTGCCTAGCCCTGCCTCGCTGGGCCTCGTGCGGGCCAGTGCGGCTCGACGTTAGTGGCGCGCAGCGGGGTGTCTAAGACACCTCCACCAAAACAACCCAGAGCAGGCCAAACCCCCAATCGACTGTCCAACTCCCCCAGCGGCCGAACCACCGCCCAGCAGGGCCCAGCACCCCCATCATCTCATCGCGCCCGCGTCACACGCCATCCATCACACACCTCCCCCCGCCCTCTCGATTACGAGGAACGCCAGGACCTCGGTTTAACGTTTAGGAGGTTTGGTGGCGCTGCTGCTGTGTTGTGCGCTGCAGCCCACATGGCCCAGGCTACCTTCCGTCAGGTACGCTACACTGTCCTTTGAGAGCGTCAAATCGCGCTGGGCCGCGATTGCCACGATCCCCCACAGCGACCTAAGGAAGGAAGCGTGGGAGGCTGAGGCCTGCCTCAGCGCTGAGCGTCAGTAGCGCCCTGAAGAAGACAGATACCCAAAAGTTCTCTGTTCCACGTTCACCGCATCCGATAATCGATATTGCGAAATGTATGTTCGTTTCCCTTTCGCCCCCTCTTCAATCCACATCATATACCGGCACAGTCTATGTCACCCAATTTGGTGTCCCTGCCTTCCCTTGGTTGGAATTCAGGCGACATGGTCTCCGCCGATTCTCTACCTGTTTCCCCTTTTTCTCTCAAGCTCCGAGCTTCAAGCTTCAAGAGCTTCAAAAGCCTCCAAGCGTCAAGCTTCACCCCCTATCACGCTTCTGTCGACCCCACTATCACGCGTATCACGTATCACGTAGATATCACGTTCCGGCACAGGTATGGCCTGCTACTATGATGCTCTCCGCGCGCCGCCGATGTCCGCCTCCACTTATTCCACCTATTTTGCAACTGCAGTGCCTAACGCGTAAAGCGGGCCATTGTGTCCAGCCATGTTAGCCCCCTGAGGCCACCGGTAATGCAATGTCTGATGTTGCCGCAGAATGGGGCCGACGGCTACCGCAGATGACTTTGATGACACTTTTGTGACATTGATGATCACATTGCCCCATGCGATGTGTAATGCAAAACGTGGGATGCATGATTCATGATGCATGACCAGTGACGTGTGACGCATGACTCACGATCATCGATCATCATACATCATGCACCACTAGTCACTCCGACTCCTGATTTGATGGTCCGTGTTGGGGATTTGTTCACTAACGCCGCGTCGTTCTGCAACGTGCAACAGTCCAGTCGGATGAGGTCTTAGGCCGGGCTTAGGCCTTAGGCCTTATAGGCCTTCGACGCCTTAGGTCTTAGGCTAAGGCCTTAGGGGGGGGGGTGTTTTGTGGGCGAATTGGGTTAAATGATGAAGTGCATGTGATGCATGATGCCCCGGCAAGACATTGAACAGGCGGGGTTAGCATGTCTGAGCGGTGACAGTCATGACAACAAGTGTCCCTGGTACTCGTCGAGCATTGCCATGTTGACATGTTGACATTGAGTACTCGACTGAATATTGGATGGACACCGACAAGCGACGCCGTCACGCATAACTAGCTTAACTCGTGTCGGCCTGCATCGGCCCTGAGTTTGGCATGTGACATGTGACATGTGACACGTGCGATGAGAGAGATGTTTCAGGGCGGGCGATGGTCGATGGCGACGCGGCGACGAGAACCCACATCCACATCTGGAAAATTCCAGAGTTGGCGTGTTTCCTACTGCACCAGCCACCGCTGCATCACCCCCGTCAATGCCATAGCTGATCCGCAACCCACACACATCCTGTTCCGGTGGGGATGCACTGAGCGCGGGATGACCTCAAGCTCCAAGCACAGGATACAGCACTTGGTAACTAGAGCACAAGAGCCTCAGAACACACCGCTGTTTGCATGTTACCCCAACAACTACTATAGCATGTTTTTCGTCGTACCAAAACGATGAAGTTCGAAAGTTCGAAGCTTGAAGAATCCACTACCAAAAAAGCGCGTCGTGTGCAGGTCCGATAGAACGCGTAGCGTTGTGTCCTGTTGGCCATTGCAGCATATGGGTTAGGCGAGACCTGGCGACCTCAGCATCATCCACAGAGCATCGATGAAGCGACTATATTAGAGCTCCAAGTTTCAGGTGCCAAGCTCTCATTTCCGAAGAGGGCTTGTGGTGCCCTGTCGGAGATGGGAGATCTGATCTGAATTGGGGCCTGAAGGGCCTGAAGTCTCAGAACCCAGGCTTATAACGATCGGGTCCGCCACTCGTATACTCAAGACACTCATGCGCTCGTCGTTCTTACACTCACGGCTCAGCCTGAGCGCCAATGCTAATGATGGCTTACGATCAAAACGTCCCGTTCAATGCGTCGTGCGTTTTAAACGAATGGTAGGCTGAGGCTTCAGGGAAGCCCTTTAGCCTCGGATATCATGCACCATGGTCGCAGCACACACATATCTCAAGGACAGTTGGGATGTATCAACGGCTTTAGCCCTTGAGCTTTAAATTAAGCTGACCACGGACCTATTAATTATAGAAGCCAGCCAATGCATCGCGCTGAATGCTCCGGAGATGTATATCTGTGCCTGATGCGCTGGGTTGTTGTCCAACAGTGCAACACGGAAAAACAAACACCATCATCTTTCATTGAATTCAGGCACTCAGTTGGGTAAGGCCGGGCCATGGTAAGTACATCACGGAAATAGGGGTTCAGTCCTCTCGATTCTTTCTACAAACTCACACAGGCGTTCCTCCTTCCAAATGTCTTTCTGTCCCTCTCCACACATGGCTCCTTCGAGGGGAGGTTTCCCCAGTGGTTTCCCCTGTGGTTTTCCAGTGGTTTGCCCGTAGTGTGGAGGCTAGTGGTGCCCGGGGACAAAGAGAGCTCGGCCTGTCGGAGCGTCAGCGTTAATGCGCAATACCTGTGTCTAACATTGAAAGAACAGGAATATGCCCCGCATCATACCCACCCCACTGCAGCCTACTTACACATTCAATCAGTACCCTAGTTCCATAAGGTGAGGTATACCCTGAGCCTAGGACGAAGAAGCCACCGGCCCGTCGGATTGTCCCTCTGTCTGATATGACAAACGGTTCTGTGCTGGTTGTGTTTGGTTGAAGAGATTTGGCGGCGCAGTGTTGCTGATTGCAGAGCATCGACAATCATTCGCCACCCACCACACATTTCATATGTGTTCTTCTCGCTATGTTTTCCCTCTAACTCATCTTTCCAGAGGCATATTCCGCCGTTTGCTTTCCCGCTTCTCTCTCCCTCTGCAAGGCCCTCACACTCAACCCGCTCCGAGCACGCCTAATGCAAGTTGATAAAATCGAAGGCATTGGCCTCAGCTGGAGGGCGAGTGCCAAGTATTGTGGCTGCCCCCAATGTTGTGGCCTATGTATGCAGTTGGGAATGGGCTGCGCAAGGACAGACCATGGTGGCCCAAAGGGCCACGATCAGGTCGTATTCACTCCTCCCTTCCATGTTTTTTGACGCCCCCACCCCCTTGGTTCGTCGGCCGGTTGCCTTTCCTCTTCTTTGTCAACCTCTCTAACTTGCCGCTTCAAAAGAAGACCGGTCGTCGCAGTTCCAATTTGCCAATCATTCTCTGCTACCGCTGACGCGTGACGCCAGATCGATCGAGCCTGGTACTTAGCAAAAAGGCTCCTTCAATGGGAATGGGTTAGCGCTTAGTATTCCCTCGTTTTCACTATTCTTGTAGGCGACACATACTATCCTCCCGCAACATTCATACCTGCGCTTTGAAAGTTGCCTTTTGTCCCCCAGCCTAACCCCAGTCGCGGGGTTGCGACGTCCCTGGACAGCTTTTGAGGCCGACACAGTACGCAGTACGCCACCACGTACTGGGGCGCGACCTAATCACTACTAACTATCGGCATGGTCACTATATAGTCACTTGACACAGTGTCTGTGACGGGGTTTTGCTGGCTTCCCACAGTCGGAGACCTTCCCTGCCCATCGGGGCAAGACTCGCGGAGGACTGAACGCGTTTAAGATCCAAAGTCCAAGGAGCACTGGCGTGAACTTTGGAGGGTCGTGAGTAGTGATTTACTGTTCTCGTCGGACAGAGCCAGGTAGCGTCCGCGGGGAGGTTGCACGTTAGGGGCCGGACGAGAAAGCGGGGAGTCCCGATGGGCGAGGGAGGGCAAGCGAGCTGATCGGAAAGGTGGTTATTCTAGAGTGGAGTTGCCTAGAAGAGGGCTGACAGGGGAAAGGCAGGAGAAAGAATGGTGGGCGGCTTGGGCCATCACAATTGGATCTAAGAACAGTCAGATTTTATAGAAGAAAAGGGTTAAGGCGGAATCAGACGGAGTCCTAGTAATGAAGAGCAAGCGCTACGGAAAGTAACCGCGGCTTGCACAGCGTGGTCGACGCAAGTCGTAAAAAATTCGTAAGGGAGGTAGAAGGGGGAACAGGCGTAACAGGGTGAACAGGGACACGTGTAGGAACTGGGCCAGGGACATGAACAGGGGTAAATCGAATGGGGGGAACTTTCCAGAGAGGTAAAGACTATGAATACACAACCCGTGTTCTCCAAAAAGGCGCTGATGCTACGCAATCGGGCCCAGCAGGTAAAGGGTTCTGCCATGACTGGGCGCGAAGGGCGCAAAGCATCGTAGCGATGATCCCATGCGGCCAACATGGCGGCCCGCGGATGATATCCGCAGCATGGATAAGGTGTCCGCTGACTCTCTCTCGCTAGTGGAATGAGACTGACGCGTATTGGATGAGACGTCTACGACATGCGGGGCTCAACGTCGGGGTTAACCAGAGAGGGCCCCGTAACTGAGGAAGCGACCGTGGCCTATAGCTCGATCTGGACCAGCAACGTGCCCACACCACTTCCGTTGCCATGACCACTGGAGCCGGCCCAACTCAGCCTCCTTCCGTCGCTCAGCGGCTGTTCCGCCGCAGCCTCCCCGGGTCACACCCCGGCCCCACCTCTCAAAACGTGAGCCAGTGAGGAGAGCCACGGTGGCCCAAGTGCCACAGACGCTTCGCCGTCTATCGACGCCTCCTGGTGGTTTAATGGCGGGTGCTATTGGGATGCGAAGGAAGCTAAGTATGGATCTCCGCTGCTCTCGCGGGTCACCAAAGAGGCTCAGCTTCTTCAAGTTGGTCTGGAACAACCTTCCTCGATCAGCCAGCTTCCGTCGTCCTGCCGAAACCTGAACCAGCCACATCCTTGCTAGCCTTCCTCGGCGCCGAGAAACTAACCGGTGGTGTGTGTTAGCACTTCTGGCTATCCCGAAGAAAAACTGTCACTGTTTCCCAAGCTCCAGTTTTCCCTCATCGGTCGACTCAAGTGCAACCAAGGAGGATCGCGAGTACTCAGGGCCGACGGGTGGGCAGGGACGAACTCGCAGTGGCGACACACCCAAGTATCTATGGCGCTTCAACTCCCTCCACGGCACAGCCCCTGCTCCCGGTCACAACCCATCCCTGCTTCCTCAGCGCCACCAGGTTCCCCGAAGACGCGGTCTGGTGGTCCGTGCAGAGCGCTCGCTACAAGACCATGGGGCCGACGCTGACGCTGACAAGATGATTCATCAACTCACCGTTTCACACCCAGCCATAAGGCGGCGGTGAGTGTAAGGGCCCTGCCTTCTCTCCCTGTAATGCGGGTGAGAGGGCACTTCAATCCGCCCATACATGTCTTCTTCCTCTTTCCATTGAGGTGCCACTCACTAGCTGGCATCCGGATGTGCGACTCATCCGTCCTATATAGGCCTCAAACCAGAAGTTGGTGGCATATGCCTAGGCCTAGCTGTACAACGAAGACGAACGCCAACAGGACTCCCGTTTGTTACGATCAGGGCCTTGGTCGGTGGATTGTTCGAGTATGCTCTGCTCCGACTATGATTATAGGACAGCCTCTTGTTCGTATCTTTTCTTTTTGGTGTCATTTTCATGGAATGGTCGACTCTTCTCGGGTTGTTTATCGATGTTGTTGATTGTTGGCTGTACCATCAAAAGTCTATTGTGTCGAGATCATCCTCTCTCCCGTGCACACGTGCCGCATTCAACACACAGAGTCTCACTTGAGTCTACTTATTCGCGTATGCATAGGCGAATTGTCGCAGTACCTTCTCGAGCGCCTCTTGCTGGATTCGAGCGTAGTATTTTGGTGACAAGAGGACACCAGGTCTACGACTCTCCGATCTGGGTACCGTATGATGTGTAAAATGCAGTTCTCGATAGAGAGAGACTCTGACGCCCATTGTCATAGTTTGGCTGATCTCACTCCCATTTCCAATTTCTTCGTCTCGAGCGTCTCGCTCCTTCCCTGTTTCTTCCACTTCACACCATGTCCTCTCCTCTTGCTTCTTCTGTCGACGGGCGAAATGCAGGCCTTGTCCCAGTGGCTCGACGAGAACCTGGCTTTAGGTTTCCTCATCCGTCCGTCCAAGTCTGCCTTCGGCGTGGGCGTCCTGTTTGTTAAAAGAAGGACGGCTCGTTGCGCCTGTGCATGGACTATCGTGCGCTCAACTCGGTTACGATCAAGAACCGGTTGGCTCTTCCTCTGATTAGTGATGACTCGTGGACCGCCTCTCGGGGGCCAGCATCTTCACCAAGCTTGACCTCCGTGGGGCGTAAAACTTGTTGTGGGTGAGAGAAGGCGACGAGAGCAAGACTGCTTTCTGCACTCGGTACGGGCACTTTGAATCCCTTGTTATTCCGTTTCGACTTTGCAACGCCCCTGCCCCCTTCCAAGCTGTGATGAACGACCTCCTCCGCGACCTCCTCGACGTCTCGGTACTGGCATACCTTGAGGACATCCTCCTCTTTTCGACTAATGAGATGGAACGCGAGCGCCACGTTGCCGAGGTCCTACGGCGTCTGCAGCTGGCCAAGTTCTACCTCAACCCCGTCAAGTGTCAGTTCCACACACGCTGCACCAAGTACCTGGGCTACGTCGTTTCGCCTGACGACGCGTCCAAGGTTGAGTCGATTCGGTCGTGGCCAACACCCAGAACACCTTGCCAAGTCCAAGTCTTCCTCTCGGCTTCGCCAACCGCTACCGTCACTTCATCCGTTTATTTGTCCGTATCTCAGCTCCCCCGCCCGACCTGACACGCAAGGACCAGCGATTTTCTTGGACCCCAGCCTGCGAACAGGCGTTTGCCCAGCTCAAGCGCGTCTTTGCCTCGCCCCACCTCCTTTGTCACTTTGATCCCACTCGCCCCCTTCGCCTCGAGACCGACGCTTCGGAAGCGGCGCTTGGCGCGGTGCTCGCCCAGCAGGATGTTCACCGTCGTTGGCGGCCGGTCGCCTTCCATTCTCGCAAGTTCATCGCAGCTGAGCTGAACTATACTACGTCCGAAAAGGAGGTACTGGCCATCGTGGCCGCCGTGGAGGTGTGGCGCCACTATGTTGAAAGTGTTGAGACTGTCCAAGTACTTACAGGCCACGGGGCCATTGCGACGTTCCGCCGCCCGGTCTCGCCTATTGAACCGCCGCCAGGGCCGGTGGCGCCAGACCCTGTCCCTTACAGCCTTTTTGTTATGGTGTACCGTGCCGGGCAGAAGAATGGCGCGGCCGACGGGTTGTCGCGCCGCCCCGACCTCGCTGAGGGGTCCCGGCCCTCTGACGCGGCACCTCAAGTACTGGTGGAGCCCATGTCCGAACGTTCTGCCGCCGCCCTCGAGCTCATGGCGGCGGACCCGATACACCGGTGGTGGGGCGAGTGTCTGCCGACGAGTTTCGACAGCGCATTCGCCAACTCGTGCCCTGTGACCCTCGTTGGTCCCTTTGCTACGGTTCCACGCCCACCCCGCCATGCCTTGACTGTCTGTGACGGCCTTTTGTGGCACGGCAACCAGGTCTACGTCCCCGGCGACCCGCCGATCCGCGCTGGCATTCTCCATCAAGCCCACGACTCGGCCTTGGCCGGCCATGAAGGGCGCGACAAGACGTTGGCCCGTGTTCGCGCTCAATATTGGTGGCCCCGCCGGTCAGCCGACGTGTGGGCCTACGTGCGCTCGTGCGACCGCTGTCAACGGACCAAAGCGCCTTGCCACCAACCCGCTGGACTACTTCAGCCCCTTATTCCCCCTCCACAAGGCTCGTGGACCCACTTGAAGATGGACCATATTACCCAGCTTCCCCGATCTAAGATCCAATATAATGGTGACGACACGATTTTGGTGGTGGTGTGGATCGTTTCACCAAAATGGGTCACTTCATTCTCGCCCACACGACGGACACTGCGCAACAGCTCGCACGCCAGTTTGTACACCATGTCTTTCGCTACCATCAGGCCTTCCACGATCTGGTGAGTGATCGGGACCGACCTTCACAAGCCACTTCTGGCAAGCCTTGTGTGCCGACTTGGGCATCAAGTCGAGCCTTAGCACCGCGCACCACCCCCAGACGGACGGCCAGACTGAGCGACTTACATATCCTCGAACAGTACCTCCTCTGTGCTACCTTGATGAGCAGCAGAAGTCCCAATTGGTTCGATCTCCTCCCCACGGCCGAATTTGCCTACAACTCGTCCTCCCACTCGAGCACCGACCAGTCCCCCTTTGTCCTCACCTATGTGGTTACTCCCCCCGGGGGAGTTGGAGCCCCCCACTTCGCCCGTTCCCGATGCTGTGTCATACCTTGAGGATTTGCGTTCGGCCCAGGTGGTGGCCCCCCGGCCGCTCGCCGCGGCCTAAGAATGCTACAAGCATTATGCCGCCCAGCAGCGCACCGAGGTGGCTTCCTTCACTGCTGGTCAGCCTGTCTTGGTCCGTCGGGACGGTTATATGTCTAGCCAGCGATTTTCTGACGGCCTCGCTTATCGCTACCTCGGCCCCTTTCCCATTGTCCGCGTCGGGGCTGCGCCGCGTACCAGGTTCGCGTTCCCGACTACCTCTCTATACCTCCAAGTTCCATGTGTCCCGCTTGCGTGCCTACACTCCTGGTGACGTGGCCTCTGCCCGCTTGATTGAGCCCCCTGATCCTCTCCCCGAAGATGTTGATGATGGTGCGGTTCATCATGAGTCGAACATGTCCTCGACTCTCGTCGCAAGCGCCGTGGAGGCCGCATTGAGTACTTCATTCCTTCCGGGCTATCCTGTCCACGAGCGGAGTGAGTACCCGCTGCGAACATGTCTCATGTCGCCGACCCGGCGGTTCGTTTCCATGCCCTCTACCCCGATAAGCCTGTCTCTCATGCCCGCCGACTCGCCCGCTCTCGCCTCTGTCGCCGCCCGGGAGACGAGGCCTACAAGGGGTCAATGCCATGGTTTGGCTGATCTCGCTCCCATCTTCAATTTCTTCGTCTCGAGCGTCTCGCTCCTTCCCTGTTTCTTCCACTTCGCACCATGTCCTCTCCTCTTGCTTCTTCCCACGAACGATCGCTAGCCCCTTGGCCTACTAGTCACGATTCTGGTTTCCTTCGCCTTAGCCCCGATCGTGACAGTCATATTGATGATCGATGATGCCAACGACGGATGCGCTGTGGATGAGGGCAGGATGCGCATATCGATGGCCACACTCGCAGGCTTCAGGCCCAGCGGCCGCAGCCTGGGGGTGGGTAGTATCGATGTTCTCCATCTCCCTATGGTAGCCATACCATTCACAGAGCGCAAGGTCTCTATGCCGTCATAGGTTCCCAGAGCTTAGGCTGGGACAGAGACGCTAGGCTGGGACAGAGACGCGCTGCGACAGAACAAAATCGGGTGAGACACAATGTTACATCAGGTTGGCCCATGGCACGTTCCGAACCCCCGGCTCGCCCGAGCGGAATTGAATATTGAGGCGGAACCAAGGCGGGCGCTTCGCTTGCCTGCCCTCCCCTGGGGTTGCGTAAGCGGTGACGCGGAGCGCCAGGCAGGGTGGAGTCGAATCCGCTTCGGTGCACGGCCACTGTCCCGAGGCGTGCGCGTCGCCCTTCTTCCCCCCCAACCACCACCCCCACCCCACATCACACTACCACCACCACCATGTTTCTCACCCGCAGCGAGTACGACCGCGGTGTCACACCTTCAGTCCCGAGGGCCGTCTGTTCCAGGTGGAATATGCCATGGAAGCCATCAAGCTTGGTTCGGCCACGATCGGGATCGCCGTCGAGGGCGGAGTGGTGCTGGCAGTAGAACGACGGGTGCAATCGGCGTTGCTGGAAGCGTCGTCGATTGAGAAGATTGCCGAGCTGGATGCGCACATGGGTGCGGCCATGTCGGGGCTGGTGGCCGATGCGCGGACGATGATTGACCATGCGGGGTGACGGCGCAGAACCATACGTTTACCTACGACGAGCGGATCAAGGTGTCGTCCGCGACGCAAGCCGTGTGCGATTTGGCGCTGCGGTTTGGCGAGTCGACGTACGATGACGAGGCGGGTCATGTCCCGTCCGTTTGTGCGTGGCATTGTTGATTGGTGGGATTGACCAGGACGGACCACAACTCTACCATGCCGACCCGTCCGGCACGTTTGTCCGGTTTGATGCCAAGGCGATTGGATCGGGTCCGAGGGCGCCCAGACCGAGTTGGAAGACAAGTACAAGAAGGTACGCCCTCTCTCTTTGCCTTTCGTTTCCCCCCCCCCGTTTCTATTCGGCTGGGTTGCTGACAGACGACCGACACGCAGGACTTGACGTTGGAGGAGGCAGAGCTGTTGGCGCTCAAAGTTCTGCGCCAAGTGATGGAGGAGAAGTTGAGTGCGGACAATGTCCAGTTGGCGACTGTGACACCCTGCAAGGCGCCCGATGGCCGTGCCTCGGGCCAGTTCAAGATCCTGGACCAAGCGCAACTTGCGACGCTAGTGGAGCGGATTGAGTAATCCATCTTTCCCCCCCGAATCTACCTGCATGGCCTCCCCAGCTGGCGCCGCTGCCACTGCTTGTCCCACCTGAGGCGTCTGTCTCTGTAGGCATGGAATCAACGACACGCACAAGCAACGCAAACGACAGAAAGCTCATGTGGGGGCGGAGTAAGTGCCCATGGTGGAAAAGATCTAGTATACTGGGGGATAGCGAGCTACAGCTACGATGGCAGTTGGTGTGGGAAAAGAGCGCGGGGGGGGGGGGGCAGGGCTGGATAAGCCGCAACAACAACATTAATCAACCCTTTTGATCGGGTGCAGCAGGGCTGGTGCGCGGCAGGAGGCGTGCGTGGCGCGCCAAGCGTGGTAGATCCTAGCATGGAGCGCATTGAAGTAATGGCTGCTTTGGAACTGAATCTTCTCGCCTCCTCGGAATAGAAGGTCTTCTTGTTGATTCGGCTCTCGAGGACGCTGGCACCCACTCATGTTTCATGTAGATGGGGTGAGGCACTGCAACGCCCTTAAAGGGCAGATCGAGCTCGTGGGTAAATCCGGCCTGGGGGTAAAAGGAAGTATTGCTCATGGCAACTGGGAATGGAGAACCAACGTGGGGGGTAGGCTTCGCAGTGAAGTGATTTTCTTGGCTTCGGCATTGACCACGTTCATCGCTTTCAGCAGCTCGCGCGACAAGCGCACATTCGTCCCGATCGACGCACGACGCGGCGTCCGTTCTCCCAAAGGATAATTCGCCACGTCGTATTCCCAAAACCAGCCCGAGCCACGGGGATCAAAGAGGGGCGCCAAGGAGATCAAGTCGGCCTCCTTGCCCACGCCTGGGACCCACTGGGGGTGAGCTTCCTCGGCGGCCCATTCGCCGCCACCGGGGGGCAGTGGTCCGGCATGGGGGCCTGTTGGGCATGGGGCGAGGACAGAGCCGGTCCCATTTGGCTTCAGAGACGGACGAGTTGCGGACGTACCATGTGTCGTACTTGTGCATGCCCACATCCAGCGGTTCGTTCGACTGTACTCTTCGATGCCCTGGAAAAGGTGGTAGTTATCGAGCGAACGAACGTCCATCTCCAGTTCCACACGAAACTGTACTCAGGATGGCCCAGGTACAGTTTCTGCAGCGGCATAAAGCAAGCGCGGTACGAGTCCTGGGCCGCCATGTGGTGCAAGAACTTGCCTGGCAAGCCCGGATACACGGCCTTCATTTCCGCCACGCTCCAAACTCGACGAGCCCCCAAAATTCAATGGGGATCTCGCGGCGGAGCATCTCCAGTCGGTCCACTCCGACGTAAAGATGGCAGCACTCTGGTCCTTGGCCTCGACGAGGATACGCACATCTTTCCGCACACACACCGTGCTGCTCTCGCTTGGTGGGGGCCCATGCGGGTGGGCGACCACAGGTTTGGCACAGCCCAGACCTGCCTCGACAATGAGCGCCCGCATGTTCAAGATATCGTCTTGGCGCCAGACAAAGCCCTGGTACGAGCGAAGGATGATCGCATCGCGCTCGTCCGGTCGACGGGTGGTCGTGGGCCCGTCATCGGGCGTCGAGGCTGGCGAAGCAGCGCGTGGTACGCACGCACGGTCGAGTCGTAGCATGCGTCGAGCACGTTGCGCCAGTTGGGGTACGAGGTGGGGCCGAGGAGTTCGGCGCGACGGTTTTGGCGGTAGAGGCGTTGACGCAACAGCGCTTCCCAGCGGAGGTTGCCCGGGTCCTTGGCGGAGTCCTTGCCCATCTGTGCGGGCCGGTGGAGGCCATAGAGCGGGCTGTAGTGGTACATGGCTTCCTCCAGTGCATCGGCTTGGTCCCACTCTGCGGCCTCTTGTGCAAGGCAGCCGCGTGCGCAGGCGGCACACGCGGATGATGAGGAACGTAGTGTTGCCGCGCTGGACCAGCGGGAGGCGGAGGGTAGAGGGCGCCGACGTGGGCGTCACGTAGGGCGAATAGCGGTCGTGGTAGTGGTGCATTGCTTCGCCGTTTTGGCCGACCAGGCTGTGTTGGCCAATGGCCGGGGGGGTGGGAGGCCGGGAGGGGTGGTGTAGTGGGCGCGTAGGGGAGCGGGACGCCGAGGGCCGGGGCAGGAGGCGCCCAGGGCGCGTCGGGCGGGGCGGGCGGACGGAGCCGGGGTGGGGAAGAGGGACGAGGGGCAGGGCGGCGGTGGGGTCGACGCGCGGGTAGGTGAGGGCGCGGTAGGCGGTGAAGACCTCGCCCTTGTGGGTCTTGATGCCGAGCACGATGCAGAGGGTGATGAGCGCGGCGGCCACCAGAGCGCAGGAAGGCGGCGGCGAGCACGCGGATGGCCATGGGATGCGGTGGGGGCGGGAGAGGTTGTCGAGGCCGGCGGCGACGGCGGGGCGGAGTGGAGGAGGGGGGCGAGGGGCCAGCCGGAGGGCAGATGGGGGCCGAGCCAGGCCCAGTCATCGTGGGGGATTGGCGGGGCGGCGGCGGGGGTGCTGGAGGGGATGCTGGCGGGGGGGCTGGGGGCGGTGCGGGCGGGCGGCGGCGGGTGGCGGGGCGGCGGCGGCGCGAGGCGAGAACGGTGTTGGAGTCGGACGAGACGCGCATTGCGCCGCTCTTGCTGCAGCCGGTGGTGGGGGCGGCGCGGCGGGCGGCGGTGGCTGTGCGGTGCGGCGCGCATGCAGCGAGGGGCCGCTGCTGCACGGAGGCATGCAGCGAGCCCGGCAGCGAGCCACGCCCGCATTCGGCCGCCGCGCCCGACGCACCGCGCCAGTGTCCCCGCCGCCGCCCCCCCCGCATTCCGTGCTGCCGCTTCGCCCCCCCCCGCGCCGCCCGTCACGTGGTGCCCCGAGAGCCCCTCGCCGCTGCGGCCCCACCGCGCTGCCGGCCTCCCGCCGCCGCGCCGACGATGCGACTGCGAATGCATGCGGATGCGCACGCGCACGATCGCCCAGCGTGCTTGCCCCCGTTGCTCGCTGCCACGCGTGCTGCTCCTCGCCGCCGCCGCCGTCGGCGCCGCGCTGCGCGCGCGCCCCTCGTCAAGCACACCTGGTTCGAGCACCTGCCCTGCGCGTCGATTACTTTCCCGACAGCCGCCGTGCTCTGGCACAGCAAGGCCGACGGCCGCGTCTACCACACCGACGAGGCGCCACCTGGTCCGTCGTCGACGCCATCCCGCCCGCCGGCGCACACCTCCTCCTCCTCCATCCCTACGACAATGGCACGGCCTATGTCCTGAGCGACAAGACCGAGCACTGGCGCACCTCTGACTACGGCGCCACCTGGACCCAATGGACCTCGCCCGTCGCGCCCACCTCGGCGCCATTCCGCTCGTCTTCAATGCCGACTATGCTCGCTGGGACGACATTATCTTTCTTGGTCGCACCTGCAAGCCTGGGTGGCTCGCCGACCGCTGCACAATCGAGGTATGTCATGGGGCTCTTGCTGCCCGGCGTCTTTCGCTTTCGCTTTGGGTTTCGTTTTGGTTTTGGTTTTCGCGTTTGTTTTTGTTTTTGCTTTGGCTGTCGCTGACCCCTGCTGTCCTTCGGTCTCTGTGCCCAGGCCTTCCTCACCACCGATGGCTTTGCCTCGGACCTGCACCCGCTCATTGCGCCCGTCTCCACCTGCACCTGGGCCAAGGCCACCCCCCAGCTCGCCGTGCCCGCCACCCATCTGGACCGCATCCTCTGCATTACTGCCCCCTCCTCTCGCCCCTGCTGGGCGAGCCAGTGATGCGTCTGTATGCGTCGGACGACCACTTCCGCACCTCCCACCTCAATCAACTTGGACTTGGGCCGGGATGCGCGCGACTTTATCGGCCTGGGCGCCCAAGGTTCCTTCCTGGTCGCTGCGCTCAAAGCCCAGTCCAAGGGATCCGCCCACACGCGCCGCCCGACCCTGTTGTATGTCAGCTCGGATGGGCTTAGCTGGACCCGAGCCGCTTCCCGCACTCGGCCGAGCTTGTCGAGTCGGGGTACACCATCCTCGCCTCCTCGGACAAGAGCTTGGTGGTGGATGTGATCCAAACGCTGCCCTCGGAGCAGAAGATGGGCACGCTCTACACCTCCTCCAGCGACGGCATTTCCTTTGTCCAGTCGCTCAACCACACATACCAGAACAAGGATGGGATTGTGGACTACGAACATCTGTCCAACATCCAAGGCGTGATGATGGTCAATGTTTTGACCGACCCGGGCGGATCAAACCGCCGAGCGTCCCGATCAGCTGGGACGAAGGCTCGACCTGGTCCCCCATCCGGCTCGACCAAGGTCCCAATCGAGCCATGTCAAGTGCGATGTGACCAAGCCCGAGCTGTGTTCCCTCCACCTCCACTCGGCACCAAACTGCACAATCTCGGTCGCGTTTCTCCTCCCTCGCTCCGGGCTTTGTAATGGGCGTGGGCAATGCCGGGAGCAGTCTGGACGAGTACAAGCAATCATCCACCTGGCTCTCGACCGACGCTGGTCGCACTTGGTCGCCATGTCCACTTCGGCGCACAAGTACGAATTTGGCGACCAGGGTTCGCTGCTGGTGCTTGTGCCAGACGAAAGCGAGACGGACCACCTGCTGTATAGTTGGAACTTTGGCAAGAACTGGAACAAACTCGCCTTGGGTCTCACGGCGGACATCAAGTTCCTCACCACCATCCCGGACAACACGGCGCAAAAGTTCCTCTTGATGGGCGTGGTGAACAAGAAGAATGCGTCCCAGGGCAAGAAGGTGGTGAGCATCTTTGTTGATTTCGCCACGGTGGGAAAACGTACTGCCGAGACACCGACCTGGAAAAATGGTTTGTCCAACCGCCGGGGGAGAACGGCTGTCTGCTCGGACGCAAGCAATGGTACCTTCGCCGCAAACCGATGCCGACTGCATTGTCGGCCACAAATTCCACGACCCAGTAGGCCACGAAGAGACTGTGCATGCCAAGCGCACGACTTTGAGTGTGACTTTGGCTTTGTCCGCTCGGCGGACGGGACGTGTGTGGCTGAGCCAGGCGCACCGCTTACCCCCCGGTGCGTGCCAACGCGGTTCGACCAAGGACTACGCGATGGTCTCTAGTGGCTACCGCCGTGTACCGGGCACAGCGTGCGAGGGCGGGGAACGACTGGACGAGCCGCGTCGGGTGCTGTGCAAGGACATGCCGCCTCCGCCGCCGCCGCAAGTGCTGGTCGGTCGGACGGAGCTGCCGGCCTCGGTGGCCGATTCGATGTGGCTGCCCGACTCGTCGAACGTGCTGTTGCTGCTGAAGGACATGTCGGTGCACCGGTCGTCGGACGAAGGAGGACGTGGGCGCGGATGGAAGATAATGAGGGGGGGAAGAGTATCAACTTTTTGCGCATGATCGCCAACCCGTATGCACGCGAACGCGTCTACCTCGTCACGGCGCAGGATGCGGTGCACTATACCACGGACCGGGCCAGACATGGCAGTGGTTCCGCGCGCCCTTGGAGCCCAACACGATCGGCGTGCCGATTCTCGACTTTCATCCTACCCATCCCGACTGGCTCATCTGGACCGGGATGAAGGACTGTAGTTCGCTCTCGGGCGCGTGCCATGCGGAAGCTCACCTGTCCACCGACCATGGGCGGACATGGAAGCTGCTCGATACGTATGTGCGTACCTGCACGTTCTTGCGTGACGTCAACTTGCCCGTGGGGGACCGCACGATCGTATGGTGAGGTGCAAGCGGTCCAATCTGGTCGTCAGACCACGCCCACAGTGGGCAACATGCTCAACATTGTGTTGGGCCAAGACCTGTACAAGAAACGCAAGCAACTCTTTACGGATGCGTTGGCGTTTGCTACGTTTGATCGGTACATGGTCGTAGCTCAGTTTGTGCGGGAAACGATGGGCTTGCATCTCATGGTCTCTCTCAATGGCGAGACCTGGGCCCAAACCCTCTTCCCGCCCGGGATGAAACTCGATCACAGTGCCTACACCGCTCTCGACTCAACCACCGGCGCGATCTTTTTGCATGTCACGACCGAAGCCACGCCCGGCCGCGAGATGGGCAGCCTGGTCAAGTCCAATTGGAACGGCACCTACTTTACCCTCTCGCTGGACAATGTCAATCGCAACACGGTGGGCTACGTTGACTTTGAAAAGATGGTGGACCTGAATGGGATTGCGCTGGTCACACGGTGCTCAATCCGTCGGAAACGTTGATTGGGGGCATGAAAGCGCTCGCGACGTTGATCACGCACAACGATGGTGCCACCTGGGTCCGCTCGCCAGCCCGCCCGGGATAGTGACCATCAACCCTACCCGTGCCAAGACGCCGAGTGCAGTCTGCATCTGCACGGCTACACGGAGCGCGACGAGCCGGGCACGCTCTACTCGTCCCCGTCGGCCAAGGGTCAGATGGTCGGGTGGGCAATGTGGGCGGCGCTTGTTGCCGTACGCAGAGAGCGATACGTTTTACACGCGCGACGCGGGCTTTACCTGGACCGAGGTGCGCAAGGGCGCGCATCGATGGGAGTTTGGTGACCACGGCTCGATCATTGTGCTGGTCAACGAGGAGCCGACGGACCGTGTGGTGTACACGTTGGATGAGGGCTTGCACTGGCACGAGCACGTGTTTGGCGCCGCTCAAATCCAGCACATCCTCACGGGGCCCTACGATCGCGCCAACGGTTCATCTTGCTCGGCACGCAGCCCTACAGCTCGGCGCACACGACCGCGGTCCACCTGGACTTTTCGCCGCTGCAGCCGCGCCAGTGCAGTTCCTGCCGGGCGTCGACAGTGACTTTGAGCAGTGGTCGCCGTCGGAGCAGCGGGAAGAACGGTGTTGTTTGGGCAGGTGCGGTACTACTGGCGACGGAAGCGGCAGGCCGCGTGCTGGGTGGGCGAGCAGGCGCTGGAGGACCCAAAGCACGAGCGAATGACCAACCAGTGCACCTGCACCGCCGACGACTTTGAATGCGAGTACAACCACGTGCGCAACGCGCAGGGCGAGTGTGTGCTGGTCGAGGGCACACTGGCGCTCGTGTCGGACCCGGTGGGCCAGTGCGCAGCGAGCAAAGACGGCATGTGGTACGAGCGCACGGCGTACCGCAAGGTGCCCATGAGCCAGTGCGAGGGCGGGCAGCGCCTGGACCGCGGCCCGGCGCACTCGTGCGGCGGCGCGTCGTGGGCAGGCCACGGCATGTTCTGGTGGCTGTCGGTGCTGGCGCTGCCGGTGCTGTGTGGCGGGGTGCTGGCGTACTGGTGGACGCAGGGCGGGCGGCGCGCATCCGGCTGCCGGACGGGCCCAGCGCGTGGCGGGAGCGCAGCGAGGTGGACCGGCGCGACGGACAGCGGGACAGACACTGGCGTCGGTGCCGTACTGGGTGGCGGGCGCGGTGGGGGAGGCGGGTATGTGGCGGAGGGCGTGGCGGGGAGTGCGGTGGCGTATGCGGCGGCGTGGCTGGAGCGCGTGCCGGCGCTGGGCACGCGCATCCGCCGTGGGCGCGGCAGCTACGGCGGCTACCGCCACCTGTCGACCGACGACGATGCGGAGATTCTGGGTCGAGTACGACGACGACGAGTAGGCTAGGGTTGGGTTGGCGTCTGCCGCTCGCATGCTATGGATGGGCAGCTGCCTGGCCTATTTCCCTTGTTGGTGTGGCGGTGCGACTACAACGCAGTTGCTCGTGAAAGGAAAGCAAGCAGCGGATGCGAGATGGGGCGATTGTGGGTGTGGCGGTGTGGCGCCATGAGAGAGGAGACAATGCGAGCAGCCGAGAGGTAGGTATAGGTTAGCATGACGCATGCAGATTGATGCGGCCCAGACACACACAGGTGGCCTGCGTGGGGCGCCGACATGTGCCATGCCGCCCAGCACGTGATGTGCTGGTGCGGTGTGGGGGCTGTGTGGCTTGTTGCTGAATGCTGCCGGGGGAGGGGTGATGCATGATGGTGAATTGCTAGCTGCCTCCTGTCGCCCCCTTGCGTGTGGCATGCGGCGCGGGGGCAGCGCAGGGCAGGTGGGCTGCGGCTGGGTGCGACAGGCGGGCGGCGTGAAAGCGGGCGGGGCGGCGGGCGGGGGGGGTGGGTGCGCGAGGCGGTCTCGGGCCAGGCGGACGGAGGCGGCTTTCAGACGGCCCAGCCAGGCTCAGATCTCAGACGAGCATGGGTGCAACGGGACGAGGGACTAGGACGGGTGGCCAGTGGCTGTGGCGGGCAGCGTGGCGCGGGCGGGCTGGGCATGGGCTGGCAAGCGTCTGAATATGGGATCTGGCATGGACAGTGGATGCGAGTGAATCCCAAGTCGCGCAGCATCCGGCGTGCCTCGTGCCTGGCCATTCTCACGTTCATCCCTCATCGATCCATGCGTCCGAGGCATTTCTCGCACCACCTCATCCCTCCAGCCCATCCCGCCTTCGCTTAGCCCACCCAGCCTCTCCAGCGCTCACACACCACCACCACCACCACCACCACATGTCTTCTGCTTCCGCCGACCCCCGCCCAGCCGCCCGAGCCGCGCGCCGGCCCCGACAACGCCGCGCCCGACCTGCGCTGCTCGACCCGCGCTTGCCCGACCGCCTGCGCACCCTCTCCCTCGCCGAGTCGCGCGAGGTACAGCTGGCCATCTCGGCGCTGGCCGACATGCGCTCCGACGCGGGCTCCAGTCAGACGGTAGCCGAGCCACCGGCGCCTACTGCGCCCCACCTGCCATCCAGTCCCCCCACCTTGCTCCCGGACGGGAACCAGGGCGCGTCTACTCGCTTCCAGCCTCTTTCCGACGCTGCCCCCCTCTCTGTTGACGGTGAGACCGAGGAGGGAGAGGAGGCGATGGAGGGCGAGGAGGACGAGGATGGGGTGGGGGCGCACCCCATTGTTCGTAGTACCCTCGATGCGATTGAACAAGCCAAGCAAAAGTCCGCCTGGTCAAAGTAGTGTGCCTGCCTGCCTGCCTGGTAGGATTGCTTTTCTTTTCTGGGTCTTGCCCGCGCTGCGTGTTGACAAGGACTGATACGGTGCAGTACGGAGCGGATCTGGTGGGTTCGATTGGTCGGCCAGTCATGTCGAAAGTGGGTGACTACCTGGGCGAGTCGAACGTGCAACATCTCGATGGCTTTGCACGAAGACAGTTGGACAGGATCTTGCCTTCGAGCGAGGAGGAGGCGGTCGTATTGGACGATGAGGTGGCCGAGGCGCGCTTGGACACCCTCTGCCTCGCCACGAGAGGGACGCTCTCACGCTTCGATTCATGCCCATCTCGCTCTTCTTCCCGAATCGCAAAGGGCGAGGAACGACGGGCAATGCTCAAATATGCCCTGCACCGCGCGCATGGGACCCAAACCCGCTGGTGTGCCTGTTCCTACGCCTCTATCTACCTTCGCCATTCCCCCTCCCATCCCCACTCGCATCCGCATTCACATTCCACCTCACACGCACTCGCATCGCGCGCGGCCGTACCCGACCGGTCCCTGGCCCGCGAAATCGGGGGAGGCCAACGCCCAGTGCGGGGTGAGCGGGGCGAGCGGGGCGAGGTGCTGGGGGGCCTGCAGGGTGCCATGGCGCGCTCGCCCGAATCGATCAAGTCACTAAAATTGTTTGCAGTGGCTGCAATACGCGACGGCGCACATGGAGCACCACATTACCTCGTTGCGGGACATGATGGTCCAACGGGGGCAGGGATACACCGACGTGGTGCCGCCGGACGACCTGACCCAAATCCGGGCGATGTGGTGGGCACGATGCGCGGGGTAGTGGAGGTGGTAAGCAAGTATGCGGGTCGAGCTTTACCGGCTCCCGCGCGCAGTGCCGTGCGCGGATTCATCTTGGCTCTCCCGGCGCGCTGGGCGACGCATGCGCAGGAAGACCGGCGCCGGCCCAGGCCGCGCGCGTGTTCACCTTGGCGGTGGAAAGCTTGGATGTGCTGCGGAGCGTGACGGTGGGTGTTTGGGGAATCGCTGGACCGCGTGGACGGGTGGATGGAACAGGCGCGCATGATGAGCGTACAGCGTAAACGTGTTGGCACAGGACGATGTATCCCGTTCCTTGTCCGGCCCCGGGCCTGGGCCCGGCGCCACCACCACCCCCAGCCCAGCACGCAGCGAAGTTTCTGCCGCTTCGTCCAAACGACGACGCGTGCGACCTGCCGACCGCGCTGGCGCCGGTGCCATCGCCTCGTCCCAACCTAGTAGTGCTCCAGCGCCTCTGCTTGTCCTCCCCCCACCTGTTGATTGTGGGTCGAGCGAAGCACGAGATCGGTAGAGCGAAGCACGAGATCGGTAGACCGGCGCACTTGTCTTTTATTGTTTACATTTACATTACATACCATGGTGGTCCTCCCCCTGCTTGCATGCATCTTTGTACCTCGTCTGCCTGTGCGGATTTGCACGCCGCCTTGGCCACGGCGGCACTGAGCATCGTTCCTAGCCCATGGCAAGTCTATCTTTCCTAATGTCGCTGCGCACCGCAGCCAGAAGAGATCGATGCCACAACCTGGGCGTGCGCGTCGGGCCGTATGTGACTGCTGTCCTAATTGAAACGAGAGTTGTCTTTGCCCAGTTGGTACAACACGAAAGTAAGGGAAAGGAGGAAGAGAGGCAAGGAAACGTAATAATTGCCTAGTTGTATGCACAGAGGCTGAAGAACCACTGAGTTCCAAAGCAGAGCAAATAGAACGAACCAACCACTCTACTTTGCTTGACGTTGTGCCTTTTGTCTTTTGCCCATATAGCAGGACGGCAAGAACGAGTGCCTGGGCACGCAGAGACGTCGCGCGACCACCAGTGGGTCTCTCGTTCATCGTCCACTCTCTCGGCTCTGAATGGGTTTTAGCCTGCTTGATGAGACTGGAGTCCAGATGGTCCTCGAGGGTGATGCAATCGCACTAGTGGTGGTGGTAATGGTCTAAGCCAACCAGCAACGCCTACTGAGGAACACCAAGCAGCGAGTCGCCACCAGGGCTAAGCTGCGGAACAAGGAAAAACAGGGAGAGAAAAAACAACGGAACTCCTAGGCCTGAGGAGGAACTGAAGG
Source organism: Moniliella sp. 'wahieum' (assembly GCA_003971905.1). Classification (NCBI taxonomy): domain Eukaryota; kingdom Fungi; phylum Basidiomycota; class Moniliellomycetes; order Moniliellales; family Moniliellaceae; genus Moniliella; species Moniliella sp. 'wahieum'. The sequence continues at coordinate 35,844 of RSEE01000012.1, forward strand.
GACATTGGCCAAAGCACGAGCCACCTGGCTCAACACTGCTTTTGTATATTTCTCACTACCGCCAATATCTCACCCCCCCTCCCCGCCAGGGTTCGCCCGCCCATGCGGGAGGGCACGATGACAACACAGACTTTCAGTATGACATTGATAAGGAACAGCTGGGATGAACCAACTTCGCGAACGGGGGGAAGGACATATGGAATCTGGAAACCGAAGGAATGGGGGAGGCCAGTGTAAGTTTTAGTATAAAAAAGGTCAGGGAAGAAAGGGTTTTTGGTTTGTTTGGTTCGTTATGTGTCCGACACGACACGGCGGTGCAGCTTGTCGGACTGCATGCTGAGCCGCTTGGCCCTGGAGCGCAGCGAGCCGTGAGGGATTTGTGGGGTGAGAGTGGTTCGTGCGGATGTTTCGAGGTGGGCGTGCTGTTCACTTCCGTGGAGGGGGGTGCACCAGCGCGCTGCTGTTCTGGGGGGATGGGTCGGGCGTGGGAGCAGCAGCCCCATCGCAAGTGGCAGATTCTGGCTCTGCGTCCTTGCCCGAATGACCAACAAGGTTGCTGGCACTGGACCTTGAGCGTGGCAGGCGTGCAGCCCAGCGCCGAAGGGGACGCGGGCGGGGCAGAGGAGGACGCTGAGGCCGTCGGACCATGGTGTTTCCCTCCTCCGCCAGTCAACGAAAAGAGGGACCGACACGACCGAGACGCTGCCCATCTGCCTTGTCGCCCCCTTGTCCGAACCAAAGCCTAATCCCGCAAGACCCAGGTCCGGCAGGCCCAAGTCCAAGCGCCAATCGCGCTTGCGCACCGCATCGGGGTTGAGATGAGCAAATACTTCGTAGGCGTGTTTGGCATGCTGCCCAATCACCGCGTCCGCGCGCAGCGTCGCCGCATGCGCATCCGACAGCCCAGAACGCACAACGAGCTTGACCTTGAGCGTGCCAATCTGGGTAAAGTCATGATGGGCAGCAGTGATCTCAGGACCGAACCGTCCAAGTCCTTCCTCCTCCTCACCATCCATCGTGAACGACTTGGCAATCGTGACTGACGACGGTACGTGCTGGTGCTGGCGCGAATCGTAGTAGCGGCCCTGGTCTGCGCTGGTGAGCGAAAGAGGGGTGAGGTAGTTGCGCGAAAGGATCTCCAAGTTCTTGCCGATCACCAGGGGCAACTCGACCCACGTCTCCACGTTGTCCTCCAAATCCGTCAGCCAGCCCACAGCGATCGCGTCCGAGCGACGCTGCTTGATACGGTCGCCCATTGCGGCCACTGGCCCGCCTGCTGCGCCCAGCCCGCCCGGACCTCCAAACAAGAATCCCACCGGGGCAGAAAGCGATCGTACACCCCAATTCGAATGGGTGCGCCATTGGCCCCGGCGGAACTGATGCCCGCCTCCGAGTCGGCCGTCAGCGCGGTCGCAGGAAGCGTGGTGGTGTCTCCGTCAGAGAACTCCTCTGCCTCCCCCGGGTCTTCGGACAGATTGATTTGGAGGCAATGTCGGTCCAACCGCTTGATCTGCCGACCGATGGAAACGTACGAGGCACGGCGCATTACGTGTCGCATTTTCCGGTGCGCACGGTGCGAGTCCACTTCGCTCCGAGGGAGGAATCGATGGTAATCGGGGACAGGATCTCCACCGTCGCCGTCTGAGCACCGACCAAGACCCGAGGCAGATGGAGCTGAACCGAGCGGAAGAGGAGGTTGATGCTAGCCTTGCCTACGCCAGCCCCGTGCTCGATCTGGAACCGTTGGCGCAGCTGGCTCGATTTGGTCAGCAAGCGCGGCAAGTCCAGAGGACAATGCCAATGATGGGGTCGTAGGCGCGCACCACCGCATCACGTACGCACACCACCACCCTGCACTCGCGCCAGTCGCGCACAAAGATCTCCACTGACGCATCAAAGAAGGGCATGTTGGTGTACTGCCGCACCCCGTCGTGTGTACCACCTCCCCATCCACAATCACCTCCAGTACGATGACGGCAGCTTCTCTTCTCCGCCCACGCCTGTCTCGCGCGGCGCCCTCCTCCAACCCTTCAATGTTCTCCACCCAATCCGAAGCACGCCCGACGGCCAATTGGGGTCGGGGGGCGAGTTACTGGCATCCAAGTCGGGATCAACGGTGCGATTGCCAAACACGTTCGTGTTTTCTCGTGCTGGCGCAGGGGCACGCGCTTCCAAGGCGGCTTTGTGAGCCAGCGCCTCCCGTGGACTCGTCCTTTCCTTCTACCACGGCACGGTTGCGATCTTCCTCGTCTTGGATGTGGTGTAAATACGCTCCTTGGCACTCTGGCACATCGCGTCCGTGTCATTGGCATTTTTGCCTTGGCGCTGCGCCTGCCGCCGGACCCGGCGCTGAGCGTCCTGAACGCGAGCTGAACGGCCGAGTTGTGTTGCGCGCGGCTAAACTGGGCCAGTTCAAAGAACCCGATCCGATAGGTTAACCGTCCGGCCATCGAGTCTGCATCTTCAAAGCCCATCAGACCCTCGGTGTACTCGATGAATTGGTTTGGCGTCTCCATCAGATCAATCACGTTTTTTGTATGAGCAAGCTCATCCGTTAGCAGGCAGGCACAGCCACACTCCACTCAGGGGGAGGGGGGTGGAAAAAACAACGTACCGCAACACGACCAACAATGTCATCCGCAGTGTGCATATCCGAGTCCCACAACTGCAGCGAAATCTTTTCTTCGGCCATAATGTCGTCCTTGGTGATCAAGACAAGGCCGTTTCGTTCCAGACCGGGTTCAGATCCTTAAAGATGATTCGGGTCGAGTACAGAGGCCGTCCAAACTTGGCCAGGGACACAATAATGTAAGGATCCGAGTACCCGTTGGCATCCTGGCTACTCAGGCCATCCGCCGCAATAATCTGTACCACCACCACACCCACCGCGTCCGTCTCCTTCTTTGCACCCTCGCCCGCCATTGCCTCGGCTAGATTGACCGTGATGGACTTGGGAATGACATAGGCCCGGCAAACCGTAGCCAAGGTACTTTGGACAAAGCGGTGGGCAAACGGCAGGTCAATCAAGTTGGGGCACCACACCGAAAACGGTCGCACACTAACCGAAACCAAAGGTGTCCCCAATAAGCCTACCGACACATTCCGCATATACGGCGGCTCGGAAATCAGCTGCGCACGCACACGAACCGAAACCGACAGTTGTTCGATCGCGATCCAGATGGGGAAGGGGATCACACGCCCGAGCAGCTTAAACAACACATTGATCGCCAAATGTGCATTGCTCGACGCGCCCGTGCGCATCCCCGCGCTGCTGTCCGCCCAATGACCGCGATCCAAAGCGTCATACACCAAGGCAAGTTCATAGTTCAAAAAGTCTCCACTTTCCTCGTCATCCGAAACGCCATCCCCATCCACGTCGTTAGGGTCGTTGGACCCATTGCGCGCTTTGTCTCCCGCACCGTCTGCGGCGCCATCCGCATCGGACACCATTGTTTGGTTCTCCTCTTCTGCCTGGCTCGGACGAGGCTGGATACTTGCGTCGTCCACACTACCCCTCGGCTCCGACTCGGAGGTGCCGCCGTGAACGCCATTGGCCTCACCAGCTGGCAGAGACGAGGTAGCCGAGGGCGTAGGGGGACGCGGAGAGGACTTGCGTGGCTGCCTCACCGAACCGTCCGTCGATGTTGGACCGGACACGGGAGAGGACTTGCCTGGAGGGCTGGAGGAACGGCCACGATGGGACAGGCCCAGGTTCATCCACGTTTCGCGTGGGTAGTTGGGGTCGGTCATCAAGTCGGCCAAGCCACGTACCGAGACGACCTGCGGTGGGCGAATGCCGAATCCCAGATCGTCAATCTTGACGCCCGAAATGAACGGCGGCAAGGAAGGTTGGATCGACGCCTCGATCGAGTCGGCAATGGGCAGAAACTGTTGTGGGTCGAGCTGGCGCCAAAGGGTGGCGATAAAGGTATTGAGCCAGCCTGCGCTTTCGGGAACAGGGGGGGGTAGCGAGTCCCGCGAGCTTGGTACATCCGCGACTGCACTTGCTTCAACTCGGTCTCGATCCGCTCTCCAGCCAAGTAGAGCGCGTAGCGAAGCACATAGGCCAGCACCACAAGGCCAAGAGTGCGGTACGTGAAGCGGAACCAGGTCTTGACCCAGCTCATGTTGCTCGAAGGGTTCACGTCCAGCAGCACCGTCAAGATCCAGACGAGGGTGAGTGCGATGGTGCAGGACGTGGCCAAACGGGCAAAGAGCACCCGGGTGACTTGCGTCGCCTGGGGAGTGGAGGCATCGGGACGAGGGGGGAAAGGGTAGAGGAGCGCATTGCTGGGCTGGGCAGGGTAGACACTGGTATAGAGTTCGTTGTGCTTCTTGAGCTTGCGGCGGGGCAGGGTGCGGGTGCTAAAGCCAATGCCATACAGCGAGTTGAGCATTTGCGGGTCGACGACCATGTGCGGGCTCGAGTCGGTAATGACTACATCGGTATTGGTGATCGGGTCAGTGACGACGCGCGCGCCGCGCGCCTGGAACGCTGCCGGCTTTTCGGGGGCCAGCGGCCTGCTTGAGATGCTCCTTCTCCCGCGCCTGAGCCTCGGCATCCTCGTGGGCTACCCAGTGGGGTGGACGTAGGAGGGCACGCGTTCGGCACTGGAGACAGGCTCGGACGGAGAGGGCGGCGGGCGGGAGAGCGTACTGCCGGGAGCGGCTGGGGGCGAGAGGGGCTGGGATGGGTTGCTGGACGTGAGGGGCGTTGGGGGCTGCGGCGACTCGGAGCGGGAGGAGTGGGCGGAAGAGAGGTCGGGGGCGGGCTGGCTACGGTCTGGCACGGCGTTGGAGGCTGCGGGGCCGTCGGGCGCGGGACGCTGCGGGGGGGCGAGGTCGGGATGCTCGTTGAGGTACTGGTTGACGGTCGGGATGGGCCGGCGGGAGGACCAGCCGCTGCCGTAGTGGTAGGTGGCCATCGCAGCGGGAGCTGGAGAGGGAGGTGGGGGTGGAGGTGGAGGTGCAGAGGGTGCTGGGGAAGGCAGCCAGCCGAAGACGAGGAGGCCCCACGGATGGTCTGAGTGGACTGTCGAGAAGGAGGGGTGCTCAGCAGAGTGACGTCATGGTGGCCGGGCCCATCGGCGGTGGCATGTGGCATGTGGCAGCGCACAGATCAGCGACGCTTCACCGGTGGGCGCCCTCAGCGGCTCAGCGCGCCGGGCTTGGCCGGTGGGTTTACGCGGTAGGATTCCGATGCTAGCCACTAGTTGTGGCGAGCTAGCTTTAACCCCGTTGCAATTGAAACCAAACCGCCTGGCGCTGGTTGGCGTTGCCGCCGGCTGCCACATCCACGCCGCCCTCGCCGCTCCCACCCCCACCCCCCCCCCCACCCCACCTCCTCCTCCTCCTCGTCTCGCCGCCATGGATGACGACGCACGGCTTGGCGATGCGCCTGACCACGACCTCCTCGACCGCCTCGAGGTCGAGGATCTGCTGGGCGCACTCCCCGCCTTCCGTCCCGCCGTGCGCCAGTACGCCCACGCCGCCCGCCGCAGCCTCTCGGTCGAGCTGGAGCGTGAGCGGGTGCTGCCTCCGCCGCCCCTCGAGCCCCCAGCTGCTGATCCGTCCCAGCTCTCCCCTCCAGCTCCATCCCATTCCACACCCAAGGCGACGACGATGACGACATCTACAGCGACGACGACAGCGACGGGCCCAGCTGCCGCGTCTGTCTGACTGGCGACGACCCCTTGGCCGACGATGGCGCCGGAGGCCAGCTGGGACCCCTGATCGCTCCGTGTCTCTGCAGCGGCTCCGTGGCCTGGATCCACGTTGGATGTCTGAAGCGCTGGCGACACTCCTCGACCAGCACCACCGCCGCCGCCGCGTGTCCCCAATGTGGTCTGCGCTACCGCTTCTCTCCCCCCCGCGGAGGCCCAGCGGCCGTCTGGGCGGCGTACTGCCAGCCACTGCGCCTGCTCGCCGCCGCGTTGCTCGTGCTGGTGCTGGCGTTCTCCACTGGCCTCATGTCCATCTCTGCCATTCAGTTGCTGGGCACCTGGACATCCACCACCTCCATGCTCCGATCCTTGACCTCCCCGTCCCCGCCCACGTACCACATCCACCTCGCCAGCCCGGCCTTTGATCACCGTCACTCACTATGGACCGGGCCGGCCGGGCGACTCACTCAATTGGCGCCGTGAACCACTCGACTCGGTCGCCCGTTCGAGCCTGGAAGCCATCCGGCTTGTGTTCGAGACCAAGCGGACAGACCCCGCATGGGTCGAGATGCCTGAGCTATGGTCGTCCCAAGAAAACTACGACCCACTGCTTGCGCAGCTGGATGCTTCAGACGACATTCCCTCCCCGCCAAAGTCCAAGTCCCCGCTGACCTTTTTGTTCTCCTTTTTCACCTCGCCCCCCGCGCCGGAATCTCTCGAATCTCTCTCACCCGACCAACCGGACGACCTCGAGTTGCCCCTGTTTCATGTCACTGAGGAAGATGCGGAGGACGACGTTTTGTTTTGGGGCGGCGAGCCGCGCCCTGCGCGCGCGCCCGCCGACCTGGACATTGATCGGCTGATCGAAGCCAGCACTGCTCCCGATCCAGCTTCCGCCGACCCAGCCGTCCGCTCTGGTGAGGCCCAGCGGGACACCTTGCCCTACCTGCGTTCAGTCACCATTCGCCACATATATACTGCCGCCTTTAACACGCATGCTGGAAACTCCATTCGTTCCAACCAGCATTCCAATCCTCGGCCCGCGGCAACTGCAGCTCGCAACGGTCGCAACGGTCGCAATGGTCGGATGCGGCTATGGGCGGTGGTCAACTGGATCCACTCCTTTACTGACGCTCTGTTTTGGGGTCTTGGGTTTGGACTTCAAGTTGCCGGCTTCATCTTGTCCGAAGGAGGAAGGGCTTTGGCCGATGGCTTGGCCCGCTCCGGTGCTGGCATGCTCGCCATCTTTGATGCCGACCATTTGCGGTGGGACGGCGTGTTTCTGCTGACGCGGATTGGGCTGTTGGGCTTGGTGGCCCTCTTGCGCCAACAATTCGAAGCTGCGTCTCCGCTGCCGCGCATCGTGCCTGGTGCCCACGTTCCTGTTCGGTCACGCCAGAGAGTGGTGGCGGGCTGGGTGCTGCAAGTGGTGCTAGCTGCTGGCCCGGCGTTGCTAGGGCCCTACTGGGCCGACTGGTGGGGGGGGTACCCCTTGTCGGTGTACGGTCGTGCGGGTGTGGCGCAAGAACTGTTCTTTACCCAGACTTTGGCCGGTTCGCCAGGCCTGCCCATCATTGCCGATTCCCTTGGCCCCCCTCGCCCGCGCGAGCAATACCATTGCCCGTCTTCGTGCCGCCACAACGTCGCGGTGGACCTCGGCGCCTTGGACGGTTCCCGACGACACGGCGGCCGAGGGTGTGCGGCGCTTGGTGCGTGCCATCTTGGATCCCCAGGACCCGCTGGCGCACGAGACGCCCCTCGACGTCTACCGCGGCTTGGTGGACAGTAGCGAGTTGCCCATTGGGCACATCAAGCCGTGGGATTCCGTCTCGGTCGTAGCCCGCGCCCAGGCGCAGGACGCTCTGCCGCTGCTCACGCGCGCCCGCGCGCCGTGACGCTAGGCGCGCCTATTGTTGTTGCTCTGGCGCTGCTGCACACGATGATCATGCTCTGTCACTCCCACCTCTGGATCTTTTGGGGCCAAATCGTGCTCTCCTCCCGGCGTCTCTATCGCGAAGGCACACGCTTCTTCCTTACCGGGCCTGCACGTACTCTCTTCCGCTGGCTTCCGGCTCAACTGCAGAGCTGGATCACGTGTACCCTTTTAACCCGTGCTGGCGAGCAAGCAGATCAGCCTGCCCACCAGGGCGCCCCCGACCGGCCCGAACGAAAGGCCCGAAAGGCCCGAAGGGCCACCCCAAGCCGACATTCACCTGCGCTTGGGCACGTTTGAGCTGGGGTTGCAAATTGGCCCGGGGCCAGGGGCCGAGGGCGAAGAGGAGGCTGGCGAGGAGCGGGCGGCCCACGCTTGGAGGGCAGACGCACCGGCTGAGAGGGACGATGTGGCGCAAGATGGACACGACGCAGACCACTGGCCGGACGCAGGCGGTAGGCCAGATGAAGCTGAGCCAGGTCGGGCTCAGGTTCGGGCCGAGGCGGCTGCAGCGGGCAATCGGATCCCCGCTCGTCGTCCTCGTCCTTTGGCCAGTGAGTTTCTCAGCGACCTGGCCAACCTGTATGGCTCGCTGGAGATCATTTTGAACCATGTCCGTGTGGCTGCCGTCTTGGGCCCCTTCCTGCCCCTGGCAATCATGTATGGCCGCCTCCGCTCGGTCGAGACAAAGTTGCTTCTGGAGCGCGAGGTGCTGGACTTGTCCCCGCATCGCACCTGACTTTTCTCTGGTTCTTTTTGGTGCTTGGTGCTTGGCCATCGGTCCTTGAGCCTCGAGCCTCGAGCCCTTGGGCTTTGAGCCCAGACCACCAGCGCTGCCACGGCAACCGTATTGTTTCGCCACCGTTCTGCCTGCTCCCTGTGTCAATTCATGTCCTACTCACGTTTTCTCCTTCCATCAGCTCTCCCAGTCGCAATCATATTCGAGTTTCGGTCTGTCCCGGTTGGCTCAGTTAGGGGGTTAGCAGGGTAATCGCACGTGGGGGGCATAGGACGGGAAACAGGGCTCCAGCGGGGATGGCGAAGGGAGGTACGTGATGCACGTGATGGACTGCGGGCAGGGCATCACCCGCACATCACACCCTCCAGCCGCCCATTCCGCCCCCCGCGGAAGCCCCGACACATTGCAGACCAGCTGACGTCAGCCAGGTGCGTTCGGGCGGAGGCGGCGGCAAACCGGCAGACGGCAGCCGGCCCAAGAGCCTTCTCTCGGCTCTCTCCTCCACCACCATGTCCGACGAGGAGCGCTACCGCACCAAGCACCCCTTCATCGACGACGAGGTCGAGGAGGACGAGGAGGAGGACGAGGAGGACGACGACGAGGAAAACGAGGATGTGCGCCCTGCCAAGCGTCCGCGCAACCGCTACATTGAAGACGAAGCCGCCGTCGACGACGACGACGAAGACTTGGACGACGAAGATGCGGATTTGGTTCAGGAAGGTGCGTGGGTGGCGTGCATGGGCGCTGGCGTGCGGTGGCTGACTTTTGTTCCAGATGGGTTTATTGCGGAGGATGTGGGCGAGGAGGAGGCGCAGGCTGTCAATGCGGACCGCGCCAACCGCCGGTTGGACCAGATGCGTCGGCAGCAGGATGACAAGTCGGCCGAAGATCGCAGCCGAGTTTAAGGCGCGCTATGCGCGCACCCGTCCGACCGAGAGCGACTTTACCGAAGTGCCGCAGCGCATGCTCATGCCCTCGGTTGCCGATCCCAGCATTTGGAGCGTGCGCTGCAAGATTGGCCGGGAAAAGAACATTGTGATGACGATCATGCTCAAGTACTTCCAAGCCAGTGCCAGCCAGTCCATGGGCATCATCAGTGCCTTTTGTCGCGACTCGCTTCCGGGTCGGATCTTTGTCGAGGCACGTCGCTTGGACCATGTCATCTCCTCGCTCAGCGACGTGATGGGCGTGTACACCAGCAACGGCGCCTTTTTGGTTCCCATTGAGGAGATGGCCGATCTGCTGAAAATCACCAAGCAGCAGCGTGAGATCAAAACCGGTTCGTGGGTCCGTATCAAGCGTGGGCGCTACGCTGGTGACCTGGCCCAGGTCCTGGATGCATACGAGAATGGCGAGGAGGTAGGCGTCAAGTTTGTGCCACGCATCGACCTCAACCCACGGGAGGAAGGCACTTACCTCGACAATGTCGGCCGCAAGCGCCGCAAGAACCCCAATACCGGCTCTGGCATGGGCGGCGCGGCACTTGCCTTCCGCCCGCCGCCCCGGTTCTTCAACTACGAAGAGGTGGCCAAAGCGTACCGCCACCGGCCTCCGGTGCCCAAGGGCAAAGGTCGGTACACGTTTATGAACGATGACTATGTTCGCGGGTACTGCGAGAAGGACTTGAAGGTGAACGCGTTGGTGCTGGATGGTGTGAATCCTACGTTGGATGAGATCAGCAAGTTTATGGGCGAGACGACAACCGAGTCTCTGGAAAAGAACAATGTCAATCTCGGCTTGCTCAAGGAAGCCACTTCCAACGACACCCAACAGGACCTCTTCCATCCCGGGGACCATGTGCAGGTGTTGGAAGGAGAGCAGGCTGGTGCCCGTGGTGTCGTATCGGGGATTGTGGGTTCGGTTCTGCAGCTTTCGCTGGACGACGAGACGCTGGCCGGGCAAACGGTTGAGGTGCCCCTCTCGGCGGCCCGCAAAGCGTTCCGGGAAGGTGACCAGGTCAAGGTGATTGCTGGTGTGCATGCGGGCGAGACGGGTATGGTGACCGCGGTGGAGGATGGGGAAAGCGGGGCGGCAAGCGGGGTGGTGACATTCCTTGCCGACCTGACCAAAGTGGAGGTCCGGGTGTTTGCCAAGGACATTCGTGCTGCCGCCGATGTGGGCAGTGCGGCGAACAATATTGGCGGGTACGAGTTGCACGAGATGGTTCAGCTGGACGCGGCGACAGCTGGTGTGATTGTGCAGATTGAGCCGGCTCAGTTCCGGGTGCTGGACACGTCCGGACAAGTGCGTGCGGTGCGCTCGACGCAGATTGCGGGCAAGCGGGACACGGGTCGCTCGACGGCGATTGACTCGACGGGAGAACAGTTGAACAAGGGCGATGTGGTGCGGGAAGTGGATGGAGAGCGGCGACACGGAACGGTGCTGCACATCTTTTCCGGCGCTGTCGTCTTTTTGTTTAACCGTGAAGTGAACGAGAACGGCGGTGTGTTCCTCGCGCGTCCCAAGAACCTTGCCCCCCGGTTTTACACGGGAAAACGCGGCCCAGATCTGACCAAGATGAACCCTCAGCGACAGACCGCCGCACCCCCTCCGCAGGTGGCCAACTTTACAGGCAGGGGTCGTGATCCGCTCCGGGGCAAGCACGTGGCCATCCGTCGCGGCCCGTACAAAACCTATCGCGGCATCATCACCGAAACCCTGGCCAACAACTCGGTGCGTGTCGAACTGCAGAACACTGCCAAAACGCTTACGGTCGAGTTGGACAACTTGATTGGCAAGGACCCCAATACGGGGCAGTCGTACCGCCTGTTGCACAACATGCCTGGCCCCGCGCCGGGCGGGATGGGTCCGCCTATGGGCCCGCCTGGATCGGGGATGCCAATCAGCGGAGTCCCACCGCGGTACGGCTCGGGAGCACCTGTTTCCGGAGTGCCGGCGCGAACGCCTGGGTACGGCGGGGCGACGCCTGCCTATGGCGCCCGGACGCCCGCGTACGGAATGGGCAAGACGCCCGCGTATGGCGCCGGGGGGTCGGACGCCAGCGTATGGTGCAGGGACGCGTACGCCTGCGTACGGTGCTGGTGGGGGACGGACGCCTGCGTATGGAGCGACCCCGGCGTATGGTGGTGCACAGACGCCTGCGTATGGCGGTGGGCAGACACCGGCGTATGGAGGCGGCCGTACCCCTGCCTATGGTGGTGGCCGCACGCCCGCGTATGGCGGAGGTCGTACGCCCGCCTATGGCGGGGCCGTACACCCCCTACGGGGGTGGGCGAACGCCTGCCTACTCGGATGTGGCGCCTACGCCATACGACACGACGGACATGGCCACTCCCTTTGCGGCGCCCACGCCAGGTATGGCACCTACGCCCTATGCGGCCCCAACTCCCTGCGGCCCCGACGCCCGCTGCGGCGCCTACGCCCGGCGCAGGGTTGCTAGAGGACGATGGCTACACGCCCGGTCCCGGCCCGACGCCCTGGACGGCACCTTCGACGGCGGCGCAGCTTGCGCAGGAAGAGGATTCGGGTCCGGACGCGCCGCTGGCTGGGTCGCGGGTGTATGTGCGTGCGGAGGCGGGCGGGGAGGGTGGAGGCGTTGATGGCGCACGATGGGGAGCAGGCGACGGTAGCGTCGGTCAACGAGGCTTCGAGTCGGTGCACCATCTCGCTCGATTCGGGCGGCGAGGTGGAAGCTGGGTATGTGCATGCGGAACCCGTGCGGCCTAAGGTGGGCAACTTGTGCTTGGTGATGAATGGCGAGCTGCGCGGTACGCGTGCCACGCTCAAGGGCCTCGACGCGGACGACGCCATGTTTGTCATGACCAATGGCCGCACCGACTGGACCAAGATCCACCACCTGGTGTTGCTCGCCTAGCATTGCTGTGCTTGCGAAAAGATGTGCTTGTGATCTTTCCGATTGGGATTGGCGTGGTAAAGGCGGGGGAGGGCAGGTATAGACACTGTAATAAGGTAGTACCTACACTTGTGCGACGGCACGGATCTGTCAGTCCACTGCACATTCCGTTCCAGAGACAGCCTGATGAGCACGAAGCATGCCATCGTCCCAGGTTTGTGCGGTGTGTGCTAGTAGTGGGCACGCAGCTCACTGCAGCCTGCTAGTAAAATAGCCTGTTAAGCAAATGAGCAATCTTCTAAGTAGTGCTTGGCTGCTAGTCTAGTAGTCCAGCTCATGTTCACCCCCCCCCGGCTGATTAGGTTATGGGCCCCACCGCAGAGGGGACGGGCATGTGGTGAAATTGGGGAGCACTAAGGGTGGGATGCGGTGGTATCAGTGAAGGCGCGCACGAATACTTACGCGTGGAAGGCCGAGATGTCCTCAATAGTAGGCGAAACGAGGTCAACAGGGCCTCTTCCCTGAGCCTGACGTGCGTCAGAAGAGAACTTACAAGCTGCCGTCAGCTACTAGGGCCGCCATGAAGTCTTGGTTGTTGCCTGTCGCAGGCTGTTCTAAAGGAGAGTATACTAGAGTATACTAGCAGGCAACCACATGCGGGCGAGACCAAAGAGACCGAGGCAGAACCATGGCAAGCCCCAAGGAAAGTCTTAGTGGCACCAAGAACGAAAATACGATCAGAAAGAAGCGGACGACGTGAGGGTGAGAAGCTGTACGTGCTAACCTAAGGTAAGAGGGGCGTTACAGCAACGTGCAATGGAAGCATCAAGTCGAGGAGAGGTGGGGAGGGGGGGGGGGGCAGAAATGAGATCAAGGATCGATCGAGCAGCCTCGCGGGTCAGCGCCCGGTGCGGAAGCGAGACAGACGACAGGGAGTAGGGAGAGGGAGAAGCCGGGTTACTCTTGGCTCGACACAAGAGGTATCCAAGCGCGGAGGATGTATTCGATCCGGGGGAAGAAGTGGTACCGCGCCTCATAGGGACGCAGTTCCGACCGGTTGGCTGCCATGCGGGAGCGCACTTTCTTGAGGACTTTGATGATCTTGCTGCTGGTCAATTGGTCCGCGGGCACATCCGCAATCAGATCCTCCATCTGACTCAGCACCACATCGATCAGATGCATCGTTTCCTCTGTCGCCGGGGTGGATTCAGGGCCGAGGAAGGACCGTTGCAGCTTGAAGCGCACGCCTTGGCCGGGGTCACCGGGTGCTCACTGGAGGACGAGGGGTCGCGTGATACGGAAAGGTCGGGCGCAGCAGAGAGGGATGAAGCCTTACGTTTCTTACCGGCCCTGGAGGTAGCCGGTGCGTTGACAGAGTTTTTGTCGAGGGCCACTGTTGTTTCCGCTTCCACTTCCTCATCCTCTTGCTCCTTTTCATCATCCTCCTCCTCTTCCTCCTCCTCCTCTTCCTCCTCCTCCTCGTCGCTCTCCGTTTCACTCTGCACGGGCGCGTCGAGGTCAAAGGTGCCGTCGAGGAACTGGAGCGCGCGCTGGTACGCGAGCAGCAGACGCGCCGGGGGCTTCTTGGGCGGGGCAGCGAGGAAAGCCTGGATCTGGGCACGGTCCAAGGGCCAGACCTGGGTCTTGGCAACCAAGCCGTACTCGTTGTCGGGGATGAAGCGGACGGTGTACGCGTGGTTGGCGTGGCCGAGCGCGGCGCGGATGTGGGGGGGCGCGTGGGCCGAGTTGGTGACGAGCGCGGGCCAGCGGCTGTACCCAGGCATGCGGGCCAGGACGAGGTCGTTGAGCTCCGGGGGCGGGGCCGACGACACGCGCGGCTTCTTGCTCCTGGGCGGCATGGCGAGTGCGGGGTGCGTGTGGCCGAGAGGTGGTGGAGGGGGGCTCACGCGCTCACGTAGCGTGCGACGGCCTGTTGCTCCCCCGAGGCGCGTGCCACGCCCAGCCCAGCACGCCCCCACACTTGCCCCGTGCTCCCGGTGCCCCCTCCCACACGTGACTGCGCCCGACGCGCTGCCCCCGCGCTGCCAGCCTCGCCGTCTTCGGTGCAACCGGACGCGACTCACCGGTCACCGGTCACCCGTCATCCGCGTTACCAGGGATCGCGATCATCCATCGATCATCCATCAAACCCAAGGATGTGTCACGTGCCCGGCACTGCCTCCTCCTTGGGCGTCACTGCGTTTGGCTTGGCTATCGTCTTGCACATCGCTTGCCTGTATTGGCGTGCAAGTGTGCGTGGCTTGTGGCGCTTCCGACCCACCCGTTCTTCTGATAGATGGTGATCGATCCACCCCTGGGCCTGCCTCCACCTTCATGTGAAGATTCATCAACCGTGGCACGTCGAGAATCAGGGTGCAAAGACTATGGAATGGATGTAGTGCACGTACAGGTGGATGGACCGATGGACAGATGGACCGATCGACCGATCGACCGATCGACAGATGGGGGATGAATGGATGGATGGCCATTGGAAATGCACACAAGAGCAGCAAAAATCGGATAAACAAAAAGCGATCAGAGTGAAATAGTGGAGGTCGTAACGTCGAAGCAAAAAGTGGGTGGGGGCGACAGGGCCTTTTCGAGGGGTACCGGAGCCGCCCGGTCGAGCAGGGCGGAGCGGCCAACACTTAGCACTTAGCGACGCCGCCCGGCAAGCGGCGAGGGTGACGGGGAGTTTTCCGTCGAAAAGCCCGGCAGGCGCGACGGGGTCTTAGTAGGGCTTGCGCGTGCGCTGGTCGGCGACACGCTGCGCGGGAGTGAGAAGCTAGTGTTAGCACGTTGCGACGAGGCAGGCGGCGAGACGCTCGGCTTAGTATTTGGTGTCGTTCCCCGCACAACACTTCCCTCTTCCCGCCCACATGCGGGCTGGAGCGCAACCGAGCCAAGTCTTGCTCGATCGTCTTGCGTGGCCGGATCTTCTTGCCGGCCTCGCTGTTGGGGTGCAGCGGGAGCGGTTCGGGCTGGGTGTAGAGCCAGTGTCCTGGCCGCCGCGACGAGGTAGGTGCAGGCGTCGTAGACACAGACCGGGAAGGGGTCTCGATCGACGGCACTTTGACCCCGCTGTCGGTCCGAGCGGACTTGGTAGGTGTCTGGGGCACGGAAGGAAGCGCCACACTGTCCATTGAGGGTGTGGGCTCAAGGACCTGTCTGATCGCATCCAGCGTTGCTGCTTCGCCCCCCGCCGAGGCTGAGAGGAGGCGGAGGATGAGATCGTGCTGGGTCTTGAGCTTGCCCTTCCACCTCTCCACCGCCCCTTCGAGCTGGGAGATGACCACTTGTTGCTCCGACACGGTGCATGTCAAGCTGTCCACTTGGATGTGCGCATCGCTCAATGCGATCGTCATCTCGGGCGCCGGCTCTTGTCGGCGGAGAGAAAGAAGTCGCTCCAGCTCCTTGACGCGGGCAACAAGTGTAGCGCACTCGTCCTTACTCGCTTGCAGTGCCAGGGTGAGCTGCTGCTCGGTTGCCGCCGGGGTGCCTTGGCCCTTGTCTTGCTCCAGCTGCGCAAGCTGGCTTTGCAGAGAAGCCACTTGGGCCAAAAGCTGATCTGCCTCGCCACGCGCCCGATCCAGCTCGGCGGCACCCTCGACCCGATCCTTCTGGCTCTGGGCAAGGCGATCCTGGAGCTGTTGCCGCTCCTGGCGGTCCTGCTCCAACTGGGCCAAGGCCTCCGTCAAACGGTCCGCCTGGGCTTCGGTCGCCTCCCTCTCGGCGGCAGTAGGCACTTGAGGACGCAATTGGTTCAGTTCCATCACGACCGAGTTGACCAAGCGCTGCATTTCTTCTTGCATTTTCTTCGTCTCGGCAAGTTGGTGCTGGTCTTGGTGTGTTCGTCGAGGGCTTGGGAGAGAGCCTGCTCAGCGAGAGCCTGCGCATGCTGCGCTTGCTGCGCCTCGGCGCGCACCGCCTCGAGCCCAGCAAGAGCCTGGTCTTTCTGCTTGTCCGCCTCCTCGCGCGCCTGCAGCGCCAAGTTGAGGATCCGTTCCTGTTCCTTGGCGGCAAATTGGTTGGCTTCCTCGTTGCTCTGCCGTTCGGCCTTGAGCGCCTCGTGGGCGCTCATGGCCAACTCGGTGAGACGCGACGCATCGTTCCGAGCCTCCTCGGCTTCCTCCTGCGCCGCCTGGAGAGCAGCGTTAGCGTCTTCCAACTGGGTGGTCAGAGCGAGAGTGCGCTCCTCTTTTGCCTCCTGCTCCGTTCCGACACGCTCCTGCTCACGCCGCAGGTCTTGCGTCTCCTTCTGCGCTTGGGCCACCGCACTTTCGGCTTGGAGGAGCTTGTCCTGGGCCTGGGCCAATTCGGCACGGAGGGCTTGCGCGTCGGAACGCAGCGTAGCAGCTTCCTCGGTAAGCGAAGCCAGTTCCTTTTTGGCCTCTTGCTCGCGCCGCGCAGCAGCGGCCTCCTTCATGCAATCGGCCAGCTCGGTCTGGACCGCGACCAGTTCCTCCTGGGCGTGCGCCAGAGCCTTGTCCGCCTCAGCCTGGGCTTGCTCCAAGGTTGTCGCCGCGTCCTTCTGACATTGTTCGAGCTTCTGCTGTGCCTCCTCCTGGGCAAGGCACAAGGCTTGTTGCGCATCTTGTCTCGCCGCTGCCAGCGCGTGTTCCGCTTCGTCTCGAGCGAGCTGGAGCGAGGTTTGGGCCTCTTCTTTGACCTGGTCCAGCGCCTTATCGGCCTCTTCCCGAGCGAGCACGGCTGCACTCGAAGTTTGGTCCACCGCGTCGATGCGCTCCTGGGCCTGTGGGTAGCGCGCCTCACCTCCTGTTCCGCCTCGAGCTTGGCTTGCCGCACGCGTTCCTCCCCTTCTTGTCTAGCCTGGGCCTGGGCTTCGTCGGCCTGCTGCTGCGCGAGGTCCAACGCGTGCGAGCATCTTGCTGCGCGTGCAAAAGGGAGCAGCCGCTTGCTCCTTAGCCTCTGCCAAGAGTCTCTCGGCCTCGTCCTTGGCGCTGGCAGCTTGCTCCTGGGCTTGGCGCAGTTGCTCCTGTGCGTGCATGGCGCGTTGTTCGGCATCCTGGAGCCGTTGGAGCGTAGCTGCTTCAGCCGCTTTCGCACTTGCTTTCGCCGCCTCAGCCTGGTCCACTTGGGCCGTCGCTGCGTCCAACGCGCGACGCAGCTTGGCCAGTTCGCGCTCCGAGGCAATACGTCGGCTTGGCTGGGCGGGGACGAAGCTTGTCTCTCGGCGGCGGGCGGGAAATCGGTGAGGCGACCCCGTCGGACCCGAACGGGACTGGCGGGGGGCAAGCGCGTTCAGCAGCGACGGATTGGGAAGTAAGAAAGAGGGTGGTGAGGTGGGTGATTTGGGAACGCAGTTCGTCCCGTTTGGCTTGCATTGTGGCCATTTCCGGGTCGGCGTCGGATGAGGTGGCGGTAAGCGGAGCATGGATCCTTCGCCCTGGGCCAGTTGGGAACGTAAGGTGGCCAGCTCAGCACGGTACTTGAGCATGAGCGCACGGTCCATCACGACGCCGCGTTGGGCCGATGTGCGCACCAGGCTGCAGCGCCGACCAAACTTGAGCGTCGACAGGGACTCGGTCGCGTGTCGTTCGTCGGGTGAGACGGTACAGATGACAGCGACGCGGGCGTTGCCGCTCAAGCTGGTTTGGAGCAACCGGGTCAACTTTGAGTCGCGGTAAGGAATGTGCACGTCGGAATTGTCTTCGGCCACCGAGCTTGGAAATGACAGTGCCCAATGTCAAAAGAGATTTGTTGATCTGCATCTCTTGGTGTCAGCGGGAAACGAAAGATGGGCAGGAGATGGTTAGAGGGAGGGGGGGACGTACAAAGGCACCTTCTTTCCTCCGTGTCTTTTCGCTCGCCGCCCGCTCGCTGCCGGCCAAATCAATCAGGTTGAGTTGGGAGATGCGTGTTTCGGCTGCAGTGGCTTGAGAAGACAGGTCGGTGTCCTCCGAGGTGCGGCCACGCGACTCGATGGTAATTTGGAACACACAGTGAGAGCGAGACGACCGTTCGTTCCAGTCGGTCGCGCCTACGTGACGCATCCGCTGACCGTCTTCCAGCAGACGAAGTACGTCACTAGGGGAAGTAACGATTTCCTCACGGATGCCCGTGAGGACAATGCGGCCCTTGGCCTGGTCTTCAATGATGCGAATGGCGTTGGATGAAGGGGAAGGGGTGTATCCCCCCTTGGTGGGAGACGACGGACGCGGGGCCACGCTTTTGCGTGCAGCAGCCGGAGGGGCGACGGGCGCAGCAGGTTCTTTGCTAGGCAAAGCCGCCAACAGATCCTTCAAGGTCTCATTGTAGATTTCGAGGTAGGAGACGCGCAACAGATATTCCCTCTCGGTGTCCTGCGTCGTGTCAGTACTTCGCACCAAGGAGAAGGAAAGAGGGGAGACGTACGCTTTCGATCTGGTCAAAGATTTCCTCGACGGCGCGCGGAATGACGCCCATCTCGTCGGGAGATCCGGACATGGTGTGGGTCTTTCCGCTGCCAGTTTGGCCATAGGCAAAGACGGTGGCGTTGAACCCGTCGGCGCAGCGCGCGCAATGGGAGCGATGTTGGTCGCGTACAGGTCCTGGCTGGTCATGTCGGGGGTGCAGAGCGTGTCGAAGCGGAAGGTATAGAGCTCAGGGTTGGCCTGGAGGGTGCCGTCATCGGCATCGTTGGACGAGGCGCCGCGGCGGGAGATGGCGGGGTGGGCGTCGGTGGCGCGGATGAGGTTGGTGGACTGGTCGAGGTGCCAGCAGGCGGGGTGGGGGTCGGTGCCGGGGCGCACGCGGACACAGACGACAACGTTCTGGGCGGCTTCGGTGGAGGTGGGGGTAGGGACGGAGGTAGGGACGGGGGCAGGGGTTGGGGCAGAGGCAGGGACAGGGCAGGGCAGGGGCCGGGGCGGGGGCGGGGCGGGGGCAATGGTGCCGCGCTTGGCCTTCTTGCCCGAGGGGGACTTGGCCGAGGCTCGGACGACCATGGCCGCGGGGGTTAAAGGTGGTGGGGATGGGGGTGGGGACGGTGGGGACGGTGGTGGCGGTGGTGGTGGCGGTGGCGGGTGTGGTGTTGCTGCAAGAGGCAGTTGCTGGGGCGTGGGCAGGAGGTGAGGATGGTGGATGGCGTGGTGGGTTGCATTTGCTTGGGTGGGCATCACTGGTCGCCTCACTGACGGCTTGCAGGTGGCTACGGGCAAGTCACGCGTCACCCACTGGCTTGACCGCTGCGACTCAACATCTACGCCCCCAACCGACACCCCCATGAGGACTCTGTACTGAGTCCGAGTATAAATTTGAACGGTGATCGCCATAATATTGCCCCTAGGCCTACTTGCGCTCCTTGACAAACAGCACGAGCCACACCAGGCTCAGGCGGTCCACGCGGCAAACTGCAGCAGCAGTGTGCCCACGTCGGGCCACCAGAACGCCTGCGCATCGAACCCAAAGCTCGAGATGATCGATGCCGCCGGCACGTCAATGTCGATCCCGTACTTGTGCTCCTTGAGCGTCAGCTTGCGCAGCTCGTTGACGATCAGCGCCTCGTACGCCGCATGGAAGAAGGACAGGTGCTGGAGCCACTGCAGTCCGCGTGGGATCCGGTCCCGGTTGATCAGCAGACCCGCAAACAGCAGCGAGAAGAGCATCGACAAGGAGCCCACCAGGTTGGCCACCGCCGCATCTTTGATTGACAACGAGATGAACAGCACCAAGCTGCTCGCTGCCAGGCTAAACAGTACCAGCACAAACACAAACTTCCAGAACGCCTCCACTTCCGCAATCAGCCCCACCGGGTACACAATGCTGCCCAGGATAAAGGGCGGAATGACACGCAGCGGCAGAAGTCAAATAGCAGCTTGGCCGTAAAGTACGTCACGGGCGAATAGTACCCGTTGCTGCGTTCCTTGATGTACAGCGCACGTTCACTCGCAAACAGCGAGAGCGACGTGAGCGTAGAGAAGCCCAGCAGGGCCAGAATAAAGAAAAAGAGTCCCAGCCGGTTCTGAAAGCCGGAAATGTCAAGCGTCAGGCCGTGGTACAGCACACTGCAAAACACAGCGAGCATGCCTGCCATAATGTAATGCGCCAGCATCAGCATCGGGTTGCGGTACAGGTTCTTAAATGCGCGTCCACTCAGAATGGTAAACTGCGTCCAAAGGGAGGCCTTCTTGTACCCCTTCAGCCGCTCGTTGGACGAAAAGCTCGATCCAGGGGCGGTCTCCACGTCCCCGCCGGCCGCGGCGGCCTCGGTCTGCTCGTACGCTTCGGCCAGCTGACGGTTGAGATCGGAAGCGGTCCATTGGCAATCAGCTGCGCCAAAGGTCAGGCAACGGCGCTTGGATCCGCACCCCGCTCCATCCTAGCCAGCGCGACGAGGTGGAAATGAGGCTGAGCGTGGAAGCGTTGGGCAAGGCGAGGGCGCCTCCTCCACCGCAATGGGTGGAAGGGTGCGCAGACTGGCCGCGCCAGAATCCGAGGCTGGACGGGGCGGGTCGGAGCTAGTCACGTCGGTGGGCGAAACCGATTCGAACCGGCTTGCATCCGAATTTTTCAGGGCAGTCAAGTCGATCAGGTAGTCAGCCACGTTGAACCCGCGGGGACAGAGGTGGCCGAGCGAAGCAAAGTAGTCAACGACTTGGTTGAAGGGCCCGAGTACACGGTCCGACCGGCGGCAAGCAACAGGAGCTGGTCAAACAAGTTGATAATGTTGGATCGAGGCTGATGATGGTGAAGATCACGGTGCGCTTGTACGTCTTGGCGAGCGATGATAGCGACTCGATCACCAAGCGCATTGTACCCGTCCAATCCCGACGTTGGCTCGTCCAGCATCAACACGCTGGGCGAGGTGACCAATTCGCACGCAATGCTGACCCGGCGCTTTTCCCCACCCGAGATACCTCGGGCACCCGGGTGACCAATGAAGGAATCCTTGATCCCGAGGATGCCCAGCTCTTCGAGCGTCTCGAGGGTGCGGAACTTTTTGGCGTCGAGACTCATGTCCCTTGGCAGACGAAGGATGGCCGAGTACAAAACCGTCTCATACACGGTCAATGTGGGCATGAGCGTTTCCTCTTGGTCCACATACCCCGTGACATGCTTGAATTCGTGGTCGGACACTTGCGGCCATTGACAAGCACTTGCCCGCGTGGGTACCCACGCTTGTTCCGTCGTGCCAGAAGGTCAAGCACGTGCTCTTCCCCGAGCCAGACTGGCCAATGATGGCCAACAGTTCGCCGGGCCGTACCGTTCCAGACGCCGTCCAGGATGGTGCGAGAGCCGAGGTCGTAGCCCATATTGTGAAATTGAATCGTGGTTGGGACATGTTCAGCCATCAGGCGTGCACTTTCCTCGGCGGGCAACCGACACCAGCCGGAGTGGCCGCATCAAACTTATCTGCGCTTCCAAGGAAGTAGACAATGGCCGAGATGAACGCAACAAACAGGATCGCGCCGCCGGCCGAGAAATGAGCCAAAAGGTACTCCGCTTAGGTGGGGCGGGGGCCTGGAAGCCGGGGACCTCAGAGTAGTGCACGCATTCTCCGGATTCGCAAGTGAGAAAGATGGCCGGGTCGCCAAAAATGGACGAGATGAGCTGGTTCATGGCAGGTTCGAGGAACGGCAGTTGCGCTCGGGCAAGCCGGTAGCCGGGTTGGTCGCAGAACAGGCCATCTTGGCCGGTCCCTTGATCTCCTCAGTGAGGAACTCACCAATGTCTACCGAACCATTCTCCCCACACAGCATCGGTCCGGAATGCAAGAGCACTCGGCCGTCTTGCACTCATACTCGGTCAGGTTGGTGGCGGGGTTGGTGTGTTCCTGGCACTGATCCAGACCGCAATAGAAGGACTCTTTCCCGCCAATCCAGAACTAGTCAGAGGGAGACAAGATCGGGACACAGATGGGGATGGGTTAGTCGGGAATCCAAAGGGGAAGGTAGTTGCTAAAACAGACGAGGAGCAGAGAACGTACCTGAAAGTTGCACTGTTCATCGGCCTTGTCGCACGAAAAGGTAACTTGAGGCGGGCGGCCGGGAGCAATTCGGTGATCTTTTTTGTGCTGACGTTGCACTGTTGGAAGGAGCGGCGGATGGTCTGGCCGCCGGTATAGCACGTCCCGTTCTCGCCCAGCCGGTCGCCGCCAAGACGGATATTGGCACAGGCGTTGTCTGCGCGACACAGGTTGCAGTTGAGGCCCTCCCAGTCGTCGTCGCAGTCGCACTGGGCCTGGTCGTCGGGGCGAGGGAAGCGCTGGAGGCCGCGGGCGGGGCTGCCGCACAGCGGCGAGAGGCAGTCTACGCCGCCAAAGCCCGTGGGGCAGGAGCAGGCGCCGTCGAATGCGCTGCACTCGCCAAACTGGGCACAGCTGAAGGCGGCAGGAGGCAGTTGAAACACGTGGGCTCGGGGCACTGGGGGCAGCCGGGCGGGCGCGGGGCGAGGAGGGCAGGGGCGAGCTCGTAGGCGCGGGCGGAGGGGGGCGGTGGCGGTGGTGGTGGCGGGGGCGCGGCGAGGGCGAGGGCGAGGGAGACGGCGGCGGCGGCGGCGGCGCGAGTGTGCCGGCAAGCGAGCGCAGCATGGCCGAGGGCGGGTGGGGGGAGGCAGCAGGCGGTCTGTGGGTTGCTACTTACTGATGGGCGATCCGCAATCGAGGCAACCCAATCGAAATCACGATCAGCCACCGCCATGTCACGTGCGCCTGGCTTATCGATCGGCCCGCTTCAGTTTCAAATGCATCGCACGTTCCACGTGCCACGTGCAACCACTCTGGACTCTGAACGTTCAACCTCCCACCCGCCCCCCGTTCCGCCCCCGCCGCATTCCGCCCCCGGCCAGCCTCCGGGCGCGGCCACAGGCTGACGACGCGTTGGCTTCTCCTTGCGCTCTTCGTCCGCTTGTGCCCCCGCCCCATCCCCCCCCCATCCCCACCATGTCCCAGCCGCCGTCCGAGCAGCTCCCGCAGACCCCGCCAGCCGCCACCCCCGCTGCTGCTGCCCCCCCCCGACGCCGACGCCGACGTCGACATGGCCCCGCCCGCCGTGTCCGACGAGCAGGCTGCCGAGCAGCACGCCCAGCAGCAGGCCGAGGCCCGTGCCGCCATTCCCGAAGAGATCATGGCGGCCTCCGCCGACGATATCCAAATGTTCACCCCATGCTTGAAAACGAAGTCAAGATGCTGCGCTCAGACCACCTGCGCTTGGTGCCGAGCAGACGGTGATGAAGGAGCAGATCAAGGACAACACGGACAAGATCCAAATGAACAAGGTTCTGCCCTACCTCGTGGGCAATGTGGTAGAGGTACGTTCTTTCCCACTCCCTGCTTGCCCGGTGCAGTGCCAACGTACTAACCATGTCCCCTTTGCTTGGTTGCAGATCCTCGACATTGACCCCGACGTTGACGAAGACGACCAAGAAGGCGGTGCTCAGACCAACCTCGACACGCAGCGCAAGGGCAAATGCGCCGTGATCAAAACGTCGACTCGTCAAACCATCTTCCTCCCTCTCATTGGCCTCGTCCCGCCGGAGCAGTTGAGGCCAGGCGACCTGATTGGCGTCAACAAGGACTCGTACCTCATCCTCGACAAGTTGCCCGCCGAATTTGACTCGCGCGTGAAAGCGATGGAGGTGGACGAGCGCCCGACGGAGCAGTACACGGACATTGGAGGTCTGGACAAGCAGATTGAAGAGCTGGTGGAAGCGATTGTGCTGCCCATGCAACAGGAGCAACGGTTCAAGAACCTGGGCATCAAGCCGCCCAAGGGCGCGCTCATGTACGGCCCGCCGGGAACGGGCAAGACGCTGTTGGCACGTGCATGTGCGGCCCAAACCAATGCGTGCTACCTCAAGCTGGCGGGCCCTTCGCTGGTACAGATGTTTATTGGATGGAGCCAAGCTGGTGCGGGACGCGTTTGAGCTGGCCAAGGAAAAGTCGCCTGCGATCATCTTTATTGATGAGATTGATGCGATTGGCACAAAGCGGTTTGACTCGGACAAGTCGGGCGACCGGGAGGTGCAACGGACCATGTTGGAGCTGCTGAAACCAATTGGACGGGTTCAGTTCGGACGAGCGAATCAAGGTGATTGCAGCGACGAATCGGATTGACATTCTGGACCCTGCGCTGCTGCGGTCTGGACGTCTCGATCGGAAAATCGAGTTCCCACTGCCGAACGAAGAGGCGCGAGCGCACATTCTGCGCATCCATGCGCGCAAGATGGCTGTTGGGCCCGACGTGAATTACGAGGAGCTGGCGCGGAGCACGGATGAGTTCAATGGGCGCAGCTGAAGGCGGTGTGTGTGGAGGCGGGCATGATTGCGCTGCGGGAGGGAGCCAAGGAACTCAACCACGAGCACTTTTACGGTGGCATTCTCGAGGTCCAGGCCAAGAAGACGAACGAGATGTACTACTTTAGCTGATGCCATATCCTGCCGAAATCCATGTACTCTTGCTACCCAGCCTTGGCGGGACGTGAGATAACGTTTGTCGTGGCGGCGCCAAAAGGCAAGGAGGAGAGAGATAGCAACGAATGGATGTACGGATGGAGGAGAATGGCCTGTTGGGAGTGAGCTACCAACAGCGAGCGCCCTGGCTGTCTCGCTCACGTAATGCGTATCGCACCTGAGGGGGCTGGCGGCCAGACAAGGCTTGCGGCGCAGAATATAAACAGGGGGGTCGGGGTTGGTGGTTCGGAGCACTCGCCAGGCCCGACCGGCCGCCGGTGCGCTTCTTCCGCAGAGCAACGGCGTCGCGGCCACCCGGACGTGCTCCCCCACCATCCTCCCGGCTCTTGGCTCTGCGCACCGCCATCTCGCCTCCCCCTCGCCCTCCGACCCGTCTGCCACGCATCCGCACATGCCCCCGCCCGCCCCTTTTTCCCGCCGCGCGCGCGCCACTGCTGGCTATACCCCCCTGCCCGACCTTGTCGCCGACGGCGAGGAGGCTGGCCCGCCGCCCGACCCGTCTCGACCCTCGCTCGACGGCGCTTTGCCCGACCGTTTCCCCACGCTCGACACGGAAGGCACCAGTGTGGTTGCGTCGTCGGATGTGGCGTGGGTCAACGATCCCGACCAGCTGCTGGCCTTTGTCCAGGCCGAGGTCCCGATCCTGCCTCCGCACTTTGGTCTGCGCATTGCGGTCCACCGCTCCCACCCGGCCGCGAGCGAGCTGCCCATGCCGTGGGACCGCCGACCGCGAGCGAACGTTACCCAGGCCTTGTCGCCCGAGACGGAAGTGTACGCGTTCACCCTGCCCCTGCCAGCTCAGGTGCAGATGCCTGTCCTGCAAGCCGAGCTGTCGCGCTCACCTCGCCCGCCTCGCCCGCCTCGCCCTGGTCCCGCGCCTCACCGATGGACCGATGGCGCGGTGGAGCGGTCGTACAAACCACCAATGAGCACGGTATGTGCCGTGGACGACTTGGTGCCTTGCTACCGCGCCGCTGTGTTCTTAGGTGACAGTGGCTTGACCTACGATCGTCGTCCAGGTGCCGGCCTTCGTATGTTGTCGCCCAACGCGAGTGTTTCCATTCGAGCGCGTGCGCCCACAGGCCAAGCCCCGGTCGGGATCCCATCCCACTTCGTGCGCCCCGTCCGCTCCGAGCGCTTGGAACCGGCAAAGCATGCGCGGTCTCCGTCCGCCGTGGGCGGCGGTACCCATGGTTCGGCACGAGACGGCTCCGGTGGTTCAGGGCACTTCGGGCACGTTGGGTGGCGAGACGCGCGAGGCAGAAGCCGTACCGGAACCGGAGCAAGATCCTATCGATGTAACTGCAGGACTGCGGCGCGCGTTGAAACAGTTTGTTCAAAGTCCCACCCGGACAGCCAAGATTCTCCGCGCGGAGCATGTGCTGTATGGGTGGGACTTGCATCAGCTGCGAGACCAGCTACAAGCCGTCTTGGACGATTCGCATCAGCTCGCCCGAGGCCGAAGCTGGATCGAGGAAGCGGCGCTGGAAGCGTCGGGGCGAGGGAGCGGCATGACGAGGACGAGGCTGAGGCCGATGCCGAGGCGCAAATGGGCCGAGGCGAGTATGTGCAAGTGTCGTATGCTCCGTTACCAGTATGGTTTGACTTGCAAGTGCGTTCCACCTTGTCCCACACGCCTCTTTCCTTTCTTGATCCCGTCGTGCATGTGCTGCACCCCCTACCGACCCAGTTGGAACGAGCCTTCGGCCGGACGTCGTTGGCCGTTTGGCGCGGCCGTCTTGTCTCCGGTCGCGCTCTTTGCCGGCCTGACCTTCGCCTCGTCTCCCTCGGACGCAGACAAGGCCACAGGGGACATCAACCTCCTCTTGGCCCGGGGCTGCTTTGTGCTGGCCGCGGTACTGTGTCTGTCGCGGTGCTGGCGTTCCTCGCACTAAGTTACATTTCCACTTCCGATACACTTGTCCTTGCCCACCCTTTGACCGCCTACCAACCCACCGGGATCGCAGCCGATGTGGCGCAAGCGGATGCGGCGCACCAGCTCGCCCAAACCCATCTCTTTGGCCCGCCCCTGTCCAAGGCCGAGCAAGCGGCCAGCGGTACATTTTGTGCTTGATGAGGACGAGGACGAAGGAGGGTGCTGCTGCAGAGCAAGAAGAACAGGACAAGGATATACTAGGCGCTGTCCCAGATGCGGGAGACAGACGAGGAGAGGGTGCGTCGTCTGGCTCAGGAACTGATGCCACGCCTAGTGTGCTCGCCTACGCGCGGATGGCTGTTGCGCCATGGCGTAGAACAGGCCGAATGGCTGGCTGCGCACCGCACCCTCTTGGCCGATGCGTTTCGGTACCGCTGGACCGGCGATGTGGGCGACAAACTGGAGGAGTACCGGCGGGATACGCAGTAAGAATTGGATAAAGTCGTCAGCTGGAGAAACCAAATAGAGGCCGTGCCGTGGAGAGGGGGAAGGGGGGAAAGTCAGTGCACAAGGACCCATCCTCTAACCCCACCTTTTCCTCCTCCTCCTTGCCGTAACCGACACGCACACCAAACCCAACGCAGCCCAGTTCGCTGTTTCCCTTCCCTCTTGTTCTGCATCCACCCCTCACTCAGACGACCGCCAACCGCTTTAAGTTAGGCCGTCCGTGGGACAATCGACTCTCTGTTGCGCTTCGCTACAATCCACCTTGCTCTCGCTATCAACCGACCCTCAACACCCGTACCTAGCTGTAATAGATGTCGTGGATGCCCAAACGGGAGGAAGGAGGGGGGGTGATGAAGCATCCTAGCGACAACCGGACGTTTTTGGCTCTCGCTGCAATCTCCTCCCGCCTGTCCGGCTGGGCCCAGCGCGTGGAGCGTTACTACCACTCCAGTGTGGGTGGAAGCAAGGAAGAGCCACCCCGTCAAGGGCCGAAGTAGGGGGTGGAAGGGACCATATTGCGGTGCGGCACGATTTGTTTGCCAAGGGATATTCTTTACCAGTCTGCAGCTCTCTGCGGGCCGAGGGGGTGGAAGGCAAGAGCGAAACGAGTGAATGGGCACGCAGGAGCAGAAGGAGAGTGGGGGAGGGGAGACAATCATCGTACTAACCAAACGAAAGAACAAGCCCCCAGGCTCCCAAGTCCCTTGTGCGTGTACGAAGACACAAGCGAAACAGAAAGCAAATGGGGAACGGCAAATGAGTTCATTGATGGGGAGGAGAAGACACGTGAGAATGCAGGGTTCGAGTGGGAGACATGGTAGAGGTACAGCACAGCGGGAAAGAGCGAGGAGCCCGTCGGGATCCGAGGCGTGTGGAGCACAGGCCAGAGCGAAACGGGATCGGGATCGGGATCGTGGTAGGAAAGAGAGCGATATAGGGCAAGGCAAAGGAAGGGAAGTAGGAGGCGGAGACGAGACGAGCGAGGGCGTGACAGCGGGCAAAAATCAAAAGAGGAAAGAGAGAGGAGAAAGAGAGTCGTTGGGCCGCGATCCAGCAAGCAAGCCAGCAAGCAAACAAGGCAAGCAAACAAGGCAAGCAGTAGAAGAAGCGGGGGGGGGGGATCCAACGTTGATTAGTCGGCCTGTTTGCGGCGCGACGAGAGGAGCGCGACAAGAGCGGGCTATTCCCATGAACGAGTGCGAGCCTCCCCCTCGGAGCTAGGGACGGACGGGCGACGCACGCTGGAGCTACGACGGCCCTTGAACGAGCCATGACGCAAACTGGAATGGCGCCTGGGAAGCGAGCCTCCGCGCGAAGGGAAAAGTGTTGTTGTGAGCCGCTGTGAGCGACGGTCGCCGCGAACTGGGAGGGTACGAGGGCGCCCGCCACTGCCCCACCGGCCGAGGCAGCGGTGGTGCGAGTCGAGGTACTCGGAGGCGGAGCTGAAGCGGGAGCGGGTGCGGGCGCAGGCGGCGCAGCAACCGCTTGGGTGGCCAGTTGTTCGCTGTACCGCTCGATCAGGTGGACAATCATTCGGGCCTGCGCGACGCCTTGAACCATTCCTGGGCGATGCGCACGCATATGCTGAATCAGATCCAAGGCCAAATCTTGTGCTTGACGCTCGCGTTCGGCGCTGCTGAGACGGCGGCAGGAGCGGGCAATGGTCCAAGTGATCGAGCGCCATCAGACCGGCGATGACCGTGCCAGTGCGTCCAATCCGGCCGAGCAGTGTACCCAGATGGGCGGAGGATGAATGGGGGACAAGCACGCACCACGTGCATTCAAGGCTCGGTTTTCGTTCTGAATGAGCATCAAGAGCTGCTGGTACAGCTCGGCACTGGTCGAGCCCAGGTCAGGCCAGGAGGTGAAGTGGAGCTGGTGAGCTCGTGGTGGGTCGGGGTGCCTGCTTGGCAGAGTAGCAGCCGGCGGCGCGTGATCTCCCAGTCGCCGCAAGCGGGCTTGGTCTCAGCAGCAGTGACGCGCCAGTCGCGGTGGACAAAGTGGTGCCCACCTGGTTGGCCAGTAGCGGTCCGCCTTGTCACGCCATTCTCGTGGCAGCGGGTGAGGTTGACGAGGAGGACCGCGCGGTCGGCGACGAGTGCTGGAAAAAGCAAGGGAAGCTGTTGGGCAGTGGGGCCTGGGTGGCGACAAACGACTGGCGCGGGGCGCGGCAGCGGCGGAGGCGGAGCGCGGGGCAGCGGGCACAGAGGGGACAAAGGGCGGGATGCGGGAGGCGTTGATGTACGCAGCAGCGTCGTCGGCCGAGGCAGCGCCGTTGGCCTGCGGGATGGAGTGGTCGAAGGGGACCACGTCGCGGTAGCGGTTGCGGTTCGTGCCGGATCCGGCAGAGCTATGGGCGGCGGCGAGGCTGACGCTGTATCGTCGCCTGCCTGGCCGGACACGCGCAGACGGTCGAGCATGTCAACCACGCCGAGGCGGTCCTCGAAGCTTTCCGACGCGTCGATGCGGCGGGGGGGGCGAGGCGCAGCCGCAGGCGGCCGAGCGGGGCACGCATGCTGGACGCCCAACCAGGCCGGCGTCGACGGGGGCGGCGAGCGGGGGAGCGGGCGGGGGGGTGGAGGCGGCGGCGAGGTGCAACTAGTAACTGTGGTGGCCAAGTCGGCGGCGCGCCCCATGCCACGGCACGTGTGGCCCAGGCGGAACGCGCATTCCGCCGGGCGGGAGCGGTGCGACGCAGTGGACGGACGGCCGCACGGGAATGAATGCTCGTGTGCGCTCCGCCCATGCTCCGCGCCGGCCCCGCTGCCCTCGCATCCGCCCTCGCCCGCCTCCGCCCGCCGCCCGCCGCCCGCCGCCACTACCGCCACTACCGCCACCACCACCACCACTACCGCCGCCACCACCACCACACCCGCAGCGATCACATCCAGCGGCTCCGCTCGCCCGCCGCGGCCGCCCATGTGCGCCATCTCTGCTCCCCCGCCTTCCTCCGCCGCGCCCGCGGCGATCCCCGCGTCCACAACGCCCTTGCTGCCGTCCACAGCCTGGCCACCCGCCTAGCCCAGCCGCCTGCCCCCCCCGCGTCCCTCGCGCGTCCAGCCGCGCCATTCTTCGCGCAACCCATGTACCTGCCCTGCAGCACCACATCCGCATCCTCCAACAGCACATCCTCCCCGGGCCCCGACCGTGTACCGTCGTCGCCTGCCTTGCTCCACCCCTCGAGTCCAGATCCCTCTGTCCCTCCAACCCCACGGCCCGCTCCGATGGCCGGCCACAACCCTCATCGGAACCGTCTCCACCCGACTTTGCTGTCCGCTCTCGTCCAACGACGTGATCCTCTCTCCTCATCCGTCTGCGGGACACGGTAGCTGAGCCTGCCCAGCGCGGGGCCAAGGCACTAGTGCCAATTTCCGATGTCATTACTGACGCCGAGCTGCATGCGTTGGCCGTGTTAGCTTTGGAGGAAAACAATGCGGGTGGGATCAACGCATTGGTTCAGGTGGCGTACATGATGGACACAGCCCACGCTTCGCCCCAGGCGCCTCACATGGGCGCACAGGGCATCCCCACCCCTCCCCAGTCCTTCCCCTCCGTCACATATACTGCGGCCCGCACAGCGTTGGCCGACGAACTCGGACGTCTGCTTGCCAACAAGGGCGCCCTCGATATCCTTCGTGCAATGTACCGTGAGGTGGTGAATAGTGCGTCCCCTCCCCCCAGCCCGGCACTGCTCCTAGTTGCTTGGCATGCTGACCTCCCCCCCCCCCCCCGCCTTCCTTGAAGCTGGTGTGGAGATGACGGGGCCAATGAAGCATGGCTGTTCGTGCGCAAATCAAGTCGGGCGATCTGGACGGCGCAATCGCCACCTTAGCCCAGCTGGAACAGACCCATCCGGCCGAGATGCGGTCGTATGCGTCGGTGATTGTCACCTTGTTGACCAAGGAAGATGTGCGCAGCACAAAACGAGCCTGGTCGCTCTACGACCAAATGCGCCGTGCCGCCCACACGGTCCCTGACGAGCCCATGTACGCGCGGATGATCCTGGCCTGTGCGCTGGGCAAGTTCCCAGAGCAACATCTTCCCACCTCGGCCCGCGCTGGAGCCCGACGAGCATGGGGTCTGTTCTACGAAATGACGAGGGCCTACCACCTTCGTCCATCGCTCGCCACCTACAATACGACAATCCGAGCTTTGTCCAAGGACCGGCGGTTTCGCCGGAATGCCTTGGCAGTGTACCGCCACCTAGTTGATACCAACCCAATCAAAGAAACGGGGCTGGCATGGGTCCCGGACCGTACCACGTTCAACCACCTCCTTGAAGCATTTGATGGTATGGGCGATCTGGCCCGAAGCAAGTGGGTGGTAAACGAGATGGTTCGGGTGGCCCATCAGTTTCTCGATCCCGCCATGGCGCCTACGGCCCGATCCCCCGACCAAAATTTAGTTGATGCCGTGGCGCGTCTGCCAGATGCCAAGACGGTGACGTTCCTGCTTCACTGTTATGCGCACTACCATCCTCCGTTGCAACCGTTGCTGCAAGATGCAAGGCAGGTCGCCATGGAGCGCGAGCGGGAAGCTCTCCGGCGGTTGGAACTGGGTTTATCGGAGGAGGAGGAGGAGGAGCAAGAGGAAGCGGTAGCGGTAGCCCAGGCGGAGGACTTGAATCCTCATCCCCTCTCCGCTTTGCCCCTGGAGCAGGCCCCCGCCCTCCTCCCCAAGCGGTTGCGCGGTGTGCCTGACGTCGAGGCGGTGGTGGTCGAGGGCGGGGAGGATTGGACACGATCGGCAGAACGCGGAACGCGTGGCGTTGCCACCCCAATGGAGGAAAAGCAACCCTCCGGGTTGATGCCCGCCAAGCCTATACAGAAGAGGAGCGAGACAACGTGCCAGAGCAAGGCGGTTCTCATGCAGCCCGTATGGCCGATGCCCAGCGTACGGCGCAGCGTGAGGCTAGCACCGAGGTACGAGGCGATGTGGTGGTGGGTGAGACGCTACCGCAAACGAGCGCTGGTCCTGCAAGAGGTATCCGGGCTCTTTCGTGCGCTCCTCGACTCGGCACGGGAAAGGGGATGTGAGAAGAATGGCCCAATCCGGTACGCTGGACACTTGGATCGGAGTGAAGATGGACGCGGATGTGCTGGCGACGTACTGCGTGTGATCATGTCCCACGGAGCGCCCGAGGAGGCACTGTGGAAGATGCATGCGGCCATGTTCAGTCCCAAGGCCGAGGAGAACGTGTATGCCCAGTTCGGCCTTCAGCCCGATACACGCGCGTACGAGTGGTTGTTTCGCACCGGGCTGTTTTACCCCGAGTCGGACCCTCTGCGACCCCAAGTGGATCGAGTGCTGGATGAAGCGTGGTCAAGCTTTATTCAGACTCCCAGTTCGCGAGACCCCTCGGCGTACAGCGTGTGGCGCTTCCAGATTGAAAACTTGGCGCGCAGTTCGCGTCTGGACGAGGCAATGAGCACGTTCGGCAATTTGTTCGGACCATGCCGCCCGTAACAGCCGACGTGATCAATGGCAAACTTCCGCTGGAAGGCAAAGGCGGTCGAGCTGAGAAGCTGACAGAGCCCATCATGCGTCAATTGATACACCAGCTCGACACACAGAAACGCTACACGTTCCCCAAAGGCGACTTTGACCATTGCGCACCCGATTGGCGTTGGCGTACCGCGAAGCCGACGTAAAGTTGGTCCAGCATGCCCAGGTGGCGTACCAAATGCAAGTCAGCTACTTACGTCGTGCTTTGGCTCACCACGCCCGGTCGCACGCCCTATCTCTGCCACACCCTGACGGAAGCGATCTCCTTCCGATCGTGGTGGAAAGAGCGTCCGGCAGTGGACAAGCCGCGCCCGAACCGGTGGCGCGAAAAGGCGGGAAGGCGGCTACAGAAACACCCATTCCAGCAACAACGACAACTACTCCTACCACCATTCGTAGGTATCCATTGATCATCCAAAATCTGCACATGATGCATTTGTCTCCCCCCTGCCCATGTTTTGGTGGGACCCGAGTATCCAATGCGTTTTTGTCTGCCAGCACCATGCAGTCTGTTCCTCCGTAGTCAAGCTGGACATGGTCCAAAGGAGTACTACAGTGGTGTTTGGTGTACTTACTTCAGTAGTACTAGTAAGCTTCACTGCGGAAGTTATACTTGTTTTGGTATATCCTCGTTTCTTCTGCGTAAGGGGTCTCTGTCTGAACAAGCGTTGCAAAAAATGCTATGAGAGCAACTTTTTTTGAAGAGCAGTGCTAGTGAGAGAGGCGATCCTCGGGGCCTGGAGGCCGATGACGTCGATGACGCGCATGACGATATAATTGGTCCACCATTTTTGACCGTTCCAACAGAGATGTCTCAGATAAGTCGATCCGGATGCCCGTAGGGTTTTGGTCCGAAGATATAATGGTTGGTGGAAATACTGAGGCGTTGGGATCAGAACGTTGGCTGGAGCAGGAGGCGAGGAGGCAGGCAAAGCGTGACGTGAGGGTCCCCCGATTCCTGTCCCGGTTCTTCGCTCTGTCATTTCTTGTTGGCATGCATACTATTAGACCTACTACCGCAGCTTCAAACGTCACACCACTTGTAACAATGTGGTCACTACACTACAGTATACGAGAGCTGTGGCGAATAAAGGGGAGTATAAAAGGAAGACCCACTCCCGCCCAAGACCCCTCATCATTAACATCATTACTTCCCCCATTAGTATACCAGTTTCATGCCTTGTAGGTCTGAAGCTGAGGTGCGTCCGTCGATAAGTAATACTGTTGGTAATGATTTTGTTGTCGGCCTGTTGCATGATGGGGTTTTCGGTGGAAATTCTGGTGAAACGCTAGAGTGTGACAAGACATCTTGCAGCCGCGATAACGGGAAATATCTATACGTGGATCTCGAAAGTCCTTGTAGTTCTGCTTCGGATGTGGTCGACAAATTGGTTCGTAAGAGAGGTTAGATATATAGATTTGCAGCCACACCGTTTTGTCAGTAGGAGGGTGGAACGTTAACTTAAAACCGTTAAACGTTGTTTTTTGGTTTTTGTTGTTGACAGGCCGATGCGATCCGGGCGCGTTAGTATTTCATCCGTCGCGGCCCGCGGTACGGGACACCAACTTCTGCCGCCCCTTCGTTGCCCGACTGTCTTCCCGACGTTCGTCTCGGTGGCAACTGAACCATGAACCGGCTAGAACTTCCATAGCTCAAAGGAGAGCAAAACCGGTGGAAGGGCACGGGTGTGTCTGCTGTGGCACAAAGATCTAGCTCATCCGAACAGCCTATAACTGAGTGGGATGGCCACCGTGAGAGAAAACGGGAGGGGCAGGGTCGATCTCATGCAGTGATGAGGTCGATGGGGGCTCGGTTTATCTAGTACTAACTCAAAAAGTACTTTGGAAATCTAGTTGGCCCCAGTGTTTCTAGAGGTTCTTGGTAGATGGTTGGTGCGGCGGGCCACAGAGGCGTTTAGCTGAGGCAGATTGTAATGGAATCCGTCCGTGATTGATAAGATTGATAAGAGGGGTTCAAATCAGGGTGCGACTCATCGTACTCATCTTACATCCGAGGGATCCTCGCCGCGGTGTGTGACAGGTTCGAAGCCACTCATGCCGGCTAAGCGTGGCTGCGAAGAATGTGAATGAAGCAAGAACCCAACAGAACCCTATGGAAGGAGCACGAGCCCTGCAAACTGTTCACAGCACGCCACGACATTATGGTATGGGATCGTTCTTCTCCCTTACATTCGTTGTTGACTGGTTAACTAGCACACGCGCATGCGGTTACAGCCACAGAGGGTAACGTGGCTCGAGGGGCGCACATGCATCGATGACAAGACAATGGAGCTGACAAGTTTGAAGCACGCCGAGGGCAGGAGCGAGCAGAGAGCGCGAGAAGGGGTGCATACTGGCATGCTGAGATTATATGGGCAGTGGGATGAGGAAGATGAGGCAGACTGGGGGGGTGGGAGCGAGGCGGAGGCGGAGGCTGGCGCTGGGGCGGATGCTGGGCACGAGACACGCGAGGACGGTGGAGGGGCAAGACTTGTTCGGGTGGGAGGGCAAGAGGTGAGGCGATGGGATCGAGCGGACGGAGGGCGAGAGGCGCATGTGTTTTTGGCATGTGAGAGTGCTCTTGAGTCATCTGGATGTGGCGAGTGGGGGCAGGCTGTGTGGGAGGCTGGACGCGGTGTGCACGGGCCAATGGGCGCATTGGCAGTGTGTTTTTATCAGTAGGCCAACGCGACGGCTGAGATGCTGAGGTGCTGAGCCTCAGCGAGGGCTCCGTACTCCGTCACGCCGCAGGGTTGGGTTGGGGGGCACACTCAGCCTCAGCACCTCAGCACTCTGGCTGAGGGCAAGCACAAGCACATGCACACACGCAAGCATACGCACACCCAAGCATCGCAATCGGTGCTTGCCCTCCCTCCCCCAAGCTGCAGGGCGGCCAAACAGCGTTTGCATTTCGCACTCCCCCCTGCGTCCCTGGCCCCACTGGGCGGGTGCTGCTGCCTTGCCACCCCGTGCGCGCGTCACGCGTCAGGGACCGATGTGGGATGGATGAGAGCACGCATGATCACGCGCCACGCGTCATGTCCAGGGGCGGGGCGGTGTGCCTGGCCCAGCCCAGCGCCCGCACCAGCGCAGCACCCGGGGGTTGGGGGGCGACGTCATGCAGTGCGCAGCCGGTCGCCGAGTGCTGCTGGGACAGACCAGAGACAGCGGGCTCAGTACCCAGTGTTGTGTGCCCGCGGACGGATGCCCCCCCCCGATCGGGGCGACCGGCTGGGCCAGAGCGGCGCGGTGCGGGGTGTGGACTGTGGGGCAAACTTAGGCGGCAAGGGTGCGTGGATGCGACGCGGCTACGCACTGCTACGCTTGGGCCGCAATCGTTAATCGAGGTTCGGATCAACAGGCCGCGCCCGATTAGAGCGCCACAGGCAGCTGCGCCCGTGCTGCTTGGCTGCGGCCCACCATTCCATGCACGGAGGCATGCCCGCAGCCATGCGCCAGTGCATGCGCACCGCCACGCCTCGCACGCTTCCCCTCCGCTCCGTCGCGCTGGCCAGGCCCTTTCGCCGCGTTAGCCCCCCCCCGCGCATATATATAGCCCCCTCTTCCTCCCCCGCTCTCGTCTTCTCTGCTGCCGTTTTCACACGCCTCCTCTTCCTCTACCTCTGCCTCTGCCTCTGCCTCTGCCTCCGCCTCCGCCCCCTGCCCCACCCGCCACCCCCGCTGCCCCCATGACCGACACGATCGACGTTGCTGCCTTCCAGGCCCACAAGGCCTTCCAAGACCAGTCCCCCCAGGCTTACCGCAAGGGCTCCAACCGCCCAGGCCTACTCGATGGCGAGCGCCGCCGCTCCTCTGTCACCGACACCAAGATCAAGCTCAACTCGGGCCATTACATCCCCGTCGTTGCCCTCGGCGTGTACAAGGCCCCCAACGATTCCACCACGGAGGATGCCGTCAAATGGGCTTTTGAGGCGGGCTATCGCCATGTCGACTCGGGTACGTTGTGTTTCCGTGCTTTTTCTTCTTTCTTCTGTCTCCTCTTCGGCATCCACCATCCCCACCTCTTCTTCCTCTTCCTCTCTTTAGGCTCCGTGCCTATTGGTTGCTTTCCTTGTCTTCCTTTTTGCCTTGCGTTGCCAATGTACTGACAATAACACCCTTCCCCGCCTTGTCTCTGTCCAGCCGCTCGGTATGCCAACGAGGAGGCCGTGGGACGTGCGGTGCGCGACTTTATCCAGCGCACCGGCACTCCGCGCGAAGAGATTTTTGTCACGTCCAAACTCTGGGATGCCGACCACGAGCGGGCGGCGGAGGCGATTGACGAGTCGCTGAGCAAGCTGGGGTTGGACTATATGGACCTCTACCTACTCCATTCGCCTGGGGCCGACCGGAACACGCGGTTGGAGGCATGGAAGGCGATGGAAGCTGCTGTATATGCGGGCAAGATCAAGTCGATTGGGGTGTCCAACTTTGATGTGGAAGAGTTGGACGATTTGTTGGCCCATGCGCAGATCAAGCCCGCCGTCAACCAGATTGAGTCGCATCCCTTTTTCCAGCACGACGATTTGCGGCAAGCGACGATGGAGCGTGGGATTCATGTGCAAGCCTACTCGCCCATGGCGCAAGGTGCCGCCCTGGACCGCCCGGAGATTTTGGCCATTGCCAAAAAACACAACAAGTCGGCC
The DNA here is from genome assembly GCA_003971905.1 of Moniliella sp. 'wahieum'. NCBI lineage: Eukaryota > Fungi > Basidiomycota > Moniliellomycetes > Moniliellales > Moniliellaceae > Moniliella > Moniliella sp. 'wahieum'. The sequence goes on from RSEE01000012.1 coordinate 72,939, forward strand.
GCGCAGATCTGCTCAAGTGGGGCATGAACATTGGCAACATTATCCTGCCCAAATCGCTTACCAAGTCGCGCATCGAAGCCAACGCCGACTTGTTTGACTTTGACCTGGACCAGGACGATATGGACCTGCTCAACAATTTGGACGAAGGCATGAAGATGGGCAAGTTGGGACCAGCCGGCACCTCGGCCCCGGGCTCGCGCCGCACTTCTTCCTCCACTGGCGGCCTGTCGGGAGGCAAATTGCAAATGAGCTCCAAGTAACCCGCCTCCGTCGCACGGTTTGAGGTCACACCATCTTGGGTTTCTCCAATGCTTGGGTGCTTGGGCACTCGGGTCCCCGTACCCACCATCGACCAGCAGCTTTTTGTGAGGGACGTCCAAGTGTAGCTGGCGCCTGTTGAATTCACATGTGCCCATATTATATGGCTGTTCATTGCATGTAACCCTGGGGCTAGGACGGTGTACGGCGACGGCCAAGCGGCCAACTAGACCGTTGCGAGTGCAAAGCGGAGAGAAAATGTGGGCAGCACACTTGAGTACAGCGTACTGTGAGTACTGAGCTGGGTCGCCCAGGAATTGCCGAAAGGTATGGGCGTTTTTACTACCAAGAACTAGTAGGACAGGAAAGGGAGGAGAGGGACACAGAGGCTGATATCACGGCATAGCGCAGTAAAAGTAACAATGCCAATACCAGTCTCGCTTCCACATACAAGGCAAGGGAGACGAGAAGAAGAGACATGCCGGCTGGACACGATACCGCTTGTTGATGATCGGTGGTCGATGAAGGTGGATGACACGCGAGTCGCAGCTTGCCTAGCTTGAAGCGAGCTGAGGTCGGAGAGGTAATGAGCGGACCAACCCCTATACACCTCTACTAGTGCGTCCTAATACAGAGAGAACATGGCGGTGACAGGCACGTGCGTGTGACAGCACATTATATGGCCAACATACACATACAATATCACATTTCCACACGTTGCGTGTCCTATTCTCCTCAGGCCTCAGGCATCATTCACATGTGGCTGGAACAAGCAGATCGGGCTACTACCGGGGCCGGCCTGGTCACGGTGCCATCCCATCTCGGTTATACCATTCTTTCCCATCCCCCAAAGGCATTACTCTGTGCTCCTTATCGCCTAACCTAACTCACTGCACTGTGATCTCTCATGCAATCTCTCCTTCATACGTATTAATATGTATACCAGCACACCCGATCTGCGCCTGCCCGTTCCACCAACGTTCTCCTTCTACACCCATTTGTGCCTCTTGATCCCAGATCTCACAAGTATAGACCACAAAAAGGTCTCTCTGCTCAATGAATACTAGCACCCACAAGCACTGCAGTGATGTGGATGAAAGTATTTGTCACGGTGCGGGCGCCGCCAGGGGGCTCGTCCCAGGGTTGTATGGGGTACAATCCACTGAAGAGACGGTAGATCGACTGAGGGTAGTTTCGGGCTTGGGCTAGTCGGTGGATCCGAGCAGAGCTAGGGACGAAGAGAGGCCTTTGGGCACGAAGCCGAGGCGGCCGCACGTGTGGCAAGGTTGCGTGTGCACCGACGTGGGCCGTATAGTTACCGCGTATCTGAAACTTCCGGGGCTTAGGGACGGGAGGAGACAGTAGCGGACAACCACTGCCAGAGCTGAGACTGGACACAGACCGCTGGCCATGTGGCTGGAAAGCAACCCACGCGAGAAGCTGATACGGGGAGACTCGACGCGGCTGAAGGAAGGCTCGCGCGACTGGACGGATGGAGAGCTGGAGGACGAGGTCGGGAGAGAAAGTGGGAGCTAAGACGAGAGGACATAGCTAATCGAAAATGCGGTAACAAGGTTCCGGATAGATATGTGAGGACTACGTAAAATTCAAGGTGGGCAAGGCCCAACAAGATTGTGCGCAAGAAATTTCGATTAGCTATGGAGGCTGCCTGTACTGAATCAATTGGCTGGAAAAGGAGAAGGGAAGGGACGAGGGAGGACGAGAGGAGACCATAATGTAAGGTGGGGGGAATAATCCGGATCAACCAGGGGTACGGGCTCGATCAAAAAGGAAAACGGATTCAAGAGGGGGGGTTGTAGAAAGGAAGATATGTTAAAAGAGGGGGTTGGTTGTTGCAGGCTCGACAGAGAAAGGAAGAGGAAACGGGGACGGGGCTACAGTCGTCGCACACGACTGACTGGAAGCTCGGTGGCCATATTTAGGCCATCCGACTTGTATGCACTTGGGCGGGGGGCGACGATTGTCGCGCGGGCTCATGGCTCCTCGGGCCACCGTACATCTCGTTCAACCAACAACCAACCGTCATCACGCGTCAAACCTGGTTGGACTTCGGGAGCGCGTTCTCCTTGGCATGTGCAGAGCAGGCGCGCCTTAGCTTGGATCAGACCATCTTGGACCCAACGCCGCCCGTGACAGTTTGGGGGCGACGGCCTGCGACAACAGGTGATGGTTTCTCCGCCCTCTTCGCTTCATTACTATAGTTGAACGTGTTGAACGCGCCAATATGGAGAGGGATCTCAAACCTTGATCTCAACGTTCAACGTGTTCCGCGTCTCAACGTCAGTCTATCGCGCGTATCAACTTGATCGCGTCAAATATGGTAGTTACTTTGTCGATACTATGGCTATTCACAATCGATCAATAGCATGAACACCTCGGATTGCAAAGCGGGAACTGGAAGAATCAACACCACTCCTATAGTTCTGCTTCGGATGTCCACAGCAGATGACGCACACGACGTACCGCCGTCTATATATTGGCGCTTGAAGCATGAAGGTTAATTCAAGTTCCATTGTGAATGGAAGGGAGGGCTATGCCTTAGGGGGCTTAGGGGATAATGTGACCGTCGCTTAGTTAGCCGTGGTGAAGCCGGCGATGAGAAGCTGATGCTGCGATGCGTGGGGGACTACTTGCTCGCAAAGTGCGTTTGGACTACAGTTTTGGCGTCAGTCTCTCGACGGTTGGATTAGCTGTCATCACTAGATGGCTATTGCACATTGATGTGCAGTGATTTTTTCCCATGTTGTGGTTTTCCTTTAGTAGTAGTAGTATACTACTGCTAGAGACCTGTGGGCCCCTCCTTTCCCAAACAAAAAGTTGAATTGACTTCAATGTGGCTATATACTTAGTTGACCAGCACCTGGATGATGGTGTTATTGTTCGACTCTTTTTGAACCCGATCCAACCTCTATTGTCACGGGCGAGTAAACCAGTGGAGTCGCCAGCAGGCCTGGACCCTCGTCTGTCGCACGCCATCGATAGAAGGGTGGAACGAGGCTTTACCCTAAAAAGCCGGGACGGAGTAGGGGGGTGGTTTTTTTGTTAGGAATATGATGCGGCTGAACGAGGGGCCATTACTGAAAAAGAGAATGAAAACGCCAGCCCAGCCACGGTAGAGACTACCCCATCCCTCTTCCCGTTCATGGTAGCGATGCAGTCCCATAGCCCAGTGTAGGGCCGCGCAGTGCGGAGCACGACCGCCTTGGGAACAGGTGGAGTAGCTACTCCTTCCACCCAACGCCCGGGCGGAGGGGGTGCCTTCCTCCGCACCCGTCGTAAGGTCAAACTCGGTCTCGCTCCCACTTTCGTCCCCATCCCTGCGACGCATCTCCAGGGCCTCCTCTTCGGGCTCCGGGGCCCCCTGACTCGCCAATCGTACCATCGCTGTCTCCAAGGGCGGGACGATAGCAAGGAGACAGAAGGACAATAACCAATACGTCACGTTTGTTACCACCAACAGCAGAACTGCCCAAATGTTGCCGAAGCTGGGTTCCTGCTTGAATGTGCGCAGACGGGCGTACGTGGGTATATGGCTCTGTAAAAATTCCTCGGCGGTGTTCATCGACCAGTAGAGCACCACGGGTACGACAACGAGAAAAGCAACGCGTGTAGTGCCCACGCTGACGCTGCACCGGGCAACGTCCAGAGAAGATAGGGCCGTTTGCGTTCCTGCTCCGTTAGTAGCAACTTTAGGCTTCCATGGAGTATGAACATGCAAGGCATGAGTGGAGAGGTAGGCGCTGTAGTGTATTGTCAGTCTCAGCGGCTGTTATAGCGCAGGGGGAGACGAAACGCGTCATGAAATACTGATTGGGAGCAAGACCAAGTTGAAAACGACCAAACCACCGTAGTGAGAAAGGGAAGAGATGCGTCGCAAATATGGGCACGTGCCATCGTTCCTTTTCTGTTGAATCTTCCTCAGCCCCCTTCCCACGGTCACCCTCCACGCGAACACGACTTCACCTCGTGAAACTTCGGGAATCTCTTCTCCAGACACCGCATAAGGCCAGAGGGTCATGTTGATCCAGGATGCTGACAACATGGGAGGGATTTGGCAGTGCCGTTGTGATATATACAAATCGTTGTATGTTGTGGAAGGGAAAGCAACTAGGATGGCGTCAAGCTCGGGTGGGGGTGATGTGCGTGGTGAGGACGGTAAAGTTGCCGGCAAAGTTAGGGAGCTGGTGGAGGCTTCGAGCTCAGCACGGTGCGCCATGAGCGAAGGGTGGGCGAACAGGTTCCAGAAGAGGCCAAGGAGTAAGGCACGCAGTGTCCACAACGCACTCCGCGTAGGAGCCGCGTACCCCTCAGCGTTCCATGTGCGGATGAGTACACGGAAGACCGAAGTGGGGACAGCAGGTAAGCCCTGTGGGGAGCAGCAGGGCGAGGCTCCGGGGGGCCCAGTTGGCGCGTGCCCGTGCCAAAGAACTGCGGAGCGGGTGTGGAAACAGGCCTCCTAGAATCAGGTGAACCACCATAACAAAGAACGCCTCAAGCATGCGGTTTACATTGACGATTTCTGCGTCAGACAGACCGCTGTCAGGCAGCAAGCTGGCGAGGGTGGCACTGCTGTTGGGATTGGACATGCGTGTCTGCTATCCGCGGTGTGTGTGGATGGATGGAGACACGAGGGTGGTGGGCCGGTTGGTGTAGTACAACTAATCGGGCGGCTGCAGTGTGGCAAGACTGCTTATAGAACAGCTCGGGCGGCTGCAAGTGTGGCAAGACTGCTTATAGAACAGCTTGGGCGACAGGAACGGTCTGAAGCCTTCGGGCTCAGGGACAGGGAGTGGGAGTGGAGGACAAACCATTGCTATTAGATAGCGACGAAAAGAGAAACAAACGCAATAGAGAGTGATAGAGGGTATAGTGCTAGGGTTCCCCTGCCCTCTCCCCAATTGATCGGCGAATCGCGCTGGCGCGGCTGATTCGTTCCGTGTGCAACTCCTTCAATGCTCTGTGGTGTCACATGTCACGGGCCAAGAAGCTGAGGCCCGTCTGCTCTATCTCATCATCGATCAAAGAGCTCGCTCCTAATCCAGTTCCACCGCGGTTGGCTCGACCGCCAGCGCGATTATCAAGTCTACGTATCTGAGCGACAATAGTCGCCTTCCGCCTCAGTGAATTGAGAATCCCAGTTTCGTCGCTCCCCGCTTTCCCGTTGTCTCCTTGCGACACTAGTCGCCCCGTGCTTGTTGATTCTCTGTGTCTGATAGCGACGCTAGTCGCCCCATGCCTGTTTCTCTTACCTTTCTAGGCTGTCCGTGCGGCAGCCGTCTCCCCTGTTCTCCCCTGTTCCCCATTCCCCCCTGTTGCCTTGTTCCCCTTTTAGTTCCCCTGCCTGTTGGCAATGGTTCGTGGCTTCCCCCCACGGTCCATCTTCGTCGCTTCGTTACCCCCTTGTCTTCATTCGTCACCCCCCTTCGTCACCCTTGTCTTTCGCCCTTGTCTCCTCGCCTGTTCACCCTTCACCCCTGCCCGCTTTTCGCCCAATTGATTCAGTACTAGCTCCGCAGCGGACCCACCAACCAGCCCAAGCGGGTAACTACGGTGAGTCGTCCTTAGGACCTCCAAGGGATTGTACCCCTTAAACCCCCCGGGGCGGGCCCCCTGGCGGCGCCCGCCCCATGACATGTGCATGTGGCCACTATTTATATACTGTTGTCTCCGCCTGTTCAATGAAGGTTTCCTTGTCACATGTCACCCTTGTTACCAATACCAAAAGAACCATGGGATCCATTTGTGCCGTTTGGCGTGGGCAGCGTAGCACGCCGCACGGTGCACCTGCCCTCGTGCCACAGCCAAGTGCCACAGCCGAGTGCCCCAGCGAACCGTCTCGAGTCTGATTCGACTGCAGGGAAGAACCCAAAGGGGGTCGGGGTGGGTGGGGCTAAGCAGGGGTTGGGGTACGATGCCAAATACGTTGCCGACCGCAGTCAGGTGCGGGGAGGTTGTTGGAGCAAGAGAGAAAGTTGGTGAATTCGTTGGCGGACGAGCAAGCGTTGGGAATAAACTTGTCGTTCTTGTTTGGCCAAAACTTGACGTTCGGCCGCTAGGCGCGCATCGTACGCTGCCACCTGCTCCATTCGCGCTGCGTACCGATCCATCTGGGCCCGTGCCAGAGCAAAGAAGGAAGCTTGCGTCTCACGCTCTTCTTCGGTCGATCGGATACGCAGTGTCGTACGCTGGCACGGCGGTTCGTCAGTTTGCGCCCCCGCAGAGGGAGATACAGTTACGACGGGGTCACCAGCACGCATCGTCTCTGGTTCCTCGTACCCGTTTGCTGGACCATGGCCATTGCTATGACCATTAAGCTTGCCTTCCTCCCCTTCGTCCTTGGCCACAGTCCGATCCAACGCTGCAATCGCCTTTTGGGCTGCGCTTCGTGCCAACTCCGGCTGGGCCAGGCGGGAGAGCAAGCGAAGTCCAGCCCAGTCGTTCGTGACCACGTCCCGTTCCGTGCGGGCGGGGAGGAAGCGGTCCTCGATGGGCAACTGGAGAAAGTGAAGTGCACATTCCTGCGCCGAACGAGTAGCCACTACCTGAGACACGCGGGTCCAAGACGTTCCATATTGCTGCAGCGCATGAAGCAACTGGAGAGTTTCGGTCTGGGACCATGCGCGTTGGTTCGTTTCGCTCGCCTCGCGCGCGGGCAGACGGAGAAAGTCAGATGCCCTGAGCGGCGCTGGGAAGCGGGCGGCAGCGTAGCAGGTGCTACACAATACTGGACCAGGTCCGACAGCAAGTAGAATGTACCGTTCGTCGCAGACGGTGCCACACGTATCGCACGTGGCTGGGGGTGGAAGGCACGTGCGGTCGAGAGAACCGACTGAGCGTCTTCCACGGACCAAGGGGTGGCCGAGGTGGTGCGGGTCTGGTAGATGCCAGTGCGAAGGGGGAGGGAACCCTTTGATTCTGAGCCTGCAGCCGGCTCCATCGGTCGCAACCCCTGGGGTGTGTCGAGGAGAAGACGAAAGTGACCTGTAAACGCCGGTTGCAACTTTTGTGGCCGACGCGAGGCAGGCACCTGGGTATTGATCACCCCCCACAGGTCGAGAAATTTGTGGATCCGCATCAACCCCCACACATCGCCAGCCAACACTCGCCGGCACGCAGTGAGCGTCAGGTATTCTTCAGGGTTGAGTCGGTACGTGAGCACGAGGAAGCGACGGTATTTGCAGTACAGGGCTGGCGTTTTGCTTCGGTTGGTGCCCGAGAAAAATTCGGGCAGGGCTTTGCGCTCGATGGGATGGACAGAGTCGAGGGAAAACCAGTGGGCTCGGGAAGGAAGTTTCCACCCGCCTTCGGGGGCGGATTGGGCCACCGTTTCTTCCAAGATCTCGATCGCCTCATCGCCTGAAAGGGGGACAGGAGGACCGTGATGGCGTCCATGCTTGTCCGATGGGGGATACGGGTCGGGATGATCGGGCGTGGCACGTTTGGGCCCGCGCACAGGAATCATGTAGTCTGCCACGTCCAAGACAGTATTTTGTGCGACACTGGTCTCTAGCCAGGTCATGCTGAGAGCCACAGGGGCGCGGTCGCTGGTGGAGGCGCTGGGTGGTGGAGTGTCAGCGGCGGGGTAGACGAGGTGGGTCGCATTGTCGGGATTGTTGGTCCAAGTGACTGCGGGGGCGGGGGGGCACGCAGAACAGCAATGTCAGTACGGGAAGTCCGGATGGTTAGGAGCAGAGACGTACGATCGAGGAACTGGGCCATGGCCTTGGCAGAGCCAGCTGCTTCGGGAGGGGTGGTGCGGGGGTGGAAATGCGCCAGGAGGACGCGGGCAGCGGGAGGTGCTGGGTGAGCTGGGCGAGGAGGTGGGAGAAGAAGGGGATGTGGGCCTCGTCGAGCGGGTCGGCATCGGTGCGGAGGTGGGCATCGGCGTAGATGGGGAGGGCGATGCGGACGAGGGCAGCAAGGGGGGGCGGGTCGCCGGCGAGGCTGAATGCGCTGTCGGGGAGACAGGTCGGGTGGCGTTCCGCAAGGTCGGAGGCGGCGGGGTTGGCGGGGCGCGGGGCGGGCGGGGCGAGGTGGGTGGCCTGGAAGCGCTGGATGCTGGCGGCGAGCTGGGCGATGTCGGGGGCGGTGAGCGCGGCGGAGGGGGTGGGGCCGGGGGGGGCGTCGGCGGCGACGAGGGGCAGGACGACGGCCGCAGCTGGGAGTGTGCGGCGGGCGTGTCGAGGCGCGGGGCGGGCATGTGGGCGTAGGTTGCGCGGTGTTCGGCCCGCAGGCGTTCGTTCGGGGGGGCGCTTGCTTGGCTCTGCGCGGTGCGCGACGCGTTGCTTGGGCGCCTGCCCCCCGCCCCCCCACCCCGGTGTACGTAATCCCGCCTTAGGTAACGCCCGAGCGGAACGGTGCCCGAAGGCGTGCATTCCGCCTGCGCTCGGGCTCGGCCGCAGGCATTCCCGCCGCCCTTCGCACCGCGCACGCCCCAGCCCGGTCCCAGCCTGCCAGCCCACGCCACCGCTGCCTCCACCACCGCCATGAGCCAGGCTGCCAGTATCTTCTCGCGCTTTGCCAGTGCGTATCGCTGCCCTGCCTGCCTGCGTCGCCCTGCTCACCGCTCACCTGCTTCCCCTCCCCCCAGTCCCCCTCGGCGTCGCCGCCATGGGCGTGCAGGCCAGCCTGTACGATGTGCCCGGCGGCTACCGTGCCGTGATGTTTGACCGCTTTGCCGGTGTCAAGCCCCAGGCCACCGGCGAGGGCACCCACTTCCTCATCCCTGGCTCCAGCGCCATCCTGTACGACGTGCGCATCAAGCCCGCACCATCTCCACCACCACCGGCTCCAAGGACCTGCAGATGATCACCCTCTCGCTCCGTGTGCTCTCCCGCCCGGATGTGCAGCACCTCCCAGCATTTACCAGGGCCTGGGGCTCGACTATGACGAGCGTGTGCTGCCGTCGATCGGCAACGAGGTGCTCAAGGCGACCGTGGCGCAGTTTGACGCGGCGCGAACTCATCACCCAGCGCGAGGTGGTCTCGGCGCGGATCCGCGAAGACCTGCTGCGGAGGGCACGCGAGTTCAACTCATCCTCGAGGATGTCTCCATCACGCACCTGACGTTTGGGCGTGAGTTTACCAAGGCGGTGGAGCAAAAGCAGATTGCGCAGCAAGATGCCGAGCGGGCCAAGTTTGTCGTCGAGAAGGCTGAGCAGGAGCGGCAAGCGTCCGTCATCCGCTCCGAGGGTGAGGCCGAGGCTGCATCTACGATCTCGGCTGCGCTGGAGAAGGCGGGTGATGGTCTGCTGACCATCCGCCGGATCGATGCGTCGAAGGACATTGCGTCGACGCTGGCCAACAGCCGCAACGTGACGTACCTGCCCCACGGCAACGGCATGCTGTACGTTGGTACCTCTGGGACTGCTTGTGTGGGGGGGGAGGAGAAAGACGGGCGAGTGACTGACACAGATGCACGTGACCAGACTGAATGTGCCGGCGCAGTAAAAACGGAGAGGCGGAGGGGCCTCGTTTGCTGGTACGCCTCCTGTGCGGCAAACGAGACCAGGACGGATAGCCAGCTGCCTGTGTACACTACAGTACCCAAGCACCCAATCGACGACACTGCTCAGGCCCAGGTCTTTCAGATAGCAGACGCGATAGAAGACGTCGGCGACGGCCACAGCGGAGGAAGCGGGCACGCGATAGGATGGATCGGCCTGAGGCGAGGACGCGGACAGGCGATCGGATGAGGCGGCCTCCGCACGCACGGTGAAAAAGGCGAGGAGCGCGCTTAGCAGCCGCGGTGGTGTGAGGCGTGCTGCGGCCGGATGCCCGGCTGCTGATTCGATGCATCGCGCCGATTCAAGACGGAAGATTGAAATTGAATCGGCCGGATGAGCTCATCCCGATAACCTCCGCTGCATCCACACTGCCCCCGTGCGGCGCATGCGGCGTATCAGGGCTGGGCACTGCGGGGTTGATTAAGCCTCACAGTCACTGATCCCTCCCCCATCCGACCCCATCCACCGCCACTCCTCGCTCCCTCTCTCCACACCACCTTTTCATCGCCCCCCCCCCCCCCCCCCCCACACCACCACCACCATGAGCTCCGATCTGGTTGCGCCCGCCGTCGCTGTGCCCGCACAGCTGGCTGTCCTGCGCCTCCCGCACCCCCTCGTCCTCCACCCTCCCTCGTTCTTGCCGTCCAATGCCCTACGCCCACGCCCTCGCTCTCCTCCGCGCCGCCCTCGCCACCGCCACCAGCACCAGCCCATCGCCCCTGCCGAATCCCCATCCGGCAAGCGCACCATCATCGTCGCAGCCCTGCCCACCCGCCCCCGCCCACCCAGCAGCCACCTCGCCCCTGCCCGGAGACTGGGCGTGCGCTGCCCGCCTCCTCCGTCTCATCCGACACCCACCACCGACCAGTGCACCTTGCTTGTCATGGGCCTCACCCGCTTGCAGGTGGACAAGGTCTTGGCCCCTCAGAGCGTCTCCCTCCTGCTGCCCTTCTGATGAGCCTGCGCCGGCGCGCCAGACCGATGAAGAGGAAGAGAGTGGCGCAGGTGGCGCACTGGTGCCTGCCGCACCGCAGCACAGCCATGCCCTGGTCGATGTGGTCGAGGCGAGTGTGCACAGCGCCACAGAGCTGACGCCTCTGTCAGAGGAGAACGAGGAGCGGGTGCATGCGCTCCGCGCGGCCGCTCATGAACTGCTCGACGCCCTGTCGAGCTTCAGCTTGCTCCCGCCGCTCGCCCAGGGCCCAGACGCAGAGCTCAGCCGCGAAACGAGCAAACTGGGCGCCGGGGCGATGCCGTACGTTCCACCGACGTTGGTCAAGCGTCTGCGCGGGCTGGTGCATGAAGTGCAGGACGAAGCCGCGCCAGTGTTGGCGGATGTGTTGGCCGGTTCGGTGGGCGGCGCGTGTGCCTGGCCCGTACGTCACGCTCTGCTCGCCGCTGCGGATCCGACGCAGCGGGTCGAGGCAGTGGCCCAAGCGCTGCGTCAGGGTGCGGGACGTATCCGCGATACACGCCAAGTCCTCGATGCGCTGCTTGCGCCACTCAACTCGGACTCGCGCGAGACGCTGTTGCGGTTGCAGATGCAGTTGGTTGCGTCCATGGCAGCCGTCACGCCTTCGGTCTCGGCCCGTCTGACTACCTCCAAGGGCACGTTTGTCTTTAACACGGGTGCGCCTTCGGACCGTGCCGACTCGGACCGTGGTTCGGACGGACGCGACCCGGACACGCGCCGTCGTGCCTTGTCGGCGGACGCGCTGCGTCTGCTCAACTCGCTGCGCAACAATGCACTCAAACGTTCCTCTTCCAATGCGCCGCGCCGCCTGGGCCTGGCACGGGACCTGGCTCGGGCGGGGTGGACGACGAGGCAGAGCAAGATGAGGAGCAAGATGAAGTGGCTGAGTTGTCGGCCAAGCTGGCCCAGGCACAGCTCAGTGTCGAGGCACGCAAAGTCTGCGACCGCGAGTTGAAGCGTCTGTCGCGCATCCCGTCTCAGTCGGTCGAACGTGGGGTGCTGGTGTCCTACCTTGAGTTGATGGCCGAGTTGCCATGGGACAAGACGACGAGTGATCTCCCGGCCGAGGAGCAGGCCTACTGGGCGTTCGGGCAGAAAGCTTAAGCCCTGCCGAAGTGGAACAGGTGCTGCACCAAGCCGAGACGGAGTATGCGCACGAAGGGATTGTGGATCGGGCCAAGCGGATCCTCAATGCGGACCACTATGGGTTGGACAAGATCAAGAAACGCTTGGTCGAGTACTTGGCCGTGTTGGAGCTCAAGACCCTCCAGGCTCAAGCCACTTTGCCTCCGCCGCCGACTGCCCCAGCCAAGAAGGACAAGTACGAAGACGTAAGTGCAGCGCTGTTGCAAGACCAAGAAGATGAGTCGGATTCACGTCCGACCGTCACACCGCCCGCCAAATTACACATTGTCGACCGCGGTCCCATTCTCCTTCTTGTTGGCCCGCCGGGCACAGGCAAGACGTCCATTGCGGTATGTATTTTTTGCCCCCCCACCCTTGCTTGGAGTGGTTTGTCTGCTCGATATCTGACTTTTTATCTGTTGCCTGGACCAGCGATCGTTGGCCACCGCGCTTCGACGTCCCTTACCCGTCTTTCCCTTGGGGTGTGCGGGACGAAGCCGAGATCCGTGGGCACCGACACGTACGTGGGTGCGATGCCGGGCTCGATTGTGTCGTCGCTGCGCAAGGTGGGGGTGAGTGACCGGTGATGTTGTTGGACGAGGTGGACAAGCTGGGCAGCGGGAACGGTCTGCACGGGGATCCGATGGCAGCGATGCTCGAAGTGCTAGACCCGGAGCAGAATAATAAGTTCATCGACCACTATGTCAACTGTCCTGTTGACCTTTCGCGCGTCTTGTTTGTCGCGACGGCCAACTCACTGGACACGATTGCGCCGCCGCTGCTGGACCGGACGGAGGTGATTGAGATTTCAGGGTACACGCACGACGAGAAGGTGGCAATTGCCAAGCAGTACCTTGTGCCCAAGCAGCGTCGTGCGGCGGGCCTGGCCGAATCGCTATTGCAAGTACCGGACGACACGCTGCTCAAGGTAGCTTCGTCCTATACGCGGGAAGCTGGTGTGCGCACGCTCGAACGACAAGTGGCCGCCATTGCAGCGGCAAGGCTGTGCAGTACGCCGAGGTGGTCAAGCCGTCCGTGCAGGCTGATGGGGCTAAGGCGGTGGCGTACGGTCCTCAGGCGCCTGTGCCGCCCGGGTACGATCCCGTGGTGCGCGTTGCGGACCTCGAAGGGCTGTTGGGGCTGGAAACGTACGAGCCGGAACTGGCAGATATGGGGGAGGAGCGTCTCCCGGGCGTCGTGACGGGGCTGGCGTACCAAGGTGCAGGTAACGGCGGTATCCTGCACATTGAGACGGCGCTCATGCCCGCCTCGGGTGCAGCAGCGGCGCGTTGCACTTGACGGCTCACTTGGTGACGTGATCAAGGAAAGTGCCGAGCTGGCATTTGCCTGGGTCAAAGCGCACGCATTCGAGTTAGGCATTGTGCCTTCCCGCACGGCCAAGTTCTTCCCGGGCCAAGACGTGCACTTGCACATGCCCTCGGGGGCGGTGCCGAAAGACGGGCCGTCAGCCGGGGCGGCATTTGTCACGAGCTTGGTGAGTTGCTGAGCCGGGTGCCGACGGAACCAACGTTAGCTATGACGGGGGAGATTACGCTGCGAGGCAAGGTGACGGCGGTGGGAGGAATTAAGGAGAAGTTGTTGGGCGCGCACAGGGCAGGCATGCGTAAAGTCATCCTCCCCCGCTCGAAACCGGAAGGACGTGGAGACCGACTTGCCCGCCACCGTACGCGCCGAACTGGAGGTGGTCTATGCGCACAATATTTGGGATGTCCTCGAAACCGCGCTCGGCTTGCCCCGGCTCGAGTACCAGCAGCGCCGGGCACCTGTAGCGCGCTTGTGAGATGAGAAGCGCATGGATACTGTCTTTCTATCGCTGTCGCCGTCGCCATTTCTATTGCCATTGCCATTGCCATGGCCGTTGCCACTGGCAGTGCGAGGGAGGCAAGCATGGGATGGGATGGGGGCGCCGGGACGGGAGCATGAATTGCATTGGAATGAGCATTCTCTATACTGCATCTATATCATTGACAGAGCTTAAGGCTGGCCGGGGACAGGGAAACGCTACGCCTAAACCGACCCGTTCATCTTGCGTGTGTTACTTGGTAGCGCCACCCCTCAGGTTAACTATTGGAGTGGACAAACGGTCCTCCCAGTGTGCATACCACTTTACTAACACGCAGTGGGTGGACCAAAAGAGAAGAGGGATACTTACTTCGGCTCTGCTACTTCCAAGTAAGGCGGGGACTACAAGCCTATTGATATACAGTTCTTGACGTCTCCACGCTGTAGAGGGGGTGCTATATACCGTCAAGTTTTGACGGTCTTCAACAAACAACCATGAGACGAAGGAAAGAAGGGTTTTTGTATGCTCTCCTTCGCGCCCTTCCCTCGCCCAACCGGTCTGGTCTGACCATGCCGTCCCGCATTTCTACTGAGCTCAGTGCTGAGCCTCAGTTTGTTGGTCTATCGACGATCGCGCGTGGCTCTTCACTTCCCACTACCCACTACGTCCGCGGCAAGGCCAACTCGTGATCACTGTTGTCATATAACCGCGGGGTATATAGCTTGAGTCCAGCTACAGCCGGCCGCTACAGGTCCATCCGATGCATCGCTATCTCGACCCTTCTCTAGGTCGGGACGAATCCCAAGAGTACACACACATACGGTTCAATCCAAAGGTGCCACGCCGCAAAACAGACGAGGCAAAAGAGAAGACGAAATCCACCCCCGCGCACTTGAAGCAGTACACCCGCACACGATGCGGAAGGGGTGCGGTTAGCTGCGAGGCGTGAGCGGTGGCTCTGCGGCTCATGCGCGCAGCAGGAATTGCCGAGAAGCGAGGTGGGGCCGGACGAGAATCCAACTGCTTGACAGGGCTCGATTGTTGATGTTGATGTTGATACTGAGCCATGGACGGTTTCTTGTCCTCGGTCCCTGCTGCCTCGACGGCCAGATGCAAATCTTTGTTTTCTATCGTCAAAGATTTGGTCATGCCCGAGGTTTTGTAGATGCCGACCAAGCGTGCGGCCAATTCAAACATATTGTGCGCAAGGAAATGATGACAAACTGCGCGCCGCGCGTTCGCTCCTTGATCAAGTTGGCCACAATGGAGACGTTGCGGAAATCCAGCGCCGATCAATCTCGTCATCACGTAGAGTGGCGTGGGCTTGTAGGCGTGCAAGGCAAAGACGAGCGCTAGGGAACTTAACGTCTTCTCGCCCCCGAGAGGTTGGAGATGTTACGCCAGCTCTTTTTTGGGTGGCATGACGCTAAAGATGATGCCTTCACTGAATGGGTCCAGCGAGTCGACGAGTTCTAGTCGGCATTGCCGCCCAACGTGGGTTTGGTACATCTCCTTGAGTTTGGCCGAGATGACACTAAACGAGGCATCATAAACTTGTCGAAAACGTTCTTTGCGCAGCGTCTCGTACGACTGCTTGGCCGCGTCGCGCTGGCCGTCGTGGCTTCGAGCGAACGAGCATGCTCGAGAAAGTCTTGTTCACGTTTTGCGGTACTCTTCAATGATCGACATGTTGGCCGATCCCTTGGACAGACGTTCTTCAAAGATGACAATCTCCGCCTTGAGCGTCTCCTTGTCAAACTCTTGCACCTCCTCAACAGGGTACATTGGCAATTGGAGCTTAGTACTGCCTTCCTCCCTTGCTCTTCGTCCTCTTCTTCTTGCCCGTCGTCCAAGAGGACATGAAGCTGCAGCTTGCCAATCCGGTCGGTCCAATGCGCCAAACGTTTCCGGTTGTCAGCCAACGACCGCTCATTGTCTTCCACTTTTTGCTTCGTGTCCACTTCGAGGCGACGGAAGCGATTGACGGCATCCGAAAACTCTTCGAGTTTCTCAGCCAATTGCTCCCGCCCGGCCTCGTGCTCTTCCACCTCGTCCCGTGCCGCCTGGGCCCGCGCTTCCACCTCGGCCAGTTCCGCCTTTCGCTCCGCCACGGTCTGAGCCGCTTGCTCCAACTCGGCCTGGAGTTGCTCCAATTGCGCTTCCACCTCCTCAATCGTCTTGGTCGCACGCTCATGGTCCATCTCGGCGCGGTCTCGCGCAACGTCCGCTTTGACCGTACGTTCGTTGTTGAGTTCCATCATCTCTTTGATCCCGTCTACTTTGGCCTTTTGGGCACGTAGCTCGATCCCGCCACTTTCATGATCTGTTTTCCAATTCGGTGATGGCCTCTTCGATCCCGCTCGATCCGGCGCGCAATTTGGCCAGGTCGCGTTCCATTTTGTCCATGGCCTTGTCCAACTCGGCAATCCGTTTGGTTTCCTCGGCACTGGGCAAATTTCGCGTTTCATCGCCTCGAGGCGCGCGACGGCTGCCTTGCGACGTTGTGAGGCCACGGATAAGGCCATCTGTACCTTATCCAAATCCACATCGATCATGGGTTTGCGATTGTGCATCCGGTCTAGCGATTCCAGCACATGGGCCAGGGACGCGCGATGAGAACGCAACTCGTTCGCGGCCAATTCGGCTTCTTTCTCCAGCCGTGCCAGTTTGTCCGGACTGACAATCGCACCGACCGGGGTGGCCGACATGGCGCCGCGCGCCACGCGACTGCCGCCACCACTCATCGCACCGGACTTCTCGATCAATTGGCCATCGAGCGTCACGACGCGCCACCGTTGGGCACCATAGGCGATTCGATTGGCATGCGCCAGATCCTTGGCCACCAAGGTATCGCGCAGTTGGTGGTAAAATGCATTAGCGTACTTGGGGTGCGAAGGCCGGACGAGGTCAATGAGGCGGGGTGCCTGCTCGGGTGTCTGGACCGACGGATGCCATTCTGAGCAATGTTGGCCAACAAGATAAAGTTGGCGCGGCCGAGGTTGTGTTGGCGCAGATGCTCGATGCATGCCTGACCAGCTTCGACATTGTCCACCACAATCGACTCGAGACCTGGGCAGGCAGTCGAAATGGCAACATCGTACTCGGGCGCAATGGTGCCCAAGCTACCGAGTCGGCCATGGTAGCCCTTGATCAGTCCTAGCTCCGCTTGGCGGTTGAGCGAATTGAGCACCGTGGAACGCGATTGGTTGGAGCTGGATGCCGCACGCGCTTCTTCGGCCTTGCCCGTGTTACGTCGCCGAGGAACGGAGCTTTTCCTCGGCTTTGCGCATCGACACCTGCTTCTCCCCCTGGGCAATCCGATCATCCATCTCATCGCGCTCCCGCTCGAGCGAAGGAGCTCTTCCTGCTTGGCTTCCGTGTCGGCATCGATCGCATCGATTTCTTGCTGGGCCACGGACAATTCTTCTTGGGCCTGCTCCACCCGGCTGGTCAGCAGTGCCTTTTCCTCTAGTGCCAACTTGTGCTCGTTCTCCTTGGCAATGATCTTGTCCAACCAAGGTTGCAGCTCAAGTTGCTTGGCTTCGATCTGCGCGGCAAACACCTGGGTCTTGTCCTTGAGCGACTCGCGGATTCGATCGAGCTCCGCCTCTTCTTGGACCAGGGAAGCCTCGAGCTGAGCCAACTCCCCGCGCAACTTATCGCTTGTGGCAGCGGAATCATCCGAAGTTTGACGGGCAAGGGACAAGGCTTTGCGTTGTTCGGACAATTGCTTGGCGAGCTTGCGCGCTTTGGAATCCAAATGCTTGCGGCCCTCGTCGGCTTGGAGCGAGCGACGCTCACACGCCGCAAGCTCTTTGCCCACCTTGTCAGCCTCTACTTTAGCCTGCTTCAGCAACTGCGTAGCTTCCTCCAGCTCGGCGGCCAGCGTCTCGCTGGCTCCGACCGTGTCCGAGCAGCGTTCGCGCTCGGCTTCCAGTTGGCCCCCAGCTTGGCAATCGCGGCCGAGGCGATTTCCATCTGCTGGCGACATTCCATCATGTAGATTTGCCACAAGGCCGATTGACGCTGGGTAAGCTCGTTCTGGTCGCGCAGGTAAGCTTCGGCTTCCTCCTTCTTGTGCTGAGGGGCCGGGGGGGGTGGGAGGGTCAGTTTCGATGGTGGAATCAGAGCGAGCGAACAGATAACACGCGCACGCTACGAGAAAAGTGAACATACCTCGAGAGCCTGTTTTCCTTCTGGACGTACTTGAGACGGTCCAGTTTGAGGGACCGTTGCTCGTTGGCTTCGTCCACCTTGGCCGCAGCCTCTTCGATGGGCTTCTTGTAATCACTGGTACCAATAATGTCCTCGAGGTACTCGAGCAAGCCTTCCTCATGCTCCGTCTTGCCCTTGGGTGGCATCTGGGCAATGGATTCCACCTCACCCTGGAGAATGAGAAAGCGTTTGTGGTCCAAGTCAATGCCGTGGCCACGGAGCAAGGTGCCGACCTCGGTGAAGGTAGACTTGGCATTGTTGACAGTGTAGACGGACGTGTTGTTGCGGAAAGCGGTGCGGGCGACGACCAAGCGCGAATTGGGCACGACCTTGTATGCGTCAGGCCCGGGCAGGTCTTCAATCTCACGGAACCAAACCTCGACCGAACATTCGCGCAGGTTCTCATGGGCCGAGGAGTGGTGGATGAGCTCCGACAGCTTGCCCTGCCGCATCTTGTTTGCCCGCCAGCCAAACACAAACAGAAGCGCGTCAATCACATTTGACTTGCCACTGCCGTTGGGCCCTACGACCGCACTGAAGGACTTGTGGAAGGGACCGATGGTCTGCCGACCGGCATAGCTCTTAAAGTTGACCAAGACCATCTTGTGGATCACGAAGCGCGTCTTGGGCTTGCTCGGCATAGCAGCGGGTGGGGGTGGAGCGAGAGGAGACGAGGCGGGGAAGCGAGGTGCGGGGGGCATTAGAGAGACGGGGGGTGCCAGTGGGGGATGGCACGACCGAGCGACGCCTATCTCCGTTAGGGGTAGCTGGGGCCGCGAGGAGAAGGCCGGGCTGGGTGTTTGACTTGCATCGGAATGGGTAGGGGAGAGACTGGCGCGAGCGCGGGAAGAGGCAGCAGGGGAAACTCGCGTGGATGGAGACTGCTCGGCACTGTTGTCGTAGTCTTGGCTGTCGCCGTCGTCGACGACAGTCTGATCGTCGTCATCGCCGTCGGCGTTATCATGTCATCATCGTCATCATCGTCACTGGATGCGGCGGCGGTGCGGGAGGAGCGGGTGGATTGACGAGGCATGAGCGTGCGCGAGGACCGGGTGGAGCGAGCGGGGGCGGGGGGGGACGGTGCTGCTGGGCGGGTGCGCTGGACGCTGTTCTGGTTCGGCGGGGGGCATGGTGGGGCGGAGGTGGTGGTGGAGGTAGGAAGAGCACTGGCCAGCCAGCCCGCATTTCGTCTGGCCGCCACGGATGCCCATCCCTCGGCGCGCCCCGTGTTGATTGCGACGCCCGGCTGGCCTCCGACACGGAGCTGCCCGCGCACGCACGTGACCAGCCGCTGGCCCAACAGGTGACGCGGCACGTGATGGTCACGTGGCACCGCTGTGGGCGGGGGGTGCATGCGGCGGGGTGAGGCGTGTCACGTGCCGGGTGCGGGATGCGGACACAGATGACATCATCCATCGCATGGCCCAAGAATTTTTTGGCGAGGCGTAGCAAAGCAAAGCAAGCAAAAGTCCATCCCTCCACTCGGCTATCTCCCGGTGCTGCGGCTGCCTGTCTGCGTCCACCGCGGCTGTCTGTGCTGTGCCGCCATGAGCGCCGTTGCGCGCGTGCTTCTCCGCGCACACACCCGGACCCATCCTGCCCGCTGCCCCGCTGTCTGGAGCGCATCCGCCCCTGCCCTCGCGCCCACCGCCACTTCGCCACGCCCGCCGCTGCGCTCCGCACCGCCTCGCGCGCCCACGCCCAGCTGCCTCTCGCTGCTGCTCTGCTGCTGCCACCACAACTGCCGCCCGACGGAGCAGCAGGACCAGCCAGCCCCGGCCCAAGCCCCTTCCCAGCGCAAGCCGTCGCGCCGCTCGGCTCGGCCCAGCCCGCCGCCTCTTCGCCAACTCGCCCTCCCTCCGTCCGGGCAAGCATGTTGGATTTGGCCAACGAGGCCGCCGCCGCGCGCTTGGGCGACCCACGCTGGAAGACGTGTTGGCGCTCAAGCTCAAGTGGCTCGAGACCCAGCTGGAGGTGCGGCGTCGTTTGAGGAAAAGAGGAGGTATGGGTGCGTGCGTGGGCGGCCACGACCAAGGCTGTGACACGTTCGTTCCGGGTGGCGCAGATGCGAGGCTTGTTGGCCAAGGCTGGCCTGTTGACCGAGGTGCCTGAGATCCATGCGCCTGCCCATGTGCAGCAGCTTGCACGCAACAAGGCATGGCAGGGACGCGCAAGGGGCGGTACGCAAACGCAGCGGTGTATCGGCTGGTACGGCATGTGGTTGGGATTGTTGATCCGGACGAGTTGGTGCAAGAAGTTCCTGCCCTGCGTCTCCCTACCCAGCTCATCCGTCCACACCGCCTTGGACCCCGTACCGTGGATGCTCCTGTCCCAGCGACCTGTATGCAGGAAGAGCTGGAGCGCCAGCTCAACGTGCAACTCGATTACTTCGTTACCCAACCAAGTGATACTTTTCCGGCTCCGAACGCGCCATGGCCTTGGTCCTGTCCGAGGTCCTTTCTCTAGCCCAGTCTGTCGTTGCGAGCCATCTCGACCTGGGCCTCCGGCGGAACTGGCTCAGACTTACCCAGACCTACTTCCTGAGCTGGCTACCGTTCCCGTTGGCGTGTGGCCTCCATCACGCGTCGGTCGCAGTATTGTGATCCCCGCAACGGCACTAAAGAGCGATGGGGACACTGTTCCCACCTGGGCACGCCCGGCGCTGTACCAGAGGGGGCAACGCGCTACCATCTCTATTCATCGATGAAGAAGAGGCTACGGAAGCCACCGGCTGTTGGTCGACTACCATCTGTCGGCTGGGCCAACGCAACGGCACACGGTGGTTGTTGGACAATCCAGACCCTCCTCTTCTTCTTCTTCTTTGCTGCTGCTGCTCTGTTTCTACTTTCTACCTCTCCTTCCGTCTACTTGGCACCCTACCTGGCGCCTAGCTCGCTTCCTGGTCGGCAGAGGGCTTGTTTTCAAGTCCCGCTCAATCCTCAACTCGCACCCCGTTTCCCTGGGTCGCCATTACTCTTTTCCCGCATGCTTCGTCCCCCTTCGGAAACGGACGCCTTTCGTCGGCCTTGCACACGTCTATCGCCTTGCTCGCCCGCAGCTCTCGGCGCCGCTGGATCCCACACTGAGGTCAGCTGGGACACACTGCGCCCAGCAACACTGGACAGGCGTTGGAACCGGGTGCAACGGAACGGTTACAGCGCTACGTTTGGTGCGCTGCTGTTGCCTGCGCAGGACAGTACGATGCAAGAGGCGCTGAAGCCACGCGGGTTGGACCGTGTGGCGACGTCCGCCTCGGCCGACGGGACGGGACAGTGGCGTGTGGCCCTGTTGAGCCGCCGTACGGACGAGCATGGTCGCCTATCAGTGTACAAGATTCGTTTGGTTTGGCCGTGGCCCAATGGCCTCCGGCCATTGAAACCAAGCAAGATCACCTCGTCTTGGCCTATGCCGTGCCCGGGACCGAGTGACGCTTGACATCGAAGTCTCAGGGCACCAGTTGTTTGATGATTTACGA
Source organism: Moniliella sp. 'wahieum' (assembly GCA_003971905.1). Lineage (NCBI taxonomy): Eukaryota > Fungi > Basidiomycota > Moniliellomycetes > Moniliellales > Moniliellaceae > Moniliella > Moniliella sp. 'wahieum'. The sequence goes on from RSEE01000012.1 coordinate 94,315, forward strand.
GCGGTGGCAGAGGGAAAGATGCCGTTGTGGCAAGTGGAAACGGACGTGTGGCATGTAGGCTGTACGGCCCATGTGGCAGCGCCGAGCAGGTGAGTATCAGGTTTCTTCTCCTTGGGTTTGCGGGGCTTCTTTGAATCAGGTTCCTTTTCTAACCGTTTACTTTTTTTCTTTTCTTTCTTTTCTCCTCCTATGCAGCACAAGCGACATGAACTTGGACCGCCATGTTGAACTGGACGCCAGCTTGGCGGACGATACGCTATTCCCGCTGCTGGACCAGTTGGAGCGTTCGTCGGACGTGCAAACAGTGTTGGACGAGGCGATGCAGGCCGAGACGGAATCGAAAACGTCAGGCGTGTGGGATGTGCAGGGGACGGCGCCACAGGCGCGCAATCGCAGGCCTATCTATCGTCCGTTCAAGGGCCGACGGGACGACAAGCCAGGCCAGGCTGGCCGGACGCGCGCACTAAGGGCCTTGTTGCAGGAAAAGCAAAACCTGCGACCTAGCCGCCACCTTTCCCACCTGGTGCGCCGCCAGCCACGTTACGCATGCGCGTGGAGCAGTTGCCTGAGGGACTGCGTGCTCGATTTGGCAACACGCACGAGGTGGCCATGCCGTTGGTGCGTACCACGTGCCTTGCGTCGTGTTGGCGCCTGGCATCACCAGAGGAGCAACTGACCTGCTTGATGGTACGTGAAGCAACCGTCACAGCCACCCAGCGTTCGCCGGTATACTTTTCCCACTTGGAGTGGGTTCCTTCGGGCGTTGCAACTCGTTCCGACGGCACTAGTGTCGCGTGTCCGCCCAGCTGGGCCACCCTGTTGGGACAAGTGCATCCTTGGCTTGCCACCCGCTTCCCTACGGCGGACGAGGCGCGGGATGCAGGACACTACGCTGACCAGGGCGAGAGCGAGGGCGAGACGCTAGAATCGTAATGCTGCATATATCCATTCGTTGTCCTCGTGTCTGTTATGCGAGCAGGTGCGGAGGAGGATGTGTAGTGCGTGGCGGGGGGCGGAGGTAGACCAACGGAAGACATGGAGCTGGTGCGTGGGAGCAGGGGGTGAGGCCTGTGGCGGCGCTTCCGACTGAGGGGAGAGGTGGGCAGCGCAGAAAGAAAAGGCCGCGACAGTAGCGGCTACACCCAATGAGTGAGAGGCCGATGGGAGTGCGTGGATAGCATGGTCAAAAACCTATAGGAAAACTACTAGTAGTAGTAGTAGAACGAGATCATGGATCAGAAAGATGAATTGAATGGATCGGCCTTACTGCCTTTTGCCTGCTGATCCAGTGTACTTCGTATCGCCCGGAACGTTTTCCCACTTCCCAATTTCCCAATCAAACTACAGGCTAGGACGAACCAACGGGACCCACAGTGCGTCGGGTTGTTTCCGAGAGCGCACGCATATCAATCATCATATCCATCGTATCCATCGTATCCGTACCCGTGATGGCCTCCGTCCTCGTAGTCCAACCACCTCGATGCCCTACCGTTTCACCAACACGTTCTCCAGGCCAGCCGGCCCATGATCAACAACGTGAGCAGGGGCATCCCCCTCGGTGTGTGCTCCCCTCAGTGTGTGCCCCCCTCGTTGTAGTAGGCGGTGGCTGGAGGGCGAGGTTGTACTATGCGAGGCGATCCGTGCACCGTGGACCACTGCAAGAGGGGAAAGACCAACTACGACAAAGCGGTTTGCTAGGGGCCAGATGGTGTGGCAAGGGAACGAAGCGAAGTGACTAGTTGACATGAACTGAAGAGCAATGCACACTGGTTCGTGATCAATGATCGATGGCCAATGGTCGATGGTCCTACGGCAGACGTGGCCGTAGGAGGAAGGATGGACAAAGCAAGTGGACCAGAGGGATATATGGCTAAACAGCCCAGCGCTTTCCTCGACACCCCACCGTTCCACTAACCCACTCAGTGCACTCAGTGCACTCAGTGCACTCAGTGCACTCAGTCCAGCTCCATCGCCGTGTCATCGTAGCGGGGACAGCGGCGGGGCGCGAATGCAGGTGGGGGGTGTACGGTGGAAGGCAACGGGAGCGGAAAGGGGAGGTTGAGGCGGGGCCAAGGAAGGTGCAGCGTACGCAGGGGACGGGGAAGGACGCATGCCGTAAATGGGCATGTTGAATTGAGGATTGGGGGTCCAGGTGGAAGGAGGGGGTGGAACGTCGAGATTGCCAGTGGTAGTGTCATCAGCATCGATCATAGCCTCGTCCGAAGCGGCTAGGGCATCAGGATTTGGAGGGAGCGCCGGGTCCTTGTCTTCGGTCGACACAGGAGGGAGGAGAGGCCACCGATCTCTCGTGTACAACACCAACGACTTACCTTGCTCCGTGTCACTCTCTTCCCCCGCCTGCTGACGTGCCAACCGTTCGCGATGCCGCCGATCCAAACGCGTCAAAACACTGGGCAAAATGGTATATGACGAACCAGGGTCGTTGTCTGTGTGTCGTTGTCCTTGCCTTGTCCTTGTTGCCCTTGCGCCTACGCTGCGACTCGGATTCCGGCTCGGAATCACTCGAGTCGAGCGACTGCACCCAGATCCGGTCTTTGGCCCACTCGTACGAGCCCACCGGACGTGAACTGGACTGGTCCATTGCCTCTTCTGCTGCAGGACGAGGACCAGGCTCCTCCACCACACCCACCTGGCCCGTAGATGGTGCCGCCGCGTCCACCTCTTCCGCCAAGGGAGGTAGTGCGGTACGGTAAGCAACGGGGACGCGGGGGCCGACTCGTCCGCTTCTTCTACCACGTCTGGGTGGACGATGCGTGTGGGGGGATGGGGGAAGGCGTGGGTCGGTTCCGGTGGGAAGGAGGGAGGGTAAATGCTGAGGTGGGCAAAACGACGTTCTTGGCCCTCTTGACCATGGTCCTGGAGGTGAAGCCGTTTTGCGCGGCAGGCCGCTGGCCTCGTCGCTTTCGGAAGACGAGGCAGAAGAGGCGGTGGTGCCTTCGGACGGCGTCTCCCACCCGCTCATCCGGACGGCCGAGTGACGCCGTGCTCATGGTGCGGCAGGCCAGGCCAGGTGCCGATGGTGGTGGTGGTGGTGGTGGGCAGCGCACGCGTGGTCCCCAGCTCGCGTCGGATGGGGCGAGGCAGAGTGCCTTGCTCTTGCTGTTTGGGCCAAGCTTCAACAACTTCAAGCTAAGCTTCAAGCTTCAAGCGCTCTGCTGTTTGACGTCACCGCCATCACCTCGTCTCACTCTTCCGTTGCCGCGCGACGGACCAAGGCCAGAACGCATCAGCGGTCGCCCATGCGTGAGCAGCAACCGCTGGGACCTGGGTTAGGTGAACATTTCAGGGCCGCTGCTCCCAGGTCACATGTCACAGGCCTGACACTGGCGTACTGCCGTGTCCCGCCTTGCCCTGGCTGGCGCTGAGGCGCTGAGGCTGCGGCGGGACAGGCACCAGCGGCCACGGGCCACCCACATACGTCCAACACGCTGCTGGTTCCGATGGGTTCTGTGCGCTTCTGTTCGATTCGCATTCCATTTCTCCAGCGAGTGACATCTGAGGGAAGGACATGGTCGTGTGTTCGTCCAGAGGCGTCCTACGCGAGCTGGTAGGTATAAGAGCGGACAGACGGAGACAACAAACAACAACAGAGTGTGGGTACGTGAGCGTGAGCTACTTCGCCACGTGGACTATGTGGTGCGCATGTGATCGATGATGATCGATGATCTAATTGGCCACACCGACAGCCCCACTACAGCTCGAGCTCGACGAGAGGACGCGAGGATCCGATCAAGGGGCAGCAAGGGCTGAAGCTTGAAGGGCGAAGACGTGTGATGAGACTGGTGACCTGATGGTCATCGAGGGTGATGCAATCGCACTGGTGGTGGTGGTAGTGAGGCACGGTACGGAACGGCCGACAGGCACGAGACTTTAGCCACGCACGGCTGCGACTGACGGACACAATCGGTACTGAACGCAAGCAGACCGAGCTAAATCGGGTCGGCATAGGCACGCCTTGCCAACCAACCGACCAAGGAGCAGGACAAAACCCACCCAGAGAGGAGCTACGAGTCACTAGTCACGAATCACTAATCACGAATCACTAATCACATCATGCAGGAAAGTACATTTCCCCGTCCGCATCGTTTGCCCCATCCTCGTGTAGCTGAGAGGAGGCGAGAGGGAGGCACGACAGGAAGCCACTGGAGCCGAGCGCCAAGAGGACGCGAGGCGGGGAAGGGAGAGGGAGAGAGGAGATTGATTAGAGAGCGAACGAAGACGAGCCACCGCAGGCGAACGCCAACCATACAGCTGGCCCATACACATGCATGCCCCGTAGTTGCCTTGGCGCTAAGCCTTAGCCGAAGGCACCGAGCCAACCAGGTTGGTGACTCGGGCTCACAGAGCTCCCGAGTTGGTAGTGAAGCGGCGGAAAGTGTAGCCAAGGAACGGCAAGTCGGACCCGGGCTTGCCGCCGCGCGTGCCGCCGGTGGTTAGCCTGGGTGGTAGAGGTGGGCAATTGGTCGGGAACCTCGGCGAGGTCGTCAGTGGGGAAGTAGGAGGTGTCAGTGACACTCTTGAGGGCCGGGATATAAAAGGCGCATCAATGTCGCGGATCGTGTCAAAGTCGACACCAGCAAAAAAGGGGTGCGCTTTCAGTTCGGCCGCACCGGCGTGTCGTCCCAAACGGTGTTCTGGCTCGCGGATCAAGTTGCGGATCATGTCCTCCGCTTCGGGGGAGAGGTGAATGTCGTCGGGGAAGGCGAGCGTGTCGCGCCAAGCAAGAATTTTGCGGTAGGTGTCGTGCGCATTCTCCGAGCAAAGGGCGGGTAGCCGCACAGACATTCAACATGATCGCACCCAACGACCACCAATCGCATCGTGGCCATAGCCCTGCTGGAGGAAAATTTCCGGCGCAATGTAGTCTGGCGTGCGACGGTCGAGTAGGCCAGCTTGCGCCGATTCGCCTTCCAGGTGGCAATCGTGTCTTTGGAACTGAGAGTGAGGGTGATCGAGTTGACGGCGACACTGTTGCGGTTGCCGATTGGCCTGCACCGGCACGGTTCTGCGCAGTGCCAGAATGAGCTTGCTCCAACAACTTTTGGTAGTAGGCCGAGTCGTTGTTTGTGGAAGCCAGTCGAGAGACCAAAGTCACTGAGCTTGATGTGGCCACCAGCGTCAATGAGGATATTGTCGGGCTTAATGTCGCGGTGGATAAAGCCAAGCTGGGATCGCTTCCAGAGCCAGCGCGCACTCGCCCATGTAGAAGCGGGTCACATCGTCCGAGAAGGTGTCGTACTTGATCAGCATGGTCATCAGATCACCGCCCGGGAGGAACTCCATCACGAGGTAGAGGTGCACGTCGTTTGGAACGAGTAAAACAGTTGCACCACCCATGGCGAGTTGGACTCGGCCAGTACATCTCGACTCGCACGCACATGGGCCAGTTGGTCCTTCTTAAACATCTCTGCCTTGCGCAACGACTTCATCGCATAAATCTTGCCCGTGTCTGGCTTCTGCACCAAGCGCACCTCGCCAAATGCACCTTTACCAATCACCTTGACCGTGCGGAACTCATCGAGCCCGAGACGGGTACCGCAAACGGAGGAAACTGGATTCGGTCTGACCCAACTGGGCCAACTGGCGCCGCTTATTGTCGTCCGACATCTCGGCTCCGGCACTGGCCAGGCGTTTCTCAAGTTCGACACGACGACCGGTACGTTCAATCGCTTGCTCCACGGCAACTTTGTAGTAGTGTTCGAGCTTGAGCTTGGCGCCCGTCGCGGCTTCGATGGTGTGCTTGCTGATGCCGTCGAGGCGGCGCTCAAAGAAGACATAGTCGGCCTGCGGGTCGTTGGGGTCGGAGGGCAGGGTGGGCGCGGCGGAGAAGGGTGGCAGAGGCCGGGGCGGACGCAGCAGCGCCAGGGCTGCGGGGAGACTTGGGGCTGCGGGGCAAGCCGGGGGAGCGAGGGGACGGAGAGGGTGCGCGGTTGGAGAGGTGGTGACGCGCAGGGCGCCTTGGCGAGGCGGGGGGGCGGGAGGCCGTACACAGCAGAGGGTCGGCGGTTGCAGACGCAACGGCCGGCTGGGGGGAGGAGGACGGGGCAGACGGGACTGGGCCGAAGGCTGTCCTGAGGCTTGCTGCTGCTGGGGCTGCTGCTGCTGCTGCTGCTGCTGCTGCTGGAGCTGCTGGGCGGCGTGGGCCATGAGCGGGTGCTGGAGCTGGGAGGGCGGGGCGTTGGCCTGGGCAGCGAGGGCAGCAGCCTGGATCTGGGCTTGGAGGTGGGCTTGGGCCTGGGAGTAGACGGCGTGCTGCTGCTGGGCGTAGGCCTGGGCCTGGGCAAAGCCGCCCTGGGCAGCGGTGTAGGGGTAGGCGGGGTAGCCCTGGCCGGCGCCGTAGGCGAGCAGGGCGGGGTAGGCGTAGTGGGCGCCGTACGGCTGCTGCTGCTGGTTGTGCTGTGGATAGGCCATGGGCGGAGGGGGATGAGAAGGAGGCGGTGGAGGATGAGAAGGCGGTGGTGGTGGCGCAAGCAGGAAACAGCATCCATCCGTCCGACCGATGATCTGCCTCGCCGGCCGCACCGCATCAGGGCGCACTGGCTGGTGCTTCCGCCGCCTCGCCTGCTCCACGCACACCGCCGCACTCCACGTCACTCCTGCACTGGCCCCGTGCCCGCGATCGGCGACGCCCCGGCGCGGGTGGCGCACCACACACTGCCCTTGTGCGCCCAAGGCGCCAGCGCGCAGGCTGCATCGCCTGCCGGAGCCACGTCCCCCCAATTGCAACCTTTCATCGGGCAGCAACGCGGGCACGTGTAACCATGTAACCCTCAGGGAGAGCACTATTAGAACCACGCATGGCCGTCTCGTCGCGAGTATCGTCCATCCCAGTACCTCATTTGGTGTTAGCACGTCTCGAGCGTGCCGCCGCTCACCGTGGGGCAGGCGATGGATCTGACGCCTCTCCTCCAGTGCATGCCCACCGCTAGCCTCGTGCCAACTTTGAGCGAGAACGATGAGAGACAGCTGAAATATGGGCATTTTGGTACCAGCTGTGCATATACGGCCATCTCATCTCACCTTGCCTCGATTGGGACCTCTCCTGCTCGGGGCATGCCTTAACCGAGCCTCACACTGTAGCCTACCCTCGCCGCGTCGACCAGAGCGTGCCTTCACCGACTACCATTTGCATATGTGCACAAGCCCGAAGTGATGGTGCATAGCAGGTTCAAATACGGACAGGTCGGTGTGGATGGCGCCTGCATGCCACCAATTGTCATCCGATGTAAGAACTGGTAGCCGCGCATCATGCACAGCATTCGTCCCTTCCAGGGGAGGTAACACGCTACCGGATTGGACCGGGATTGAGGTCAGAACACGTCCATACATCTGACGGGAGGTCGAAACGGCAGATGGCCTGTGTTGATGGCATCAGTGCTGCACCAATTTTCGTCAAACAATGTATGATACATTCACATCCTGCACAAGAAGCAGGCATTCCATGGGAGGTAAGGCGCGCCAGGGTTGGACAAGGATTGAGGTCACCCCACGTCCAAACAACAGAAGTTAGGTCAAACGGCGGATGGTCAGTACGGATGGTGCCGGCTCTCCACCAATTCTGGACGGATCTGAGAATGAATGGTGGCGCATGGTGCCCCAGGTAGTCCTCTTTCAGATGCGCCTGCGCGGGGTGCAAGGCAGTGAACCGTGATGGAGAACGGACGTGTGGCGCTGGGCGATTTGGTGGTGGTAGCGGCTTGGTGTGATGGGTGGCGGCCGAACCAATCTGACCGCGCGACCCATCTGGGCCTCTGCAGCCACTTTCCACCATCCCGGGCCTCGTTCTCCCGCGTCCACCTGCCTTCCCACCCGCCCCAGCGCTGTGCGCTTGCCTCCCACGCACGCCGCGGCCATCCCCGCCATTCATTCGGCCATCGCCACCGTCGGGTCGACCAAGCGGAAGCAGGCGATGGCACATGCCATTGTACATGCCTGCTAGCCTCAGTCTGGCGCGCTGCCCGTCCATGGTCACCCCCCGCCTGCCACCAGACCACCGCGCTTGATTTGGCCGCCTGGACGCTCGTTGTGGCTATGTGGAAGCTCGTCGGCCATCTCCCCACTTGCCTTGCCCACATCCAAGCAGACTGTGTAGCTTGTCACGCCGTCCGCTTCCGACACTCTGCCGGCCCACATGCGCACCCCCTTAGCCGTCCCTGCTGTAGTCAAACTTGGGTTCCTCATCTACGTCGTTGGCCATGTGCAACCTGGTCGCGCGCATCGGCAAGCATGCCGTCACCCATCCCATCCCATCCCATCCCATCCATCCCATCCCTCCCATCCCATCCCATCCCATCCATCCCATCCCATCCCACCCTTCCTCATTCTGAGCCGCTCTTGCACCAGCCTCTTCCCCCTCACCACGTCGCTCTCCCCATAATTGCCCCCATCTTGACACCTGTCACGGACATTCTCAAGCCCTAGTTGCCCATGTGCAAGTCAAATGTGGTGCTCTGTCTGTCGCGTCTACGCTTGCGCACGCGCGATGGAAACTGTTGGTTCAACCATGTGTCTGGCGTCTCCAAGCTTGTGCTGGCCGTATCCAGAGGCTTGCGTTCGCCATCTTCAAGCCCGTCCTCGCCATCAAACCTGTGCTTCCATCTTCAAACTGCGCTCGCCGTCTGCAACACCAAGCATGTGTAGGAACATAATAATGCATATCATCATTCAGCTTACCTCTCCGTCCTTTATTGTCTTCTGAGAACATGCTGCCCAGAAGCATCCGAGGACCTGTCATATAGATGTTTAAGCGGACAATGACTGCGGCGGTCGTGAGTCTTTGAGGCGAACATAACAACCACTGCCACAGTTTGTCAAGCACACCACGGTATGCACGTTGTGTGTCATGGGGGGGGTCCCGAGGTGGGACCCCCCTGTAGTTTAGGGGTATAAGCCCTTGGATAGATCAATCGGTGGCTCGTACGTTAGGTCCTGCTCCAGATCCTGGTTGAACCGAGCGGGGTGTAGAGGCTAGGGAGAGACCCTCTAGTTTGGGTGGCTGCCTGCGTGCAAAGGCCGCAGTCCAGACCCTCCGAGGTAGGAGCCGTGTACGTAGGTCGTTAGACCAGCTGAAGGGGTCCAGAAGCTCCGGAATTACTCTGTTCCTCGCAGCGTTACCACGCTTGGTACGCTGTAGCTGGCGGGAACAGACAGAGTCCTAAGAAGAGCAAGCGCTACTGATGAGAGTAACCGCGGCTTGCAGTGCACTCGACGTAAGTCGTCAATTTGTAAGCGCAAGGGCGGTAGAAGGTGGAAGGGCGAGAGAGGAACTGGTAGTCGGAGAGACCAACGGTAATAGACAGGATGGTCGACAAGGACCACAGCTAGCAAGCCTTAGACATGGCTGCTTATATACAGCAGAAGGAACCAGGCCTCAGTGCCTCATGACAGGTATAGACGAATGCGGGGCACTTCCCAGAAAGGTAAAGACTAATGTACAGCCCTTGCTTCCCAAGACGCTGACGCTGCGCAGTCGGGCGCAGCAGGAAGGGTTCTGACAAGACTGGACGCAAATCGTACCGATAAGCCCATGCGGCCATGGCGGGCCGCGGACGATATCCGCAGCAAGGATAAGGTGTCGACTGGCTCTCTCTCGCTAGTCTAACCGAACTGACGCATGTGGGCTGAGATGTCTACGACATGCGGGACTCAGCGTCCGGAGATAACCGGAGCGCCCCCCGTAACAATGTGAGATGAGAAAGAACAGCTACCAGGTGGTACCTCTTGACGAGTAGACCTATGACGGATGCAGATGTTTGACGCAAGCGCAAGACAAGCATCAGGATGCAGGTTCTGCTTGCGCATTGCCCTGTAGCAAAACACGAACCCCGCTTGTCGCCCCGCCCTAAAGACAGCCTAAACAGCAGCAGGCAGACAGAGCAAGCAAGCGTTGACGTGCCTTGGCCGGCCAGACCGACGAATACCATCTCTAGGCCACATGCAGCCCTGTCGGAACACTAAGAAATTGTCGCGGACGCCTGGATGGGAGGGCGGAGAGCAGCTGTGCTGTCGAATGTTCCACCGTCTCTGGCTGGCACGACGTTCAGCTCTTGGGCCAGGGCTAGGAGTGTGTGGCAAGTACCCCCCGCACCCGGCACAAGCCGCAACAGTCCTTCTAGCGAGCGCTAGATTGTATCCGGTTTCGATCCAGTAGACGGCGAGGAAATGGGAACGGGGGTAGAGTGGTTAGTTGCAAGTTGGCACAACTGGAAAAACTGGTCCTGCCCACCAGAGATCAACTGACTACGCAAGGGACAACTGGATCCAATAGCTGCAGCCAGTCGAAGACAATTAACAAGTAGCCAACGTGAGGCGTAAATTCGTACGCGTATGGGAGAAGGTTGAAAGTGGTATAGGCTGGTGCGCTCGCTGACACGGCCAACTGAATCCTAGTGTGCATGTGATCGCTCAGACGGCCAGCTGTAGCCGTGGTGCGCGCCCTGAGACATATAATTGCCGCCTGGTGCGGTGGCTGAGACAAACCTCTGACCCTAACGAGGCGGACTGCCGGCGGGAGCGCTCACTGAGACAGATCATCGATCACTAGTCACTGCTGCCCGGTGCGCCCGCCCGCGTCTAATGGTAGTCAGGAGCAGAGACAGAGCACTGTCGCCGGGTGCGCCCGAATACTGAGTGTGATGTTGCCGCGACCGACTGCCACCTGGTGCGCTCGATCAGACGTGGGACGCCCGCCTCACCACTGAGTCACTGTTGGGGGACCATATTACCTAGCTTGGCCCATTGAATCCGCTCTCGAGAGGATAGACAGATGGATTCCCCCCTGGCGCCCGAATCGACGGACTGTAGCCGGTGCCCTCCCTTGGCCGGCCCTGAGCTGAAACGGTTACGCACTGCCAAGTCACCCCGTAGCCGAGCCGGCCTTTCCTCTGGGGGCCTCGCCCAGAGAGAGCCACTTGCACTCAGTACTCACGCTAGTTAGTCACTGTACTGCCGAGCTCTGGGTGCTTCCACTGAGAGAGTCTCTTGGGCTCACGCTTGGTTAGTCAATGTATTGCCGAGCTCTCTGGTGCTTCCCACTAAGAGAGTCTCTTCATGTACTGCCGTAGCCAGGAGCTCTCTGGTGCTTCCCTCAGAGAGACACTGGTCCTTGTGCTCACGCTTAGTTAGTCATTGGATAGAGCGCAAGCCTGCCCTCTGGTGCCTGCCCCGGCCTGCCCTCTGGTGCTTCCCTCAGAGACAGACCTGTGGATAGAATGATCTACACGCGGCGGATGTACCAACGGCGGTTTTCCATCTGAGTTCGCGGTGTGCTCTCAATCGCTCGGTCCGGATCTCCGTCTCTTCGTCCCGCCGTCTCTTCGCGCCCGTCTCGAGGAAAAGGAAAGGGAATATTCAGATCCGAGCGATCAATCGATGACCCCGATCACGACAAAATGGACTCTCAACACTTGACCGTGCCAAAACACGGGTGTTTGCAGATTGTAGCGGATGATAGACGGATGCATCATGGGGGTTTGGTCTGGAGATGGGTGCTGGTGCTAACTGAGGTGTGGGATCAGGACGTTGGCTCGCGGGGGAAGCGAGGAGGAAGCGAGAAAAGCGAGGGTTCCTCGATTCCTGGTTTTCTGTTTGTCGCTCGGTCACTTATACACCACATTGTGCTTGAGCTTGAAACGTGATGCTTGACGTTGAGCACTGAGCACCTGAGCGCGTGAGGCCTCGCCATCATGCATCATGCATGATGTATGAGATGAGACTGGGCCGGTGACGCTGGTCGCCTGAAGTTGCAATCCTGGCGCTTACCTCAGCCTGCGGTGGGTTGGTTGGGTCGGCTGGTCGCAACCTCAGCAGCGGGGGCGATGGTGATGGGGAGGGGACCATGAAGAGCATTCCCGGTACGTTGGGCGTCGCCGTCGTTGGGCGTCGCCGAGGCGACAAGGGGGAAGGTGGTGGCTGATATGACCGAGTACGCGGGTATGTTTCGTGGGTGTGGTGGTGGTGCGGTTGCGGGGTGGTACGGGACGGGGATGGGATGGGGATGGGATGGGATGGACAGGCACGCTGTTGAGTGCGACCCGGCGTGAAGCAGTTGATCCTGTCGTTGGATAAGGAGCTCAAGTTTCTCATCAAGGACTGGACGAGACCACGTGGTGGTCAGTTCCTCCATGGTGGATCTCCTGCGGATTCGGATCGAGGAGATCCTTGAAGAATGCGTTTTCTCTTGAGCCCTGAGCTAGCCGAGCGCGCTTACGCATGGGAGCTTGGACAGCTTGGTGCAAGTTTGTTCGCGCGTCCGATCTAACGTCCGAGTCCGAGGACTGCATGCCTCTCTCACCCCTCTCTTCTGCCTGCTGGGCGCTTGCGGCCTCTCTACCCGCTGAGCGCTTGCGGCCTCTCTACCCGCTGAGCGCTTGCGGTCTCTCTGTCTGTTTGGACTGGCGGGCGAGACCTGTTCTAGGTCGTATGAGGTCATCGGGCCAAGGCTAAGCGGCGGCGCAGTGCGAGTGGCATACGCCATTCATTGCATCAATCTTACTCCGCCTGCTACTTGGAAACTCCTACACTACGTGGGGGTACACTGCACCCTCTAATGGGCAGCTAGGATAAGAAAGAACTGATGGGACCGGGGAAAGCGAGAGAACGTGGGGATGGTGGGGGGGGGTCCAATGTAGTAAGGGACGAATGGGGCGAACCACTAGTAAGGTAGCGAGACGGGGGCAAACCCCGACCCGCACCAGGAAGGTAAAATAGAATCGGCATGGGGCGCGAGGGAAGGGAAGGGAAAGGAAAGGGAAGGGAAGGGAAAGGGAAAAGGAAAGGGAAAGGGAGGGAAAGGAAAGGGAAAGGGAAAGGGAAAGGGAAAGGGGAAAGGAGGTGGATAGATAGATGGTCGATGATCGAGCTGGAGCTTGAAAGCCAAGTCGCGAACCGCTGCGATCCCATCCCATCCCATCCCATCTTACCCCATCCGATCAAAGTTCGCCCGCATCAATTTTTGTTGGTAGTAGTGCACCATCTCCACCAGACCTTGTTTCAAGGACCAGCGAGGGTGCCAGTGCAGAAGAGATTGGGCGCGCGTCGTGTCCGGCCTGCGCTTTTGCGGGTCGTCGGGGGCATAGGACAATACACAATCTCCAGCCCACAGATGTACTCGCGCGTAGGACCTGTACTGGAATCTTCTTCTTGCGGCGGGGACGAGAGGGTGAAGAGGAGCGGTCCAATGTGGAAGGATCCGGCTGCTGCTGTTGTTGCTGTTGTTGTTGTTGTTGTTGGGCGATAAGGTGTTTGGGGGTAAGGGGTGGGTTGCTTTGCTGAAGACGAACTTGGTGGATCGCTTCCGCCACTGCCTGAACCAATTCCTTGATGGTAAACTCGCCCATGTTACCGAGGTTGACCGGCCCGTGGACGCCGAGTTCAGGCTCGTCGTCCTGGTCCGGATCGTATTCCGCCACATTGGGCAGGTCGGAATCGGGTTCGGGTTCGGCCTCCATCAGTGCAATCAAACCATCGACCAAATCGTGGATGAACATAAACGAGCGTGTCTGCTGGCCATCGCCATAGACCGTCAACGGTTCCCCCTTGAGACCTTGCAGAATAAAGTTGGATACCACACGTCCATCGTACGGGTGCATCCTCGGGCCATACGTATTGAATATCCGCGCCACCCGCACGTCCACCCCATCTTGGTAAAAGTACCCATACGTCAACGTCTCTGCGACTAAACACAACAAGCAAGAAACAAAAGAAAAAAGAAAATGCAGAGGAAGGGCGTCAGGCTCCGCGCACAGTCACAGTTAACAACAACAAGGGAGAGGCCAAAGGAGTGCTGGTCATTCCAACATTCCAACCAAACGTACTCCGCTTTCCCTCGTCGTAGCACCCTCTCGGTCCGGTTTGGTTGACGTTGCCGTGGTACGACTCGGGTTGGGGATGGACGCTGGGTCGCCATATACCTCAGAGGTGGAGGCGAGGAGGAAACGCGATTTGGTGCGTTTGGCCAACCCCAGCATATTGAGCGTGCCTTGGAAGTTGGTTTTGATCGTCTGACCGGATTGACCTGGTACGCCTGGGACTGGCCGGACAGGCCAAATGGTAAATTTGGTCCACCTCCAACAGCGAGTTGACCACATCGTGCCGAACCAACTCAAAGTTCGGATGTCCAACCCACTGACGAATGTTGGTCTTGTTGCCCGTAAAGAAATTGTCCACGACGAGCACCTCGTGGCCCATGAGCATCAGACGGTCCACCAAATGACTCCCCACAAACCCGCTCTGGTCACACCAACAACCCACATCCCATGCACACGTCAGTCAAAGCGGCCAACAATCCAACCCAACCCAACCCATCCAGAATGGTAGAAAGAAGATTTGGTCCCACTTACCCTCCAGTGACTAGGATACGTTTCTTGTCGATAAAGTTAAGCGCGCGGGTGGGAAGATAAGGCGCGCGCTGGGCAGGCGAGTAGGTGACAAGACGAAGTCGATCGGGCGTGTCGACAGGGACGGCTTGATCCGATTCGGTGGATCGGACGCGCTGGTGCGACGAGCGGGGGTAGCGGCAGGTGCGCCCCAGTGTGGGCGGTGTTGCGCAGTGGAAGAAAGGACCGAGCGGCGGTGCAGAGAACTGGAGCGCGCGGGCGCTACGGACGCTGCAGCCCATGCGACCCACCAGAGGTAGCGAAGCCGAATGCCCCATACCATTCGCAACACCCACCGAATCGCTCGGGCGAGCGCAGGGACTGATTGGGGGACAGCGCATCGGCTCGAACGAGGCGGGACCGGAACGTCGACTCTGGGCCTGTGCCGGGGCCGGGCCGGGGCAGGGCTTGCTTTGGCCGTGGGGGGGGAAGAAGGAAGAGCGTGCGAATCGTACCGGTCGTAGGACTGCCAGCGCGCTCGACCGACACGGTATGCGAGGCGCGGTCGGAGCCAAGGTAGAGCTGGCGGAGCAAGGTGAGTGGCAGGTCCCACTGGTGGGGCAGCTCGTCGAGGGGAGGGGGAGGACTGGTGCGATCGCTGCTGGCGCTGGCACTGGCGTCGGCAGGTGTGACGCTGTGCATGTCGTCGATGCCAGAGGAGGCCATGGCGATGCGCGGGAGCGAGATGGTGGGGTTGGCGCGCCCCAACTCGCGTTCCACCGGGTTGGGCGTGGCTGGATGGGGGCATGGGCTCCGAACAGGCAGTCAGAATATAATCACCGCACCGCCATGGTTGCTCCCTGAGCGGGGCACATGGGCAGTGTTGGGCCTGCTGGGGGGGGGGTCTCGGTTGCGTCACGCCAGTGCTGCGTTGGTTCGACAGCGGGCCAAAGCAGGCCAAGACGGGCCAACCAGCAGGCAAAAGCAGGGCGAGAGCAGGCCAACGCGGGAGCTCCTTGTCGCGTTGGCGTCGGTTGGACCGCAGCAAGCGGGCCCAACGCAGCTGCTAGTACTGAGTTGCTGAATGGAGACAGCGCCACCTCATCTCGATCAGAGCGCCATGATTCAGCCGGCTCTCGCTTGCTTCAGTTCTTCAAAATTAGCTCTAGCTTCAGCCTCAAGGCTTCTCAGTTCAGCGTCTCAGCCCCGCCCACACCGAACACCCCCCATACCCCAAGCCACACATGCCTAGAGCCAGCTCTTGCTCGCTGCCTTAGTAGCTTAGCATCCTCGCGTCTCGAAACCAAACAAAAGGGAGGAAGGGGTTCTTGGATGGTCCCTGGTACTTGGTGTTCTGTCGCATTCTGCTTGTTGGCAGCAGCCGAACGAGACACGGCTCTTAGTTTCTTCCTGGCTTTCCAAAGAAGGCGCCATGGTCCTCCTTTCGTGTACCACCCTCCGGCACGCAGACATGGCCGCCTACCTCCCGGGGTTCCGCATCCTGTGCAGTGGTCCACTTCCAAACTCCATTCATGATCCTCTGAATGCTTCAGGTTCCATCACTCGGTAGTCACTAGTCAGTGCTACCCATCCCTCCCACCCCTCGTCCCACATCGAACATCCTCCTCCCCAGTCGGCTCGTTCTGGGGATGTAGGTGCCAGTAAAATCGTACTAATCAAGCCAATCGTTGATAGGGCTGGCCAACAACAGACTCCAGAACAGCTCATCGCTCATCGCTTATCTCCGACCTCTCTTCCATCTTTTCTCGAGAACATGTGAACGTGTGAACGTTGTTGAACCGTCACGGTTTTCCCCCCTTGGGCGCGACCAAGTGACACGACCAGGTACGCATGTACCATGCACCATGCACTATGCACCATGCACGAGCAAGTATCCAAGTTTCCACTTGTTTCCACCCCTTCACCTCCGACTGTGAGGGTGTGGAGTGGTGCGCGAAGACACTACTGACTCAGTACTCATAGTCCACTACCAACAAAACTCAAAGGGCCCATTTTCCCACCAAAGCGCATTTCTTCAAGCGTCAATATTCGTCGCCCGCTGCGAGAGGCTCAGCACCTCAGCGCCTCAGCGCTCATGCTTGGCTCAGCGCCCATGGCTCACGGCTAGCTCAGGGCTCAGGCAGAAGGCCATGGGGAGCAAGGCCACACAATTATACCCTATCGATGGGTTGGGAGGGGGCTGGGGCAGCTAGCTGTGAGCGCAGTGACTAGTGACTAGTGAGCGCCTAGTGAGCGAGCGCTGAGCCTATACGAGTGCGCTGTAACATGGAAGAGGTCAAACGATCCCCCTGGAGCAAGCCAACAGGACTACAGAAGCAAGAGTCGGAGTGGGGCGGCAGTGAGATATGAGACCCTGAGGCCTAAGGCCGGAGATGGCTGTTGTGGGGGTGGATGGGTGGATGTGTGCATTGGTCGAACGTGGAGGGATTGGGCAGGGCGGTTGCGCGCCGTTTTTTGACGGAGATCGAGAGCCAAGAGAAGCGAGCTGTGTTACTTGTTAACGTTTAACACGCATGGAGAAGTGAGAAGTGCGCTAGTGAGAGGGGAGCGAGGCTCACTGCGCTCACTAGCACTGACTGTCACTAGTGACTATAGTGAGGCCTGAGGCTCAGGCGCCAGTGTGCGGCCGCTGATGCACTGATGAGAAAGCTGGTTTTGGCGCAAGGGCATCCCAGCGGCACGGTGCACGGCATGCCCACCCCCCAGTGCGTGTGGGGATACTCGGCTATAAGCGTGGGCGCGGGGGGGCGTAGAAGGCTCTGTAGAACGAGGACGAGGCGTAGGCTACGTGGGCTGGAATCTGCTGAGCTGGGCCAAGGGGTCCCTACGCCTGCTATTTCAAAGTGGCAAGCTGAAAGCCATCTGTCATCGACATATATGGAGGTTGGACCGCGGACAGTGGATACGGCGGCGCTGCTGAGTGCCTCTCAGTATCCAATACCCAGTACTCAGTCTGAGTACTCAGTGAGTACCCGTGTCAGTCTGTCACCGCGGCGCCCTGGTGTGTGGGTAGTACGTGTTGAGTATTAGTACACTGAGGCCACAGACTGAGGACTCAGACTGAGTGTATCGGCAAGGGGCGGGTGGGGGCCACGTGGCAGGGGAACTCGACTGGGCCACGTCCACCCCATCCATTCCACGATGTTCGGATCACACACGAGGGAGCCGCTGTTCCAGAGAAGTCAGATGTCAGAGATCTCAAGATCTCAAGGGCCCAAACTTGAAGCTAGGTCCTGCCAGGACAGAACGAGGGAGGGGGAATGGGATCTTCGAGCACCGATTATCAGATAGCTTACGCTGCGCCGACCAACCACGACGACACGCGGGCCAGGGCCTCCCAGGGCCCAGGCCTGGCCACCAAGGGCAACGCATCCCATGCGTACTGCCTCCGACGTAAATGGTAATCTTCAACGCCAACATACTCCCCTTGTTCAATCGAACATTCGACCCAAGCGAGTCCGCGGAAGAGAAGCCACAAGAGGGGAGATGAGGTAGGATGGGACGGCGCGCACTGGGCGGGGGTTCGGAATGGTTGATTGATCGATTAGCGGGGCGGTATGGATTGCGCGTTGCGTGGATGGGAGGTTGGATCTCAGCAAGCGCACCTGTATTCGGTTTGGCCCCTGAATCCATTGGATACCGAGGTACTGATACTGAGTACTACTGAATACTGAATTGGGGTGCTGGGGCTTGCTGGCGCCTGGGCAGAATGCCAGGAGCAGCAGCTGCGGAAACAGGCCGAAGCAGGCAGAAGCGCAGTCGACGGCAATTGCTGTCAGATCCCAGATCCAGATCCAGATCCCAAATCGCAAGTTTCTGGTGCCTGGCCGAAGTTGCCGAGGCGTGTGGCCCCCTGCGGCTGCGCTGTTCTGCGATGCGCCTGGCACACACCGTGCGCGCTCCCCGGGCGCTCGTCACGCCCAGCACACCGGGCACGGGGCACCGCGTTCTCGCACGCCATGCGGCTGGGCCACTGCCTCTGCTGGGGGCGGGGGTGGGGTAGCATCTAGGATAGGGCTGTAGGGTGCGAGGCGGGTGGGCGCAGGGAGTGCGCAGACTGGGCAGCTGTGGAGCAGTGCCAGTGAAAGGATCACCTGGCGGAGAATGCAGAATGGGTAATGAGGGTGTGTGGCGTGTGGTGGTGTGGGGTGTGTGCTCGGGTGCTGGGGGGCGCGGGAGGGCGCAGGCTGGGTCGGCGTGGGCTGCCTGGCAGGGCGCACGGCAGCAGCAGACACAGACTAACCACCTCCCGCTGCCCCACCCGCTACGTACCACACCCTTCCGCCGCCACATTCTGGCCAGGCCATCCAGCACCGCCTGCGACACCCCACGGCGCCCGTGTGCGCACCTGCTCGGCCAGGCACGCCCCAGCGCCTCGGACCAGTCGCACAGTGCCGCTGTGCGGGTGCCCGCCCGCCAGGCACCGACACGGGCGCCGTGCGAGGCGCCCCCCGCGGCAGGGCTTGGCAGACGGCCCAGTCCGGCCCCGCTCGCACTCGCTCGTGGCGGCATCAGCGGTCACCGCGTGCACGCGTCACGCGTCATGCATCCCCATGCACCACGCCCACGGGCGGCGAGAGTGGGCGGGTGCGGGCCGGGCCGCTGCTGCTGCGAGCGGCTGGGCGGCTGCGGGCGACGCGGATGGCCTGGCCCAGCACAGCACGCGGCACGGCGCCAGTGGTGCGTGCGGGGCTTGGCGCCTGCACCCCGGCTGCCGCGGCCGGCATGCGCTGGTGCCCCTGCAGCTGGCTGGGCTTGCGCTTGGCGGAGCAAGTCGCGCTGGTCGCTGCTGGTCGCTGCCTCTCGCTGCTGCCCCGCTCCACTCGCTGGCAGGCGGCTGCCCAGGGTGTATATTCATTCGCCCCCTTGCGTCCCTTCCACCATGCCCAGCCCCGCCCTCGCTCCCGCTGCTCCCGTTGCTCCCGCTGCTCCCATTGCTCCCGTTGCCCCGCGCCCCGCCACCACCACCACCACCACCACCACCACCACCGCATCCGTAACCCTCCCGCCGCTGCCCTCCTTGCACGCCACCCCCCTCAGCCACCCCTCTGCCCGCCCTTGCCCACCCTCCCCCCGCGCCCCCCGCTGCCTCGTGTCCTCGCCCCGCGGCCCCCCTCGCCCACCCTCTCCCTCTTCTCCGCTCGCACCCTCCCGCCCCCGCCGCTCTCCTGCGCCAGCGCTCCGCCCACCAGCTCGCCCTCCCTCCGCCCGCCCCCGCCCCCTCTTCTCTCTCCACCCCCCCCGTTGCCCTGCCCCCTAACCCGCAAACGCCATGCATCCACCCACTCGTCCAGCTCCTCGGTCGCTTCCTCCTTTGCCGACGAAATCCCTACCCCGGCGCGACGAAAAGGAAGATGTGATGGACGGTCACCAGGGAAAGAAGCGCCGCTGCGCTTCCCGACCCCAGGACGCCTCGGCTCCTACCAGCACCTCTGCCCCTGCCCCTGCCCCTGCCCTGCCCTGCCCCTGCACTTGCCCCAACTCCCGCTCCTGTACCAGCTCCTGCCCACACCCACACTCACACCCACACTCACATGTCGTCGTCGCTTCTGCTGCCAGCACCAACCCTCATCCGTCGGACATGGTGCCGAGCAAAAGTCCAGCCGCTCTGCCCGTTCCATCCCGCCCGTGCCCACCAACCGACGCACCTGTTGGACCGCCGACGGACGACGTGACCTTGGTCGAGTCGTACATGCAGAGCCAGTGCAACAACCCGCACGAAATGTCGCGCCACACGAGCAGTGTGTGGCGCAAGATTGTGCGAACGATTTTTGGTTCTTCCTTGGCCCCGAGCGACGAGCGGGAGGCGAGCGATTCCGCACGTCATAGGCTCAAAAAACTCAAGGCTATGCGGCTCAGATCCAACAGCTGCTCTACACGAAAGATAAGCTGTTTATCTGGGACCCGGTGCATTCGTGTTTACGCGTCAATGTGGCTGCGGGACATAGCAACGAGACGACCTGGGCCAAGATTCGCAACCCACAAGTACGCAACCGTCTGATGAGTACCAGTACCCTTGGTTCTCCCGCTTGACCGTCACCAGCAGCGATTTGCCCCCGATTTTCTCCACCACTCTGGGACACGAGTACTTCCCCGCTTCCCAGCCTACCTTCCCCGTGCCTGCGTCGCGAGAACCTCAACGACCTCCCTCGCATGTGTCCACCTACTCTTCCCCATCTCCACCGGCGTGCCCCCTCCCGGCGACGACAGCCTTGGCGCGCACCAGCAGGACCTGACCTGCACCTGCACCTCGACCTGGGGCTCGACCTGGACCTGGACCTGCAACTGCCTCGCCGAGTAGCTTACCTACCACCCACGCCTCCGCACCCGGGGCGAGCGTACTACTTCCCACCCGCCCCGCGGGCGTGGGCGCTGCTCTGCCCCATACTTCGTCCAACCCCGCGCTGCGTGCGTGCCACACTGGCCACCTACCGGCCTACTTCCCATTGGTCGCGGTGGACCTGACCGCGCCTCTGCCCACCCCGAGCCCGCTCCCATGCACATGTCTGCGCGAGACGTGACCCGCGCCGGGGGGAACAGTTTCCCCCCCCTGCCCCACCTGCGTCGGACCAACAGCCACGGTCATACCAATAGCACCAGCCACAGTAATGGTCACGGCAACAGTACGGCAACAGTAACAGCAGTACTGATCCGTGGCACCATTCTGTGCTCTTGCCTCCGCACGCGTCGCCTCTGCCCGGCTCGGCGAGACGGTCGACCTTCGTTGCCCCCCGCTCGCACTCGGCTGCTCTGTCGTCGTCTACCCTTCCTATGGTCCTACGTGGGTCTAAGTACCGGCACGGAGCGCAGGGATCAGGAACGGTGTGCGGGGTTGCGCTGGCTCGGTTGGTTGGTCTTGGGGTGTTGGTGTTGGGTTTTTGTGGGGGTTGGTTCGTGTTACGTGTTACGTGTTGCGTGTTGCGTGTTGCTTGTTTGGTGTTTTGGGTTGTGTTGCGTGTTGCGTGTTTGGTTTGGGGGAGTGGGGGTCTTCTCTTCCTCGCTTTGTTGTTGGTTTGGTTTGGTTTGGTTCGGATCCCTCCCCCCTTTCCTTTTTCCTTTTTTTCTTTTTTCTGTTTCCTTTTTGTTCGTTGCGGTCCGCCGTCCGCCGTCCGTGCGTTACGCCGTCCGCTTTTTCGACCCGAGCCGGATCATTGATCCGATCCCATTCGATCCGTTGGCCCAATTGGACCCTTCCCCCTCCTCCTCCCTCCTCCCTGTCTCGCGTCTCGCGTCTTACGTCTCGCGTTTTTTGTCTCATCGTCTCTCTCCGTTGTACTACTGCCCCCCCCCCCCCCCCCACACTTGCGCACCCCACTGTCCCTTCCCACCCTCCTCTCTCTCTCTCTCTTCTCCTCCTCTCTCATCCTGTTGGTGTAACGTTGAACGGTGGTTCCGTTTGGACACTCGATTTCGATATCCCCAACTCTTTGGTTTGTTTGGCTTATTGGTTTAGATTATTGTTGGGTTGGGTGTGCTCGATGTAGTGTTGTGGCATGGACCAGCCCGCTTCTGGTCGACATCAAAACCCGCATAGCATCCCGCATTCCATGCGCACGACGGGAGGCGCGCGAGCGACGCCGCAATCGTCCACTGCGGCTGTATCAGTGGGGGTGTATGGTTCTAATGGTAGTAGGCAGTGTGGAGTGTAGTAGTGTGTAGCGTTTCGATTCGATAGTGGTAGTGGTAGTGGAAGTAGTACTAGTAGTGTGGCTAGTGGAACCCGAGCAGATTGAGAGCATGCGCACCGTCATCGATCATCTTTTCGACGCACGGCTTATGGCCGCCGAGGACGTTCAGCAGCTGCATGCCACACCGTATAATCTGCGTGCAAATGGCGTTTCGGTGCCGAATGATCCATGGTTGGGGCCCTGGCTCGAGTTACCACAGTCACTAGTCACTAGTCACTAGTCATGCTCGCGCCTCACGGTTTGGTTGGCCGCATGCTATGGATTCAATATTCACGAGAGTAGTGTGGTGGTGGACTGAGTCCTGATAGAAGATACACGGGGAGATCGCACTCATCTCGCGTTCTGCATTTTGCATTCTGCATTCGGGGGTGTTTGGTTGGTTGGTGGATCGATCGATTGATTGATTGATTGATTCATTGAGGTTTGGTCTGTCCCCGCCCAAAAAGTCGCTCGCCCCACCAAAAAGTCGCTGCCTAGATGTGCACCACGGAGACGCAGTCACATGGAAAGTTGATGCCTGGGCGAGGTCTTATATGGGTCATGTTCGACCTCTCCCCCCGTCGTTCTAGCTGATCCAGTCCGCCCACATACGCCCCACGAGGAGAAACAGGGAAGCGACGACGTTGCGAAACGGTAACTGCGCGTTAGTTGGCTGCCGACGCCTTGGACTTGGTAAGCCAGTGCCGGACAAATTCAATCTGTTCCGCATGGATTTGACGAATACGGGCCGGTTCCTTGTGCCGGTACGCGGGGGGAGACTGTTCTCGTCACAGTGGTGCCAGCACGAGGGGATCAACTTGAATGGTCGATCGAGCGTGTCGGAGCGCAGCCCGCCAAAGGCGTATACTCGTCCGAGTGGGCTGTGGCTGGGCGCCATGGGTCGACTGTACCGCGCCATGCACAAGTGCAAATAAGGGGATTCGGCAAGAAAGAAGCAAGCAGCAAAGAATAAAAGCAAAAAAGCAGCAAAGCAGCAAAGCAGTGAGTCAGCAAATCAGGCGCTAAGAGAGTGGTAGAGATAACTTGGTCTCGTTTTCCGGTCCCGAGTGAGGGGCGGTAAGGCGCGAACCAGGGCGCGAGGGCCGTAGAGCCTACGCCAGGTGTTCCCCTAGCACAGCAAGAGAGCAACGTACATTCTCCATCGATGATGGCCAAGTTGTCCACCCAAGTCGAATCCACCCAGCGCATTGACTTCGGTCGTGTTGGGCGTCGAAGGCAAAGGTAAATACTTTGCCCGCTTTATACACCGAGCACATATCCCGAACATAGTCCAGCGTCAAAAGCGACGATACTAGTTTCGGACCCGAGATGCGGCCCGTCTCAAATCCGACAGGGGCGGCGGCAGATAAAGTACCCCTGCGTCTGGCACTTGCCATCCCCACGACCACCATACACTCAAGTCACTTGGACCTTGGCTGGGCGTGCGAGTATGGGTTAGTACCTACATCCATCCCACTGGCCTGAACGATCCCACCGATCCCAACGAGAGCAAAAAGGGGGTACGGGGTACGTACAACGAAGCAGGAACCGACGTTGCCAAGCACTGATCTGCCGCGGACCTTAGGTCGTCTTGTTTTGTTTGCTGGAACGCTGCCACGCACTCATCGGTATCGTGGTGGCGAGTGTAAGCGGCAAGGCGGTAAGTCTCCTTGGGCAGGTGCAGCCCGAACTCAGTCCCGTCCTGAGCAAGCGAACGGGACGATGGTGTGTCGGCCGCCAAGGCAGCGCAGAACCATCCCAGTACCGACCCGAGCTGACGACCGGGTCCCAGTTCAGGCCTTGGAAGTACCCCAGAGGCGAAGTGATCACATTGGCCAGATCCACCAGGTTCGTCAACCCGGGAACACCAAAGATGCGCAGCAACGCTTCCCGGTCCGAGCTGGTGTTGTGCCCAGTCAGGGGATCAAGAGCAAACCGGTGGCCTGCAACTCCTTCAACTTTGCTGGCCGGTAACGCGACGCGATCAAACCCTTCAATCGCAGCTTGTAGCGATTGCACACACGCCTGCTTGGCCCCCCGAGCAATGGGGAAAAAGTAAGGATGGTAATCGGTCACCGCGGCCACCACGGCCGAACTGGCAATCGCACCGGTAAACAGTCCGGGTACAAGAGACGTAGTGGGCACTACGCTGGCCAGGGTAGCTACCGCCATACTGATCCAGGGCGTCTTGCCAGGCCCAGCAGTGATGTCTTCCTCGATCCCAGGTACTGGAGAAGACGCGCAAACCGGGCGCTGTCCTCCAAGGCAAGGGTGTTGTTGAGGAAACGCATGGCATCCGTGTCCCATGTATCACCAGGAGGAGAGATGGCACTACGGTTCGGGTAACTCGTGCCGTAGTACCGGTGTTCAGCACGATCGAGATCCCGTTTGTCTCGGCGGCGAGAATGTCGAGAATACCATGGTCCAAGTAGGGCAGTCGGTCCTCCCCATTCGCCCTCCCCGAGTCTAGCACATACACCACCGTCTTCGATCGCGCGGACGCTGCGACGGAGGCTTGTAGTGCTTCGTCGAGACCCAGTAGCGCTGCTCAAACGTCACGGCGTTGGAAGGATCGGCATGGTCAGCAGTTGGGTAAAAGTCTGGGCAGGATAAAGCTTGCGTAGCGTCGCCCGGTCCGGCCGCGGCACTATCTCAATCTCGTCTCCCACCAGACGCTCGTCACCCTCAGGCGCGAGACGGGTGGGTGGACAGCAAGGCTGTCGACGCCAAGGGCTAGCGCGGCGGCGCGCTGTGGTGGAAGGCGGTCAGACCAGGGATGGGGCGGGTGCGGCCGAGCGGGAAAGGGGCGGCGGCGGGCACATCGTCGGTAGCGGGGAAGACAAGCTGGGGCGCGCAGCGGCAACAAGGGGGGCAGTGGCGACGGCGGAGGCGAGGCCGGCGGCGAGCCAGGCGGCAGAGACACGCATGGTGGTGGGACGCTTCCGCACGTCGCAGCAGCCCATCGATCTTCCATCCAAGGCGCTTATCGCCTCGGCCCTTCGAGTCGGCTTGCACCGCCTACGCCAGCACGTGGCCGATCACGTGACCCAGCCCTCGACTCCTCTCGGATGTACATATGGAACGAGGCAGGCGTTGATGTGATGATGGATGGCTGGGCACATGGGGATGCAGGACCACATGGATTGCCAGTCCTTTTTATTCAGCGTCCACCCAGCAGCACCGTCGGGAACAAAGGCACGAGGGGACGTAGCATGGAAGGGGGGGTACAGGATTAAGAGAGAGCATGCGACAAAAATACAGAAAAACGGCCATGCAGGATGGCGCCTGTCATCGAAGAGACGCTTTACGACAACATGTGGTAGTGTGGATCATGGGCGCGAGCTGGGACAGGGACGTTTGATCAAGCAGAGCTGATCCTACTGTTTTCCTAGGCGGCGAAGGAACCATCCAGGATACACGGGCTCGCTCTTGCCGGCGTCTTGGACCGACTGCCCGTGTGTTGGTCCCATGTCCCACTTGGCGGACGGGGGTAGTGAGGAGGAGACTAGTTTCGGGGTGTAGAGGGTGGATGGACTGGGGAACGAATTGGCCTTCGTAGGCGGGTAGAGGCATGCAAAGCAATGGGTTGGGGTGGGTTGAGGTCGCATTCGTGCGACGATGGCACGTCGCACTGGGACGAAGAGAAAGCGCCTTCTTTGGCCGGGTTGGGATCGGAGGAAAGACCCCGTCGAAGACTGTAGCCCTTGATCCATGCACACGACACAAGCCCGACCACGACCAGAGGGGTATCCACAATCCAGATGAGCCGAACTGCTAGGCTATATTCGTACTCGGCCTTGTGGGCCAGCGAAGGCGGCGACAAGGTGCGAAGGTAATGCACGTCGGCCAGTACACGGCCGGCGCATCGGGCGGTAAGCCTTCAATCGTCTTGGCGCGTCGGACCCAGTCGGAATTGAGGATCGCACCGCCAATCGCGATGCCCATCGTCGTCGACAATTCCCGCACGAAAAACATTGTTGCCAAGGTCGATCCAATCTCGGCCACTGGCATGCAGCGGAAAGGGCAATGATGGGTGTTTGGTACAAACAGCCGACGCCGAGACCAAGGATCGCTGGAAATACTTCTTGCAGCGCCCGGCTCGTGGTGGAAGTCAAAATGCACATCAGGGCAAAACCCACGGTCATCAGACCAAACCCGATCCCCAGCATAAATCGGTAGGCACGCACTTTGGTGATAGCGTACCCAGCCACCG
The DNA here is from genome assembly GCA_003971905.1 of Moniliella sp. 'wahieum'. Lineage (NCBI taxonomy): Eukaryota > Fungi > Basidiomycota > Moniliellomycetes > Moniliellales > Moniliellaceae > Moniliella > Moniliella sp. 'wahieum'. The sequence goes on from RSEE01000012.1 coordinate 120,552, forward strand.
CTGAGACGAAGGAGGAGAACAGATCAAAAAGGGAGCGCGTACACACCTGATAAGAGCGCGTCGGCCCCCGTGACAACTTGGTAAAAGTTGGGAAGGTAGTACGTTACGTTGATAAAGGTAATGCCGTGCATGACCACTTGTAGTAGGACGAGAACGGTGGTGCGAGTGTGGAAGAGACGGCGTGCAACAATGGGCTGGCGAGTGGTCTTGGCATTCCAAAACGCAAACACGATCATCAGACATGCCCCGACCACAATGGTCGCGATCGTCTCGGCCGTGTTCCATCCGTTTGTCTCGGCAGTGGAGAAACCGATGAGGAACAGAACCGCGCCACCACTGATGAGAAGAAGACCGGCAAAGTCAAATTCGCGTAGGAACTGGCGCCAAGGCATCACAGGCTTGGGGTTGAGCCGAAGAAAGAATACGAGCATGAACAAGGCAATACCACAAATTGGCAGGTTGATGTAGAAGCACCACCTCCAGCTCGCCCAGGTGGTCAACGCACCGCCCAGTAACGGTCCGGCGACACTCGCGATGCCCCAACACGCGCCAATCAAGCCCGAGTAACTGCCACGTTTTCGAGCGTGGTAATGTCTGCCAGGATGATTTGCGACAGGCTCGAGATGGCGCCCCTCCAAGACCTTGGACCGCACGGGCAACGATGAGCCAGCTAATGGTTTGGGCTGTGGCGGCAAGGGCGCTACCAAGCAGAAAGATGATTACCCCACCGTACATGATCGGCTTACGGCCAATCATATCGCTCAGTCGGCCGTACATGGGGTTGAGGGTGGTGGTGGCCAGCATGTAGGCGTAGCTACCCATCTGTCCAAACCCAGACTCTGGTCAGCGTCGGTCCTGCTGCTTCCCAACCCAAAGGGGACAGGGAGGGAGGGAGACAACCTACGAATAGTCTGCAGCGGTGGCGTGCAGCTCAGCTGCAATGGGGGCAGTGCAGGGGCGACGACGGACTGGTCCAGCGCTGCGGCAAAGACACAGAGCATCAAGGCGGAAAAGACAGCGGGCATGTGTTGGCTGGAATGCTTTGCTCGGGTTCGAGCTGAAGCCAGTGGGGGCTCGTGTGTTGGTCCGGGGTGATTGTGGGTCGAGGGGAGGAATTAGGGGATGAGGGATCGGGGAGGGGCCAGGGGAGGGGCGGGAGGGATCATGGGAGGGATCAGGAGAGGGGCAAGGAGGGTGGCTGGGTGTGTGCTGGCTGAGGCTTTCCCCGGCCGTCGGAGAGGGAGGAGAGGGAGGGAGCATCGGAAGGCGTGGTGGCGAGATGGAGGGAGGGGGGGAGGGGGGGGTGGGCGGGGCGTGGGCGTGGGCGTGGGCATGGTGATGGTGATGGCGCAGAGAGTGGGTTGGGGGCCGAGGCGGGGGCGCGGCGCACATGAGCCGGCGTGGGGGGGGACAAACCCACGATGCGGTCGCAGAGATCTTTCCGATGGGAGTCGCTGGCAGACGATGATGATGATGATCATGATCATCTTGGATGATTGATCGATGGATGGACTTTTCTGATACAATCAGTCATGATCATTTTTCCTCAGCCACGGTGATGTCGATGATGCCTCCATTTATTCTCGTACAGCCTCAAACGCAAGCCCCCCTGCGACCAGGCAGCGATGGGCCGCTGGACGTACGTAGGTGATAGCCGGCTGCTGACTAGCGGACGAGTGCACGGTTGAGTACGTTGACCGAGGGGGGGTAAACGTTAAACGTTAACCCCTCTCGGTACTTGAAGCTTGAGAGTATCGCCCACTGCGGGGCCCCACGTCGGGCGCCATCTCCTTCCGCCCCAGGGCGGAACTGCGAGTGTGCCCTGGCGGGGCCTGGCAATGCACCGATGGGGTAGGTGGGCTGAAGCCGGCGGCTGAAGCGGTTAGACATGTGGACGCCCACGCGCTTCTCCCCTCCACCACCTCCTGTCTGCCCCCATGTCGTCCCTCGAGGCCTCTGCCCGCGCCTGGCTCGCCGCCGACTTTGACCCCGCCACCAAGGCTCAGCTCCAACGCATCCTCGATACCGGCGACAGCAGGCACTCCACCAAGGCTTTTGCGAACGCATGGCCTTTGGCACCGCCGGCCTCCGTGGCCTTATGGGCGTCGGACCCGCCAACATGAACGTACGTCCCTTCTTCTCTTCTTGCCTCTTCCCTTGTTCTCCAACGCCACTGACATGGACACGCTTCCTGCTGCAGCGCCTTGTCATCCGCCAAACGTCGGCCGGGCTGGCGGATTATCTGTTGGAGGCCAATGCGGCCAATGCCAGGCCAAGGGAGTGGTCATCGCATACGATGGCCGGCACATGTCCAAAGAGTGTACGTCCCCCTACCCTTACCATGTGGCATAGAATGCACGCTAACCCCCCCCCCCCCCTCCCCCTTGCAAAGTTGCCGAGGACACAGGGGTGTCTTGGCGGCGCGCGGGGTCAAGGCTGCTGTACGACACGTTGCACCCGACACCTCTCGGCGCGTTTGCGGTCAAGTATCTTGGTGCGGCAGCCGGAGTGGGGTGACGGCGTCCCAACCCGCCGCAGTACAATGGATACAAAGTGTACTGGCAAGGCGGCAATCAGATCAATGCTCCCGTCGATGGCTTGATTGCTGGTGCGATTGCGCACGTCGCAGCAACGAGCCATCGCCAAGTGCTGTCCCTGGACGAGGCCAGGCGGCGGAAAGTTGCACTACCTCTCGAAGGAGATGTTTGATGCCTACCTCACTCAATCTTTGAGACCGTCGCCCACCCCACGGGACCAGGGAAGGAGACCTCAAGATTGCCTACACACCCTTGCATGGTGTTGGCGCCCCTTTGCCGAGACCATCTTTCAGCGCGCTGGATTTCCCCATTGTATACGGTCCCTGAGAGAGGGAACCGATGGTGACTCCCCACCGTCAACTTCCCCAGTACGTCCACCCTTCCCCCTCCTTACCTGCGGCATACTGTGAACGCTTTGACCCGCCTCAGACCCGGAGGAGAAAGGTGCGATGGATGGTGATTGCGCTGGCGGATGCCCAGGGGGCACAGCTGGCAGCGGCCAACGACCCCGATGCCGATCGGATGAGTTGCTGTGCACGCCAGAAGGTGGAAAGATGGTACATTGACGGGCGACCAGGTGGGTGCGTTGCTTGGGTACCATATCCTTTCCACCGCGCCCCAGGTAGTTGGGCACTGAACACGGTCGTCTCTTCGCGCTCTTGGCGCGCATCGCTCGGACTGGGGGCGCCAGTACCAGGAAACCTTGACGGGATTCAAGTGGCTTGGTGCGGTGGCTAAGGACATTCAAGATCGTGGTGAACATTTGCTTTGCGTATGAAGAGGTACGTCCCCCTCTCCCCTCTTCCCTCTTCCTCTTTCCTCCTCTCCACTCCCCTCTCCTCTTCCCTTCTCCCTCTGATAGATGGCACGAAGGTTGTACTGACACGGAACAGGCGCTGGGCTACATGGTGAGTCCCATGGTATGGGACAAGGACGGTCTGTCGGCGATTGTGGCTCTGGCAGAGTTGCAGCCAAGTTGGACGGAGGGAGGCAAGACGTTGTGGGATCAGCTGGAGAGCTTGCACCGTCGTTTGGCGTGAGCATTACCTTGCCTCGCACATTCATTTGGCACCGGGTAGTTAAAGGCGGGGATCTGATGGTCAAGCTGCGCAAGGAACTGCCCACCAACGTCGGTGGCCACCCTGTGTCCTCATCTCCGACTACTAACAACCCAAGCAATCCTACCGACCGCACACCATTCCCAAAAAACGATGTGTTGCGCTTCTACTTTGCCGATGCCACTTACCCCGCTAACTACCGCGTCCAAAGAGGAGATGCACTCAACGCACCCCGCATCATCATCCGTCCTCGGGAACCGAACCCAAGGTCAAAATCTACACGGAGAAGATCGACCAACTGTTGCCTGGCGAGAGCTACGACGAGGCTGTGGCGCGCGTCACCAAGGACTTGCAAGGTTGGTCGATGCTTTCTTTACGTTTGCTACGAGCTGTGAAACGGAACGAGGCGCGGGATGCGGGATGCGGGATGCGGGACCCCCTCCCCCAACTCCTCCTTCCCCCTCGCCAAGGCGGACCGAGGAAATGCATGTCCGGTCGTCGGTTCCTCGGGGATCTAGAGGTGCCTGTGTCCACGCGTCCCCGAACCGTGTCGGTTCCGGTTCCTGCCCCCTTGGGAGAAGGACAAAAAAAAGCATGAAAAGATGGAAAATTGTCGAGTAGCCGTCCCTGGTCATGATCACGATGATCATGATGACCATGATGTCGTTGTGACATGTGATGCACGTAGAGGTAAACGTGGGCACCTTGTCTCTGTTTCGGGCGAGGATCAGACTATACTTATGAGGATCTCGATGATCGGAGATGAATGGATAGACAATAGGTTTGTGCCGACGGAAGGGCCATCAATGTGGGAGCTAGTGCGACGAGCAAGGAGGGTCGATGATTGAAGGTTGAAGTGTGCATGGATGAGGAGACGGGAGAACGGAGGGGAAGAGGGACGGGGGGACAGGGGGAGGGGAGGGGAAGAAAGCTGCTATAGTACCCCGGCCAGCAGCCTCACAGGGCCGAGCGAGCACTGCGTTTGGCCGCCTTGTTCTCGCCCCTGCGTACTTTTTGCTCCTTGGTACGCTTCTTGTGCGCCTGGGCCAGACGGTGCACCTTGACCAACTTTTCGTCGTCCGTGTGCGATGGCAAGCCTGCCCTGGCCACCTGGAGCAGATGCGCCTGGATACGCGCAAGTGCCACACGCAAATTCGCATGCTGCGACCGACTGTCTTGCGCATCAAAGTTAATGCTATGAGACGACGACAACGTAGTGCGCACCGCTCCGCAGCACAAGTGCCTTGACCACCGTCGCGGGCAGCCATGCAGGGGGACGCACAAGCCGAGCCAAGGTGGAACTGGGGAGAGCGTTGCTGCTCGCTGTGTCTCCAGAGCACGACGCGCATCAGGCGAAAGTGACGCGCAGTGGATAACGGAAGGACTACCTGCGCCTTGGACCGGGTCTTGTTGACGTGCTGCCCACCAGGACCGGAGGAGTACACGTACCCGACGCGGATGCCCTTGGTGGTCATCAGCGCCTGCGGCGCCCGGCGTGTCCCATTCCTCCGCCTCCAACGACGCGAGGAAATCACGGCGCTGGGCCAGGTCGGGCGGACGCTCCCACGGCCATCCTTGCTGGTGCGACAGGCGCGAGGCCTGGTCGCGCTGGGCCACGGCCACGCTGGGCTCGGCGCGCGGCTTGGGCTTGGTGCAAGGCCGCGTGGTGTGGAGCGTGCGCGTGCGGAAGGACGCACCTGCTGCGCCGCGCGGCACACAGCCACACACACGTGCACACGGCCAGGACGCCACGACGCTCGGCCCCAAGCGCACGGCGGCGGGCGGAGGAGCGTGGAGACGCACATCGCCGACGAGCTGGCTGCGGCACACGCGAGCGGCCGTCCAGGAAGGCCGAGCGGCCACGGCGCGCACACTGAACATGAAACATAGCCCATGGCTGACTGCAATTGACGACGGACAAGCTGGTCACGTGCTGCTGATGTCATCCGGGCCTGGCAGAACCCCACAGGCCGCGACGAGGACTACTGGCATCGATCGATGGAGGTGGCGGTGCCAATGGATTGATGGGAGGGATGCCATACACCGCCGGCGCGTCTACACTACGGGCGGGGACACGTGCACCGCTCCTCGACGGGCACTGCGGCCATGACTTGGTCCTTGTGCAGCCCACAGCCTTTCCACGTCGTGTGCCCGCAGGCCGAGCCTGGGCCGCCGAGAAGAGGAGCGAGAAGCGAAAGGAATGCGCAAGCAGAGCCATGAGGCATGAGGCACGAGGAATGATTAATGATTAGCCATACTCGATACGCAGCAACAACAAGAGCAAGACCACGCAAGCCCACTGCCTGACCACAACCACAGCGGCGAGACCAGCGGACGGGAGGGAGCAACGTACAGCGAACAGGCACGCAGGTGGTGACGGGGGTCGGGGCCGTGGCGCGCATCGGCTGCGAGTGGTGGGGGAGGAGAGTCTGGGGGGTAAGCGGTAAACACTAAAAACGGTAAGCGGTAAGCGGAGGCGGGGCAACGAGGTGTGCGGGCCAACGGGCGGGCGGCTGTACCCTGCTGTGCACAAACCAAGCAGAGAGTGAAAGAAAAAAAAAGTCGCCGATGACGTGCTGTGGTTGGTCCATTTCGTAACACGGCCAACTATGGATAGATCGACGGTAGCTTCAATGTAGCTTGAAGCTTGAAGCTTGACGCGCTTGACGGCGCAAGTACCCTTGTAGCGCCCATACGTATCTTCGGGGGCTCAGCGCGCGCTCAGACACTTGGTATTCGCGCGCCGTAAGCAGTACTTCTCTTTGAGGCTACTTGACACGACTTGAGTACGCAGGGCCTCCGGCTGCTTCCTCGAGGTGCCATGGAACGATATTAAGGGCAGACCGCACCTCCGCGCCGGCCCGGTACGGTGAGTGCAAAGGGGGGAAGCTTCGCTCTCTTCCTGCCCGTCACCGGCGTAATAGGGATCAGCCTGAGCGGCGGCGGCGGCCTCAGTGGCAGTGGTTCAAGATGTGGCGGTGGTGGGTTTTGTGGGCGGCAGCGGCGTCAAAAGGTAGTTTGGTCGGGTCTAAGACGAGATATGCAATGCATGCACATCTGATCGATCTGGGAGATGCTGATCGTTGATCGAGATCATTCATTATTGATGAGATCTGATCCCAGCCCTGCTGAGGCTTAGTCGAACGTTGAACTCAACGTTGACGAGGCTGGGCTTACGTTGAGCACATACTCCAACTGCGTAGGTTGAGCTACGATACAAGATACATGTGCATGACTGGCTATGAGATATGATGAGTTGAAGACTGGGCCGCCCCCTGCAGGCCTGGGCTCGGCCTCGGGCGCTGAGGGTTGAGGACGTTGAGGGCTGAGGGACGCACGGACGGTAGCGCGGGAGGTCGAGGCGGGGATGTTGCCCCAGTGAAAGTGAAATTCCAGTAGAGTAGAGCGAGGGCAAGCAAAGTAGAACGCAAGCAGAGTGCAAAGGGCAAAACACGCATGGAGCGAGAGAGAGAGCGAGAAGAGAGGGAGAGAGGGAGGAGAGGAGAGAGAGAGAGAGAGAGAGAGAGAGAGAAGAGAGAGAGAGAGAGAGAGAGAGAGATAGGTGGATGCAAAAGCACAGTCGGCGCAGCACACAGGACATCACTTACAGCAAGCACAGCACAGCACAACACAGCACAAGGCACACAGCACAGGGCACACGGCCCAGGACAGAGGGAAGAGTAGGACCACAGTGAACGGGAACACCCCGTGCGGGGACGCAAAGGGTCACAGTGGGGTCACAGTGTACAGCCAGACCTGCACCAACGGGTGTACTGCAAAGGGGGAAGAGGTGTGGTGGTGTTGGGAGGGGACGAGGGAACGATCGGGAACGGGGGAACAGTTGCCACCTCAAATCTGCCCTAGCACGTCAGTATTTCCCGAAACGAGAAACGAGCAACTAAAGGGAGATACGATACCAGACCAAAACAAGGAAAGAAAAAAAACGTACCTGAGCTTCATCCAAATCTGCTTGGCCAGGACTTGGTACTGCCACGCATCGCCTGCGATCCGTCGTACCTGTACCCCGGACACACCAACAAACGGGACCTTGACCACGCCCAACTCAAATTGCACCGCCAGCTCCTCCAGCGCAGCAGGCGTGATGGCAGAGGCCGGAGGAGACAACGGCGTGCTAGGCACACTGCTCTTGCTCTTGTTCTTGTTCTTGCTTGTCCCCACACCCCGCTCGACATCCAATGACGCCGCGACGCAGCACCCAAAACGCTCCTTTCCACTTCGGCGTTCGCAGTGGCATCGGCATCGGCGGGTGCGGGTGGCGGTGGGGCTGGCATCAGGGTGGGGGTTGGGATGGCCGGAGCCGGTAGCCGAAGGCAGCGCGCAATCGACGGTTGGTACCGACACACAAACCCGCCTGGAACAAGGGAGTATTGGACTGACATACGGGTCAAGGTAGCTGCCAGCAGCGCCTGGATCTGCGCTGGCGACTTGGTCGATGTCGCCGACACACTCAGCAAGCCTCGAAGAAAGACTGGCTTGGCTTCCGTCCCATAGGGCGCTGGGTCCTCCGCTTGCTTGCCCTCGTGCCCCTCTTTGCTGAGCTCCTGGTCGTCTTTGGCCTCTTTGGCCTCCTTGGTTCTTTAGTTTCTTTGGTTTCTTCCCGCTCTTCCCGCTCCTCGGGCGTATCCCCAAACGGCAAGATGGACCGAGACACGAACGCACCAACTTTTTCAACGTCGATACCTTATCCCCTGCGCTGGGTGCAGACGCAGGCGCAGTCGCAGCCGCAGCCGCAGTCGCAGGCGCAGCCGCGGGCTTGGACGACGACGACGACGGACCCGGCGCACGAGCACCCGAAAACGTAGTGACCTCTGGGTCGTCCGGGTCGTCGGTGGAACGCATGACAATCGGCGGCGCCTCAGCACGCTGACGTACAACATGCGACGATCCCCGTGGCGGCGCAGCAGTGGAGACGGATCGGTTGTGCATCGAGGCAGCTCGGCGCGGCGGCGTAATACCTAACAACATAGGATCATGATCCACTTGCAACGATGGTGCTGACGTACGGTCTTCCCCCGCCACCTGTCCCTGTTGATGCCCTGTCCCTGTTGCGGCCGATGTCGATGTGGTTCCTGATGTCCCGAATGCTCCCGAGGGCGAAGGGACAGTGGACAAGGCTGTCCCTGTCCCGCCCCACCACGAACCCAGTGTCAGACCCCGCGCGTGCCGCCCGCCCGAAGCCGAGGCCGAAGACGACGACCGGCTGCGGTTCAAATTCGGCGAAGCAAGGGGGAAAATGTGGTGGGATGGCGCGGGTGACCAAACGAGCTACGCGACGCATTGGACAACGATGTTCGAGGGTTACCATCGGACGGCGCTAGTGCGCTGCCCCCAGGCGATAAGGGCAATGGTACAGGAAGCCCCATCATCCCCGTACCAGAACTAGAGAGAAGCGTATGTTCCAACGCTGTGCCCCCGTCGCGCAGACGCGGTGGACCACGCATCTCCCCGACCGGACGCGAACGGTCACGGTAGTCCTGGTCAAATACCGGTACCCGCACCGAGGCTGGCGAGTAGGGCCGAATGGACGCATCGGTCGTAGCGCTCTCCTCACTCCCGCGCTCTCGATCCCGCTCTCGCCTTCCCACCCTAACGGACGAGAAGACGTACTAGCACGACCAAGCAGTGTCGTAGTCAACGTATCTGTGCTCCCGGCCGGACTGATCGAGGACCCCAACTCTTCCTCTCGTTTCGCACCTAGCGTCAGCCCGCGCACAAGGTGTAGCAGGAATGGTAATCCCCACATCGCCTAGACCTGAGGCCATGCCCGGCATCTCCAGCCCACGGGACCAACGCATGGTCTCGGGTGGGCGCTGGGGCACGGGAAGGCCCCATCCCGGTGCCCGCGCGGGCGCAGAGGGCTTGGACTTGGAGTTGGAGCTGGGGTTGGACTGCGAATGGGAATGGAATGGGCATGGGAAGTGGAAGTCCGACACGGCTGAACTCCCCACACCCCGCTCGTCGAGGTACTCGAGGGAATATCCGCCGCCGTAGGCATCGAACTACCCGGTTCCGCCTTGCCCGCCGCCAGGGACAAAGTGGATCCGCTCCCCCGGGATCCACAGCGAAGCATCCGCAACAACGGGGGGAGGCTCTTGCTGTTCCTCTCGTTCCAGCTTTTCTCGTACGGTAGGTAGTAGATACTGATCATGGGATGGAAGCCGGCGGTAGGGTCGAGCGTGCCAGGGTCGGGCGGAGGTAGTTCCCCATCGTCCGGCGGGATGGGATGGCCCTGCTCGGTCCGGCCTACTTGGGGGTTCCCCACTGGTCGAGGAGCTGGAGGACGCGGTGGGTCACGCGGCGCAATGGTCAGACTATCGGGCCCCATACTCTTGCCACGTTGGTTGTCCCATCCGGCCAAGGTGGCAAGGTACGTGTCGGAGGTGAGGATCTCAATTAGTTTCCGCTCAATCTCCTCAGCGTCACCAAATGCGAACCCTTGCATGTGCCGAATCACGTTCTTGTCCAGCTCCTCGGGCCGGAGCGGCACGGGCGGAATGTGCGTGTCCAGCTCCGCATCGTGCCCGTTGGCTGTGAGGAAAGGATGGGCACTCACTTCAGACAGAGTCGCACGCTTGCGTGGGTCCACAGTCAACATTCGACTCAGTACGTGCCGACACTCGCTCGATAGGTGCGACGGGTATTGCACTTGACCTTGCTGATCAGTTTGTGCAACACAGCAATAGATGGATCATCAAATGGTACCCGGCCGGCAACCAAGACAAACAGTACCACACCAGCGACCACACGTCTACCTCTGGCCCCACGTACGGCCGCGCACGCAGCAGCTCCGGCGCAGCAAAGTAGAGCGAGCCACAAAAGGTGCGAAGGGCGCGGTGGGGAGACCACAAGTTGGCCAGACCAAAATCGACGAGTTTCAGGTGACCTTGGTCCGAAAGGAGAATGTTTTCAATCTTGAGATCACGATGGACCACATTGTTGGCGTGCAGATAGCGCAGGCCGAGGTGAGTTGGCGCGCAAATTTGCGAGCCATCTTTTCCCGCAGTCGCCATGGGCGATGATGTAGTCCAGCAACTGACCGCCCGAGACAAACTCCTCAACGAGATAGAAAAGTGAGGCTGGACAATAAGCTCGCGCACACCGCACACGTACGGATGGTAGAGCAGGAGTTGCAGACTACCTTCCCTCATCGCACGCAGCTCTTCGCCGCATCCTTCTCGCGCGCTTTGACCAGGGCCGAGTGAGGCGGCGAGGCCACTCGCCATCCTCGAGGATCTCGCCCTCGGGTCCAATCTGCGGAGGAGGCGCGTCGTCGGCCGAAACGGCGCCGGGGCGGCCCACTGACGGGTGTGCGACGACGAGCCTGCTCATACAGCGCGCCGACGGTCGTGTGCCGCGGCACCATCTTGATCGCGACCCTTTCGTTGGACGCGGCCACGGTGGCAAGTTTCACCTTTCCCATGCCCTGGCCTAAGGTTTTGCCCAGGACATAGCCCTTGAGCACCCGCTTCGGCGCTTCTCCCGTGTCCGTTCCCGCTCCACCTCGGCGGCCGTAGAAGTAGGCCCATCTACACCGACATAGCCCTCGGGGAGGGGGAGGGGGCGAATCTGGGTCGGCGGCAGTAGGGGCGGCAGGTGGTGGTGGGGGCGAGGGTGGCTGTGGCTGGGGGCGCGGCAGGGAGCCAGTGTGCACTCGGGCGAGGTAGGGGTGATGGACACGGTGGGTGTGTGATGGGTGTGGGGGGGGTGGGGGCGGGGTAAGGGGCGAGGAAGCGGCGGTGGGCATCGTCGACGCCGAGGGAGCCGAAGATGTGGCGAGGGCGGCGGTGGACTGGACCTGGTCGTCCTGTGCGGCGGTGGACTGGGCCTGGTCGTCTCGGGCAGCGGAGGGGGGGTGGTCAGCCTGGGCAGCGACGGGGGGATGTTCGAGGTGGCGGGTGGAGCGGTCGGCATCCGGGTGGAGGCAGACAGGTTGAGGCGTTCCTGTTCCTCTCCTGTTCGGCGGCGGTGGGCGGAGGGGCATGCGGGGGGAGGGCGGAAGGTGGCTCTGGCGATGGCTCTGACGACGGCGGGGGGGAAGGATGGGCAGGCGGATGGGCAGGCGGATGGGCAGGCGGATGGGCAGGCGGATGGGCAGGCGGATGGGACATGCTGGCCAGCGCGCCGGCCAAGGGAGGTGGTGGAGGTGGAGGTGATGGAGGTGGGTGGAGATGGGGGTGGAGGTGGTGGTGCAGGTGGAGTCTGCATGCGGGCGCGGCGGGCCGCTGGGCTGACGTCAGCAGGTGGGAGAAGGTTGAACTGTTCACGTGACGAAGGCTCTGCGCTGCGCGTCTGTCTGTCTGCACTGCAATGTTCAAATTAACAGGGAGCTACTAAGGTCTAAACGTTAAACACTGGCTTTGGCTTTGGCTTTGCCTGAGCCTCAGCCTCAGCCGGACTGGTTCGGATTATCGATTATCGCGGGGCCAATGTAACCTCCCACTCCCACTCCCACTCCCACTCACAGCTTGGGCGGACGGCGGATCGACAGGCCCAGGGCCAACGCCACGATCGCCACGCGGTCCCGCGGCGGCGTCGATGCGTTTCTGGATCGACTGTCCCGCGCCGTGTCCTGCGTCCGTCTCGACGCGGAGCAGGATCGGGTTGGGGTGGCGGCAGGCGGTGTGCAGCTCAGCAGCGAGCTTGAACGAGTGCGCCGGTACCACCCGGTCGTCGTGGTCCGCACACTCGAGCAGGAACGTCGGGTACGCACGCGACTGCACATTGTGCAGCGGGAGTAGTGCGCAAGTAGTCAAAGTACTTGATATCGTCCGGATCGCCATAGTCGGACGTCCAGCCGTGCCCGATCGTCCAGAGGTGGAACTTGAGCATGTCCATCACGCCCACTGCGCCCCACCCGCACCCACCCCGTGCTCCGGCTCGGCACGGTTCATGCATGCGCCCACGCCTAGCCCTCCATTCGACCCGCCGTACAGGATAATCTTGCCCTTGGCCGCGTGATTGTGCTCGTGCAGGTACTGCGCCGCGCCCAGCACATCGTCAAACGTGTTGGTCTTGTTGAGAAGACTGCCGGCTTCGTGCCACTCCTCCCCGTCTCCCGCCCCCGCGCGCATTCACCAGCGCGTACACGCCTCCGTAGTTGTACACCCACGACAGCAGCCACGGCGAGAAGGACGGGCCGAGGGAGATGTTGAAGCCGCCGTAGAGGTAGAGGAACGCCGGCGCCGTGCCGTCGGTCGGCGTGTCCTTGTGCCGCGTGATAAAGAGCGAGACGCGGGTGCCGTCCTTGCTGGGAAAAACACTTGCTCACTCACAAACTCACTTGCATCCAGCGCAGGCACCTTGGTGGCCAGCCACTGCTCCTCGATCGGCTTGGTGCTCGCCGACGCGCCCTTGGGCCACGTCAGACGGTAAATCGTCGACGGCGAGATGAAGGAGGACGGGACACGTATGCCACATCGTCCTCCCGCTTGCCCACCAAGCCATCGATGGAACCGACAAAGTCGGGCAACAGCTGTGCCACACGCTTGCCACTCAGCTCGTACTGGTACATCTCCGACTTGACGTCGCGCGTGTACTGCAGCACCAGCTTGTCCCCGGCCACCACCACGGCGTCCTGCAGCGTTGCATCCTTTTCTTCCGGCACCACCTCGACCAACGGCAAACTCGCCGTCAGCTCCGTCACGTGCGCCGGGCTGGAAGCTTGGTTAAAGTCGACATCCGTGTAGACCACCTTGTACTTTTTGGCATCCTTGTTGGTCATCCAGTAAAAGCGCGTGCCTTCGTTCGCCACATAGCCCAGCAGGTAGTCGTACTCGCCGGCCACTGGCACCCACTTGAGCGGCTCGGTGGCCAGGTCGACGCCTTCCAGCGACGCAAGCCACACCTTGTTGTACGACCCGGTATCCTTGGAGCTGCTGAGCACGACGTACTTGCCATCGTCGGTGATGGACGCGCTCCACATGGCCTCGGGCGTGGCAGGGTCCTTGGCGACGATCAAAATGTCCTCCGACTGCGGGGTGCCGAGGCGGTGGTACCACAGCTGCGCATTCACATTCGAATCCGTCTCGGTGCCCTTGTCGAGCTCGGCTTGGGCAGGCTTGGGGTAGGTCTGGTAAAAGACACCCTTGTCGTCGTGCGTCCAGCGGGCCGAGGAAAACTTGATGTCCTCCAACACGTCGTCCAGGCGGTCCGGCCCGCCGGTCGGGTCGTACTTGGCCGGCTGGCCGGCGGGGGTGGTGAAGGGCTGGTCAGTGCGGCGGAAGTAGATGGTTTGCCAGTCACTGCCGCTGTTGGAGATCATGTAGGCCACGTACTTGCCCGAGTGGGAAAAGGAGGTGGAGGACAGAGCAACGGTGCCCTTGGCGCTCAACAGGGAGCCATCAAACCAGGGCCGCCCGGGCGGGGTGGTCTGGTCGCCGGCCGGCACAGCATCGATCTCGGCCGGAGCAGCCTCGTAGATGGTGCTCTGCGGGTCGAGGCCGCTGTTGTAGTGGAGGTAGAACTTGCCGTTGTTCTTGCGGACGGGGACGCCGATGCGCGGGTAGGAGAAGGAGGCCTCGACGTGTTTCTTGAACGTGTCGCGGTCGGGGTAGCGGTCAATGTAGGCCTGGGCAAAGGCGGCCTGGGCATCGACAAAGGCCTTGGTTTCGGCGCTGGTGGTGGAGGGCGTCTCGAGCCAGGCGTAGGGGTCGGGGACCCAGGTGGAGCCGTCGCCGCCGGTCTGGTCGGCGAGCTGCTGGGAGCGGTAGGTGCGGCCGAGCGTGTCGTCGCGGCGGGCGGGGGGGAAGGGGTGGGCGACGGGGTCCCAGGCGGGCGCGAAGGACGAGGACATGGCGCGGGTGGTGGTGGTGGAGAAAGGGAGAAGCGAGAGGAAGCGGGGGCGGGCCAGACGCAGGCAGATGCTCATGGCTCGGTGGACCGCAGCCGACCAGCGTCGACAGCCGACTCAACCAACCACACGCCGCTGGGACGCGCGGTCGGCCCTCGCATGCGCACACACGCGCCGTGCCTGCACCCACGCCGAGCGATGGCGTGTCTTCTGGCCACCGCACATCACATGCACCCCATCACATCCCACACCCTCCCGGCCCTCCATCCTCCACGTGGCGCGCAGCGGCGCTCAGCATGGTCCACCGGCTGCTTTCGGCTGTCCACTCGGCGCAGGTACGTACCACCACGGCTTCGCCCCCCACGTGACCCCGCCCGCCGCCCATCGCGCACCCCATCCTGTCGAGTCACAGCATCCATCCATGAGCCCCCCCCCCCCACCACCGCCATGCTGCCGCTCGCGCTGGTCGTGCTCGGCGTCGGCTGCCTCGCCCTCGCCCGCCGCCGCTCCCGCCAGCCGCTCGCCCTCCCCACCCACGGCCATGCCCACGCCGAGCGCATGCACACTGGCACTGCCGACCAGCTGCTCGACGAACAGCATGCCGTCCTGGCCCAGGCGCAGGCGGCTGTCCGGCCCGTCCATCCCGCCCCCAGCCTCTACACGTGCGACGCCGCGCTGTCCCTGTCCATCGTCCTCGCCTCTGTCCTCGTCGCTGTCTTGCACCTTGTCTGCTCCTCCGCCCAGTCGCCCACCAGCGCGAACCATCTGGCCTGGGCCGTGGCCTGGGTCTCCGTTGCGCTCGTGCTGGGCACACGCCGTGTCAGCACAGATGCCAGCGACGCATATGCATCGCTCATCGTCTTTCCCTACCTCGCCGCATCGGCTACCACGCCTGGTGGGCCATCGACCATTCGGCCCCGGGTCTGAGCCGCCTGGAACAGAGCCAAGTGGCGACGGTCCTGTTTGTCGCTGCAGTGCTGCTCTGCAAGCCCGTCTTCCCCCCGCCCCTGCCGCAGCTTCGCCCGCTTCGCCCACGCCCACGCACCCCCGGCACCTCAAACCGGCGCATCCTTCCTCAGCCGCTCCTTCTTCGCCTACGTCACGCCCGTGCTCTGGTCCTATCGCAACACGCACTTTGTCCAAGCTGCCGTGCCCGACCTGGACCAACTTGGACAGCAGCGCATCTGGTGGGCACATACCATGCCCAAGCCACCCAGGGCCGACTGTTGTGGCGCTTGCTCCGGCACAATGCCGGTCTGGTGTCCTGCCAGATGGTCCTGGCCATCCTCAGTGGATTAACGTCCATCGTACCTTCCTGGGCCTTGCAGCGTCTGCTTCGGTTTCTTACGCTTCGCTCGCAAGCACAGCATGACCCGGCTCTGCCTGTGCCCTTGTGGCAAGAGGGCTTGGTCTGGGCCGTGGGCATTGGCCTAGGCAGCTTGGCCTACTCGATTTTGTATGCCCAAGCCTTCTGGTTGGGCAGGGTGATCTGGGCCAACGTACGCGCACTCCTGACCGCCGAGATGATGGGCAAGGTTTTGCGTCGTTCCACTGTGGGTGCTGCTGTGCCCGCGCCCGTTCCCGGCAGAGAAGACGATCCAACGGCAACGGCATCGCCAACGCCAACGTCCGATGGACGCGTCATGACCCTCTTTTCGGTCGATGTCACGCCCTTGGCAAAACAGTTGGGCGAGCTGTACGATACCTTTCCTCTGGGACCGGTGCAGGTCATTGGTTCCCTCTACATGCTCGTCCGACTCGTTGGCGCGGCCGCGTTTGCCGGTATGGCAGTCGTACTTCTTCTCCTCCCGGTCCAAGCGTGGGTGGGCAAGATACTTATGCGGCTCGATAAGCAGATCCTTGAGTGGACCGATGAACGTCAGGATATCCAAGCTGAGCTCTTGCGCTCGGCCACCACGATCAAGTGTACGTCTGTCGTCTCTCTCCTTTTTCTTGGTCGCAACGCCTTTTTTGCCGGGACCGCACTTACTTGGTTTGACCAGTGTTTGCCTGGGAAGAGGTATTCAAGGTGCGCCCGGCCGGATTCGGACCAAGGAGCTCGACGCTATCCGATCGGGGGGTGATGAACCTTTGCAGATGGTTACCTACATTGCCTCCCCATCTTTGCCATGTCGGTCATCGTTACTCCATACCCTCCTACAACCGTCCCATGACGGCCGAAGGCCTTTCCCATGCTGGGTTAACATTTCGGTCCTGACTAGCGCCATGACCAGAGGCAGAAGACATCCCTCGATCTCAGCTCCATCGTATCTCTCCGCGGATCGATCGTTCTTAAACGAGCCCGAGACGGACAAGTACCATCTTCTCCTCCCGGACGGAGACATCAGCTTGGACCAAGCCTCGTTTACCCACTCACCCTCAAGTAGCCCAGGCCTCTTTCCAACTTGGTCCTCTCGACGCGCTTCCCTCCCGGCCAACTTTCCTTGGTATGCGGCCCAGTCGCAAGCGGCAAGAGCACGCTGCTCGAGTCGCTCTGGGCGAGACGAGGCAGCTGGGGGCTCGGTAATGCACCGCGATCGGGAGTGGCTTATGTCGCCCAGACGCCCTGGCTCCAGAGCACCACGGTCCAAGCTACATTGTATCGGGGCAGACGTGGGACGCTGCAACGACACGGCCGTGCTACTGCGTGTTGTCTCCGGGGGACCTGGACCAGTTGGCCAAGGGAGACCAGAGCCCGTCGGGCCACGCGGGGTCACCCTCAGTGGTGGCCAACAAGTTCGCCTCGCCCTCGCGCGCGCACTGTACTCTTCAGCCTCGGTCTTACTCTTGGACGACGTGTTGTCCGCTTTGATAACCACACGGCCCACCACGTGTTCCACCATGCGCTCACGGGTCCCCTGGCCAAGTCACGCACCGTGGTCCTGGTCACGAATCATCTGTCTTTGGCCTTGCGCGCAGCGGCCTATGTCCTGGTCCTCAAGCAGGGGCAGGTGGTGGGACAGGGAACTCCACAGGCGTTGAAGCAGGACGGCGTCTTGGACCATGACCTGACCTCGTGGTTGGGACAGCAGGACCAAGAGGCCCACCCGACTCGACCAACGGGGCCCAAGACGAGCCAGAGCAAGCCAAGTTGGTGGATAGCAAGGAGGACACGCTCTCCCCCGCCCGGGGTATGGTCTCGTTACGTGCGTACCAACTTTACTTTCTCAGCATGTCCCCCCACCGCCTTTTCCGCCTCTTGCTCTGGACGTCCGTGATCAGCCTTACATTTGCCGTACGCGGGACCGAGGTCGCGGCCAATGCCTGGCTCAAAAAGTGGGCCGAGTCGTATGGCTACGAAACCGCTCCGGGTCCTTCCACGTCCAATGCGCCGACCTTGCCGCCGAAGACCTTGACGACAACAACGACGGGCGAGAAGGACGAGGGTCAGAAGACCATGTACTACCTCACGGTGTACCTTGTGTTTTCCGTACTGCGAATCGTGCTCGACGTCATCTCGCTCCGTGCAACGGTGCAGGCCGCCTTGAATGCTGCACGAGGCTTGTATGAGCGGGTACTGGATGGGGTCTTGGCTGCGCCACCGTCGTTTTTTGCTGCGACGCCCGTAGGGCGGATCATCAATGTGCTTTCGCATGATGTCGAAGTGGTCGACCGCCAACTAGGTAGCCGAATCGAGTTTACCCTCTTCTTCTCGCTCGAGGCACTGGCACCGATCCTGGTCATCCTGTACCAACTCCCTCGCTTTGCATTCATCCTCGTTCCTCCTTCTTGCTTACTCTGTCCTGGTCCGGCTTTACCTGCACGTCTTTCGCGATCTCCGCCGACTCGAGGTCGCCGTCCGCTCGCCCTCTACACGACCCTGTCCGATGTGCTCGCCGGCCTGCTCCCCATTCGCGCCGCCGGCCAAACGGGCTGGTGGTACGGCAAAACATTGGGTACAATTGATCGCGGGACTCGTTTGATGCTTTCAGTGGATGGTCAATGGCTGGCTCCAAGTCTCCCTCTCGCTCTTGGCTTCCCTCCTGCTCGGTCTGCTCGGTACCACCTTTGTCCTCGTGCCGAGCTTTGATGCGGCCCTGGCTGGGTTCCTAATGAGCTTGACCGTCACCCTGGCCAGCTCGCTCAGGGCGTGCATCCGAATCGGCACAGGGCTGGACGTCTGTATGACCTCGGTCGAACGTATGGACGAGCTAATTCGTCTCCCGCCCGAACCGTACGACGGCAACGGCGCCCCACCTCCGGCCCACTGGCCCTCGTCCCAAGGCGGCTTGACAGTGCACGATCTCACCATTCGGTACACTCCCACGGACCCACCTGCTCTCCAGGACATCTCCCTCACCTTCCCCGCACGCAGCAAGATCGCGCTCTGTGGTCCCTCGGGATCAGGCAAGTCCACCCTCGCCCTCGCGCTGCTGCGCTCCGTCCCGCCCGAACACGGGTCGATCGTTCTGGATGGAATTGACATCTCTCACGTCCCGCTCAAGACGCTGCGTCAGCGCATCGCATATGTCCCCCAGCGTCCTGAGTTCAAGGGTACCGTTCGTTCCGCCCTCGACCCGCTCGATCAGTACGAGGATAAGGTCCTCTGGAACGCTTTGGTCCGCTGCGGCCTGGCTGGGGAGGAGGGTGACGCCGTGCGCGAGGTGGGTGAGGTGGGCGAGGTGGGTGAGGCAGGTGAGGGTGGTGAGGGTGGTGAAGTGCGCGCGCGACCCATTCGCTCACTCGATACGCCACTCGCATCACAAGGTACCAACTTATCCTATGGCCAACGGCACTTGCTCACCTAGCGCGTGGCATGCTCAAGCTGACGCAGGCGCGGTGGCTGTTACTGGACGAGCCTACGGCCGCGCTGGACCCAACGACTGACGCGGCGGTGCAGGCGTGGCTCGATGATGTGGCAACCCAAACGGATGTCACGGTCGTGGCTATTGCTCATCGGCTCCATACGATTATTCGATGGGACCTCTGTGTTGTCCTGGAAAAAGGTAAGGTCGTCGAGGTGGGTGAACCGTATGCTTTGCTCCGGAAGCAGGGCGCGTTTTACCGCCTCGCACGCAAGAGCGGCGATTACGATGCTCTCCTGGCCCAGGCTAAGGCCGCACACGATGCGCGCCACCTCACCGGCGCAAACAACAACAGTATCCAACCTATCCAATGTGTTCAACCTATCCCACCCGCGCCACCTGCAGATACACCTGAACAAAACTAAAGTAAGTATCCTTTGCACACCAAGTAAGATTCACATCCAACCCCCCCCTTCTCTTGTGAGATCCTAAGAGTCGTTTCGACGCTTTCCTTTCCCTTTTTCTTTTCATTCTTCTTCTGTTCCCCCTCCACTTTGCCTTTGCCTTTGGTTGGCGTTGGCAAGTGTGCTGTACCTTTCTTCTTTCTTCCTTGCTAGGTGCCAAGCGCGGTAATTCATACACCTTTTCCCCTTTTCCTTCCGTGTTGATGTACAATGCACTGCCATAGTCGGGGAGATCAGGGAGATCGGGCGTGGCGGTTCATTGTTGAGCGTACGTTGAGCGGTCACGGCCGGTCAACGTTCAACGTTTAACCAACGCTCAACGTCCCGCGTGCTACGTGAGTCCACCTCGTCATAAACCGATCAGCAAACTCACCTCCAACTCCAACTCCAACTTCACTCCTACTTACATCGTCTCCACCGTCCTATCTCACCGCCCGCCGCCGCCATCCTGCACTACTCCGTGATGCCCCCTGGAGCAGGACAGCCACCGAGACGGGGGGTTTCGCACAACGCACAACCATTGAACGTGAATTATTACTAAGTACCAAGGACACCGCATCCGGCCACCTGATTGAAGTTGAGCCTGAACCGTACGATCCATCCTCCATCCGTCGACCCGAACCGAACCTGCTACCGGGTGATTATGATTAACATGACGCTGCGGGGGGGACCTTGGCCGCTCGTCGTGCCTCGCGCATCGCCTCGCGCACCTGGCTCGTCCTCGCCCACCGCGTCTGCATCAACTTCATCCGACACACCGCACGCACCGCCAACGCAGCGTGGCGGAAGCGAGCGGCGATACCCGTGCGCGGCGGGTGAAGCGCCTGTGGCGTCCGACGCGAACGTACCAAGTCGGCCAAGAACCGCGTGGTGTAGGCCTCGGTCGCGCCCAAGCCAGCGACGAGACGCGCCAAATACGTTTTCTGGTGCGCCAAGTCGGCCCGCAATCGCTTTCGCGCACAAACGTCGCTTTCAGGAACCGGATCTGGACCAGCAACGTCTCAATGTGCCGACGATGCGTTGTGCGCTGCTCCAACTGGGCCGCGTGCGTCGCCACTTGCGTCTCGGCCGAAGCGAGCGCACGGCGCAGCCGATCTTTCCTCCTCCTGCGCCTGTGCTTGTGCCTGCTCTGGCGGCGACACGACGCGGCGCAGCTGCGCCTGTTGGGCAGCCACCATCTCGGCTCGGCACCGTTCCGCTTGCTCTTGCGCCAAACGTACGTCC
Source organism: Moniliella sp. 'wahieum' (assembly GCA_003971905.1). Classification (NCBI taxonomy): domain Eukaryota; kingdom Fungi; phylum Basidiomycota; class Moniliellomycetes; order Moniliellales; family Moniliellaceae; genus Moniliella; species Moniliella sp. 'wahieum'. The sequence continues at coordinate 141,390 of RSEE01000012.1, forward strand.
CCACGTAACTTTTCGAGGTTGCGCTGCAACGCTGCGCGGTCGGACGTGGCACGCTCCAATTCGCCCCCTTGAGTTTCCAACGACGCGGTCAGCGCGCCAATCTTGTCCTGTGCCGTGGCCAACACGCGGCGGTAGTCCACCACCTCGGCTTCGGCCGCGTGCAACTGGCCTGTAACTTGGCGGAGATTCTGCAAGGGGGGCAAGGGAGGGAGAAGAGGAAGTCAGGACCTAGTTGGCCGGCTGGCACCGAACCAAGCAAGCAAGCAAGTTAGCTAACGGGGAACCAAGACGTACCTGGGCCGCCTCCTCTTGTTGACGGAAGAGAACTTCGCGTTCCTGCAAGATAGCGCGTTTTTCTTGGGCCAAGCTTTCGGCTCGCTGTGTGGCCTGCAGCGCCTCGCGCTCGTGCTGGGATCCCTGCTGGGCCTCGTGCTGCGCCTCGCGCTGCGCCTGCCCACCGAGCCTGCACCGCAGCCAACTCGCCGCACTGTCGGCCAACGCGTGGCGCGTTTCCGCTTCGGCCGCCTGGGACGCACGGTGGGCTTGGCCCAGCTCGGCCAACTCGTGTCGCTTGCTCCAGCGAAGTGGACAGCGCTTGCACCTGCGCTCGGGCCGAGCAATGTCCTCCTGCACAGACGGACGGCACGACGTTAGGATCGGGATGATGCTGGTGGCAAGCGTGGCCAAGGGGAGGAGAGAGGAAGAGGAAAGGGGAGGGGACGTACGTTGGTCGCATGCTCTTGCCGACCGAAGCAAGCGAGATGGACAAGTCGTTCCATCCGTGGTTGGAGTCGGACCATTCGGGTCCAGCACGTACTTCCTCTGGTAGGGTCCGCACCAACGCCTCCCACGTCTCGGGCTTGGCGAGCGGGTGCGAGCCACAGCGACACTGCACGTCGCGCAACTGGGCCGGCAGGCATCGGTGCGCATCGAGCGCTTGGCTCAGCTGGGCAAGCTGCCGTTGCAATTCGGCACACTTGGCTTGCCACCAATCCAACTTGTCCATCTTCTTGTCCAACTCGGCTGTGAGGAAGTCGGCTTCGGCTGGATCGTGTGCAAGTGGGTGATCAAGTCCATCGTTGTCGTCTCGTCCATCACCATCGACCGGCCCATCACCTCTTCCAACACGGCACTGCTCCGCCAGCGCTTGTCGTCGCCCACGCTCGCGTTCTGACAAGGTTTGTTGCAATTCGGCCACCAAGCGCTCGGCTTGGGCTTGGTCCTGCTCCGCCTGCTGCAAACGACAAGCAAGTTGTTCCTTGTTCGTTTCCGCCCGCTCCGCACGAGCATGCGCCACTTGCGTTTCCCCTGTGCATCTGACACGGCGCGCTCCAATACGCCGACGCGCACCTGCGCCTCGGTCAGCTGATCTTGAACCGACCGATGATCGGCTTCAGCTTGCTCTGCTCGCGCCTCGGCTTGGGCCAAGTCGAGCCGGATACGCTGGATGGTAGCTAAGCCTTGCTCCACTTCCCCATGCGCTCGTCTCACCTCTTCTTCCAAGTACTTGGCATGTGCCGTGATGGCTCCCTTGGAACAGGAACTGTCCCCGGACCGATCGGTGGGACCGTCGCCTGCGGCAGAGGCCGTTGGTGCTGGCACTGGTGCTGTTGCTGCAGCGGCGGCCGCGGCAGCCTTAGCTGCCGCCAACGAGTCTTCCAACTCGGCCTTTTCACGCCGCAAACACCAACGCTTCCTCCACCACCGTTTGCCTCGCCTTGTCCCCGGCCTCCTTCTCGCTCGCCAACTTATCCAACGATCGCACCAATGCTGCTTTTCTCCGCTCGGATCGCCGTCACTTGGGCCAACAACGCCGTCGTTCGTCATCCAAGGTGACCAGCTCGGCTTGTTGGTCGGCTACCAGCGCCTGCAACGTCTTCACCTCCCTCGCCTCGGTGGCGTCCGTTGCGTGGCTTGCGGCCGTCGCATCCGCCCCCTCCGTCCGTTTCGTTCCAGACGGCTTCAGCGCATCCGATCCCTCCGATGCACGCGGGCCGACGGAGTAGGGCCCCGCACGTAGCGTCGACCGTGAGCCGGAGTCATCGGCGTGCGAGGGGGTGGGGGTGAGCTGGAGAACGCAAGATGGATGCGGCTGCGGCCGGATCCGTAGCCGTAGCCGGCCGCAGCCGTTGCAGTACCACCCGTCGTGGTAGTGGCCGTACGCGTCACGTCGAGTCGCCGTAGCAGACCGAGTGGAAGGGCATAGGAACGACGGTCGTCCGTGCCCGGTCGGGCAGAAAGGGCAGTACGAGAGGAGGAAAAGTGGGAATGGCTACGGTGGGAAGAGGAGTGAGAAGCGGAAGCGCTAGCACTGGAAGTGGGGCGCGACCTCGCGTGAGGAGTGGGGTCGAGCGCGGGGAAGAGGAACGAGTAGGCTGGGTTTGATTCTTCCTCCACGGGTGACGGGCCACGATGGAACGAGGCTTGAGGTTGGTGGAACGGATGCTGTTGCTGTTGTTGTTGTTGCCATCGGCTGTAGGTGACGTCGGTCTCGGCAGAGAGGGGATGGACGACTGGTCCCCAAGGCCCGACAGGGTAGCCGTTTGCGGGCGCAGCGGGGCCAGTGGCGAGCGCGGAAAGAGCGGTCGAAGGGGAGAGGAACGAGAGCGAGAGCGAGAAAAGGAGGGCGGCAGAGGTAGGGTGGACATTGGTACTATTGACATTGACGTTGGGATTGGCGTTGACATTGGCATGGGTCAGGGTCAGGTCTTGCCATCGGTCAAGGTACTCTCCGTCCCAGCGTTCTCATCTTGCTCGGCCAACGCAGGCGGCGGTGAACGGGGCGATTGGGCCGGGTGCGAATGCCAAACGGCGTCGAGGCCACCGGGTCCAGCGCGCGCGAGAGGGACAGGGAGGCAGGTTGGGACACATGACTTGCGTCCTGCAGCGCCCACACCGATTGCACCCGTGCGCCACCGGCGCCTCTTGCTCTGGCCGAGCGAAGAGCGCGAGACATCGGTACTGGTGGGGACGGGGCAGGGCGGGTTGCTGTGCTCGTGGCGCTGGCAAAGCTCGTGCTACTCGCATCGGCAGGCGCCAAGGCCGGCAGGTGGAGGCTGGAGGAAGACGTTGCGTGCGAGCGCCCCGCGACTCGCCTCTCGGGGGGGGCGGTGGTGGTAGCAGTTGCGCCTGCAAGCAAAGGCGAGGGCGGCGTGAGCGACGGCAGGCGCGGGGCCGGAGGAGGGTGCTGTCGGTGGCACCCGACACAAACGACACACGCCCGCGGCGCCGCCCGCGGGAACGCAGGCAGGCCCAGGTCGGATTCGCTCATGTCCATCGTGGCGGCGGAGGTTGGTGGTGGTTGGTGATGGTGGTGGTGGTGGGGTGGCAGGGAGCGTCGGCAAGCAAGCTGCTCTGCTCTGCTCATCGGCACGCGTCTCTCAGACGTCCGACAGTACCTAACACGCAGTTGAGTTGCCGGTACTCCACCACCCCCCGCCGTGTTGACGCGCCGCCTGCCACGCCGCCTCGCCCCACACGCGCCCCGCACGTGACCCGTGACTAGCGCGCGGAACGACCCCCATTCCGCCCCCGTCACTTGTCACGCGTCACTGAAGCTTCAGCTGGATTTCCAGGCACGCCGCCCCCATCGCAGCCCACCACCACCCCCATCCTCACTGCCCATGAAGCTGACCGCCGAGGTGATTGCGCAGGCACCTGCTGGCCCCGATGCACTGCGCGAAGCCAGCTGGACCTGCGTGGGCTCAAGGCTCCCGCCATCGAGAACTTGGGCGCGGCGCCCGACGTGTACGACACGCTCAACTTGACCGACAACGACTTGCGTGCCTTGACCATTTCCATTTCCCCCGGCGCCAACGTGCGTACACTCTACGTGCCAACAACCAGATCGCCCGTCTGGATCCACCTTGGCCCTCAACTGCCCTACCTCACCACCCTCGTTCTTACCAACAACAACCTCACCCAGTTGGCTGCCACTACCCATGCCCTGGCCAGTTTCCCTACTTGGAGTACCTCTCCCTCTCAACAACCCCCTCGCCGCCCCCGCAGTACCGCGCATATCTCATCTGGCGTTGTCCCAAAGTGCGCGTCTTGGATTTCCAACGGGTTACAGACAAGGTACGTTGGTCAGCTAGTCTGCTTTCTTTTGTTTCTTGTTTTTTTTTTTTTTCTGGCGGTCCGAGCTGACATGTGAGTATGGTTGGTTATGGGGGGTGACTAGGAACGCGCTTTGGCCACCACATTGTTCGAGACGTCCGACGGTCGTCCTTCGACGTTGGCCGTGCAGATTGCTGCAGCGCCGGGGCCTGGGGACGAGGGCGGCCAGGCAGCGAATGGACCATGCAGCCGGCGGCGTTCCTGCCGCCGCGCCTCCCCACCGCATCCTGACCGCGGCAGAAAACAGGCTTTGGCACGCGCGATCGAACAGGCTTCCTCGGTAGAAGAAATCCGCGCTTTGGAACAACAGGTTCGGTTGGGTCAACCGCTCGCAGTCGACGACGCCAAGCACCCGGAAGCACCGCCGCCAGCCGAGGCACGACAACAAGACCCAGAACAGCCCGTGGCCAAGCGCGCTCGAACCAAGGCGCAAGCTCCGCCAACTGGACGAACGACGCGGGGCGCGTGCCGCCAAAAAGTAACAGTACCTGTTGGTCCGACCGCCGCACGGACGGAGGGACTGGCCGAGTGCGGTGCCAATCGATGTGGGGTGGGGGTGGGCACGAGACTGGGGTTGGGGTTAGGCGGGACTATGTCGATAGAACAGGGGAGAATGTTAATGAGCGAACGGCAGGCCTAGCCAGGAAGGAGAACGGCGGTAGATGGAACGGACGCGTTTTGGGGGAGGACAGAGAGTAGGGGGGTGCTGCTGTTGGCTGCTTCGGCGGTTTGGCCGGGGTGAGAGCTGCGACAGGTGGGGTGGCAAGTGCTGTTTTGCTGGTGTGGTGCTGGGGGCGCGTGAAGATGGTGAGGACTGAGGACTGGGTGGGGTTAAGCGGTTAGAGGATAGATGGAGAAGTGATGTGTGTGTGATAGTAGATGGGTAGAAACCGGTGGCCCCAGCGGACGCGCCCTGGGGGAAGGACGGGGGGATGCAGGAGGATCCCAAGACACGATGGGGGGGGGGGACAGATAGGGCAAGACAGGGCAAGATAGGGCAAGATAGGGCACGATAGGCCAAGATGCAAGAGGGGCGCCGTGGGGAAGCGACAGCGGCGCAGACGGCGGCCAGGGCAGCGCAGTGCCGTCTCCTCCGGTTTCATCCAGTCTCATCTCGATCTCATCCCATCGACTGGAAACGGCGTTTTCTGCGTGCTTGCCCCGACGCCGGTGCAGGGGGGCGATCGCCCGCACGCGCCTGTGTCCCAACACGTGACCTGCCGCCCCAGCGCCAGGGCCCATGCGCTTGACGTGTGTGCGCTGCCGCGTGGCGCAGGCAGCAGCCACGGCGCCAGTGTCCCAGCACACCGCATGCTGCCCCGGGCCCTTCTCCCTCCCCCGCGCAGAGAAGGGGGGCGCGGGGGCAGTGTGGGCCCCGGAGCCCCGCCTGGCGCGGCAGTGCGCTGTGCTGGGGTGCGGCAGGTGTACTGCAGGTGCTGCAGGTGTGCTGCAGGTACATGGTACAGCGCACTGCGTCAGGTGCATCGGCTGGGCTACGTGCCTGCAGGGCGGCAGGAGGCGAGTGTGGTGTCGTGTGCCGTGCCGTGCGGCTGCTGTGGCGCCGGAGTCCAGAGGGCTGCTCACGGCGCTCACGCGCAAGGATGCCGGCCGCCGCTACGAAGATGTGCCTGGCGCCTGGGCTCCCCAGCCCCGGCGCCCGAGCAGCCTCGTTGGATCCAACCCTCCCCTTCGGTCATCCTTCCCACTCGCCCCATCCCACCCCGCGTCTATTTAACCCCCGGCGCCCCCCCGCCCCAACTCCGCCACCCACCCCCACCCGCGCCCGCCATGTCCACCCCCGGCTCGCTCACCGAGAAGAAGCCCCGCTCCCCACCACCACCGACGTCGAGCTCCCCGCCCCCCGCCGGTGCCGATGTGGAGATTGTGCACATCGAGCGCCGCTCCGGCCTGCTCGGCCTGTACGACATGGGCATGTTCCAAGTGTGTCTCTTGGCTTTGTCTGCTTCCTCGGCCCGGGCATGTTCAATGCCCTCGGCGGCATGGGTGGCGGTGGTCTGTCCGAGGCCAGTGCCGCCGCCAAGGCCAACATTGCCCTCTACTCGGTCTTTGCCGGCGTCTCCTTCTTCTCGGGTAGCATCCACAACTGGATTGGCTCCAAGGCCATCATCTGCATTGGTACGTCCCTAATATTCGCTGCATTTGCTCTTGCTCCTTTGTTTGCACCTCGTCCATTGCTGCAGCGCTGACTGTCGAGCGCCTTGCTGCACAGGCTCGCTGGGATACTGCCTCTACACGGGCTCCTTCCTCAGCTACAACATCAACAGCAACACCAACTTTGTCATTGCCGCCGGCGCCATCTTGGTTTGTGTGCGTCGTTCTTGTGGACCGGTCAGGGCGCGCTTATGCTCTCCTCCCACCGAAGAAAACAAGAAAACAAGGGAAAAGGTTGGTACCCCTCCACCCCCCTCCTCCTTTTGCTGTGCAACACACATTCCTGGCTCTAACGCAATGACTTTGCTTTTCTTCGCTGCTCTCTCTAGCCATTGCCATTTTCTGGGTCATCTTCAACTGGGCGGCGTGATTGGCTCGGCGATCGAGATGGGCTTGGGCTGGAACACGTCGAGCAACCACGTGAGCAACAACACCTACATTGCCTTTACCGTCCTGACCTTTGGTCGTGCGCGACGATGTTTTTGCGCAACCCGCGCAAGACGGTGCGCTCGGATGGCACTCTGGTCCGCCCTCCCAAGAACTTGCCCTGGCAAGAAGAGGTGACGGGCATGGTGCGCGTCCTGTACAAGGACCCGTGGGTGTTGCTCTCGGTGCCCTTGGCGCTCAGCTCCAACTATTGCTACGCATGGCAGCAAACCGTGTTTAACGGGTACTTTTTCTCCCTCCGCACGCGCGGACTTAACTCGTTGCTCTACTGGTTGGCCCAGATGGTGGGCGCGATGGTCATGGGCGTGGTGCTGGACAGCCGCGCTTGACGCGTCGCCCGTGCCTGGGCCGGGTGGGCACTGACCACCCTGTCTGCTGGACCGTCTGGGCGGATCGTACAAGGTACTGATGGAATTCAAAGATCACTATGCGCCCAGGGACTGAGCTTGCGCGAGTACGCCAGCGATTACCAACCGCATCGGATTGGACATTCACTGTGGCTACACCAAGTGCCGTGCCACGACAATCCTTGGACCGAATCCAACCGTACGGCGGCCGCGCGTGCTCTACTCTGCATGGGCCTCATCGACGCGTGCACCCAATGCTTTTGCTACTCGCTCTTTGGTATGATGAGCAACGACATTGCCAAGCTCGCCTACCTCACGGTCTCTACAAGGCCGTCCAGAGCGCCGGCAATGTCGCTGGCTGGGCCATGGAAAATAACAAGAAATCCTTCGAGGAGCAATTGGGCGTCGCGTGGGGCCTCAACGTCGGCGCATTGCTCTTTGTCGTTCCCCTCTTAATCTGGCGCGTGACCAACCATACCACCCTCGAACGCGAACTCAACACTGAGATTGCCGCTGTCGACGAGGCGGCCGCAGCACGCGCTTTGCACCGCGAAGCGAAGCGAAGCTGAAGCTCATCATGCAATCTAAGCGGGGCAGGACATGGACCAATCAAACGGGGACCAGGTGGAAGAAGAACTGCAGAGGAGGGGAAGGTGTCGAGGCCTTATAGCCAACCCCTCGCAAGCTGAGTACGGGAGGTTCTAACCCCTTGTGCCCAGTGAGTGGGAAGGATCTCTGCACTTTCTCTTGTACTTGCTCTCCTCTCGCTGCACCTCCGGCAGCTGCTCTATTACCCTCCACACTGCCTGCGCAGCCCCCCTCCACACAACCCTGCCTCCTCTCCCACTTCTTCCCACAAGCAAACAACTAAGCGACGTCCCGTCAGTGGGTCTTAGCTTGCTTGGCGTGTTGCTGTTGCCGTTGCTGTTGCTGTTGCTGTTGCTGGTACTGTTGATGATCTCTCGATGATCGATACGATACGTTTTATTCAAGTTTGTTTGTTGCTACGGCCCTCCTCTCTCTCTCCCCGGCTCTGTCCTCTCCTCTCCCCTTATCGGATTATATACCTTGTGCCACCCGCATCCCATCATCATTTACTTTCGGGCAGTATTAGTGGTCAGTGGCAGGGTCGGGACACAGTAATGAAAGCCAAAGAGAAAAACTTGAACGTCTCTTAACTTTAGTGCTTTTGTAACTCGTATCTGGGGACGCGTGGACGCTGAAAGTTGGTAGTAGAAACGGGAAGTACGTGTGCCCTAATAAAAGCCTAAAGCGGCGATTCACCGTAAAAAGCAAGCTAGGCCGTGCGCAGTAGTTTTTGTATGCAGTTCGTAGATCAACGTTTCTCCGTTTTGACCTTCACCTCCTCGGCGGTCAACCCAAAGATCGAGCCTAAACTCCCCTGCTGCGGTTAGGGGTCTTTCAGTTGGAGGGGGAAGGGCAATCATTGTATAGGGGAGGGGAAGCGATGAGAAGGGAACGGAATGAAGAGGACAAGGAGAAGGAGAAAGAGAAAGAAAAGGAAAAGGAGAAAGGACCGGGGAAGGAGAAAGAGAAGGAGAAGGAGAAGAGAAGGAGAAGGAGAAAGAGAAGGAGAAGGAGAAATATAGGAGAATATAAGGAGAAGAAGGAGAGAATAACAGTTGGCGGCCCCTCTTCCGGCAAGGTGTACTGACTATATAAAATGATCGGAGGCGCCACAGTCGGGGCTAAGGCGACTGGGAGACCAGAGTCAAGACTAGGTCAAGAGATGTAGCAAACGTCGGGGGGAAGAAGCAAGAGCAGATGCGAAGGGAAGAAACAAGGAAAGAGTGAGACGCTCGCGACGAAGAAATGGGAAGTGGGAGCAAGATCAGCCAAACTATATGATAGGAGGCGCCACAGGGAGATGGCCAAACAGGGCGCGCCTATAGTTGGATGTCCGTGCGGACAACGATGGATTATACAAGTATGTGGGATAGGAGACTAAGCGAAAGGCACGCTTAGCTTCCACAACCCTTCCTTTGTAGCGACGCTGAAGGCTCTGACCTGGAGACCCTAGTCTCTAAACCCACAGACGATCAGCGAGTAGTAATCAAGTAACGAGGTGAGCGAAGAAGGGGAAGGGGGAGGGAAGGAGAGGGGTGGCGAAGGGACAGAGCAATCAGTGGGACAGGAATGTACCGTGCGGCTGGCGCGCGCGGCAACTCTAGGGTCTAGCTTTCACATCTACGAATCAGGCAAGACACCGGTGGGTGACATGGCAACACTTTCTCTTCGACTCCACAGATTCTCCACAGGAAAGAGCAGACGCAAATGAGCAAAGAAACGAGAAGAGAGATGACATACGTGCCTATAAAGCGTCCCCCGATCAAGGCTGGAGACGGTGCTCAGTAGTATTATGCGCTTCCCGTCTCACCTGTACATTTCCACCCATACTACTTTCCAATCTCACTCTATATATCCCCCTCAAATTACCTGACAGGAGAACTGCGTGGTCATATGCCGTAGAGGAGTTCTGACCACACCAAATAAGACAGAGGGATGAGGGACAAAAAGATATCCATGTAGGGTATATGACGAGACGATGGATCTAAGGCGCACTTAGCCTCGCCCTGGCCCAACACACTTTTCAGAAAAGATGCACGCGCGCCGCCTCCAGGAGAAGTCTTATTAGCCTCCGTAGGTTCACCCGCCAGTGGTTGCACCTTCTCTTCCGCATATTGCTTCCTGGTGATTGGGTGCTTCTCCGCGTGCTCTGCGCTAACGCCGGAGTATCCCTCCCGCTTCTTTACCCCATCTTTACTATATGGCTGTCCTCAACTAAAGAAGGGGTCTAATAGAACATCTCACTACTAACTACTACACCACATTTCGCTTATTCCACTGGACCGGTCTGTTCTGGTCCTCAACACACTTTTATAAGTTAGACAACGACGATTGATCCTGAGCGCTTCAAGTTTTTGACGTCAGATCGGCAGGGCCCATGTGTACCAGTTGCAGGCAGCACACACATGCGCGTTCCGTTACTTCTCCGTTGGCTATACAGTCAACCACGTGTCGTACAGCTGCTCCGCACGAACGTGGTTGCCTGCCTGGGTGTACAAACAGCGCCAAGTTGAACGCAGCCTCGCGCGCAAACGGTGGACTCTGTCTCAGCTTTTTGCTCACACAAGCGCAGACACGTTTCGTACCCCTCGGTGGCGAGGTGGGCTAGACTCAAACCTTGGTACGCGCGCGCTAGGTGTAGGCTTCGACGGCCGTGCCGCCGTACCGCCAAATCGGTGGGAGCGCGTGAGAAAGGCCAAGCCCTGCAGCACCATTTGGTGCGGTTGTCTACTTGCCTTTGCTCGGTTCGCGCCAGACTTGCCACCCCGGCCACCAAGTTCAATAGCGGATCACTTGGGACCGCCTTGCAACGCCCGCACCGACGCCCCGATTGCACCTTGATTCTGCAACGTGCCGAGCATACTCGCCGCTTCAAACGCCAAGCCGGCGGGGGAGAGCTGGACGGGTAGCCCGACAAGAGCGCCTCTCGGGCGCAACCAGCTTGCCTCGTCGTCCCCTGCCGTGGAGCAGACGATTGCGATAGACGGCCAGCGGGGGTTCGGTCGGTGGAGCCGGTACGAGAAGGGTCGAGCAAGAGAGGATCAATGGTACCGGTTGTTTCATCCCCAACATCTTCTTCCTCTGCCCTCATCGGGTCATCGGGGTCAGGCAGATTCCTTGGGCGGCCGCGGCAGGTGTATTGGCCTTGGGCACCATCATGATAAACGTCCTTCCGCTCGTGCCATGCATGCGGCCGGCCCGATGCAATCCAATCGATCGTCCCATTCCGGCGCTTAAAGTAGCGTCGATGTCCGTTGGAGAAGGCATCCCCTCGCCCGTAGAACCCCAACGAGTTGGCCAATGCCATCCACAGTGTCACTGGCATTTCATGGAACGCATACGTCCCCGTCAGGAAACGCGCACTCTTGAACACAGCTGCGGTGTCGCGCTCGTACAACGCCGATGCTTTTTCACAAGTGTTAGTTAGCTCCGTTCCTCATACTATGGACCAAAAACATACCGATCCGAGCCAGTTCCATCGCCAGTAAACGGTCCTCGAACGGATAGACCGCGTTCGAGGGGATCACCGCTTCCAGCATCTCCCGCGCCGTCTTGCCCCTTCCTTGCTTGGTGAGGACAAACGCGTACTAGGGCCACAGTCAGCTCTTCCCGCTTCGCACAAGGTAAAAGAAGCGGACGTACGTTCATAAACATATCGACCCAATCGTCTAATGGCATCCCAGCATATGTCGTTGGCGCTGGGCCGGAAGGCTTGGCACTAGCCTCGCCTTCGTGAGCGTGTTGTGCCTCTAAATCGTTCTCCAACCGATTCATCAACGCCCCCGCTTCCTGCCCTACTGTCCGCGGCTTGTCCGGAGCCTTGTACGCTTCCTGATCCGCCCGGGAATGGTGCACCCCAGTAAAGCGAAGACGCTTGTTCACTCCAAACAGATGCTGGTTCGAAGTGAACTGCTCCACCAACGATTCAGCTAGGGCCAGGTACTGTTCCAAGGCGCGTGCCTCCTCCGCCTCTGTGCCCAGCTGCATCGGGTCTCCACCAAGCAAATTGCCCGGTCGATGTAAACGTAGCGAGAGAGGGGTCGATGTCTTGGCCAGATTCGCGCTCGGGCACACGGTAGATGATCCGTTGCAGATGGGCCAGACGGGCAAACTTGTGAACTGTATCCCTCTCTCGACGGATTTGCATTCGCCTCAGCTCGGTTTCCGACGGGGCCGAGCCAAAGGCAGCCGGGCGCGACGTCGACTCATCGAACAGACCACCTTCACCAGGCAAGTCCAGCCCCGTGCCGGCTTGGGCATCGTACTGCATCACCTCCTGCACCAGCTGCACCGCCTGCGCATTCTGCCCCATTGCCTCCTTGGCGCGGGCGAGGTCCAACTTGGCCGACAGCATCCGCGGATCCACCACCAGCTTGAGACAGGGTATCGTGAGCCGTCTCGTAATGTCCCAGTTCCAGCTCGGCCTTGCCGATAAACGACCAGGTCTCTGCCGTGTTGGTTTCGGCAGCATGCTGAGGGTGTGGGCCACGGTAAGCAGCTCGGGCCACAGCTGCGCTTGCTGGTAGGCGGTGGCGACCTCGGGCGCAAGCTCAACCACCTCGGCAGGGTAGTCTGGGAGTAGCTCGGCAGGAGGTTAGGCGGAGGGTCGACGCCTTGCTGCTGGGCCTCCTCAGCTAGACGCTCGGTCAGGCGGCTATGCTCCTGAGCATACACTGCCAGCGGCTTGATAATCGCCGCGAGATGCAGTTTGGCCTCCGCCTCCTGCTTGAGCAGCAGCCGGGCACGGGCCATGAACAGGCGCATGACCGGCGGCAGCGGATTCACCGTCGCCTGGGCCGTCAAGGAAGAGAGCTCTGCCCGGCTCCAACGCGTCGCGATAGGATCCTTTCGGTGAGGATAAGCCTGGGCAAACGCAGCCGAGTCTGAGGCAGACGTGGTTGCTGGTCATCGTATTCGCGATCGTCCGCGTCGTACGCATCCCAAAACACCTCATCCCCGCGCCCACTCGCCCACCGCACGCCTTGTCGGATCGCCTCGATCGCAGCTGCGCCATTGCCAAACTGCAGGTGCAGATCCGCAAGCGTCACCATCTCCGCCTCGCCATAGGTGGGGGCGAGGGGGTACGTGTCGCGGGACCGGTGGGACGGCGCTCGCCTTCGCCAAAAGGAAATGCTTGCATGTTCCAGCGCGCGAGCGCTTCAAGGTATTGCACCGCCCGCGGTCGGTCACCCGTGCCGACAAGCGAGTTGATGTACACCCGCCCCGTCGTGTGGTCGAAGGGCATCTGGGCCAGCGCGCGTCCCGCCAAGCGCGCTGCCAGACGATGGTCGCCCGCGGTAGCCAAGAGCGTAGCCCGTTTGACAATCCACTGCACGTCATCCGGGTCCTCGTGGCCGGCTTTGGCATAGCAGTGCGCCGCTTGCCGGTACAGCTGCCGCTCCTCGCTGAGCGTCGCCAGCTCCGCCCAGGTGGCCGGGTCAGTGCGACCCAAATGAGCTGCTACGATTCGTGCTTGCAGGCCTCGCGCCGAATCGTCCATTTGCTCGTAAATCATCGCCATGCTCAGCCACGCATCACGCTGGATAGGATCAATGCGGATCACCTCCTCAAACGTGGCCTTGGCGCCCTCCCAATCGTCCGAAATCAGCTGGCCATTTCCCTTGCTCAACAAGTCCCCCACTTGGCGCGAAACGGGTTGGCGCTTGATTCCGTTGGCAGCACCCGTTCTTGTGGCCAGCCAAACGGACGCGTCGAGAGGCCGCGAGCTCCTTCTCAAACAAACGCTGTTGCTCTTCCTCCCAGTCCCCCGTCGTCGCCGCAGGCGTGGCCGTAGAACGATTGCCATGGGAGGGATCGCGTCGTTCCTTCCGACCCACTGCATAGGCAAGTGCTGCAATTTGTGCCGTATCTCCTCTTCCTCTCTCCTCTCTTCCTCTTCTTCGCTCAAACCGTTTCCGGTAGTGGACAACCAGGGAAGACCGCCGGGTGTAAGTGGGAGTCCGGAAAGCGCAGCTGATGGGAGATCGGACCCCGTTCGTCGAAATGCCAAATCAAGTTCATCCAGCTGCGCATCTGCTCGAGCTCTCCCTTTCTCGCTCGACCGCCCGCCCGGCAGACCCAGGGAGGCAAAGTCAAATTCCATATCGGCCATATCCGCTCGCTCTTGCCGCGTACGTTTACGCGCCGCCAGCGCCACCAAGTGTACTCCGCCCTTGGTTTTTCCGAAGGGGCGGAGCGTCAGGATCCTTGAGCGGATCATATTCGTCCCCGTCGTCTTCATCCATGCTGTCCTCGGCATCGTCCTCCTCGGCCTCGACCTCATCTTCTCGTCGTCTTGGTCACTTTCATCATCATCATCCTCTCCTTCTCCTCCTCCTCTTCTTCTTCTTCTTCCTCCTCTTCCTCCTCTTCCTCGAGTGTGGCAGCAGTAGGGCCATCGCCAGGGTCACGCGATAAGAGTGTACCATCGGGCTCGAACATTTCCCCAGCGAGGTGATGGGCCTCGTCCAAGTCGGAGTCCGAGGCAGAGTCCGAATAGGAGTACGAGCCACTGCTGTCGGATCCGGATCGCCGACGCAGTTTCCGCTGGTTTTCGGCCAGCTGCGCCGCCTGCTGGATCTCCAGCAGGGTCTGCGATGCACTTGGCCTTGCTGTCCCGGGGGGCGGAGAGGGCAGGTGCAGGGGCAGGAGGTGGTGGTGGCGGCGGAGGCATAAGTGTCGCGTCGGCAGCAGCGCCTCGGGGCGCGGATCCGCGCCCTCGTCCTCGTCCGTGCGACTGGCGGGGCGGCATGAGATGGTGGTGGCCAGCCAACTTTACCGCCAGCCAGCCCACGCCGCTGGGGCCACCGGTGAACATTTCAGTCGGCACGGCTGCTGCGTCGCATCTCTTCTTGCTCCTCCAACGACCATCCCTGCCCACGGACACCACCACCACCACCACCACCGAGCCCACACACACAGCGCTCTTCTGGAGGCCATAGGCATAGGCCGCCGCCCCACCATGTCGCTCGACTTCGACTGGAGTCTGCTGGATGCTGCGCTCACCGCGCATCTGGTTGGGCGCATCAACAGCATCCTTGGCTCCACCCGCCTCCCGGACATGCTCGGCCCCATGTCGGTTCAAACCTGCGATCTCGGCGACGAGCCACCAGAAGTAACAATCGCCAGCATCCAGGACGTCTGGCCCGAGTTCCTCGAGCAGTCAGATGACGAAGACGACGCTGCCCCACCGCCTGATCGCCCCCCGCCTCCGCCGCTGCCCCCAAAAGCACACTCCCTCGCCCGCTCACGCACCTCTTCCATCGCATCCGCCCCTGCCTGGTCTGCCTGGCCTCCCCGCCCTGGCTCCACTCCCACCGGGATCGGCTTGGGATACGCCGGCCTGCGTCCCTCCTGGCCCGTCCGACCCCCAGCGTCTGGCTTCTCCCGCCCGAGCTCCATCGCTTCGGCCCCCATCACCCGGCCTGTGGCTTACGGGCCTTCGGATACCGAGTCCGATTCCGCCCGGCTGCCTCGTGCGCCGGCGCCTTGGCCAAAGAGCACTATTCCCCTGAGCCCACCAAGCAGGACCTCAACACTCAGGTCATAGGTCACGTCCGCTGGCGCAGCACCTCTCTCCGCCTCGAACTCTGCACCAGCTTGCTGGTCAACGAGCCCTGCCCAGCGTTTATGGAGCTCCCTCTTGTTCTCACTGTTACTGGACTGGTTTTGGACGCCGGCTTGGTTTTAGCCTTTGACCAGGACCGCCGTCAGGCTCACGTTTCACTCATTGATGCAGCTCAGGCGGAAGCAGCTGCAGAAACCAGACATCCCCCTTTTCCCAGCCTACGAAGAAAATTCTCCTCTTCCGAACCCGCCGCCCCGCTCGTCACCCAAGTCGATGCCAGTGAACTTTCTGCGGAGGCGTCAAGGCGGTCTCAGATTCGGCGGTGCCCGCCTCCTATACCTCCCCTCTAGACCCCCTGGGCACCGCAAGCCAAACCACCGCCGCGTCTGCAAGAAGCGCGTTGGGCCAACGTTTTATCCCCTTTCTCGCACTCGAGTCGTCTGTCGGTGACGATCGCAACCATAAGCATGTCCTGCGCAACGTCGGGAAGGTAGAACAGTTTGTTATCCAACTTGTTCGGGGTCTGGTGGTTGACGAGGTACGCACCTCATCTCTATCATGCGACGACAGGCACTGACTTCCTTAGCTTGCGTTCCCCAACTTTTACACCTTCCAGTTGGGGGGCAAACTCCCAGGCAACAACGACGGTTCCGATGAACATTCGTGACTCCTGGAACAGTGAGCTCCCACCCTATCCCGAATACATTCTTTGCGCGCCGGGGGAAGCCAGGTAGGTGCCCAGGAACTACTTCGAGTCTCGGTAAATTTTGGCGCAAAGGGAATGCGTATGCCCGAGGTGCGTGCCTGTGAGAAAGGCAGGTTGTAGCCCGCACGCGTGGGGTCATACCTCGGCCCACGGAGGTTCACATGCGGCGTGGATACGATAGCAGTGGCGGTTGTGATGGTTGTATAACGTATTACACTCATGAACACGACCCCCGTGAAGAAATGATACTCATCGAGCCTCACAGGGGCTGTGCAAAGGTGACTTGATCGTTGCCACGTGATAAATACTGATCCTGACACCTCTACATCTGAGGGAAGGCAATCAACTCTCTCTATGTTTCCACAGGAACATTCTTGAGGTTGAACGTTGACTCCTAGCAAACGGGACTACTCGCCCAAGATGTCTGGGAGCTTGAATTCTTCGGTCGGTGGTGGAGCCTACGCGCTCCCTTCGCCTCCCTAACCCCGATCCCAGAGCTTCTCATAAACCCAAAACGCAAACCGATCGTGGCTACCCAGAACATCAGTGTTACGGGTCATTGGGCTGGTTCTGTCTAAACAACCCACATCTACTCTGTTGCGCCTATAAACGGAACATGCTTCCTGTGCGATCTGTGTGACGACGACACTTCAGTCCCACCTTCCATACGGCTGTGAGGAGATCCGTGCGTGAACTTTGAGTCCATACTGATTGCATGTATTCTACTTCAAGTATTTGGTCATTGGTCTGGAGTGCAAAAGTGAGCTCTACTATAAGTGGAGCTGCCGGATCTGGACGCCAGTTCCTGTGATCCTGGCGTCTCGTTCTAGTTGTGAGATATTCCCTCTCGTGCCTTGTGCGTTATTGCTGAAGACGGAGAACCTGCCCATTATTTGGGACTTTTCGTGTTTGACTGTGTTCCTGTTACCAACAGAGTGTGGGAACCGTTTCCTACTTGTTGTGTTCTCCTTTTGAGAGCCACATTCAGCTTTGTTTCTTCCCTTTTTCTAGTGTTTTTGTACCATTTTGCTTCCTTAAAATTCCTGTTTGTATAGCCTTTGTTCTCGTTTTTCCCCCGAACGGGTCATTCTGTAGCAAAACATCTCGTCGCGAATCCATCCTTAACTCACCACTGCAGGGAGCACTTGCATTATACTCCTTACTAGCTCACCAGCAATCCAACAACTGGTGTTTCCGAATCCTTTCGCCGAAGGCATATCTTTTGCCGTCGGTCTCCCTCAAGCTTTCAATCTCCTCTGTACGGATCCCGCCGTGATCCTATACAAGAAGAGTTGAGTGGGTTCTGTGATAGGGGGCCTGTCCGACCCTATCTTTGTCTGTATTAGCCTTCCGGTCAACCTTTCAACTGGTCTGCGTCACCTATGGGCACGCTATCACAGTTCTGCTCGTTCCCGCAAACGCATCCTTTTGCTATGCGAGGAGGCGACGCCCGAATTGAGAGGCCTCAGCTCATCTCAGCTTTAGTAGCTCCGTTCAGATCCGCCAATGGCGTTCAAGCTCGATAAACCAACACATGAGTGGACCCTCCTCTCTCCACGGGAAATCACCCCTAAACCGTGGGTTGGGCTCTAGTTTGGGGTCTGTGCCCATGGTACTAGCCAACATTGGCACGTGATGGTTCACCTCTATTCTTGAAGTTCTTTGAGGTTCTCATTAAGACGCCATATGATGTCCAATGGCTCTCATCACAGGTATGGTGCAGCTACTAATTGAACGTACACACTTTCGCGTATTTTGTGTTTGCCGGGCTGCGTCCCATTTGCCTCCTCAAGGACGCCGCATGCCGGGGGGCTCTCCCCATTGGGAGCATGTGTGATGCATTCATGGTGTTCCAAAACAATGCCATTTTTTGTCATATACTTGCACCTCAGTGGCTTTGAACATGCATACTATGTATGGGGTGCAATGAGCCAGTATAGAGAATATCGGGCTTAATGTGAGTGAGCCATCACAGTCACACAGGGCCCACACTTGTCAGTCGCGTAAACTGAGAAGGCGTCACAGCGCACGGGTGCAGTTGGCGTCGTACCATGCATAACTTGTTAGATGACTATAGTCGGTCCCACAGGAAAACTTTCTCCGAACCGCTCTGGTCGTCGATACCTTTGCGGACACGCCTGATATCTCTCTCATCCTTGTTCGTGGCGGCTGCCAGTTGTCGTATGGGTCGAAGCGTGGTGTTCGAGGAAACAGCGTCCTAACACAATGGGAATAACTTTCTCCCTGTTTTGCGACCACCCAGTGCACTCCCCGTCCACGCATAACAAACGCACAAGAGGTCATGGTCAGCTCTAACCCGCCGACCCCACGCCTGGGATCTCAGCGTTTCATCATTGCTTTTGATTGGTATGTAGCTCTGGCGGGGGCTGCAGATAGTCCAATGCCCCGAGTTTCAACGGGTGCCCAGCGGCGAGAGGCGATTCATGTCAAAGTGGTTATATGGCGCTCCATCAACTACTAAAGGCTGCAAAGGCCCACCGGCCGATCATCATGTTGACTGGAGCTAACCTACCCCCGGCGCAGCGAGACAGCTCGGGGTCGTGGCCACCACTCACAACATCCCCCCCCGCGGCTCCAGTAAAACGGGGCTAATATCTTACTACCAGTACATACAGCCTTACCACGCGCCAATATGTGTGCACGCCCGCATGAGCTCTCAAACTGGTCTTGAATTCTTTGCACCAGTGGGGAGCACAACAAAGTCTTCCATACTGGACTTTTGCCACAAAAAGACTTACCAGTCGCGTCGAGAGGATCGGTGTGTCCACCTCATGCAATCATGGCCGCATATTTTCATCAGATTGACTGCTGTTGCCTTGTTGTGTTCTAGACTTTGTTTTCATTTTTGTCCATATAATGGCTCACTACCCCGCCATCCCCTTTCGCCAAGGAATATTACTGAGTCACAGCCGAACTTATCCCGGCGACGGATACCCTCCGCAGTTAGCCATGGCCGGAGGACTCTTTGGTACGATGCGTAGCATCCATCACCCAGTCTTGGCCTCTGCCCAGTTCATCTGTTGTGATGCCCTCCAGAGTGTCAGTGTAGTGCTTTTGAGTTTTAACCATTACCTCTCTGTCAAGCGCTCTGCTATGCGGATAAATGGCATGCTACACTGGTGACATGCGTCCAGTGGCAGTGCAGCAGTCGTGTTCCTGTTATCTTCTTCGAATTGGAGCATAGCTTGTGTGGGAGCTATGTTATGACTTCATTCCCCCTCCATCCCCAGTTAGCTGAGCAATAAACCTCAAGCATCAGTCAGTGGCTCGTGGTTTTTTTCTCTCGATCCGTGACACTTCACCTTCATGCACCCATAAGCGGTACAAGTAACTCTCCTACAGTCCTTTTGCCTGTCAGGCGCCACCTATCAGTACAAATTTTAGCCGCTCAGTGTTTGGCTTTCCAAGTATTGAATCTGTCGAGTTTCATACCAACCTTTCAGTCGTACTTTGAAGTATCCCGGCTCCCGCTTCAGTCAAGCTTTGGCAACGTTGCCAACATCGCTCATCTGTTCCGTTCCTGAGGAAATTGGTTCTGACATACTGCAACCCATGACATACGCCCGGCTGCCCATCTATGCCGTGGTCTTCATGTATTTCTCACAGTTGAGATGTATCCAGACTGCATCATCTTATTTTACCAATAGGAAGCCCATTGTTAGGGTTTTTTTATTCTTTCAGAAACGGGCGCACATGTAAGGTTCCAGCTGAAAGATAAGGCACTTCTACTGGATATGGCTCTCTCTAAGAGGGCTACGCCTGGCCTTTGGCTTTGAGCAGCTTTTTTTGATGATGTCGGTTGCACTAAAACCACTGTCACATCCCTGTGCGTGAGGAAAATATGCAGGCTCTCATCCTGGAGTGGTTGGATATATAGGCTGAAGATACATTTGATCGTTGGTCGTGGCGACAATGAGAGATTGGGAAGACTATGATGGAATGAGGGGCCCTACTAGCCGTGCCACCATGCCAGTGACACTGGTAGCTAGCTGCATTGCGAACCGTTAGGTGCTACGAAATTGTGTACCTAACCCTCTCCCACTGTCTAGCACCTAGAACGACGAGTGATGCCCCCTTTGAATCGAACGGAGCCGCCTCAGTTTGAACCAAAAGCAGCAAACGTATAGCTCACCTGTGCCATGAGAGTTTTGCGGGAGACTCGATAGTGGTCGGGGCAACACGAAAGTCATGTGCTTGATGCGTCCAATCCTAGAAGATCATCTCATTAGACCAATCCCAGGTCACTCAGGTTCAAACAAGGGATGGTGGTGATATATGTATTACAGAACTACTGAGAGGTATGTCTGCGTTGAAATGCTGTTAAGGTGGGAGACTCATGCACGGGCCCGATCGAGCTGACCGGCACTTGTGCAACTTGTAGTCGATGGGGTTTGAGATCCTTCATGGTCATCACCTGGGGATCCAACGTCATACCTCAGACTGATCAATCCAGTTTCTTCCAACAACTTCATTGATTCGGATCAACCATCTTTGCTTTAGGACCATCAACTTGCGCTTGCGATTGGTCTTCAACAGCATTAGTTTGATAAACGATATCAGCACCTTATGTTCCGGGGTGCTGCTTACTTAGATCTGGAAGATATTGAGTCTAATTGAGATGAGCGGCGGAAATAATGACACCAAAACTCGAGATGGAAGATCAGATTGACGCCGTTCAGAAAAAGGAAATTGAAAGCTAACAGAAGACCTTATACAAGACTGTGCAGCAGTGACGGTGTGTTATTCTCACAAACAAACGCATATCGGTTGCGCAGATATAGGAACTATGATCATATATGTGGTATCATTTTTCTCAGCGAAGGAATAATACCCGCCAAGCAGCATCAAAGTAAGTCCATGTAGAGCACACTGATTCAGAACACGTTGCTCCTATGTATCATCTATCGTCTATACTCCATCCATATCATAGACAGAGCTTAAGGCGAGGGAACGGTAAGCGCAAACCGACCGGTTCATTCGTCTATTGTAACAATATCGCTTACGGGTACGAGGGCAATAACAAGGGGCTATACGGGAGTCACTAATCTTCGTGCCTTCCCTTGAGAAAGCGCATCGAATGATGGTAATCTGAGATAGTGTTCCTTGCAAGTACCCTATAACACGTTTCTGCGCGTTCAGTGTGACCTAGAAACACCCGATGCAGGTGGAAATTTCTTCGATTCGTCCTCAAACAAGCTCGTTTAGCGTGCCTTCCAACCAACATGTATTAGACTAGGCATCCTGTGGAAATGTTTGGCTGGCAATCCTATTGTTGAGGTACATTTTTATTAACAGTTTCTCACTTCAAGGGATTGATGACACCACCGCGAAGTGAATCACCTCCGTGAATTGCGGTAACACCTTGGTGATCTGTTGATATTCACCCTCTAGATCACGAGGATTGCAATGGAGGCGTAGAGTTTCGACGGCCGCTAGGATTTGTGCTGGTGAGATTGCAATGGAAAACCAAGCATCCAAGACGAGTCGCTAGAGGCGGTAACGAGAGAAGGCCAGGTTAGGTCAGGTTAATGCTGATCTGCAGTAGACATGTCATGTTCCTGGGAGTACCTTCACTTCAAATTCCACGACAAAAAGAATGTATCGCCACTATTTTTCTCAGAACCAAAGACTGTCTGTCAATGTTGTACACGGAGAGCTCTACTGGCTGGTGGAAAAGTCAAAACATAGAAAGATGAGGCGCCAATGCCTTCATTAGTAGCAAGCTTTCCCTTCCAGAACGTGTATTTAACTGCAGAAAACAAGTAGGGATGGCGTTCGCTCCAGAGATGATATGCAAAAAAGGAAGAATAGAACGAAACAAGAACGCTGCACCTGCGGTACAACTGTTCAAATGTTACCTTCTCATCAATCATTCACAAGACGAACAAACACTCCTGGTGCAGCAATTGGCATGCACAGAACCAGAAAGGCCCCTTGGTGCAGAAGTCAGTTGCCAGTGCGTCCGTAGAGGATTATATTATAACTCTTGCCCATTGCTTTGAACTCGATGTCATGGTGCTTGACGCGAGGTATCTAGGTCACTCAGCTCTCCAAGGAGACAAGAGCAGGCGGGTTGTCTTCTTTTTGGTGGTCATGAACTTATAGCTCCTCTCGCGTATTGGTTGGCCTACTGACGGGATCCATCCTCCCTGAGCGACTGGTCTACACGAGAGAGTGTGTTAATTTGCAATTGGTCCAAGACCATTTGTTCGCATAGTGTGTCCCGCGCACGTTTCGTCTTCAAAACCCAGTCCCATTGCGTCAAATTCCAGCTGCTCCAATCTACAAAGCCCGCAGTTCTACTTATACGCGCAACAATCATCGGCTCTTGCCCAAGTGAATTGGTGGCCACACTGCATGCCACGCAATTGTCAGTATTTTCAGTTGCGGCGATAGTCGCCCGTACCCGTTTGCATTACCTTTCTAGGTTGCCCATACGGCAACCTTGGCCCGCTGTTTGCCCCTGGCCCCCGTTCTTCCTCCATTGCGTTGTTTTCCCTTAAGTCCCAGTCTGTTAGCAATGGTTCGTGGTTTCCCCCCACGGTCCATTGGCGTCTCCCCCTACTCTCCTCACCAATATGATCAACCTCGTAAAGGCAAACTCCTCCTCTTACTTGCACGTCCGCTTCCTTGCCTCGTCTTCCTTGGTCCCGTCGTCAGCTCTCCGTCCCTCAGACGACCTAATTGGGGTGTGCCTCCCAAGTGCCCAGATCCACAGTTCTGTCATTGTTTAATTGTCCTCCGCTGCCACTCTCCCTCCCTCCGACCGAAGGCTTCAGACACGCTAGCTCTGCCCAAGTCCGTGCTACCCAGCCTTGCCACACTTACAGCCCCCTCTGTTATACTCCAAGGGGCCTCTCCTTGTCCCTTACCCCCGCCCGGACCCACCAATCAGCCCAAGTGCGAAACTACAGTATGAGTCGACTACCTTAGGACCTCCAAGGAATTATCCCTCAACCCTGCCCCAGAACGATGAGGAGGTGATGGATTAGAACCAGAGTTGGATCTGGGGACAGAGCATCGATGTATGAGTCCGGACGAGGCATGGGGGGGGGGGAGGCAGTGAGGCACACGGGAGAGAATGCAAGGTACAGGGACAGTGCTACACACGCTGGGACGGTACCCGCAGCGTGGAAGCCGATGGAACCGATGCGAACCTGGTCTACCGACTGGGGGCCGGAGGATCAAGGCAATATCATTCGCTTAATCGCGGGACTAGATCTTTGACGGTACTAACGAAACCATTCAAAGCGAGGTGGACACGGCGGCAAGCTCTTTTTCGCTCGGTAACAGGGGATGGAGATCATGGGGAGAAGGATGAGGATCATATTCATCGTGCGGAAAGAGAACGAGGTATATACGTCGGAGAAGAAAGAACATGCGAGCTAAATCACATGGAGGGAAAGAGGGAGCACAATCCAAAGGGGGGAAACAGGGTCTAGAACAAATCAAAGGGGCGAGACAACTTGGTGACGAAACGTGATCAAGTGAGTCTGATCCCGACACTCGGAGAGGCATATTAGCAAAGTCATCAGTCCCAACCAACACAACACCATGTCACTTTGAGGCCCTACATAATGGTGCCGCGGTGATGAGGAGAAACTAAAACTATATCAACGCACTACTACAATAACGCACCTTTCCATCATCGCATATGGATGGGGGGTCGTCGGCACCTGTGTTATACTGCCTATCGCAGACAATTTTCTTCTGCACAGATCGTCACCTGTCTACTGTGCTAGTACCCGCCACTCACATCAGAGGTCTGTTCCCACATCGTTGGTTCCCTCTCGCTACTGCAAAAAACCTACTATCTATGATTCTTCTCCCCCCAAATGTGCCTCTGTCTGCGAACCGGATAAATGACCATCGCCTCTTTTTGGACATCACACGCTTACGCGCAAGAATGACTCAAAACTCTTCATATATAGTAATATGTCACTTCGTACTGCTTCCTCGGCGAAGGACACATCATGTGCACACTCCCGCCAGAGACCGACCCCCCCCCCTCCTGCCTATGTCGGCAGTATGCAACTTCAATGACTGTCGTGCTCATGCAGTCGTTCTAATAGGCTGGGACCCCACACCAGGGTCTTCTATCGAACCAATGTTGCGGCCCTTGCCAGGGGCTTGCTAAGGATCCGGCCATTGGTCCCTCACAACCACAACTGATGATCCGAAGAACCTTCGGAAGCTCCCTCCTGAGAATCTCTTACAGAGGTATCAAGGACAGCAGGAACGTATAGTGAGCGTAAGTGCTTGATGATACCGCCTCAGGAACGCACGATCAGTCTGTTACCCGAATGAATATACTGTCCCTGTCACCGAATGACTAAACTCGCTCCAATTTCCAATTCTGCATCCTGTGTCTCTCGCTCTTCCCTTCCCTTTTGCTTCTGTTCTCTGCCTGATGCCTTCTGTTTCCTCCCACGAACGATCTTGCCTTTCCCCCCGCCTCTGACAGGACCTTGGTCTCCCTCGTTTAGCCCCGACTGTTACAGTCCCATCCATATGATTTCACTGAATTTACGTACTACTGGTCCTATTGTCCCGAAATGGGCTCGGACGGTATTGGATACCATCTTTATAGCGAACTACTTTACCATCCCTTCTTCCACTACCCCACTCCCTTTTCCACTGCCTTCTTGCACTCAACAATCTCTAATAAGTTGCATTGTTGTTGCCGTTGGCCTTATTCTGACGCTTTAACGTGGTGAAGCCGCCATAGGCGAGTATAATCAAATCCGTTGCGGTAACGATCTATCATTTCTGATACCTATACCAGGTTGAAGGGGCTCAATCAGTGCCTCGACAAGGTAATACTCGGACAACGACCCACAAGTACAAGCCCGGAGTCATTATTGCGGCTTGGGGTGTGTGGGAAAGGGAAAATGCGGAGAGGCGCCCCTAAACCCAGTTGGGGGCTTAACGAATCAGAAAGATGATTGGTTTGCTTCATCGTCGGCGAGGACCCCTGGGTGTGAGCGGAGCCTATGAGCTGGGAGCGGGGAGTACGTATAGCGGGAATACCTCTGCTCGCTGTGAGGATGACGAAGAGCTGTGGCACATATATCAGAAACCCTCGATATTTGTGTATTGATGGGCCTGTTCCCGTCGCTCAAAGTCCTCGAGAGAAGTGATGGCAATTCGTCGGTGGTGGAGGTTGGGATATTCAGTGATGCAAGCCATGGTCCCTCGAGAAAAGAACTTGGAACGCCAGGCTGACCAGGCTAACCAGGCTGTCTATCTTCTGTGGCGAGGGAGCCTGGGCTGCGGGAAGAAACATAATTGACTCCGAACTATCGATCCGAGAAACAACGGAACTCCGTCTGTCAGGGCCTGTGCCAGACGCTACCGTGCTGACTGGCTCACCATTCCTTCCCCTCATCCTTCTTTTACTAGGGAGAAACTCCACTCTAGGAGAACTACCTTTTCGATAAGCTCTCTTACCCCCTCCTCCCTCATCTGAGCTCCCCACTTTCTCGTCTGGCCCTTAATGTGCAACCTCCTTTGCAGACGCTGCCTGGTCCTGCCCGACGAACAGCAAAAAAGCACTACTCGCGACCTTCAGCCTATACGTTCACGCCAGTGTTCCTTGAACTTTAAATCTGTAACTCGTTCATTTCTCCGTGTGAGTCTCGTATCCGATGGGTAGGAAAAGTCTCCACCTGAGAAGCAAGCAACCCCGTTTCAGTACGGATGGCTAAGCATAGATGCGACTGTCACTGTCTGTATCTCTCCTCTCCTCGGCATGGGCAACGGCTGGCACGCCCTCACCAGAAAAGAGATCGCCTCGCATCACGTGATGCCTGGCCGCAGAGTCTGCCGCATTATTCCGCCCTTTGTTCCGCCAACGGCGTCCCAGCTGGTCGCCCTCAGCCGCAGTCGGCGGTGTCTTGTCTTGACCACCACCGCCTGCTCCCGCCCCGACCCCATGGGCAAACGCAAATCCTCCCGCAAGCCTCAGGGCCCCAAGAAGCGCGAGCCGCTGGATACGGTATTTACCTGTCTGTTCTGCAACCACCCCAAGTCGGTGACGGTCAAGTTTGATCGATCCTCCGACGTTGGCCACCTCAAGTGCAAAGTCTGTGGCCAGCACTGGAGTCATCCCACAGACAACTTGACTGAGCCCATTGACCTCTACTCGTGCGTATCCCCCTCCCTCTGTTTGTGACATCATGGCTCACCTCTCTTTGGTAGGTTATGGATCGATGCTTGCGAAGAGGTCAACAAAGATGAGGACAACGCGTAAACCTACCTAGCTCACGTCAACACATGTTGGCTTGACTCCCCCGTTCCAAACAAGAACGAGCTCGTCTTTCATTTTCAGAGCTGGGCTATCTGTTGCAACAGCAACGTGTATTATACGCTCCAGATGGTGTGCTGCTGTAAACGAGTCTTGCGGATCCCACCTGAGCGAGCATCGGTCCCTGGACTCGAGTCATTTGTGCCATGCTCCTTCAGCTGTCTAGATCCTGCAATGTTCAACAACGCATCTATCGCACTGG
Source organism: Moniliella sp. 'wahieum' (assembly GCA_003971905.1). Taxonomy (NCBI): domain Eukaryota; kingdom Fungi; phylum Basidiomycota; class Moniliellomycetes; order Moniliellales; family Moniliellaceae; genus Moniliella; species Moniliella sp. 'wahieum'. Next base: position 167,862 of record RSEE01000012.1, read on the forward strand.
AGTTAGTGGGGGTGCCCATAGCATGAGAATTATCCCTTCTGAGAGGTGGCCTCGGTAGAAGAAGATGCAGGGCGGCAGCGAAGAGCATGGATACAAGGAGCGAGCGGGCACAAAAATGGCCGTACATGGGGAGTAGACGAGGGGAAGGACAAGGGCGGGCACCAGGGCTGGTTACCACCGGCGGTTGCTGCCCATTGCGGAAGCGTTGGCGCCAGAGCGACCGCCACCGCGGCCACGGAACCCCCCGCGGCCACGGCCGCCGAAATAGCGGCGGCCACCACCGCCACCGCCAGAGTAGCGAACCATCTCTTCCAGTTCAGGAGGAACAGTTTGGTTGGCCTCGCGCAGAATTTTGACCAGGTCGCGTGCGGACTTGGAGTTCTCCGAAGTGAAGAATGTCACTGCTGTACCCGTGGCACCAGCACGACCTGTACGGCCAATCTGGTGGACATAGTCTTCAATGTTGACGGGCAAATCGTAGTTGACGACGTACCCAATGTCCTTCACGTCCAAACCACGCGACGCCACAGCCGTAGCAACGAGAACGGGAGAGGCGCCGGACTTGAACTCGCGCAGAACCCAGTCGCGCTCTTGCTGCTGCTTGTCACCATGAATGGCAAGGGCAGGCCAACCATCTTGACGGAGGAACTTGGTGAGTTCATCGGCAATGCGCTTGGTGTTAGTAAAAATGATGACCTTGGCGTTTTCTTGACTGATCTTCTCGAGGTACGAGACCAGCTTGCCACGCTTTTCAAAGTCTGTCGTGACCTCCACAATTTGGGACACATTGTGGTTTGCCGACAGTTCCTGGCTGCCAATGTTAACCTGATAAGGGTCATTGAGGAAGTCGCGGGCCAAGCGTTGCACCTCCTTGGGCCAGGTAGCGGAAAACATAAGCGTCTGGCGGTCGGGGCGAATCTGTTCGAGAATCTTGCGGATCTGGGGTTCGAAACCCATGTCCACATCCGGTCAGCCTCGTCCATGACGATGTACGTGACGCGACGCAAGTTGGTTTTCCCAATCTCGATCATATCAATCAGACGACCGGGCGTGGCAACCACAATCTCAGCCCCACGAGAAAGCTCGCGGATCTGCTGGCCTTTGGGCACACCGCCGTACACAGCCGTCGTGCGGATCCGGCTTGCGGAGCGGAATTTGTCGCATTCGCCTTGGATCTGGTTGGCAAGCTCACGGGTGGGTGCGAGAAAGAGGGCAATAGGGCCGTCACCCGGCTTGAGCGACGGCTGGGCATTCACGTGGACCATGGCAGGGAGAGCAAAGCCAATTGTCTTTCCCGAGCCTGTCTGGGCGATGGCGACCAAGTCGTGGCCCGACATGGCCATGGGCCAGGCCTGGCACTGGATGGGAGTGGGCGAATCGAAGCCCATCTTCTTGAGCTCCTTGGTAATATGATCGGGGAAGCCAGCCTCTTCGAATGTTCGAATCGGACGGGGGACATTGGCGCCTTGAATGGTCATTTGCTTCTCGTCGCGGTAGGCCTTAATCTCGGCGTCGGAACGGGCAGTGACCGAGGGCGCCTCGTGGTAGAAGTTCTTCTCAAAGGGGATCATCTCCTGGCCAGACCAGTCGACCGAGCGGAGGTTGGCGCCGAGCTGGCCCATGCGGTCACCGCCGCCGTAGCTGTCGCCACCGTAGCCACCGCCGTAGCCACCGCCGTAGCCGCCGCCGTAGCCACCGCCATAGCTGTCGCCCCCACCGTAGCCGCCGCGGCCACCATCGTATCCGCCACCATAGCCACCGCCGCGGCTGCCGTAGCTGTCTGCACCGTAGCCTCCGCCGCGTCCAGAGTTGTAGCCGCCGTAGGACATGATGATGCAAAGGTGTGGAAGGAAAGAGGGGTGGTGGTGGTGGTGTCAGCAGCAGCCAGGACAAAGCAGCTTGAGCCCCTCTATTTTTTTTGTCTCGGCCGCAAAACACAAGAAAAAGTTTGAAGCGCGTCCCTATTCCGCTCCCCGCGTTCCGCCCCGTGCTGACGCGAGTTAAAACACCCAGCCTCCTCCGCCACCATCCCTCCACTGGTCCGCTCGGGCTCCCGCCGACGCTCTTCGCTGACGATGGGTGTTACCGGGCTCTGGACTCTGGTCGAGCCCGTCGGGCGCCCCATCCGGACCGAGTCCCTGGCTGGCGAGCGGCTGGCCATCGACAGCTCCATCTGGCTCTACCACTTCCGCATGGCCATGCGGGACAAGTCCGGCCCGCGCTCCACAATGCTCATGTCCTTGGCTTCCTCTGGCGCATCCTCCGCCTCCTCCATCTCGGCATCAAGCCTGTGTTTGTCTTCGATGGAGGAGCACCCGTATTGAAACGCCGTACCCTCGCTGCCCGCCGCCACCGCCGCGAAGGCGCCAAGGAGAGCCATGCTCGCACCGCCGAGCGGCTGCTGCATGCCCAGCTCCGCGAGGCTGCCGTGCGCCAGGCCCTCAGTGCTGCCGAACAGAACCGTCCATCCCGTGAGGCAGAACAGCATTCGCCTTCCACCTCCGACCGGCACCCATCTCCCGGCTTGGGAGCGGACGTGGTATACCAAGATGATTTAACTGCTCATCCGGATCAGGGGGCCACCTCGGCTTCAGGTGCGAGCGCCAAGCCGTCCCCTCCTGCCAAGTCCAAGGGCAAGGCTGTTGTGGCGCTTCCAAGAGATTATCAAAAGGATCCATATGCTCTCCCTCCCATGGAAACGTCTCTGGCTACCATTGGCCTCCGTCCCACCTCTCGAAGGGATGGCGGGGGGAAGCGTCCAGACCTGGCCAAGGAGGGCCCGCCCATTCGTGCCAAGGCCGACTTTCGTTACGCAACCGAGGATGAATTGGGACCTCATGTCCAGCCTTCGCCCTTCCGACCTTTCTCTCGATTCGCCTGTCTTTGCGTCGCTCCCCGTATCGCTACAATATGAGCTTGTGGGTGATATGCGCGCCCAGAGCCGCGGTACATCTTTCAAACGGCTGCAGTCCATGATTACTGCAGCCCCGACCGCGAGCGACTTTAGTCGTCAGCAAGTCCTCGGTCTCAAGACACGCAACGACTGGACCCAGCGTGTGCTGGAGGTGACGGATGAGATTGGGCGAGCTCATATTAAGGTCGATGTTGATTCGAAGGACCAGTACACCACCCAGCACGGAAGGGTTGTTGGGTCCCGTTCCAAAGAGTACGTACTGGTCCGCAACGAGGCAGAGGGTGGCTTCGTCCTTGGTCGGCAGCGCCAATCCAACGGCGACAGCAAAAAAGCGCGATCGATGTAGATGCTCCAAAGCGCATCTCTGCAGTCGATGCACTTGCCTCGGACGACGAATTTTCCCATGCCATCTCCAAGTCGCGGTCACACGCAATGGAGAGCGACGAGGAAGAATTTGAAGAAGTGCATGCATCGTCCTCGTCAGTTCCCCTCCCCTCATACTTTCCAGCTGAGGATCCTGAGGCTGCCATGCTCAAGCAAAAAGAACGGGCTGTGGGTATTATTGAGGAACGGGCCCGTGTGCATGCCAAGCAGGCTCGTCTCGAGGCGGGCATGCCTAGCATCGAGGATGTGATTGAGGACGAGGATGAACAAGCTGCTGCCACTCTAAAAGCCGATCAGTTGACTGGAAAACCTCCTGCGCAACGTATGCCTCTGTTCCGCCAACCAGAGCCTGAGATTCCGTCCCGCATGGCCCTAGCATCTTCTGTTCGCCACCCACGCCAAACCCGATCTTCGACTCGTGACACTCTGCCATCCGTATCTGACACCCAAGTGGGGCGCTACCACAACCAACAAGTCTTGATTCCTCCTACAGCGGGCTCTCCTCCGTCTGACGACCATGGATCAACCCAAGTGATCAATACGGATTTGGACGTGGCGGATATGGACTTTTCGGTGGACATGTACACTGCTGCATTTGGCTCGGAAGCCAAATCAGCACAAAAGCGCAAGCGCGAGTTCCACGACCCAACCCGATAGCGGGACTAGCCCCCCTGCCGTTAAGAAACAGAATGGATATACCTCTATTGGGCGTGCGTCATCGCCTTCTCCCCATCCGCATGTACCGGAGCCTTCGCCTCGCCTGCAAGAACCCTCTCACTCCATACGTCTCCGCGAGCTTCCCCCGTCCGGCTCAGATTCACTCCGTCGTTCTTCTCAAGAGTTGTCGGGCGCTTTGCCCTCGGCGGCTGTACCTCCCCGTGCGGGTGGCGAAGCTCCATCTGGTTTCCAAACGCAGCCTTCAAGTGAAGGCACTGTACCCCTTAAGCCTGTTGAATCCAGGACGACGACCTCCCCTGCCCAACATTTGCCTCCTCAGGATCTTTCCTCTTGTGTCCCCATGTCCACTGTGAGGCGGGATGAGAGCGAGGAGGAGGGGAGGAGTTCGAAGAGGTGGGGCAGAAAGGGGAGAGCGGAGAGGATGGAGAGGAGGGAGCGGAACAGTTTGGAAAAGTTGCGCAACGTGGTGTTTTGAACCAGGTTCGTTTCTTCGAGTCACGCCTAAGTTTGTTCCACTAACCTTTCGTTTTTACAGGACAACGACGGGGAAAAGTCCCGTGAACCTGACACTACACATCGTTCACCCTCTCCAAACGGGAAGAATCGGGATGAGCAGGAGCCGGAAGGAAGAGTAGGTAGGCCCAGTCTAGTACGGCGCTCCCCCTCCCCCTCCCTCCAAAGGGTTCACCTTTTTTTTCATCCGACTCCGATTCAGAGGAAGAGGATGAGGTGGTAATTGGTGCGGACGGCTTCCCCCTTCCTTCTTTTGAGGAGATGAAACGGGCCGAAGAAGAGGATGAGGGTCTCGATGAGATTATCGAGACGGAGACGCGGGGCTTGACGAGTGTGCTGCGCAATGGGAGTGTTCAGCCCTCGTCGACTGTACGGGGTGCCAAAGCGCCATCCAAGCCAGCCGCCACTTTGGAAGAGATGGCGGCGGAGGCGGCCGAGGAGGTAGCTAAACTCCGTGCCCAGCACGTGGCTTCTCGCCGCAGTGAAGAGGACATTACGACCGAGATGGCACTCGATGTGCAGTACATGTTGCGTCAGTTTGGCATACCATACATTACTGGTCCCATGGAGGCCGAAGCGCAGTGTGCGGCTCTCGTTGAGCTTGGTCTGTGTGATGGGATCATCACAGACGACTCGGATGTGTTTCTGTTTGGGGCAAACGCGTGTTCAAAAACATGTTCAACGACACTAAAACGGTTCAGGTCTTTACGCTGGCGGACTTGGAGCGTGGGGTAGGGCTGGACCGCAACCGCCTGATCGAACTCGCCTACTTGTTGGGATCCGATTACACCGGGGCTCGACGGCGGGGCATCGTGTTTGCGATGGAAATCCTCAGTTTATTCCCTCAAGACGATGGGCTGGAGCGCTTCCGCCAATGGTGGCTCAAGGTGCAACAGGGTGGTGGGGCGGACGTAGATGAGGCCGTCTTGCCCCCCCGCGCGAGCGAAAGCGAGAAGGCGATACTTCGCAAGCGCTTGAAACGTATCAAGCGAACGTTAGTGAATCGAGTGCACCTCAGCTTAACGGGCGACTGGCCTCAACCGGAGGTGAAAGAGGCCTACCTGCATCCCCAAGTCGACCTGAGCGACGAGCCTTTGCCTGGGGGGTTCCCGATCTTGAGCAAGTTCGTCGTTGTCTTGCTCATTTCTTAAGCTGGGGGCCCGATAAGGTCGATCAATACGTCCAGCCCATTATCCAGCAGGTTGTGGCCCGCGCTCGCAACCCCGTACAACAGAATCTGCTAAACAAGTATGCTGGCTTCAACACCCTGCCTTCCAACCGGCACGGAGGGCGACGACGTTCAGCTCGGGACGCCTCCAGCAAGTTGTGCAGGGATTTCGTGCGGCTCGAACAGCTCAGGAAGCAGGGTCCGCGTCTACGGGGGAAGGTGGCGACGGAGATGGTGAAGGACCCTCCCATTGGTCGGCCCTGAACCGGCTTCAGATGCCGATCTCTCCAGCCGGCGCGGAAGGGGACGTGGACGAAAGAAACAGGAAGAGGAAGGGGAAGGGGAAGGGGAAGAGGAAGAGGGAGGGGAGGGGGAGGGGACAAGGTCAGGCCCACGGGGTAGGGCGCGATAGTTCAACTCCCTCCAACGGTTCGGACTCGAGCAGCTCCCCCCCTCCTGAGGCCGATCACCCCCCTGCAGAGGATCAAGGTCTCGCGGACGAGGGATGGACGGGCCCGACGGCAGACTGCATCCACAACCCAGACAGCCACCGAGGGTCAGGGCCCCAGAACGACCTTCCCCCCCCTCCGCGCGCCGCACGTCCGCGGCCCCGTGCTGCGCGGGCTGCGACAGCCGAAAGTAAGAGCCGGCTGCGTGTTGCTCGGGACTTGAGCCTGGACGACCTCAGTGCCCTCTCGCCGAGTGCCTCGGGGAAGGACTCCTCGCGAGTCTCGCGAGCCCCAACGCGGGACCCCACGCCGGGGAAAGGGGCAGCTTGACTGATCTATGCCCCTGTTCACATGCTTAATCCACTGCACGAAGCCTATACTCGAACTCCTCAATCAGATGCAATTTTCCTCTCTCGGACCGTGGCGTCCTAGTACACAGCATCATGCCCACCCGACCCGTAGCGGATAGAGGAGTTCACCTGTTCATCCGGCCATGCCCACAATGAGGGAATGTCCGTGGCGAGTCGGAGCGAACGCGCCGGCCGGAGGCGAACCAGCAACCCCCGGCTCGCACCGGATGGGCTCTCGGGGGATCTGGCAGCGCGGCCGGTCATTAAAAAAGGGCAAGCAGGTCGCTCGGTTGCACCGAACACCGACCACTCCAATGCAGTCCTGCTTCCAGACACTCCGCCTGCCTTCCCACCGTCACCACCTCCGCCAGCGATGAGCTCCTTCAAGCGCCGTTTGCGCACCGCACCGCCGCACGTGTCCGTCTCTCCTCCTCCTCCGGCGCCGACGCTCGCCCCGACACAGCCGCTGGCCTGCCCGGCGGCCTGCGGTTGGCGGCGCAGCGCAAGCCTCTACCCGCCCGGAGTCAAGTCCGGCACCTGGGGCACCTCGGCCCCCGTCCTGTCTCTCGCCTGGGCGCGATGGACGATCTGGGTCCGGTGGTGGCCAGCCTGTTGGGTCTACACTTCTCCTCCTGCCGACGATTGACACCCATCCCCTCCCACCGCGGGGGCAGGAGGTCGGCTTGACACCCGCCATGGCCGCGCTTGGTTCTGCCGAGCCATATCTCGACCTGGTCGCTCACAGGTGTAGCCCAAGCATCGCATCTCACACTACAACATCGTTGTGTCGGATGCTGTCTCCTCCTACCTTCATTCCCTTCCGCGGAGGATCGGAGAGGAGGCCAATGTTGCCGACCTGGAAGCCAAGGGTGCCCGCCCGGACAAGGGCTCCGACCAGTTGAACATTGCGTTTCGTTACGAGCGCATGTCGGTTGCCTCCAACGACTGCCGACAGAAAAGAGCGATTTCTGTGCGGCTACGACCTCAACCGACGAATCCATCCTGCGTGTTGAAGGATGCGCAAGAGGCCGGACAAATCCTCCCCCCTCTAGCCTGGTGGGTACGAACAGACGCTTCGCGCCATCGAGCAGCCTGTCCACCAGATCCTGTCTTCGCACCCGAAGAGCGCTGGCTCCCTGTGATTCGGATTAACGTGCGCAACCTAGGAGGCTTAGGTGGGACGAGGCGCCGACCTCGTCCTTGGTCCGGTTCTGCTCCATCTGCGCCTTTGGTGCGGGCCCTCTGCCGCCCGCTGCGCCGCCAAGGCGTACGCAGTGGCCAGCGTCACGCCTCAGCGCACTGGTTGCCGACAGCACCCACCTCGCCCACCTCGCCGATGCGGCACTCAGCATGTCTTCCTTCTCAGCCTCAGGGCCGAGTTTGCGGACGACCTTAGCGGAAGGTACACTGGGGCTGTGCTGTGCTTCGTCGCCTGCCTTGGGCCAATTGACAGATGGCAGTGCACGTGCCAGTGTTCTTCGTGGCCTGGGTACCACCAGTGTCGTTCCCACCCGTTCGGGGAGCGGACGGTGACCGTCGGTGGCGCTGGCTGGGGCGGGGAAAACAACTTGGCCTTCTCGTGCGGAGGAGGACGTTCAAAGTGGAGCTATTGCAGATCGATGAACCAGGGGAGGGAAATCGTCCTCCAAATCGACCTCTAGCTCTACCTCTAGCTCTACCTCTAGCTCTGCCTCTGTCTCTACATCTGCCTCTGTCCTGTCTCGCCCAGTCCTTCTGCTCCCATCGCTCCACCACAGTTCCCTCCACCACCCTCGTTCCCACCTACATCCCGGCCAGCTCTGCGCTGCCGCTTCAAATAATTCACTTCTGCTTCTGCTCAGCTTCCGCTGCTGCGCTTCCCCCTCCGCCATCTCCCGAGTCGCAACGAGGGTCGGGACCTACGACCGCTACTGCTTCGACGCCACCCCCCGCTGGGGCAAGTGTGCCCAAAGGTCTGGCCTTCCTGCGCGCCCGAGGCCAACAGCTGCGTTCGTCCCAGCCGTCGATGAGTGTGAGGGGGGGGAAGAAAGTGCTCGTCGGGCGCCGGTGCCGCACCGAACTCCTGTCCAACTGGCCCGAAGTGCCAAAGACCTGGAGTTTTAAGCTTGTTGACCCCCTGATCGCATTCCCCATACTTAATAGCCCGTATCTAGCATCTGGTTGATGGCTCTTCTCCTATTATGGCCGCTCTACTAAGCGCTAAACCTGCTTTGCTATCCTATTTCTCGCGACGACCAAGGGCAGTCCCGTTCCGGTAGGAGAGCACGTCTTGGCCACCCGTCGTAGCTACATATCCATAGACGTCCATCTACATTTCTACTCCTCTCACTTTGGATGTACGCAACAAGAGCGCACAAGAAGAATAGCATACTGCAACGCCCCGCACCTGCAACAATACCATCCTGATCAGCGAGATCAACTGCCCCGACGAGAGTTCGCGATGAGCTGGGTAGCGCATTCGAGGAAGAGGTACGGCGAGCAAACTGCTTTGGGCGGGGGGTTGCTCGGGGGTGAGGTAACCGACATGACGGAAATCCACGAGTACTGGCCCCAATCGACGCGGTAGAGTTGCAAGTCGATGCGTACGGTGATGTGGTGGACCTGCCAGCGCGTTTGGAGGGAGAAGAAGCTACTAGCTTCGGTGGGGGTGGTGGTTTGGGATTGACTCTGGCTCGAAGGTTTGAGCGCGGGGGGCACGTGCCACCGGACGCCCAAGGCAGCCAAGGAACGGTAGAGTTGCGCGACGATCGCGGCGGGTCCGGAACGGGAACGAATACCATAATGCCACCGCGCTCGACGGTGGGATCCCTGCAACGCACGCATTCTTTTTCGCGTTTCTTACGTGCCGCACGAGCGCGACGACGTCGCTCTGCTTCGTCGAGTCCCGGTGGCTCCTCAGCCTCTTCGTCTCGGCACCGGCCGGCACCGGCACCTCGACCGGTATAGTCCCTGGCACTGGGCAACGACGTTTCCAAGACGGCAATGCCCGTTGCCAATTCGACCGGGGTAGGTGGGTCCAAAGAACTGTCGACTTCCCATGTCGCATGCTCGTCTTTTTCTCTTTCTCTTCCTCTTTCTTCCTCTTCGTCACTTCTTCCCAGCGCAGCCAAGGGGGTGGGTGTACCCCACTCCCGAAGCAGCCGAAAAGCTATTACGTTCGGCCAAGGGGATGAGGCGCGGGACGCAACGCGGGAGCGGGACCGGGCACGGTCCAAGGCCCACCCGGACGCCGACGCCGAAGGCGTAGGTGACGTTTCTGCCAAGTTGGGCGAAGTTAAGCGGGACCGGGAAGGAGACAGGGCGGGGGGAATGGGAAGGCGAAGCAGCCGGACCTGAAACGGATGCGGTCGAGGACCCCAAGGCCATAGTCAGAGCCCCGCGTTCGGGCCTCCTTCTTCCTCCGCAGCATGGGACAAGGAGGCAGGAGCAAGCAACGCAGGAGAAGGCGAGGGCGCACCCGACGACGCAACCACCGAGCCGGCACGAGAAGTGGTGCGGCTCATCCCGTCCCACTCGGTTCAGGGGGCGGAGCAATACTGGAGTGTCGTCGCGGAGCCAAGGGGAGCAGTTCGTGTCCGCCGGGCGCACTACCGCGCCTGCCTGCCACGGCGCGTGCCATCGCCAAGGGCGCCATGGCCGGGGCCGGCGTCGGGCCCAGGGGCGAGGGCAAGTACTCGGCCAAAAACGGGTTGGACCGCCTCGCGAGAATCCGCATCGCGTATCCAGCCATCGGGTCCGGACGGTAGGTCGTGCGCCGTATGCGAGGAGCGGCGCGTAGGTTCCCATTCCCCGCTCCCCCCGGCAACGGAGCAAGTTTATGACCGGGGGGGGTTGCGGCTTGGCGACGAGACGGTGTGGGAGCGGGTGCGCAGGGCGTGAGAGAGATAGGGCGATTGGAGCGGGGAAGGGGGAGGATGGCCTGTGAGCGGTAAGGGTGCAGGGCGATGTCCATGGGAGTGTTGGGGGTGGTGAGGCAATGGCGGTGGGAGCTGGGACAAGTGGTGGGGCAAGGGCGGTGGCGCGGGCCCGAGCGGGGTGCCTGCGGCCCAACTGCGTTGGGCGAGGGAGGCATTGCTGTGCACCGAGGGCGAGGGCGGGGCAGTGAAGGTGGTGGTGGTGGCAAGCGGGTGATGGCCGTCGTGTCGATCGGCGGCGATTTCATACGCGGTCACCAGCTCTGCGTCGGTCAAGCCAGGAAGCGAAGGGCTGTCGGTGCGGAGCGCGCCTCGTGCGGGGCTGCTGAAGATGCCATGGCCGATGCCGCAGACGAAGGCCGATCCTCAGTCGGGGCCACCATCGGGTCAAGGCCCGGTCCGCTAGGTGCAGCACGAAGGCGATGGGCCACCGCTCGGGGGAAACGCCCAGAGCGGAAGCGATCTTGTTGACGATGCACGCGTCGGGCTCGGGTCGCTGGGTGAGCAAGGGGGGAGACGGTGGGTGGGAGAGGAGGAAGGGAACGAAGGGATTGAGAATGGGTTCTCCGCCCGCGACGGTTGCGACGGCCAGCGGGGTGGGAGGCGCCGTTTCCTCCCCGTTGATGCTCGGCATCTGCTTCTGCGCGTGGGTCGGCGTCGGTGCGAGAAAAAGACCACCACTGGGGCGGGTGGGAGCGCTCTGGTTCCTGTGTCGGGTTGCCGGAAAGCGCGTCCAAGGGAGCGGCGGGTGCGGGGGTCGGAAGTAATGCGGGGGGCAGATCGACATTGAACCAGGGGTCGGCCAGGATTTCGGTCATGGTGGCGCGCTGAGTGGGGTCGACAGTGAGCATGCGCTGGACCAGGTGGGCAGCGGCGGGGGCATGGAGGAAGGAATGTGGAACTGGCCGGCAGACACTTTTCGGTAGAGGGCAGGAATGTCGGGGTCGTCAAAGGGGAGGGTGCCGGTCAAGAGCACATAGAGGATGACGCCCAAGGACCAAATGTCGACTTCGGGCCCAGCGTACCGCCTGCCGGCAATCACCTCAGGCGCGGCGTAGTTGGGGGAGCCGCAGCAGGTGCGAAGAAAGTCGCCATCCGAGATGGTGGTGGAGAAGCCAAAGTCGCCGATGCGCACGCGGCCCTGGGGATCGATGAAGACGACGTTTCGGGTTTGAGATCGCGGTGCACGACGCGGTGGCTGTGCATGTAGGACACGGCGCTGATGAGCTGTTGGAAGACTTGGCGTGCCTCGTTTTCAGGCAGCGTACCGCGTCGACAATGTGCTCGAACAGTTCTCGCCCGGCCTCTTCCATCACCAACACGACCGAGCGGGGGTGACGAGCACATCGTACAACCGCACAATGTTGGGGTGGAGGAGGACGCGGAGCAAGCTGATTTCGCGGCGGAGACGGTCAGCGACAGTGATGGCGTCGGCGTCACGGGCAGCCGTGTCGGGTCAGGAACGAGTGGCGGCAGCAGATTCGGCGTCGGCAGCAGCAGCCATGGCGCGGCGGGAGATCATCTTGAGGGCGACGGGGGTGTGAGTGAGCAAATGCTCGGCGAGCTTGACCTTGCCGAAGCTTCCGGAGCCGAGGGTGCCGAGGAGGAGGTAGGGCCCAATGCGGACTTGCTTGTTTTTGGGCCTGGATGTCCTGGCGGGAGGGGCGTCGGAGGAGGAGGCACGGGCGCGGGTGGAGGAGGAGGGGATGGAGCAGGGGCGGGGACGGGGGCGGTGAGGGTGGGCGTCGGCATGGACGCCTCGCCGTGCTCGGGCTGGATGGCGGCCATGGCGATGGCGAGGGCAATGGCGTAGCGATGGCGAGGGCGATGGCGATGGCGATGGCGATGGCGATGGCGATGGCGCTGGAGATGGCGCTGGATATGGCGCTGGAGAAGGGCGTTGGAAACGGCGATGGCAACGGAGATGGTGGTGGTCCATCTGCCCGCGCCGCACCCAGCAGACCGCATCACCCATCCGCCGCATCACGGCTGCCTGCCTCCGCCCCAACTCGCGCACGGGGCCAGTGTCGCTCGGCTGGCGCCCCACACACTGGCCGTGTGCCATGCTGATGTCATCGGCCGGAAACTGCTGACGTCATCCGGCCGAGCACGCGCCCGCCCCCCGCGCGACGTCACGTGACGCAGTCAGATCCCCACCCCACTGCGGCCACTCTACCGACCGCAGGCCAAGACGTCTTCCAGGCTGTCGGACACGCATCCCACGCCACTACGAGTAGCACGCACCATGGCCATGCACCATACATCCATCCCCATTCTCATCCTCATCGCCATTCCCCCGAGCAAAGGCTAGAGAGCCGGCTACGCCTTGGAGCGGAACCAGCCCTTCTTCTTCTTGGGTTCCTCGCTGGCCGCCTTGGGCGGTGGTTGGAGCGGGGACGAATTTTCAAACTGGCCCTCGGCGCGGGAGGAGCGGCTGGCCAAACGGGCTCACCGGGCGCGGCATTGCGGCCGCCAAGCTGGCTCCCGCGCCGGCCAGGGGCAAATCTTCCTGGGACGCCGTGGGAGGCGGTAAGAGTGCGGCGGAGCCTTGGTATCCGTCTGGGGGTAGCTGTAGGGCATGTTGCTGCTTGGGTGCCATGTACTGTCGAGGGCGATACGACGCCGGGCAAGCCTTGTCCTGCCCGGCCCAGGCGCTGCAGCGGCAAGGTGGGGCGGGAGGGTGGTGGAGGTAGCTGCGCGTGGTTCATGCTGGCCAAGCGGGTGGAAGCGCGTTTGTCGCCATCTCGCGCGGACTGGTACCATGCTTTGGCTTCTTGTCGGCTGCGTTGGTTCCGATGCCCATCTCGCTAAAGTAGCCAACGCATACTCGGCCTTGCCAAGACCTTGTTCAGCTGCCTTTTTAGCCCAAAGGTAGGCTTCGGTATCGCTTTGGGGCAGGAGGCTGGTGCGCCGACCAAGTACCACGCACAAGCAAAGCAAGGCTTCCTTGTGATTCTGCTGGGCAGCAATGTTGTACATGTGAAGCGACAAGCCCGGGTTGTGCGGCACCCATTCCATACTCGTAATTGACGCCCATCTTGTATGCGCTCGGGCATATCCCAATCCAGCCGCTTGCACCAACAGTTCCACCGCATACTCCCAATCTTGGGAACACGACATTCTCGATCCCGCGTTCATGGAGCAGAGCGAGCTCATGCAACGCATGGGGGAATTCGGCCGTCGCCATATCGGCCGACAACTTGATCCACTTGACGCCTTCCTTGACATCTTCTTGAGCCCCAGCTCGCCATTCAACTCGGCCATGGCCAAGCGGAACATCGCGCCCGGATGGCCCTGCGCAGCGGCCTTTTTAAAACTGCGCTTTGGAGCATCTTTGCTGCAGCCCCAGCCACGTTCGGTGCAGGTACCGGCGCGGTACGCAGCGTCCGCATGGGAATGCTTGGCAGCCAAGACAAAGAGAGGGTAAGCCTTATCAAACTGAGGCTTGTTCGACGCCGACGACCGAGGCATTGGCATAACAATCCGCCAAAAAGTACTACTGCGCATCAGCATGGCCCCGATCGGCAATTCGACGCAACAGCACCATGGCTTCTTGCACCAGTTCCCCCCGCTCCGCCCCGCCGGGCCACGGAGGACTCGACCATAAAGACGGCCAGCTCGTAGACCAAATCGGGGTCCTGGACCTTTTTGGCGTTTTTGCGGTACAGCTCCAAGGTCTGGTCGTGGCTGAGGTGCGCGGCGCACCTTGGTCGATCGGGCGAAAACTGGGCCCAGAAGGGTCATGAGGTGGCTGGACGAGACCATGTCGGCCGCAGGAGGATAGCCGGTTCCCAAAGGCGTGTGGACTTGTGGAGTGGTTGGCCTACTGGTGTCGATGGAGAGCATGCCCATTGGTGACACCTCAGCACGGGTCGCGTCTTCCTGCCCCGGACCGGGGGGCGGGACGAAGGGAGTGAGACACGGCGGGATGCGCAGGCGCTTGGCTGCCTTCGGCGCCCCAAGAAGGCGGTGAGAGGGGTGGGGCGCCCGAGCCTGGCCCTGGCTGGTGGGTACGGCGTACTGGTGGTGCGGCCGAGGAAGGGTAAGCGTCGAGGGAGTCGAGGGCAGGCGGGAAGGGGCGGGGGCGTTAGAAGCTGTCCGGACGCGGTAGGGCTGTGAAAGGTGCGGGGCGGGCGAGGCGGCAGTCATGTACGGTGCCATTGGGGTGGAGGGCGAGGTGGGCGAGGTGGGTGCGAGAGCGACGCGGGCATAGCAGTGGGGAAGTGGGGGAGGTGGGGGTGAGGTCGTCGCCATACGGGTTGTGGAGGGCAGGCGAAGTGGGGGTGAGGTCGTCGCCATACGGGTTGTGGAGGGCAGGCGAAGTGGGGGTGACGGCATCGCCATACGGGTTGTGGAGGGCAGGCGAAGTGGGGGTGACGGCATCGCCATAGGGGTTTGTGGAGGACAGGCGAGAGGGCGGCGTGGGCAGGCTCGGGGGAGGCGGGGACGGGGCGTAGGTGGCCATGGGCGGCAGTGGGCAAGGAGGAGGAGAGGAGAAGTGGGAGAGGATTGCTTGGTCAGAAACCCCCCTGGAGGCTGTGGAGTGGCTTAAGTCAGCAGGCGCTGGGATCCCGACGCGTGGCACTCCATCACATGTCACACGCCAGCTAGTGACTATGACGGGTGACCGCCTGCGCACAGCACTGCTCGCGTATAAACCGTTGGCGCTGCCCTTGTTCAAGCGGGAGGTGTAGTGCAATCTCTGCGCCTCTCTGCAGCCAACGACTGGGAGTCTGACTACTAAGGGGGAGAAGGCTCCTGCACCCTGCCTGGGCATTGGCCCCGCCTCCAATGTGAAGGAAGAGAGGCTCACGTTAGCTCCCGTGTAATGCATGAGATGGAAACGAAGAAGAAGAGGCAGTGCAGTAAGATCAGCATCTCATGAGAAAAAGGGCCATCAGTACTCAGTGCATCACTGTGAATGTGTGAACGTGGGAACGTGAACTGTAAATGGGAAGAGAGCACGACCATCAGAAGCTGCGAACAAGCAAGCACTGAGCAGGACAGAACAAAAAACAACGTCTCATCGAGGCATCGATCTTCACTAGCTTCAAGCTTCAATCCTCAAAATCCTCAATCATCACATGTCACACATCAATCATCAATCAATCATCAGGTGCACAGGGGCACGAATCAGATCGTAAAGCAGCAGGAGAAAAGGAGACAGAAGCAAGGCCAGAGCCATGATGCATGAAAGCAGGACTGAGTGGGGAGAAGGTTCTTGGAGAAAAACGGGGGAGTAAAAAACGAAGAAACAAGGTAGGGAGGAGGCGGGGATGGACATTGAATCATCCAGGTCGTCTCTTCTTCCACGCCATCTTGCACAGGTCATTGGATCGATTCGTCAAACGTCAAAAGTGGATATCGCAACAGAAACGGAAAAGAGAGGGGGGGGGAGGATCAAGCTTCAAGCTTCAAGATCCTCTCGATCGGGTGTGGGGAGAATGGTAAGGGGGAACGTGAAAACTGAGCAGAATTGGATATGTGGATAGAGGGGTCCACACGTGTGGATGCACGACCATAGCCAAGTACGGGTGCGAGTGTGAGTGTGTGTGAGCGTGTGTGGAGGAACGGCGCATTTCGTCCGGGTGAGCATTAGGACTCGATGCGTCGCATCTCATCTCATCGCATCATCGCACCCGGTTGCATCGGGGTTGGTTGGGGGAGTGGTACGGGATTTTTACCGGTTGGAGAAATGCATACTTGGTACAGATCATGGTCCCGAAAAAGTTGAACGCGATGAACGCTAGGAAAGAAGCCCATATCCCGTGCGCTAATAGCGTCAAACCACACACCAAAACCAAAACCCAACCAAAACCAAACCAAAACAGAGAGGGTCCAATGCATGTGGGTTAGTTACCAGTTTCCACCTGCATATACGATCGAGCACCACACGGGGGGGAAAGAGACGAGAGACATGCAAAGCCCCTCCCTCGCAAACAAAAGAAGAAAAGAAAACGACAAGAAAACGTACCGTTCATCAAAGTACATGCCAAACCCTTTGGCCATCTCCATACCATTCTTGTACTCGCAAAAGAGACACTCTTGTGGGGTCGACCGCGGATCGAGGTAGCCGCCGGACAGCAATGTACGGACCGAGGTACTGTTCGCACGTTTGGTTGGCAGGCGGCACGATGGGGTAGAGTTCCGTCGGCCACAGTCGACCTGAAGGCCGTCGAACTCGTTGACTACCAGCTTGAGATCAAGAAGCCTATGGAAACGTTTGGAGCGAGGTGAGTTAGTCCGGCCTTGGGCTAACAGGAGAGGGGGGAAGAGATATCAAGGAGGGGGGGAGGAGACGTACGGAGAGGTTGATGTTGTAGAAGAAGTTGGAGAAGAGAACGTTGCCCATGTTCTGTGGCGGCATCACCACCCCGCCGTGAGGGACAAGATCATCATGACAAATGGGATAAACAGTGACGAGACGTAGACCGACTTGCAGAACGAGGCAATCAAGGAGCCAAGTGTGATTCCAAACAGTTCGGTAAAGAAAACCATGATAAAGAAGAATCCATCTTGGTCGCATTGATCTGGAAGCCGACCATGTAGTACTCGACCAAAAAGAACACAGTCGCATTCACCAACGCATACGGCAGCTCCGACCACCAGTCTTCGCGCCGCAAACACCGTCCCGCTAAACGTCTTGCTCGTCTCTTCCCGCATCCAGACCGAACGGCCTGGATCCAAAAGGGCATGATTTGCTGTGGGAGGAGGGCAAAAAAAAGATAAGGTCAGTTGGAATCGCCCACACGACATAGCAAGATCATGATCAAACAGAGAGGGGGGAGGGGACATACCGCCAGAATAACCGCCATGATGACAATGACCAAGAAGAGGGCAAAGATCCGGTACTGCAGTGTGGCGAGCCGATTGTCAAGTTCACCATCAGGAGACCAATAAGCGGGCCGCACTAAAGTGCTGAATCACCGAGTATACTGTTGTGCACATGAAAAGACCCCTCGTCCACCCCATCAGTCAGTAAATTTGCCCACCAAAGCCAGCCAAAGAAAAAACCACCAAAATCAGGGCAAGAAAGGAATGGAAAAGAAAAGAACGGAAACAAAAAAAACGACCTGATAACTGGGCATTCGCCAGGTCGACCGCATCGTCGAATAAACACAATGTGAACTGGTACATCATGGCGTGGCGTACTCCAGCACTTTATTAGTTTCGGGCAGAGGGTGGGCGTGGCCTCGGCATTAATCTGGCGTCTGGGCCAAATTTTCTTGGTAAAGTCCGATTCGAGGTACCAATCTGCCAATCCTTGGGTCCTTGCGCGGGGCAATGCCAGCACCAATGATTTCCAACATGTACTCGGCCGGGTTGGCGTTGGGAGGCATGGTGACCCCGCGTTGGGCAAAGTAATCGACAAGGTGTTGAGCATCGCGCCAATCGGGCCAAAGTAACACACTTTGCCCCTGCTTCCCCAGCAACAGCAACCGATCAAACATCTCAAACAACAAGGCCGAGGCTGGTGAATCGTGCACAGCACCGTTTGGCCCTCGTCGGCCAACTTGCGCAACAAGCGACAAATCGTCAAGGCCGTCTGTCCATCTAGACCCGACGTGGGTTCATCCAAAACAGCAACATGGACGGTTTCGCCGCCAACTCAACCCCGATCGTCACGCGCTTACGATCGCCCATGCCCAGTCAACCCGGAACACCCACAATCGCATCGGCCAAGTTGCCAATCTCCAACAGTTCCAAAATGGTCTCCACAAACGCATCCTTTTCTTCCTTGGGCGTCTCGTACGGTTGGCGCAGGTAGGCAGAGAACCGGAGGGCTTCACGAACGCTGCACATGGCTTCGTGAATGTCCTGTTGCTCGGCGTAGCCGCATTGCCGCTGGAAAGAAAGGTCCAGAGGATGACCACTAACCAACCGGTCTCCCTCAATCACTCCAATCGTCTTCCGGTCGGCCAGCACATCCAGCAACGTCGTCTTACCTGCCCCACTGGCGCCCATGACTGCGGTGCGCCCGATCAGAGCAAAGGAGAGAAGAGAAGAAGAAGAGGGAATTGTTTGGTAGTTAGTTCGATCTGACCAACCAACAACCCAAACACCCTCCCTATCAAAGGGGGATCTAGGGGAAGAGACGAACAGGAGCAATACGTACGCGCAGTGACGGTGCCCGGCAGACGTATCCATCCACGTTATTGGCAAGCGACGGTGGCCACCTGGGACGGGCACGGTGTATTGAGGTTGGACCAAGTGTAAGGTTGGCCGACGACTTTGAATTCGTTATCTCGACGACTCGCCTCTCAGGGCTTGCTCGACGTTCCTCCAACCGAGCATTCAATTCCTTTTCCTCCTTCGAAGGTGGCTTGGCCACAATCAACGCACTGGCAAACGAGCCTTGGTCTTGCATCTCGATCGCGATGCACGTCATGGCCATAAGCCCACCAACTACAAATAGGATCCCCACGTCGCGCCAGAGGTGGCCGCGCGAAACCCAAATGCGACGTCGAGTACTTTTGGCCTTGGACCGTCGTCTCGCCTTGCGTTGCGCCAGGCAGCGTGCATACCTGGTTCGGGCCCAGACCATGAGTATTCCGGCCCCGAGGAAACGATTTGGCCGCCATCGCAAGAGAAGGTCAAGTACGTCAATTCGTTAATCAGCAGCGACTCAAAACTATAGTATATACCGCTGCAAGAATTTGAAGAAGAGAAGAGAAGAAGACAAGAGGAGAAAAAAAAGAAAAAGAAAGAGTACCAGGGGGGCTGTCAGTACGTATGCACAAAAGGGGGACGGGACGCAACCCAACCGCGCAAATGAGGAGAAAACGCACGATCAGGTAGGTGTGAGCCACTTGACGTAGCCGTGCTGCAACTTGAGTGGCTGCACGTATCCGCCCATTGGACCATGATGAAATCAAGACGGCGGCGAGACGTGCTGCGCCGTAAAGTCGCGGCACATGACACCAACATGGTAAACAGCGTCTTGAACAAAGTAACTGACACGATGATGAGCCCAGCCGTGAAGAACGCCCGCATTAGACCTAGAACAGGGAATCACCCCACAATACAGAAAAAAAGGAAAAGAGTTAGCGGAAAACCATGGACACACCCCACACCCAAAAACCACAACAGAATTGCTGGGCAAACCAACCAAAAGCTGTGTTGGGGTGGAGGAGAAGGAGGGGATGAAAAAAACGTACGCAATCCCGCCATGAAGTAGAGAATGATCATGAAAATGGTGACGCGCGGAACGGCGATGGGTACATCGGCCAGAATTTGAGACATGGTGCTGCGGCTGGACGGTACATAGTAAAGGTTAACTGTCGTGCGAGCACGGGCCGGACTGCATTTGAGACGAGAGTTGAGCAAAGGTAGAAAGACTTTGGGTAAGCAACAGAATAAAGATCACGCGCCGCCTCGGGTAAGAGACCGTTGCTGGTCTGTGGCAACTTGAAGAACAGACCGCCCGTCAAGAGCGCCAATGTGATGGCCGTTGTGTTCCATGAAAATATCAAAGGGTCGCCAAGCAAATCTTCATTTCTCGCTGGAACAAGACGTAGACTTGTGTCCAAACGGTACGTTGTACAGACTCTTCCCGCCGGCGTACTTTTGTTTGCCCTCGCGCACCGATTCGCGGAACTGGACTTGGTTATGGGTATCGTCGCTCACCGATTCGTTGTACCCGTCCCGTTCGGCCACCGTGTTGAGGTAGGCCTTGCTGTTGCGGTACGCATCCCAGTTCTTCCGGGGTAGAGGGAACATCCTTTTCAGTTTTGCCTTCTTGGTACTCGCGCGTCTTGGGGTCAAAGCAGGTCGTGATCCAATCGCTCGAGGTGGACCGAGGACGGTCCAGGTAACCGAGATTGACAAAATATTGGCGAGCTTCGTTGCGTGGCCCGTAAAACACGCACCGACCTCCTTCGATGACCAAGATCTTGTCGCAAACGTCAAAGATGCCCTCGAGCCTGGTAGGCCGTGAGGAACGAAGTCGTTTGCAGTACATCCGTCAACACCCGAATCGTCTTGGTAAAGTCGAGGGCGGTCGAGGCGTCCAATCCACGCGTCGAATTGTCCCAGCACAACACCGATCCATTGGTGCAACACGTTTCCAGAATCGATACGCGTTTGCGCTCGCCGCCCGATACGCCGCGCACGGTGGCGCTTCCGACAAGCGTGTTGCGCGTGTGCTCCATGTGGAGCATTTTGAGAAGCGTAGTGAGCACTTCGGCACGGAACTGTTCCTGCGTGTAGCCGGGGAAGGATCGAGCGGGTTGCTTGAGGCGCAAGATGGTGTCCAGCGTTTGGGCAACGGTTAGGGTGCATGGTGGTTGTCGTCTTCTTCCGAGTAGACAATCTCGCCGGCATAGTGCTTTTTCACCTCCTCGGGGCTGATGCCACCGTAATTGACTTGACCGTCGACGCCCAAAAAGGCATTGCGCTTGTTGGCAATGGCTTGGAGAAAGGTGGAGCACCCGGCCCCGGGACGGCCAATGACCAGTACCAATTCGCCCGGTTTGGCACATCCGTCAAAGTTTTGAATCAAGAAGCGTTCCTTGGGCGGGAAGGGATTGAGGTGGATGGCCTTGAGAATGGCTAGGAAGGGGCCAATGATCTCGTAGAGAGCCATGCTGGGGATGGTGGGCACTTTGAGGTTCTGGCTCGCGGTGCCACGGACCGAGAGGTCGGTCCAGGAGACGCCCAAGCTGCGGAACTTCCAGTCGGCCTGCTTGGCATCGTCCGCGTGGCTCAGCAGATAGTCGCGCAGATCAAACTGGCCTTGCTCCTCTGCGTCAGCCTCAATGTCGCGGTCTTCGGACTTGAACAAGGAGCGGAAGTGCTTTTGGGCATTGGCAAACGTCTGTTTGGCCTGGGCGACATTGACAGGGTGCGCCTCTTGTGACTGCTGGCGGTCCAGGGGCTGCTCGTGACGCGGGGAAGAATCGTGGTGGGGCTGAGGAGGGGCGAGACGAGGTGGGCAGGGGTCTTTTCGCCGGTCGGGGTTCTCCATGATGGTGGGAGAGAGGGTGCGCCGGGTGGGCTGGGGCTGGGCAAGAGGGTGGTGGGCTGGTGCTGGTCGGAGAGGGTGCTGCCGCCGGGGCTGGATGAGGGCCTGTTGTGGGTGCTCATCCTGGCGGGCGGGCGGGCGGGCAGCGGGGGATGGGGATGGGGATGGGGATGGGGATGGGGACGAGGCAGCAAGGCGGAGGAGGGAGAGGCGGCGCGGTTAAAACCAAACGCAAGGGGTCGGATGGGCGAGAGGCGCGTGGCGCGAGGGAGGCACTCTAAGCTGCCAGCGCCGCTGCCTCCGCGGAGGCACCAGAGTGGGGCGCTGCGAGGATGCTAGGACACGACTGGGAGCGCATTGGGCGCCCGTGGGCGTCGCAGCGCGTGTTTGGGGCTGCAGGGGGCAGCCGCCTACCCATCGAATATCGAATCCACCCCAGGCGCCCGCCCGCCTGCCCCGCTACTTACACTTGCGCCCCCGCCTGCCCGCACATGAGCGCCCTGGTGCGGCGCTGGCCCTGGATGCGGGCGTGGCACGGGGCAGTGCTGCGGGCGTGGGTGGGTCACATGTCACTCCCGCCCCCTAACGCCTGCCGCGCGGCACAGGAGCACTGTGCGGCTAAATCCAGACACGCCTGACTCCTGAGCGCCAGCGCCAGACTAGGACTGGCCTGACATGTGACATGTGACAAGAGTACTACACACGAGGGCGCTAACGCTAGCTGGTCCCTGGCTGATCACGACGCTCATGCGTCGCAGCCATGGCACATGGCCCATGCCCACCACACCTGCCCCTCCCAACAAGCCCTCGTTGGGTCGCATCGTGCTGCCTCCCACTCCCCCTGGGCCATCATCCCCTTTGAGTTGCTGATTCGCATGCGCCCGCATCGCAGCCACGCCACCGGCACGTCCCAATCCACACTGGCCCCCGTCGACGGCCCCATGATAGATAGATTGGATCCACATTTCGCTTGTAGCTTGTGGTCCGCCATCCGTCTCGCAAATAAACGCGCGACACCAAGCCTATACCCTTGGCCCAGCAGAGCCCCATCTGGATATGACAAGCGAACAGTGACGAGCGGCAGCGATACAGCCGCCTGGTGCCAGCCCATCTGCTCTTCCCGCAAGGGCTTTCCATCAGCGCATCAGCCCTATATATACACCCCCTGGTCCATGCCACATGGAGCGGCGTCGGCATCTCTATCCGAATAGTGGGTGCTCTGATCCCCTCCGAGATAATGCAGCTATTATCATTCGGCGGCGGTGCCTCTCTTCTCCCATCTACTGCTACACCAGCGAATGATAACTCTCTTCTCATATTCACGCGCTCACCACACTCATCGAGACCACGGACTCCTTAGCGCTGCGTATCTCTCTTTTCATTCTTCTCGCTCTCTGCTCAGGCATGTCCACATCGCATCGATCCTATCTACGCACAACTCTCTTTTTGCCGAAAAAGGTAGATACATACATGGAACCACACAGTACATTATAGCCCACACAGTGACCCCACCCCCAGCACACCACACTGCACTCCATGGCACCGCACACCATATCCCGGCTCTCATCTTCCTTAGTTTGTTATTGTTTCTTACTTCACCAATTATTTTTGGTCTTTTCGGCCTTGGACGCAGCAAGAGAGCTTTTTAAGTTGAGAGAGCTTGCGGATCTGGACGTCAGTTTCCTGGTCTGTGCGTCTCGTTGACATTGTGAGATTCTCTTCCGCTCGCGCCTTTCTCGTTTCTGGCCGAGGGCCGAGACCCTGCCCAATCCTTTGGGTCTTTCTGGGTTGGACTGTCTCCTCCGGCCTGTGGCTGTGAGTGTGGGAACCTTGCCCTTACAGTTGGTCTGTGCTGCTTTCGGAGAGCCACTTATCTCGATTCCTTTTCTCTTTTCTTTCGTTGTGTGGTGTCTATTTCGTATAGTTCCTACCTGTATATGACCCTTGATCCATATATATACCCCTTTCCTGGCAGTAACCGGTCATTTCGTCTTCCTTTCGTCTCTTCCTTGGTCGTCCGTCCTTGTACAACATCCTTGCCAATCTATCCTTGACCCACCAGGCACCTTCCATGTACAATTCATCAGCACAATCCCACCGACTATAACTCCAACGACCACTTCTTGGCCCTTGTTTCCAATACCTTTCGACCGGGCACCCATTTGCGTCTCTCTTCAAACTTCAGCTTTCAGCTTTCAGCGTTCAGTCTCTCCTCCGTACGGGCCTTGCGGTGATCGAGGTGATCCTATATACAAGACTATCTACAAGAAGTTTGAGTTTGAATATCTATGACAGGACCTGTGTGCTATCCCCTGTCATTTCCTGCGTCAAATCAGCGCATCAGCCGTCAACCTTGCGTCCAACCCTTCAGGACCACAGACTACAGGCAAGCTAGTTTTGCTTCAGCCGACGATTAAGCCTCAAAGTGAGACGTCTCACCTCGTCTCTATTCGCTCCGTTTGGATCTGCCAGTATAGCTTTCGACGTTCAGGACGCTCAGCGCGCTCAACGTGTTCAGGCCTCAGGCCTCAGGCCCGACCAACCGTGATGCGTGAGTGGCCTGGCCTCCTTAGGAAAGCACACCTCTAACCTGTAGTCCAGGCTCCAGTGTGAGGCGCGCCCGTCAAGACACTATCATCGACGCTCAGTCTAAAGAGTAGTATCACGACGAGGCTTACGGAAACGATGCTTTCCCCCTGCCAGATGCTGAAAGAGAACCCGTTCCGGATTCTAAATAATTGCATTATAGTCGGAGAGTGGTTCCTCTATCGATCTCGACCACCGCCAGCCGTGTGCGACGGTATTTGCCTTGAATACATTGCGCTCTGTGCACGGGAGCCTGCCCATCCGGACATGCATCCAGTACTCCGGTGGCAACACGACACTGAGCTTGGTCGCCATTTTTTGCATGATCTTTGTTCTCATGGTACGCGCTTTGTCCGCCGCCTGCCATGACGAGTCCCAGTATAGTACCAACAAATTCAGGGGTTGGTCTGTGGGCGCCCTACCGAGCCGCGACCCAGTCACGAACCTATGGACTTCTGCTGTAGATCTCGCTGGCTGCTCGAGTGAGCATCGGGGTTCGTGGTGTAGTGGTATCATGCCTCTTTAGGGTTCTTCCGCGCAGCGCGGTGAAAGACTCGTAGAGGTGGTCCTCGGTTCGATCCCGGGCGGACCCCTTTTTCCCTTTTTACGGAAGACACTTCTTCTGGTAAAGCGAGCGAGCAGCATGCTTGTCGTAACGGCATGTACAGACTAGTACTGGCCAGCTCTACTTAATTCAGCTCAGGTCTACCCCGTACCTATCCGATGGTCTGCTCTGGGCTCCGAACCGACAAAAAGGACAAATGACACATAGCTACCGCCCCGATCGCACCTGGCCCATCTCGCGGAACAAGCTCGGAACCGAGTGGGGGAAGATGAGCAATGTAGTACGACCAAAGGCGGGGGAAGGGTGGGGGTGAGGGATCAAGGGTAGATCCAGGATCATGTATGTGATCGATCAAAGATCAAGAACCAAGAACCAAAAACCAAGAACCAAGGATCAAGGATCAAGAACCAAGGATCAAGAACCAAGGATCATGATCGTGTCTCGTCAGGAATGTGGTGTTGGGATTTCAGTGCAGCCAAGTCTGCTTGTCGTTTGGCCAGTTCGGCTTTGGCGGTGAGACGTTGGGGCATGTGATAGAGGACGACGATGTAACGGTCTTGGAGGTGAAATCCATTGAGTTGGTCGACAGCGCGTTTAGCGTCCGCCTGGTCTTCGTATACCACATACGCTGTTCCGCGCGTCTTGGGTCCCGTGCCCAACCGAATTTGCCGAATCAGTCCGTACCGCCCAAACAACTCGTACAGGTCCGATCCTACCGGGAATCGGACCGATGAATTGGCAACGTACCCCGGCAGCCACTCAGTCAGCCAACTTGTCCCTCAGCCCACCCAACTTCACTTCACACTCCGCACTCTGCCTTTGGAGAAGAACGAGAGGGAAAGGGGGAGAGAGGAGAAAGGGGAGAGGAAGGAAGGGCGACGAAAGAAGGGAGAGAGAGAGGAAGGAAGGACAAGGAAGAAAGGCAACGTACCTTGGATGGCATAATTCAAGTTTTTAACAAACAGCATCCGGGAGTGATTGCGGCCCGCATCGCCAACGACATGGTACGGGGTTGGGGCAGCGACGTGCCTGGGGGGGGGGGGGGGGGGGTAGAGGAGAAGGAAGGGTGCGGCGGGGGGGGAGAGCAAGAGCAGTGGAACAGAACCCCACGAGAAAAAACCAGTGGTAGGACTGCGGGTTGTGTTGTGTTAATGGAAGTGGACGTGGAAGTGGAAGTGGTGGTGGGGGTGGTGGTAGTTGGGGTGGCGGTGCAGAGACGAGCAAGAAGGCGGAGGAGGCAACCTACCTTGCTACTCCCACTCGCGATGGTGGCACTGAAAAACCCAAAAGAGGGCAGATTGAAATGTTGACGGACATGCGCCTCCATCACGTAACACTCGCCCCCTTGCCCTGCCTGCCCTCTCCCCCCACCCTACTGCAACTTGTGGCGCCTATATAGATACTCTCCCTCCCCCGTCCGCGGATGTTAGATCGTATGGTAGACCTTGGTGGAGCGAAGGGACATGTGTAAGGACTGGAGCGTGGTCGGGAGCTCGGGGTGCCGGCAGGTCGAATCTTACGATGAGGTCGATTGTTTGGTACCCAAAGGGGGATGGACGGATGTGCGTGAGTGGGGCTGGCAGTCCTGCGTCCCAGTTCGGTTCAGAGTTTCGGGAGGCACTAGCAACTCTTAGTGATGCGTTACAGGGTCCAGAAACAGTGACCAGGGAGAAGGGCGCAAGGGATGATGCGCATGCGAAGTCAAGTCGCTCGACTGAGGATGAGAGGCTAAGGGTGAGGATAAGGCTGAAGCACAAGGACCTCTCGGCCTCTGTGTCTTTCTACAAGTCAGAATCCTGACCTGACCTGACGTATTGGGGCGGAAGAGCAACCAAGCAACGGGGCAAGTGGGTGTGCAGAGGCCTCAGACTGAGGATTGAGATGGTTACAGTGGAGCGGTACAAAGAACAAAGAAAAGAGAGGAAAAGTCAAACCAAGCAAAACTCAGGCCTCAGGGAGGGCAGCAGGCGCGACCGCGAAACAAGACCCGGACGAGACCAAGGGGCGTGGGCGGGTAGGGCAAGGCAGGGCAGGAGTATCAGGTCATGCAATATCGGGTCCGGGGGGGGGGGGGGGGGGTTGGCTACCTACGTCGGCCCGAGGAAGCGGGGAGACGGTCGTGCGGTGGGTACCGGCGGATGCAGAGGAGGATGCTAAGGACGGCTGAGCAAAGCTGCGAGCGTGGTGAGGCGGAAAGTTTCGCGGTAACACGTTTCGCCTGCCGTGCACTCGGTCGAGGTGCGCGGCGCGGCGCGACTTGGTACTGCCGATTGCGAGGGGAGGG
The DNA here is from genome assembly GCA_003971905.1 of Moniliella sp. 'wahieum'. Taxonomy (NCBI): domain Eukaryota; kingdom Fungi; phylum Basidiomycota; class Moniliellomycetes; order Moniliellales; family Moniliellaceae; genus Moniliella; species Moniliella sp. 'wahieum'. The sequence continues at coordinate 194,630 of RSEE01000012.1, forward strand.
GGAGGGGCAGGGCGGAGGTGGCGTGTTTGTCGTACACCCTGGATTGGTACGTACGGTACGGTACGGTGGCAGTATGATACGTTGGGTGAGTGAGTGAGTGAGTGAGTGAGTGAGTCAGTACCTTACTTTCGCTACGACTGGCCTGGACCTCCCGCGTGCGGAACGTGCGCTGGCCGACGCACGGTGGGGCAGGACGAATGTGAAGAAGGGACGTACCATCCAAAGTAGAGGTTGAACACGTTACCGCCTGCGGCCGGGGAGAGGGACATGATGCCCAATTGGAAGAGAATTTGCTGAGGCCCCAAAGATCGATGGTGAGCGTTGGGCAGAGACCAAAGAGTGTTCCGTACGTGACGCCATTCAAGGCGGAGATGAGGCGGAGAGAAGGGACAGTTTGGATGTGGGGGATGTCCAGCCAGGGTAAGATGGCTGTGCCACCGAATGCCATGATGGTCTGGGTGACCAAACAAAATACACTGACGGGCACAACGAGGAGGAGGAACTTGCTTGTTTCGGCCTGAGAGACGTACCACCACATCGGCCAACGTACCGTCATCAAGCGGCCCACGGCATTGCCTACCGAGATGGAGATGACCTGGCGACCTTGCCACAGACGAAGCGCTTCGTTGTCCGCCTCGTCCCCGACGGCGCGGGGGAGAGAAGGGTCAGCCTGGCGGAAACGCCATAACGTCTTGGTGATCGTACCGACATTGTTAATCATCAACAGACCACTTCCCGCTACACCCACCATGATCGTAAACAGCAGCACAAAATCCAGCGTGCGCACCACATCCAACCCACTGATGCTCCGATCTAGAGGGGAGAAGGGGGGGTAGACAGAGGTGCATGGGACGGGAGGGAAGGAAGCAAAGGCTGGGCATGCTCTGCCTCCACTGCAGTCAACTCGTGCGACGGCGAGGGGACAGGTCTCGTGCGTCCCCGTCTGCCTCGTAGGTGATATGGGAGGACATGTGGAGTGGTGACGAGGGGGTACGGAGCAGGAGCAGGATCAGTGATGATCTCCGTCAAGCTACGTGATCCTCGATGGCATGACACGGAAGGAGAGCGAGGCGAGGAAGAGGAAGAAGAGGAGGAGGAGGTACGAATCGGAGCCGGGCCCGGGCTGTGGGAAAGCCTAGGCCGGACCTGGACCATCTCGTGCCTACGTCCCTGTGCTGGCTGTATGGTTCCTCGTCCTGTCCGTCCTCAAGAAAGGGGGGAAGGCCGGGCGCGCAGGGGGCGCGGAGGGGTAAAAAGGATGGGGAGGTTGGTCAGGGAGGTCAAGGGGGACGATGCGTATGCCGCCTGCAGCGCCAATGGCGAAACTGGTTGCGCTGCGAACGCTACGAGCGCAAGGTATTGGCTGGTAGTGAGGCGCAAGACGTTAGCCATCGTGCTGTACGAGGCGCTCAGTGCATAGCCAGCCAAGGCGATGCCCAGTGCGGTGCCCTGCCGTTCCGGGGCAGCCGAGCGGGCCAAGGCGTTCATGGCGGCGCCCGAGGCGCCCGAGTTGGCACGCCAGTAAGACAGTGCAGCAGCAGCAGCAGCACATACGTCATCTCGCCCGCCGCCTTGCCCAGCTGAGCCAGCAGGGCCAGGCCGCCATAGCCGAGCAGGATCAGAGAGAGAACATGCATACAGCGGCCTGGCGGGGCCGGCGCGGTCCAGCAGAGGGCCCCAGAGGGGCGAGGAGATGTACATGCCGGCATTTCCGGCGAGGCCAAGCAGGTTGATCTGCACGCCGCTGAGGGAGAGCGCGGACTGGAGCTGCGGGGCCCAGGCGGAGAAGGGCGTAGTTGGAGCCGGCGGACATGGACACGAGCACGGCGGCGGCGAGGAGGAGGAGGAAGGCGTGCTTGCGCCTGCGGGTGTGCATGGGGTGCATGGGGGCGGGGGAGGGCGCGGGGGGCGGCCGGGGGCAGGCGCGGAGGCGAGCGGGACATACTCCACGCGGGGGGCATGGCGAGGCGGGGCGGCGGGCGATGGGGGCGGCGAGGCGGGCGGCGGCGGTGCACTCAACGTGGCGCCCCGCGGGTGCGCAGGCGAGGCGGCGAGCAAGCAGCTGCTCGCAGCCGCCTGAGCATGCCAGAGCGTGCCAGTGCCCCCTCCACGCAGCCCCCCATCACGTGCCCCGCGGCACGTGACCAGGTGTTGCTTGCCGGTGGCACGCGTCGGCTGCCGCTGCTTGGCCTCCATCGCCACCGCCACCGCCTCCATGTCCACCTCCTCCCCGCGCTGTCGACCAAGGCACGCCACTACCAGCACCTCGGGCCCGCCTCGTCGCCCTCACCGCCGCCGTCGACACCGCCGCTCCACCATCGACACGGCGGCAAACCAAACGCAGGTGATGGCCGAGAGGCGACGTACCAAGCCAGTCTGTGCGTAGCCGTCCTCGTCTCTGGCTCCTCTGGTCTCGCGTCTCGCGTCTTGCGTCTCTCATCTGACCCGGCCCGTTCCCAGGTTCATGGCCTCTCTTGACCAGGTCGACGAGGTGGCCGCCACGTCGGCCGCCGCGCATCCCACCGCCGCACCAGCGTTACTTCATGAATCCTCTCTCGTCCTGCACCCATCCCCGCCTCATCACACAAACCTAACTCCATAGGGAACCAGAACTACCCGCCGGACGGACGCGCAGGGAAAGCGATTGTATAGCGTAGAGTCTGCGAGTGCTACCGTGACGGAGACCCGACCGGCGCTTCTAGCACCGCCAACACTTCGTCCACATCTCCACCATCGCCATGCGCGTCTCTACTTTTCGCCGGGTCCAGTCCACCAATAGCTGTGCCAGCTCCTCCTCGCGCTCGGCCTGCATCCACACTGCCTCGTCCGTGTCCAGCTGCTGCACTGCTGGTCCAGCGCGTGCTGCGCGCGACCCAGACACTGGTCCAGCTCCTGCTGCTCGGCCCTGTGCTCCCGCAGCACCTCGACCGACTGCTTGCCCCAAAACGTATCCCACCTCTGCTGCAGCATGGCGGGCACGCCTTGTCCTGCAGCGAGCGCTGCATCGACAGCACCTTGGCCTGGTATCGTCCGGCCCGAGCCAAAGCCTCTTCGCCAGCGAGGAGGAGGTGCACCAGGGCCGCCACCTGCTTCCCCACCTCGTCCGTTGCCCTTGCTTCGCCACGCAGCAGCGCGCCCATGCGCCGCAGTCCATCGGCCAAGTTGAACAGTGCGGGGCTCATCCCCCGCTCCATCCCGCCGAGCAACTGGATAGCTCCAGCCATCTCGTCATAGTCCTCCTCCAGGTCGTCGGGCGGGGGCAAGTCGAGGCCTGGAGCAAAGGGGTCCGGGGTATCGGAGAAAGGGAAGCGGTGGGCGGCGAGGTGGTTTCGTTCGCGCTGGAGAGCGCGCTGGGTTGTTGGAGGGTGCGACGAGTGGCGATCCACGCGTCGCGTTGGTGCTGGAGTTGTGGAATCGGGGCCGGTGCCGAGGGCCACTTCCACGCGGGTCGGGGGGGGGGAGAGAAGAGTCCAATGGGGCGCAAGGAAATCGAGCAGGGGGGGGAGAGCGCGCAAGGTGCGGGTGGCGGGCGAGGCGGTGAGGAAAAAAGGTTGAGCTCAGCTTGCCTCTCATGTACAAACGGATCGTCGAACCGCTGGCTGGAGAGGTGCTTGATCTGCCGTGCGGGCGGGAGTGGTGGCACGACCCGTCCGGGCTGGTGGCGGATGAGCTGGGCGTGGAGCGTGGCAAAGTCGCGATAACGGCGGTAGATGTGGCTGGAGCGTTCCAGCGCCGGAACGTCGGTCTGGCGCGCAAGCCCCGTCAGCTGGGCTGGACGCCGGGGGGGAAGGGGACGGGGCACGTACCTGGATGAGATGCCATACACGACAAAGGCGCCTTGGGCGTCTGTCTCCTGGCGTGTGTCGGTGATGCGGAGGCGGAGGGAGGGGGCCAGGGGGGCGGGCAGGGCGGAGGTCGAGGGCTGCTGCCACCACGCGTGGGGCGGGGGCGGGGCGGGGGGGCGCCGTCGTCGAGGTCGGCCTGCCATGGCGAGTCGTCCATGACGGGGGGGTGGGGGGGCAGCCGAGGCCGTGCTGAGACGGGGGCTGCCGATCCTCACGCTTGGGGGTGCTTCTGCGGACAGTACTTGTGCGCAGGTCAAGGCCTAAGGGCAGAGTGGCTGCGTGCGAATCGACGGAGCCAGTCTGAGTGGCCCCGTGACAAAATTAAGCGGCCAATGCGTCACGCGTGACCACCCCCCATCCATTACGTCATAGCCCCCCACTACGTACCGCCCGCGCCAGCCCCCTTGGCCTCCGCCATCCCCCCCCGTCCACACCCGCCCCCACCCCCACCCCCCCCCACCCAGCATGGCCGTCGCGGGCCTCCCCGTGCTCGCCGCCATCGCCGTCGGCCTCGTCATGTCCTTCGTCCAGAGCGTCGGCCTCACGCTCCAGCGCAAGTCCCATCTCCAACGACCGTCTCCCGCCCCAGCAGCGCCGCCCCGCCTCCCGCCGCCCACTCTGGCTCGCCGGCTTCTCCATCTTTATGCTGGCCAACCTCGCAGGCACCGTCTTCCAGATCGGCGCGCTGCCCATCGTCATGCTCGCCCCGCTGGGCGCCGTGTCGCTGCTGTACAATGCGTTTCTCGCGCGCATCCTGCTGGACGACATGCTCTCGCTCCAAATGGTCCTCGGCTCCCCCTCATCGCCCTGGGCGCCGGCACAGTGGGCTACTTTGGCGCGGTGCCCAGTCCGCCCATACCCTCCCCCAGCTCCTTGCCCTGTACGCGCGTCCGCCCTTTGTGGCGCTGGCGACGCTCTTGGCTGTGGCCTGGCAGCGGCCCTGCTCACGGCGCACCTGACCGAGTGGAAACTGCACCACCCGTTCCCGCGCCGTAAGCGCCGGCGCCGTCGCACCCACCACACCAACCGCCTCTCCACCCTCGCCGAGGTCAACGAGAACCCGTCGGGCATCACCACCCCGATCCTCACCGTCGCTGACGAGGCGGCGCGCCGGGGCTTGCCCACCGACCGTCTTGTGGCCGCTGCGCGCGAACAGGGGCTCTTGCCCCAACACCTTTCGTCCACACCCCTCCACCCCGCCGGTCGCGGGAGGCAGTACCGCTCTGCGCTGGCCGTGTTGCGCGTCAAGATGTCTGGTGGTGCGCCGGGCAGCAGCCGATGGGTACGGCACGTTGCCGCGCTCGGTCTGGATGTGCTCGAGGCGCGCCGGACGCGGCGCACGCGGCTGTGCTGGGTGTGCTGTATGCGGGGCGAGCGGGACCTTATCTGGAGTGTGCCTTTGCTGGCAAGACGGCGGTGGAGCTGCTGCTGGTTACTCTGGACGGGAGAGTCAGTTGCAGTTCTACCAGACGTGGGTGCTGGTGGTAACGTTGGGGGTGTGCGCTGCTACAGCTGTGGTACTTGAACAAGAGTCTGCGTTGGGCCGACCCGACGATCGTTTGTCCCCTTGCCTTTGCCTGTACAACTCGACGTCGATCCTGTTGGGTCTGGTGTACTTTGACCAAGTGGATGTGCTGACGGCGTGGGACCTGCGCATGGTGCTGCTGGGCACGGCTGCTGCTCGCCGGGGTCTGGCTCATCTCTCTGCACCGCCAATCCGCTGAAGATGCGCTGCTGGCACTCGACCCAGAAGAAGCTGCTGCGTTACTTTCGTCGCCTGCCTTTCACCTTGTTCCCCGTCGCTCGGGCATCGGGACCTGCCTCCACTCGACACGCAACCGGGACCCTCACCACCCGCCCCGGCCTCATCTGCTCCACCTCTACAATCGATCGAGCCGTACGTGGCTCGCGCGCGCCCGCGGCCCAAGCTGAGGCGACCAGCCCTACACCAACTTCTGGGACGGCGGATTCAGCATTGGTCTCTCGCCTTCGTCGCCAGGCTTTCAATTTGCGCATCGGAGCGGCCCAAGCCAAGCTCGTCCATTCCCCCTCTCCCACCTTCCCTTCCTTCCCCCCATCACCACATCCCCTCCTTCGCCTACCTTCTTCCCCGACCGCTCGCCCATACGAGCCAGGGGAAATGTACCCTGCGCTGTTTCCCTCTGCGCCAGCTGCTGCGCCAGCTGCTGCCGCCCGTCCTACCCGCCGAGGAAGAGAACAGTTCGGCATGGGGCGTGGAGTTACCTTCGCTCGACCCATCTCCTTCGAGCCGCCTGGCCGCGTCTTACCGCGGCCATGGTGGGACGGGGGGTGGTAGACTGGGGCCTGGGCCGTCTCTCGCTCTTCTTCCGTCCGAGGCTCTTCGCCCTTGCGCGAGCATGGGAGAGAGGCGAGCGGAGCGCGCATTTAACCTTTCCATTCTACCATCTCCACTATCCATTCTACCTCTCCATCTACCTCTCCACTCTACATCCCCCACCTCCAACCTCCACACATCCACTCACTCCACTTCACTCCACTCCACTCCACTCGCCTATCCGCTTCATCCTCTGCTGCGCATCGCTCCGCTCTCTTTTCTAACCCTCTGTTGTGTATCGTGTGATGGCAAGATGGATGGATAGTCAGATCTCAGATATCAGATCTTAGATCTCAGAGCAAACAGTTACACCTGGATCAACCGATCGTTCTCCCCTCTCGTGCGCGAGCCAGGTGCGGCGGCACATCCACCAACCTGCCACAACAGATGCGAGTTGAGGAAGTTCAGTGGACCTCGGCGGCGAATAAACGTAGGTTGCAGACGTAGCGTTCTTGCTCTTGCTCCTTGCTCTTGCTCATGCTCTTGCTCTGTGCTGGCACTTGCGCTGGCACTTGCTCGGTGGCCGACAGGGGTGTGGGTGGGGGACAGTGAGGTAGTGGCAGGGTAGACCAGTCCACGATTATGAATCAAGACAGTTTGACCTTCGTCCGATCGGAGGCGGTACATGGCATCTACCACTTCTGTCCCATCAGGGCGGAGGATGGGCAAGTCCGCTCCGCCAGGTAGGTCGACGGTACGCCCACGCGTTTCCAGAGGGGGATACGGCGTCCAACGACCACCTACGATGGGCCAAATTTCGGTCCGGTGGCCGTCCGAGGTGAGCCCCGAAGTGGGGAGGGAACGGCTGCTCCACCGCACTGCACGTCACGACCAAGTTCATCACTAACTTCAACGTAGGACGATCATGTTCTGCCCCGTCTCCCAGACGCTGCGGGCGCGAAAGCGCCCTAGCGCGCGGGGGACAGAGCCGCAAAGAAGGCTGTGACGCCACGCCCTCCTCCGGCTGCCCCGATAGGCACAACGACAGGGCACTGGGCTGAGGCTGGAGCTGAGGCTGAGGCTGAGACTGAGGCTGAGGCGGAGTCTGGAAGTGAGGCTGAAGCTCGGCTCAGATTCGGGCTGGGCAGAGGATCGGGAACGAAAAAGCGGTCGTCCTTACCGGTGCGAATCGACTGATCGAGCGGACGGGAGTGGCGCGCCCGGTCGAGCGGGATGGGCGGTAAGGGCTGGGCGCAGCGTGGGCGTGGCAAAGTCGCGCGAGACACGGTGGCAATGTGGGGTGTGGGTGTGGCTTCGTGCGAGAGAACCGAGGCCTCTCGACGGGCGAGAGGAGCTTGCGCGGCAACACTCCCGAGCTAGGCGGGGGCTTGCCATGGCCCGGCGGGAGAGCAGGGTGGGTGGAGCCAGCGTATGTGTGTGTGCGTGTGTCTGGGGCAGCGTCTGGGACTGCGTATGGAGTTGGAGGTGGGATGGGGTCGGGTCTCGCCTTTCTTGGACGGCGGCTGCAGCGGCGGCGGCGGCGGCGGCCGAGCCCGCCGCGTCTGGCCCTCATGCTCGCGGTCGTACTGGACCCTTCCAGTCGCCGTCCGAGTCGCTGTCGGATCGGCGGGCGCATGGGGAAGGGGCGAGAGGTCGGAGGAGAGGGAGGCGGTGTGGGCGGGGGCGAAGGCCGTGGGGCGCGGGAGGGCGTGCGCTTGGGGGGCGAGGGCGGGCCGGGCACACAAAGGGCGCGAGGCGCGGGTGCGGCGGGTGTGGGGGAGGAGGCTGCGCTGCTGAGGAGGAGGAGAGGTGTAGCCGTGCCCGACGGCGTCGATGCGTACTCGCTGGTCCACTCCATCGGCGACGGCAGCCAGCACAGCGGACACGGCGACGGCAGCGGCGAGCTGGGCGCGCGGGCTCTTCCCAACGTTCAACGCCACCGCCGAGGCAGAGTTCGAACGCGCACTCAGTATCACTATCTCACTGATCTCAGCACCGGCCTCAGCCTCACCCATCCTGATCTGAGATCTTATCGCCTCGCACGTCCGTGCCCTCTTCCGTTCCCACGGTCACGTGCCCCGCCCGCGTCAACCGCGTCACACCCGCCGCCCATTCGCGGCGTCTCGCGCAGCACACCTCGCCCACACGCACAACACCACCAACACCACCACCCAGCCACCACCACCAGCATGCGCACCTTCTCGCTCACTCGCGACGACAAGGAGAACGCAATCTCGCCTCTCCGACTCCCCGCCGCCGCGCAAGCTCTCCAAGCCAGCCCGCCCAAGCCCGCGCCCAAGCCCAAGTCCAAGACCCTTCCCCCCCGAAAGCCAAGCCGGCATCCAGCAAACGTGCGCCCAAGCCGGCCGCGTCCGCCGCTCGCAGTCCGCCCACGCGCAAGCGTCCTCTTCCCGACGCCGACCGAGACGCGTATTCAGAGGAGGACGGGGAGGGGCAGACGTCGGTGCCGGTCGAGGACGAGGATGAGGACGAGGACGAAGAAGAGGACCCAGATGCAGCCCAGTGGAAGACCAAGTTTGACCTGCTGGCACGGGAGAAAGAGGAGTTGCAAGCGCAGTTTGACCAGCTTTACGCGCTTCGTCACACCAAAGCTGAAGCGCTGCTGAAACAGCTCACCCAGGCTGCCGAGGAGCGGGACCGGCATGCACGCGAGACGATTGCTGAGCTGCGCAAGCAATTGGCGAATGGGTATGGGTCGCACAGTTCCTCCTCTCTCTCTTCTGCCCGACCTTCTACAGCAGCCGAAGGAGATCGTGCGGTCGACCCAGAGACGGGGGAGCCGCTCTCGGCGCACGAGGCAGTCCAGCTCCTGGAACTTGCGAGGCAAGATAAGCAGGAAGCACTCCAGGCACAAGAGGCGCTCGCTGTTGAAGTCCGGGAGACGCGCAAGTTGCTCGATGCGGAAGTGGCAAGTTCCAAAGCGCTTCTGTCACGATCGCGCGGCCCGGCGGCCGTGTCGGTGGCCAAGACCAAGACCGATGGGTCAGAGGAAGAGCGTGCGGTGCGACGACTGTACGAGGATTTGACGGGGATTGTGTTACGTTCGGTGGAACGTCTTGAAGAGGGAGGATCAACGTCCCCCCTCTCTCCTGGCGACGACGTTGACGCCAGCTCGCTGCGGTTCAAAGGTCTATTCGCCTCCAAGGGCTTCTTTTGTGCGTTTCCTTACCTCCCCCCCCGCCCCCCCGCCCCATCTTGTTCCGCATTTCGTTTTTCTCTCTCGTTTTTCTCCCCTGCAGGCTGCTAACCTGTGCTTCTGGTGTCAAACACAGCTATCGAATTGTCCTGCAATCTTTCCCTTCGGACACGAGTTCACCTCTTGGCAGACTTCGCTTCGTGCCCTCGCTTCGTCCCGAGAGGCACGAGGATGCCGAGTTGATCCAATGGCTCAAGCAGAATGGTGCGCCGTTCCTTACCAAGCCACTTTCGTTGGACGCGATACCGCCCCTCGCTTCCTCGCCCATTTCCTCAATGCCTACGACGCCCAAGACGAATAGTGAGTACTGGGTGGGATGGGACCGAAACACGGCGGGTCACACTGGTCGCCGTGACCGTCTGACCGTTGGACGGCACGGAGGGGCGGGTTGCATGTACTTTTTTTTTGTTATAGAAGAGATGGAATGTGCTTGATGCACGACGCCAATGTGAATACTGTAGTCCTGCTGGTGCAGGGACTGCCAGATGAACCCGAGTGTTTGCTGCCGGGTTGGCCAGGATAGGCCACTCCTATAGCGCCTAGGGAGGCGTTTAGATCCTGAAAAGGGAACAAGCGAGACTCCCCTGCAGTTCCATGATCATTCAATTGACGGGAACGTCAACGTTGGCGACACTGGTTCAAGCTTCAATCTTCAAGCTTCGACTCGTCATGCGTCACTTGAGCCGGAGAGAGTCTGAAGACCAGGAGGCAAACGACGCCATTGATATTGACCTGCGACCTCCTGGTTGGATATCGAGTACGAGTATCCAAATTGCGCCAGCCCCCTCTGTAACCGGTAACCCTACCTTTCAAATGTACTGGATGAGTTCAGCTAGGAGTTTGAAGTTTGAAATTGGATGGAGGCTGAGCGCTCACAGCCCCCCCGCCCCGCGGCAAAGCAAAGTTTGGCGCTCGCCACGCCCAGCACCAAGCTGATCAATTAAAATTGATGCCTTGGCCAGGTTGCTACTTTGGCAGCTTGATTGCTTTTGCTGCTTGGGGCTCGGGCCAGCGCTCGGTCCGTGGCCAGCAACCCACCAACCGAATCTGCCCATCTGCCCATGCCATCTGCCCATCGTATCAATGGCATCCATCGCACATCTCAGATCTCATTAACTCATTCGACATCTCTTCATTAATCATTGAGCTAATTGATCTCATCGATTTCATCGATCATCTCGCATCTCCGTCGAGGTGTTGCTGGCATGTTGCGACGGAGTACTGATTGTGAGTACGAGTGGACCGGGGAACGCCGTACGCGGTACGCAAGACACAGGACACAGGACACAGGACACAGGACACAGGACACAGGACACAGGACACAGGACACAGGACACAGGACACAGGACACAGGACACAGGACACAGGACGCAGGACGCAGGAAGCAAGACGCAATATGCGCCCCGCTGAACGGTCAAGTTGACCCAAATGGGCTGCTCGGGTTCATCTGTTGCTCTAAGCCACTCCTTTAGTGGGTATAGCTAGGAGCCCGACGGGGGAAAGGCCGGGTATCGAGTCATCGAGTCATCGCGTCACTAGCTTCACTGGTCATCCGGTTTCGGTTCGGATGGCTCAAATGTGCTACGAACGTGGACGAGCCTGCTGGGGCCTGATGATGCAGATGAAGCTGATGAAGTGCAGGCTTGATGCACAGACACCTTCTGCTACAGGCGTCGGGCCGAAGGATTAATGATTCCTCACTTGAAGTGCATCGTCCTTGCTTGGCTTTTGGTTTAGGGACGGAGATAAGCTGGTGCGCTTCCAGTATTCAGTACTCCGTCCCGTCTCTTGCTCCCTTGTTGCAAGAGAGAGATGGGGAACGTCAGGAAGCGTGAAGGTATGCTGGGGAGGGGAGAAGACCAAGAAACCAAGATCGAAACGCGGAGGAACGCACGTGTCTGTCGAGCAGGATGGTCACTAGGCCACTAGGGTCGTGGGTCACCGATCACCGGTCACGGTCACCCCACTGGTCAGTAGCGTCACTGCGATGGTTCTTGGCTCCCGCTTGCCTCAGCTCACGCTCACGGCTCACGATCCCGAAGCAAATTGAGGCGAGTTGGCAGGTACGGAATATATATAGACCCACCCCTGCTCTCCCCCGAGCGCGGGCGGCGCCAAACACACCCCACACCACACCACACACCAGACACCAGACACCACATCCTGTTAGTGATCATGCCACGTGTCGCCACCACCACCCAACTTCAACCCCAACGCCGGCGCCGACGCCGACGCCGACGCCAACCCCAGCCCGGCCGGGGCACGTCAAGCTCGGGGGCCGGGTGTGAGCCATCGATTGACCTAAGCAACAATCTTGCGGCGGTGGTGTACGGAGCGCAAGATATGCGAATTGAGAGCGAGCGGTGGTTTGCCTGGTGCGGGGGAAGCGTTGGTGCGGGTAGTGGTGCAAGGGATTTGCGGTACGGACGTGACGGCGTTCATGCGTGGAGCGGTGGGGGGACGAACGATCCAAGAGCCCATGACGTTGGGGCACGAATGTGCTGGGGAGCTAATTGGGTTACCTGATGGGGTGGAAGAGGTTCCTCAAGCGGATGGACGACCGAGTGCTCGGATCGGGGACCGCGTAGCGGTCAAACCAGGCATTCCGTGTTTGACGTGTCGCCAGTGTTCTGCCGGGCACATTAATCGGTGTGAAGCCGAACGGTACTTTGCCAAACCGCCTACGAACGGTAGCATGGCGCAGTACATTTGTGTGCGACAAGATGCGTTGGTGCGCTTGCCGGATACAGTAACCTGGACCACGGCCGGGTGCATGCAACCGCTTGCGATTGGGGTGCAAGTGGCACGGCGAGCGCAACTCAAGCCGTGTCAGACGGTCGCCATCTTTGGCTTGGGTCCAGTGGGCCAGATTGCCACGGCGATGGCCAAAGCCAATTGCGCCAAGACGATCGTGGCGATTGATGTGGACCCAACCCGGGTTGCCTGGACGCAAAACAAACCCCCTCACTTGCGTCCGGACCATGTATTTCTCAGTCCGTGGAACGCCGAGCGCTGGGCCGAACTCGCCATGTCTCGCCACAGGAAAAGTTGGCCGTGTGCCAAAAGCAGGCCCAGGACTGGCTCCGTCAGGCCGGCTTGCCCCATGGTGTGGATGTGGTGATTGAGGCGTCGGCCGCGGAAGCAGCCAGCATGCAGGGCATGGAAATGCTCGATTTTGGTGGGACCTACACCCACGTTGGCATTTCCAGCTTCCCGCTGTCGAGCATTTGCTGGTACCGCGTAACAGGACGCGAGTTGACGCTCCATGGGGTTCTGAGGTACGACCGCGGCTGCTTGAGGATGCACTGACCCTCTTGGAGCAAGGCAAGATTTCCGCCGACGACTTGGTAACCGACCATTACCTCCTGCCCCAGGCTGCCGAGGCCTTCCGTGCCGTCGCACAACACAAAGGAATCAAGACCTTGGTTTGGATGGACGAAATCCGGAACGATTGAACAATGCATATCCTCTGCCCATGCAACGCGCTACCCATAGCCTCATTGCAGGTAGCACACAGCATCGCGACGATAAAACTAGGCGCATGTCATTAGGGTGAGAGGGCGTGAGTGGCTGATGTGCATTCCATTAGGGTGAGAAGGGGTGAGGTGCATTTGATTAGGGTGAGAGGGAGTGAGAGGGTGCAACGGCGGGGGTATTGATACAAAAAGTGCATAAACGAGCACTGTGGATTCAAGCTTCAACAATAAACAGTACCCAGTACTGAAAACGTTTCAGCCGAGGCAAGGGGCCAAGCCCGACCAAAGCCAAAGCCAAAGCCAAAGTAAAGCAAAGCAAAGCAAAGCAAAGCCAAAGCAAATAAGGGTATAACGGCGGGTGTGATCGCTGATCCCGCACAGAGGGGTAATGGGGGGGGTTATCGGTTACATGTTACATCCCGCATCTCATCTTCTCATCAGTCGATCGAGCAGAGCATGGGGGCAGGGTGTGCTGGGAGAGGGAGGTGGGGAGGATGGGCGCAGGGGGAGAGAACCGGCCCGATCCGAGGAGGGTAGGCGATGGGGACTCCACTCGTCCCAGGCTGGAGCCGAAGGAAGCGGAACGGGATCGACGGCGGCAGGACCAGGGGCAGTGGAGGCGCGCAGGAGGATTGCCAGCTCCAATTTTTCCTCGTCCTGGTAGGGGGTTGAGAGCGGGAGGTGTCGGCACTTTTGTGGATCAGGCGAACAGCTAAGCGGCAAAGGCGAAGGAGATGGAGAAGGCGAAGTGAACGCATAAGCGTACGGGTAGACGTAGATGGAGGCACAAGTCCCGACCCCGACCCCGACCCAGACTCAGACGTATCCAAATGCGGAGGGACCGAGGATGGGGCCAGACGAAACGAAGGCTCGTACCGCGTGGGAGGGGAGGGCAGCAAGGCCAGCGTTAACCCCGACATTGACGTGGATGCCGACGTTGGCGCCGACAAAGCCGGGTGGGCTTCGATCGCTTTCCCCTTTCCCAGCGCCAGGGGGCGCAACTCGAACCCGTGCGCATCGGGAAGGGGCGGGGCAGTAGGTGCAGTAGGTGCAGTCAAGTCTGCCGAACCAACCAGGGGAGACGGGTGGGAAGCGGCAGCGCGCAACGTGGCCAAGACACGTTATCGTCCGTAGCAACGTGTGCCGTGGTAATGGACCCAGGCACAGGCAGAGGCACAGGCACCTGACCAGAAAGAGAATGAGGATCAGAAAGAGAATGAGGAAGAGGAGTCAAAGCCGAGCCCAAAGGTGGGGGGAGCAGCTGTGGCGACTTGACGTCCAGCGCCCCAACCTCACCCGCTTGCACCGGGTGAGCAAGCGGGACCGGAGCAGCGGTCGAATGGGAAGGGATGTAAGCGGGTGGAGAGAGGTCAGGGGCATCGTCACCGTCATCGGCGCCGGCACTGGCACCGGCATCGACGTCAACGTCAACGTCGGGGCCCCGCGTGTCGACAGCAGCGGCCAAAAGGGAAGGTGGACGTTCCCGCGCCCGTCGGGCTAGGGACAAGAGTCTCGACCTGGACTGGTGTGGGGCGGAAAGGTCGTATGGATACACTGTTGATCCGGACGCGGTCCTCTCGGGCTCGGTACGACGGCGAGAAAGGTCCACCCCCTCCGTGTCCTCTTGGAGCTGGCGCCACTCGGAAATTTGGGCCTTGAGCATGGTAATTTGGTTGAGAATGTACCTCTGTGCCAGGTCGCGCTCTTCCTGCGTAAGAGGAACTTCGTCCCGCGCGAATGCCCCGGCTGCAGTGGGCTGTGCGGGCGGCGGTCCGGTCGGCGCGGGCGTCAACACGATCGAGGGACGGGGGGGGGAAGTCATCGAGCCCACCGCTTCTTCCGGCGGATGATATGGCGAGGCGGCGTCCGGGTCCGAGTCGGAGCTTGGGGAAGATGAGTCGGAGGCGCAGGTGGAACAATTCCTCTGGTCCAAATCGGAACTGGCAGCATCGTCTTGGCCAGGCGATGGGGTTGGATGGATACCGTCGCCTGGAAGACACAGACGAGGCGGAGATGCGGGGGGCATCGGGGCTGTCGTGGAGCGAAGCAGAGACATGACCATCCTGCGATGAGGCGGCGCGGATACTGGGAGGGGAGCGAAGACGACGTTCGGAGGACGTGTGAGGGGAGCGCGTTTTGTTCCCGCGCCAGGCGAGACGGGGTGGAGTAGGGGTGGTGGCCAGGGAGCTGGCGGGGCACGCATTTCTCAGTCGATCCCATCGATGTGTCTTGCGTTGGATATGGTGCTGCATCTTCTCTTCTGCGCGCTGCATGCGAGTGCGGAGGACACGCTCTACCACCTCGGTCTCGGTCTCACCCGCTTCCATGGTGAGGGAACGGTCGCGGTCAAAGATGATCACCACGGCGCCAATAATGAGCAAAATGATGATGGCGAGAAAGAAGGAGGTGATAAAGACAGCCTTGCGCTGGTACCACGGCGTTCGTGCGCGGGGAATCCAGCCGGCCTGGTTGTCAGGTAAGCCGGAGGCGCTGGTCTGGAAGTGGGCGGTCTGGGTGACCCAATGGGTAGAGATGGCATACTAGGCATGGCAACGCGCGAGGGTCAGGATGGGCCAGACAGGGAAGGAAGCAAAGACGCACGGAAAGGCTATGGGAAGGCTGGGTGGAGGTGCTCGAGGTGGGGGCTGATGATGAGGTGAGCACGGGGGGGAGGGGAGAGGCGAGGGCGAAGGTGAATGCGCACAGCAGCCCCAGGGCGAGGAGGCATGAAGACAGGCGTCGTCGTGGCCGCATGGCCAGAGCGTGCCGGACGGAGGCAGGCCGTGAGTGGTGGTGGTGATGGTGGTGGTGGTGATGGTGGTTGTGATGGTGATCGGTGCCAATGGTGGGGGCCGGGCCGAGGGGCAGGCGAGGGCGAACTGCGAAGTGCGAGCATGCGGGGGGGGGCGAGAGCAGCTGAGGTAAGAGCAACCCTAGTGGCTTGGGGCGTTTACCTTGTTGTTGATTAATGATGGGCGCTGGGCAGGCAAGGGGCCACAGGATGTGCAGCGGTAGGGTTCTGTGGTAGGTACACTACCACAGTGCCTGGGGGGTGCGGCGCGCGTGCGGCCGAGGAGGGCGTGAGCGCGGGGTCACGTGGCGCGGGGAGAAGGCCGCGGCGAGTCGGGCGGCTGGGGCGGGCGGGGGAGAGGCGCCGGCTGGTCTCGGCTGTGGACGGCGCCGCACACCCACACTGGCGCGGTGCTGGCTGGGGTAATGGGGCGGGAGCGGGTCACGCGGTCGCGCTGCAGCGCTGCAGCAGCCTCGGCAGGTGTACGCAGAAGCACGCACTACGCAGGCCAACGTCCAGCCCAGGCGACCGATTCAAGCGGTGCTGGGCTGCAGTGTGGTGCGGGCGCTGCTGCTCGCACGTCACGTGGCGTGCAGCCACCAGGATGGGAGATCGATATTCGATTGGGTGATGCCTGGTGCCAGCTCCGAGCTCCGAGCGTCGGAGGCCGAGCCGAGGCTCACATTCTCAGTTGTCAGTCTCGCGTCCCACGCAGCCTCCCACTATCTCGGCCTTTTTTTCGGCCCAGCGCCAAGCCAGGCCCACGGGTTGCATGCTTACATCCACGCCCCCAGCCGCTACAAAAGCCGCCTCCCGCCCCTCCATCCCCACTCTGCCCCGCCCAATCCCCCCGCGCGACAGACGGCCACAGTCTGCCACATAGTCTGCTGCTGCGACACCCCCGGCGCCGCCTCTCTCGTGCCAGCCCACCATGCACGCCCCCCCTTCCCCGACGGCTCGCTCACCGCCACGGACGACGGCGATTGCGCCTCTGTCCGCGCCTGCGACGAGGACATTGAGCGCACCGCCGTCTACCTCCCGCAGCACGGCCAGCCCACCCCCCCACGGAGCTGACCAAAACCCTGTCGCTCGACGAGAAGGACAAGGCGTCGCTGGCGCTGCCCCCCGACGGCGAAAAGCCAGATCCCAACTTGGTCACCTGGGACTCGCCCGAAGAGAACCCGCGCAACTGGTCTTATCCGCGACGGTATCGGGTCGCGATGATTGTTGCCATGTATACCTTTCTCAGTCCCTTGGCCAGCTCGGCCATCGCGCCTGCCTTGCCCACGATTGCCAATACGTTTCATGTTCAGGACGGCACCCAGACCAACTTGCTAATGAGTCTCTTGTTCTTGCCTTTGCCTTTGGTGGGTACAATCCCCCCTGCCATGGCTCTTTTACTTGCCTCTTGGTGGTCCTGAATGAGTACTGACCCCCACCCTCTTCCTTTTCTGTTAGGCCCCATGCTTTGGTCCCCATTAAGTGAGATGTATGGCCGCAGGGTGGTGCTGCAAGGGACCAACGTCATCTTTCTCATCTTCAACATGGGCTGTGGCTTTGCGCAGACCAAAACGCAGTACTTGGTTCTCCGCTTCTTTACCGGGCTGTTTGGTTCGGCACCCTTGTCGATTGGCGGGGGCGTGATTGCAGATATGTTTGAGCCAGAGGACCGTGGGTCGGCCATGTCGTGGTACTCGCTCCCCGATGCTGGCGCCGTGTGTGGGCCCGATCATTGCCGGGTGGATGGTGGAGAAGAACGTGTCGTGGCGGTGGATCCATTGGCTATGGGCCTCCTTTGGCGCTGTGGTAGCCGCGATCGGGTACTCGATTGTAACGGAAACGTACCAGCCTCGGTTGCTGCAAGTGAAACGCGACCGTTTGGTACGTGAGACGGGCAACCAAGCCTTGTACACCATCTACACGTCCAAGACACTGAGTCGCAGCCAACGTTTGTCCAAAGCGCTCTTCCGTCCTATGATCATGCTTAGCACCGAGATCATTCTCATTCTCATTTCGTTGGCCATGATGCTGGTGTATGGGCTGATGTACTTGGTGCTCGCGACGTTTACCACCGTCTTTGAGGGCACGTACCACGAGTCGGTGGGCATTGCGGGCATCAACTATGTTTCTCTCGCATTGGGGTACACGGCCGGAGGTCAATTGGGGGGCCGGATGCTGGATCGGATATACCTCGCGCTGCGTGCGAGGAATAGAGGAAAGAGCATCCCGGAGCACAAGCTCCCTCTCACTGTGGGTGGGGTGTGCCTCATTGCTGGAATGCTCATCTACGGTTGGTCGGCAGAGAAAAAAGTGCACTGGATCGTGCCTAACATTGGCGCGGCGATATTTGGGTTTGGGAGTATCAACTCCTTTGGGTTTTATGAACGTACGTCTGGTTCTCTTCTCTTCTTGGTATGAAATGCTGGGCGGTACGACTAACGAGCGGTGACGGTCAACAACAGTACGTGATTGATAGCTACGGTGTCTTTGCCGCTTCGGGCATTGGGGCGCCGTATTTCTTCGGTCGATCGCTGGGTTTGCCTTCCCCCTGTTTGCCGATCAGCTGTACAATGCGCTTCACTATGGATGGGGCAACACCACTCTGGCCATGATCTATCTTGTGCTGGGCATTCCGTCCAGCCTGTTGTTTCTGCGCTACGGGCCGTACCTCCGCTCCAAGTCGCCCCACCAAGCGGGCCGCAAAGCGCTGTGAAAATGGACAAGACATCCATCGGATCCTGTGTCGCATGTTTGTGCGCGGAATAAAGGGACAATGTTGATTTGATTCTTTCCTTTCCTCCTTCGTGGTGCACCGATCACTTGGATCAAGCTTCAAGCTTCAATGATCGATCTGATCGTAACTGATCGCCTCCAAAAACGACAAGCAGCTTACATGTGACTGCGCCGTTTAATTCTTTTGTTCGCCAAGTTGACATTTTATCGTCTTTCGCCGCGCCTCATCTTTTTTTGGGCGGCCCAGGCCACTTATCGGCACTTCCATATTTTCCTCCTTACTTCATGCCAACCCCCGTCCCTTTCGCCCTCCCCATTCCCCATTCCCCTACCCCATGCCAACAGTATCCATACCACAGCAACTCGGTTCAAGGCTTGTTAATGTCATCCCAGTGGAGCCCAGGTAAATGCACCTGCAGGCCGTCGGACCCTGTATAGATCTCTCAAATCTCGCAGACGAGTGTAGTTGCTTGCCACGCGTTCCTCGGGCTCCGACGCCCGAACGAAATGCTCACTATACTGCACCCCCCATGCAACCGATTTCAGTCCACTGTACCGTCGGGCTCGTCTGAGTGTGCGAAAGGGACAATTAATTGGTGGATGAGCAGAGCACATTCTGCAGCCCGCTTCGCCTCTTGCGCTTGCGCTTGCGCGTTTCTGGCCGAAGCAAACACGGTATCCCGCCCCGGTAGGCAACATCCGGGGGGGGGGTATAGCATCGACAGCCCACAGGGTCGCAGAACTACTGGAACAACTAAGGAGGGGTTTCCCCGATGAGTAGAAACAACAGTGGACAGAGACAAAAGTCTTCATATATCGTAATCGCATCATAAATAAAAGGGTACACCATGATACTGTGGAAGAGGGAACGCAAGCAGGAACTAGAGTAAACAAAGCAACAGAAGAACCTTCTCTTCTCTGCCCATACATGTCGCAGCGAGATAAGGAACCGAACCGAACCGAACCGAAACACAAACAAAGAGCAGAGGATGACAACCGGACTGTCCATAGCTGCCAGGGGGGCCTTGGACGGCGTCCTGGACCGAACAAAACTCATTGGGGAGGGACGAAGGACGATGTGGATCCAGAGACCCAAAACATGGTACACGATCCGACGAATCCAACCAACTGAACAAGAACGAAGCGCGTCGATATAACGGACTGGGGTCCGTCGAACCAAAAGCAAGACAAATAAGGGGTAGAACGAGAGGACCGGCGGGGACGTGGGTGTGGGGGGGGGGGGGGGGGGGCACTTCACGTTACGCGGTATGCGATAACACAAAGTGCCCTATTGGTATACGAAGGGTACGCGGTCGCGGTCCGAAGAGGCGGGGGAGGAAGGGATGCGCGGAGGGTACGGGCTACACGTGCCGCCCTTACGACGGCGACGCGGGAGCGAGACCTTGGTCTCTCTTTCGTCAGGGGTAAAGGAGGAGACCGAGCAGGACACGGCAAGAAGCGGAGGCGAGGAGGACCAACACGTGCTTGTTGGCCAAGGGATAAAGTTAGTTCGACGCGGGGTGGGATGATGGGTGGGATGGGCGGGAAGGTGGAGGCGAACCCCATGGCGGAAGAGAGATGGGCGAGAATGGGCAGAAGGGATAGAAAGGGTAGAATGGGCAGAAGGGTAGAAGGGGCAGAAGGGGCGGAATAAGCAGAATGGGTAGAATGGGCAGAATGGGTAGGCAAGACAAGAGGCACGGACGAAACGTCCTCGAAGTGGGTAAAAGAGGATCAGAGTGGGAAGAAGTGTTAGGGGGGTTGAGGACAAGCCGGGTGACCGAGGCGTGGTTGGCGAGGAAAGGAGGCCAATTGACGTTGACAGTGGAAGAGGTGTTGTTTGTTGGTAGACCAACAGGCTCCGCCAATGGCTGCACCTGTAGCACGGTCCACGTGGGGCCCCAATCGACCGCACGACCACGAGGCGGACTGCCAGTGGGTAAAACGGGAACGGTGCGTTGCAGCGCGGGGGGCTCGAACAAAGGGTCGATCAGCGGCCCGGCGGCTGTTGTTGGATCGGAGAGAAGGGCGCCCCGCTGTGGGGTCCCAACGGCAAAAAGGGAAGCCTCGGGGGACCGATAGGCAATGGGGTCGTGGGCGGAGAGTGGTGCGTCATGTGGCTGGACGTCGGGGGTGGCGTGATGCATGTTAGGGGAAAGGGTATTCAGCTCGAGGGAGCGGTGCAGAGGACACGGGATCAACGTAGTCGGCAGCCAGGGGGGAGGGCGTGCGTTGGATGGGCGCAGCCGGTAGGGCAGAGGGAGATGTTGGGGGTTGAATGGTGACGGGGCACAAGGGTCTACTTTGGAGCGCACGGACGGGGGAGGGGACATTATCGGAGGGAGTCGAGCCAGGAGATGAGCAAGGAGACAAGGGGCAGGTGGCTGCGAATCTACCCCGGCCACAATGGCGAGACAAGAAAGAGAGTCGGCAGCAACCGTCCGACGAAGAAGGAACGACGGTGGTGGCGAGGAGAACAGGGGAGAAAAGGAAAACAAGAGGGGCTGATACGGATGTCACAAGACCCACAAGATGCTGAGAGTAGTTGTCTGAGCCAAAAGGCATCGGTGCTCCCCGTCGCTTAGTATTTCCGATTACCTCCCCCCGTTCCGAGAGGTAGCCGAAAGAGATGACATCGATGACATGATGATCGATGACATGATCACACATGCAGATGTGACGTGCGTGACATGTGACAATCTGTGACAGAGGACCCCCCTGAACGTACTGAGGGCTGAACCAAAACAGGCAAGTGCGGTTTATTATTGCGCGCCTTGTTGCCACAGCAAAGCCAAAACGGCTGGAATATGAAACAGCAGTAACATATCAGTCAAGTATGTTCCTCTTCCCCAGCTTGAGTATGTAGAAGACCAGAGAGAGCAGGCAGTTGATGCATGATGACGTATGGCATCGCACATGAGCGCATGAGCCACATCAGGGCTAGAGAATATTCCTCTGCCAACCGAATATCGGAAGGGATGAACCGGAGGGTTTCGGACTTTGGGCTACCTGCGCCACCAGTGTGGCGCCACTGTACTTTCGGTAGGCTACCCTCTTCTATCTCTGTGATATATGATGGCTTCAGCGCTTCAGCCCGTATCTCTGATGATCGATGATCGATGATCGATTATCGATTATCGTTGGATTTTCATCGATCATCATCTTGATTCGATGATTCAGGGAGAAGCCGATCCATAACATGTTCACAACGTTTACACGTTCAGCACACCTCGTTTAATTCAACCCCATCTTGTGTTGATTCGATGATTCAGGGAGAAGCCGATCCATAACATGTTCAAACGTTACACGTTCAGCACACCTCGTTAATTCAACCCCATCTTGGGTTACAAGATGGGGTTGAATTAAACCGGCTATTGAAGCTGTTGAAGAGTACTCAGTCCAAGTACACTCGGTACTCGAATTCCAAAACTCAGCTTGAACATGTGGCGCATGTTGTACGTGGCATGCACTTTCAACGTTCCACACTGCGTCGCCATCCCCCGCCACCGCGTACCCCACTGCGTCGGCAATCGATCTGAGAGAGAGATTTGGACGCGCTCCATGTAGCTTCGAGTCAACTTGAGTAGTTGGAGCAGGCACTCGGCACTCAAGCCACTCAGTGGAGCAAACACATACGGCTTGGTAGCAGCTCGTTGTTTTCCCCATGCCAAGCGTTGATGCATGATGAATGATGAATGATGCATGAAGCGTGACGGTAGTCACTTGTTGACTCTCAGATCTCAGACTGAGATCTCAGATCTCATTAAGCATTTCCCATTTCTCTTAAGCTTTACCCGGTTATCAAAAGGTAATTGAGTGGTTTTTGGCATCGACATCGGTGTACCGCCGCGCTATCTCCGCTCTCTGACATCTACTGGATTCGTTGGGGGTATCGGTTACCAGCTACTAGTTACCAGTTGACCTATACGTTATCGCTTCTCTTCTTGTACCAGCTCTCTCTCGTCGTATGCGAGGCTGCGTTTTATTGGCCTACGACCCTTGTTAACCCTTGTTATGGTGACCGCAGCAACCACCGCGCTCTCATCTGGTTGACCGTTATCGATTATCGAGGACAGATCGGGCTGGATCATCGATCCGGCTGGATCTCCATCAAACCCCGTTACTCCAAACCCTTCCGCATCCCGCCTCCTCCCTCCCCAGCCCAATGTCACATGTCACATGTCACATGTCACACGTCAAGCCCCCACATGTCACATGCTCAGCCTGAGGGCTCAGCAGCGCTGAGGCTAAGCGCGCCCCAGCTCACATGTCTCCGATCCCCCTCCCACCGCCTTTCGCACAGCTCAAAGAGCGCTGAGCCACCGTGCGCGCGCGTGCTTCGGACATCGATGTGCCAGTGTTTACTAACCGGTAACCCACAGTGGCCGCACCGCCACACTCACTTGTGTGGCGAACCCATCGACCTTCAGGCTTCAAGCTTCACTATAGCTTCAAGCCATGTCGCCCCACTCCATTATAGATTCTTTTAGGGATGTGACCCCCCTGCCCCCCTGCCCCCCCTGCCCCCTCCCTGCCGAGCTTGCACCGATCGAAATCAGTGTTGCTAGATGTACCTCTACCTAATGTGGCCCGGCCTGTATACTTGGTTGCTTAACGTTTAACGTTTAACGTTTAAAACCCTGTTCCCACATTAGTTGGGGGGTGTCACGGGCGGGCGCCGCCAGGGGGCCCGCCCTGGGGTTTTTTGGGGTACAATCCCTTAGGCGACGGTAGGTCGACTCACGGTAGTTTCGGGATTAGGCTGGTTGGTGTGTCCGAGCGGAGCTAGGGACGAGGAGAGGCCTTTGGTGGGGCGGCTGCACGTGTGGCAAGGCTGCGTCTGCGCCGGCTTGGGCCGTAGTAACGTGTCTGAAGCCTCCGGGACTTAGGGACGGGAGGAGGCAGAGGGGGACAAACACTGCCTCAACTGAGACTGGGAATCGCCGCGACCGAAGGAGGGCTCGCGCGATTGGACTGACGAAGGGCTGGAGGACGAGGCCGGAGGAGATGTCGGACGCTAACAAGAGGAGCTGCCTGTACTGGATCAATTGGCTGGAAAACGGGCAGGAGTCGGACAGGATAGGCGGGAAAGGGACGAACGTGGAGACGAGAGGATGACGAGAGTGGAAGGTGGGGGAAAAGATCCCCATCAACCAGGGGTACAGGCAGGATCAAAAGGGAAACGGATACAAGAGGGGGTGTAGAAAGGAAGACATGTCAAAGCGGGGTGGGTCGCCACAGGCGCGACCGAGAAAGGAAACGGAAACGGGGACGGGACGGCAGATGCCGCCACGGCACTGGAAGCTCGGTGGCCTTATTTAGGCCGGCCGACTTGGACTTGGGCGGGGGGCGACTATTGTCGCGCGGAGCATGGCCCTTCGGCCACGATACTTAATTTAGCCAACCATCATCACACTTGGTTGGCCTGCGGAGCACGCTCTACTGGGCATGTGCGGAGCAGGCGGGCCTTAGCTTGGGTCGGGCCATCTCGTGTCCGCCGCAGCCCGTGACAGGGGGGGGGGGGGGGGGTAGGGTCAGTGGTTGTCCTGCACGGTCGCTGTCGTTCGACCTACCTACCCCACCTTCCATCGCTCTGTATCCGCGCCCTTGATCGCCATTCATCATATCATCATCATCAGCAGCAGCATTCGCCGGGTCCGATCCCGCCTGCAGCTGCGCCTCCTTGGTATCCCCCTACCCCCGAGGGGGGGGGAAAGAAAACCAGCTCTGAGGTGTGCCGTAGGTAGTCGCGTCCGTGACACCCGCAACGCGTGGCCAGAGGGACGGCTGCGAGGAGGAAGAGGCGGTGGAGGATAGGCGTGTCTGCGCCTGTGGTTGCGCCTGTGATTGCGCCTGCACCTGAGCTTGTGCTTGGGCTTGGGCTTGTGCGTGTGCAGAAGCGGGGGGTAGCGAAGCGAGCGAACCAGTAGGATCGGGGGTACCTTGTCCCGTGCCTGGACCGAACGCGGCAAATCCAGAGGCAAGTAAGACGACCAAAACGCATCGTTGCGCGTCAGGCTGTCCGGGTTGGCGGGGACGGGGAGAGCAGCTGGGCAGGCTGGTGGGAGCGCCGGGTACAACGCAGTGGGGTCAGGAGGGGCTGAGATGGGCCAGGTGGTAGCAGGGTGTGCAGAGGGGCCGGGGGCAGAGCAGGGTCCAGGCCGGGTAGGGTAGAGGGCATACTGTTGTTTCCCCCGGGGCGGGAGGAAGCGGGCCCGAGGGGGCGGGGTGCACGGGTTGTGCGATGGGAGGGTTGGCAGCGGAGGTGGTAGGAGGCGGGGCGGCGGGATCGATGCCGTCCTCAT
The DNA here is from genome assembly GCA_003971905.1 of Moniliella sp. 'wahieum'. Taxonomy (NCBI): domain Eukaryota; kingdom Fungi; phylum Basidiomycota; class Moniliellomycetes; order Moniliellales; family Moniliellaceae; genus Moniliella; species Moniliella sp. 'wahieum'. The sequence goes on from RSEE01000012.1 coordinate 219,293, forward strand.
GGGCGGCGAGAACGGTTTTGAGAAAGGTGGCGTAGAGGTAAGGCGTGTGGGATTGGTTGACGGCAATCGTGGCCAAAAAGTGGCGAGGCGCAGGACCAAGTCGAGCAACTCGGCTGAGTTGGTGGTCTTGGCAAAGACGGGGCGGGCCAACTACGGGAGCAGAGAGGGGGTAAGCACAGCGAGTTAGTTACCTTGGAACACCAACGCGTCCTAGGCCCGGGCCAACGCACCTTGATCAAAAATACAGCTGCATACGCAATCATGAGGAACTGCGTGTCGGGCGCGTAGCGCAATTCGGGCCCTAGACTAGCGGCGCACTTGATGATTGACAAGGCAGCGCTTTTGCACAGAAAGTAGTCTAGTAGCCACAACAGAGACAGAGACGCAAACAAACGTTAGATGAAAAATGGGTAGCCGCAGGGCAGCACTACAGTAGGGCAACTCAACGTACACGTTAACATCTCAGTCTCGTTCTTCGATGGCTCATCCAAAAATCGTTGTAGGCCAAACGAGTTGAGCAACAATACTCCATAGTGGTACCGCAAAGGCCCGACCCGAACCAAAAAGTAAAGTGCCCGAGCAACCATTTGGGTTTCGGGCGGCGGTGTGCCCAGAGTGAAAGAGGGATCGTCTGTGTCCCGTCCCAGAATTCGTAGGATAGCCGATGCTGCCTTGCGGGCTGCTTCGTTGCTCTCAAGGGAAAAGAGCCGAGGGTATCGTTTGCGTCTAGCCCGCCCAAGGAGCCGGGAGGAAGGTCTTGGAACCCATTGGCAGTGTACACAGTCTGTGTTTCTGCTTCGCCCCCAGGTCGCCGCAAGTGGTACTGTTTCAGCAGATCTTCAAAGTGCCATACCTGTCGCCACTCGTCCAGCTGGCGATTGAAGACACGAAGAATTGATGCCAAGTCTGCCTCGCCTCCGAGTGAGGGTAAGTAGGATTGGAGAAACTCCATCTGCTTGGACTGGATCCGATGGAGTTCGGTCAGCCCAGCCACACCCACGTCCCATGGTTGGGAGAGATGTTGCATGCACCACGTCCGGACCGACCCAATTATTTTGTCTTCTCGTACCGTGTAGGACTTGCCCATGTGCGAGGCCATCATCCGGTCCACGATAAAGCAGCCCAACCAGGTCCGTTCGCGATTCAGCACGTCGCGTTCTTGGGTCAGCGCATCGTCCAAGGATGAGGAAGGGCGCGTTCCAGGTGGAAGAGGACGGTCGAGGTTGATATCAGTGGCCATGCGGATGGCCAAGCCCGAATGAAGCCACGTCATGTCCTGTTCAAAGCTTGTTGAAGTTTCGCCCCACAGAGAGAGGAGAGGAACGCTTGGGAAATCTCCATGCTCTTCCACCCATACTCAAGGGCCATGGTACGGCACCGCCTCACGTACTCCTGTGCCTTGCTGTACAGATCGGGGCGCTGGGAATAAAACTTGGAGCCAATCATGGCAATCACCGCCAGCAAGAAAGGGGAGCGAGAGCGGACAAAGTTGGGTGTGTGCAGCTGGGATCGAGGACCGCAGCAAAGTGATTGCACGTGGCGAAAATGCGGAACAAGTCTGTCAATTCGTCCAGGGTTACTACCCCATCGTCCAGCAGCGTCGGCGGTAGCTCATGTTCAATGATGAGTTTGCGCACCGGAAGCTGCTCGATAAACCCGGGGCAAAAGTAACTGCGATTTGCCACGCCCAGCGGTACAGAATGCTGGGAGGATGTGGCAGCTCGGCCTCGGGGGTGATCTTACCTGCGCTGCCATCCCTCCTGGGAAGGGACAGAACCAGGTTCGGTGGGCTTTGGCAAAGCGCTTAAGCTGGCTTCAGCCAAGAGGCTCAGTGGATTCAACCCTTGGTCGTCCACCAGCTGTAACGATGGCTTGAGCGGATTCCATCAACCTTGGTAGGCGAGGCGGACAAATGTTCATATGCACGCATGATTGGCTTCCTCGATGATTCGAGAGAGTCGGCAGCGGATTTGCCATTGTCACTCTGGGTGGGAGAAAATGTGAAATGGGGCTGGTTGCTGCTTGGCCGGGCGGGGGGTCCATGGAGCAGGAAGGATTGTTGGGTCCCAGGGCCAGGCGAGGCTGAGCCAGCTTGAGGATTGGGTGTAGCAGCGGAATGCTGCCGCAGGGAAGCCTGAGATGATCCAGTTTGCGCGCTTATTCGACGTGATGGCGAGCAATAGGCTCGGGCGGTCCGGAACGAGAGATTTGATTGGAGGGTGACGCTTCGTAGGCAAAGGTGGCGGCGGTGGGGAAGTGGAGTGCTTGTATGGTGGGGGGTCGGTGGCAAAAATCCCGTTCCACCCGGTTTGGGGTCGATGGACCGGAGCACCTTGGCCAACGTGTGTTCCATCTCTCTGCAGCGATGCTGCCATGGCCTCGACCTGTTTGGCCTTGGACCCTTTGCGAACACGAGTCGGCACCTGGAACACGCACTCCGTTTCTGATGCCCTACAGCGTGCACAGGGAGGGCCCTTGTCAATGCCTGTGCAACGCATTTTGAGCCGGCGGCAGGCGGTGCATGCTGCTGGGCCCCGGCGGCGCTTGGATTTTGGGACGGGAGAAGCACGGCTCGCTGGGGTGGCGTTGACGGCAGAGGGTGATTGTCTGCCCTCACCACTGGTGTCGGCGCGGCAGGGTCGTCTCCAGGAGGCGAGGAAGCGGGTGGAGCGGGGGGCGAGGTGGAGGCAACGCGTTTGCGGGGGAGGCGGTGGTGGTGGATGTCCTGGTGCGGCTGATGCGGGTACTCCTCTGCTGTGGTGGAGGGCTGTGGCGTTCGAGGGAGGCATCCGAGTTGCTTGCGCCGCTGTCGCTGCCGTCGTCGTCGCTGGCATTGGGGTGGGGCAAAACATACGATGGGCCGCTGGGTTGACAGGAGGCGCTGGAGGCTGCGGATTCGGCATGGCCAGCACACGGGCGAGGCTGCGAGGGATGGAGACGAGGATGGAGATGCAGATGGAGATGCAGATGGGGATGGAGATGGGATGGAGATCAGGACGGGATAGGCGTGGATCGACTGGTTGAGAGAGCCTCGCTGTTAACACGCTAACGTTTTGCGTCTCTCGGCCGAAACGCCGATTGAAGCAATTGGCCCCGGTGAAATGTTCAGTGTTGTGTCACGGCGGTCAAGGGCCAGCTCCTGAAGCTTAGTAAGTCAAATAGTTCCAATCGTCAATCATTGTCGATTATCCTCGATGGTCCAACGGCTATGATGTGACGCTCTCATGTACTTGTGATCCGTCAAGACCCGGGTTCGACTCCCGGTCGGGGAATCCTTTTTTCTTACGACCAATCCATCCTCTTGTAGGGGCTTAATAAGCCTTAGCTTCCGCAGCTCATGTGCAATGCACTACGCCATCAATGGCCTGCTCTCTGGTCTTTAACACTTGTGCAACTTCGTTGCGTCGCCAGTGATGTAGCGCACCATGGAATGCGCCAGACAGTTCAGAAAGGAAGAGTGGAGTTCCCCAGGCGAATTTACCGCTGTCGATACATTTTTCCATTATGTTGGACCCGCACTGTGTGTATGGTAACATTAGGCTGTCCTTTCATGTCTACAGGCTGTGTCGATAATCGGCTTTCGCTGGAAACCCCGGGAAAGGTGGTGGTGGGTCCACATACCCGCCCCCGCATGTTAACCAAAAAGGTTTACTACTAGTCACTCCGCATGCCAGTGTGCAATGCCAGTATGCGGTGCGTACGAGATGTTGCATTGAATGTTTTGTGAACGAGGCGCACAGCCGAAAAGGAGCGTGAGTAAGAGAGGTGGGCAGTTGATCAGCGAAGATTGTCGCCAGGACGAACCCGATCAGCCATGATCAACGACACGTGGGAGGATAATAAGGTATAGAGAGCAAGAAAAGGCTTGCAGTTGCAAGCGGGGGAGATGGGTAGAGGTTGGGGAGGGGGGGTTCAAAAGTGAAGGTGGGAGAGGAGGTACACACTCGAGAGGAAAAAGTACGGATTGGGCCGAAGGAGAGTGGAGAGCCCGAGAGGGTAGAAAAATGCAATGTGGTCGCCCAGCGTTCTCCACCATGGCATTCTCACGTCGTAGAAGGGAGGGGGATGGGGAGCAAAGGGGTAAATGTGGGTGTGGTAAGTGTCATGCGTTTGGGAGCTTCATGGGGCCGACGAAGGGGAGACCGTCCGGTGGGCCCTCGACTCGCCTGGACCGATTTCAAACGGGCGGCGCACGAGGATCGCCATGCTCGACAGCCCTTTCGAGCCAAAGGGTGGCCATGGTCAGATCAACGTCGGTGCCCACGCCAGCCTGGCAAAAGTAGCCCATTGCGTACTCGGCTTTGGCCAGGTTCTGTTCCGCGGCCTTTTTGGCCCAGAGATATGCCTCGGTATCGGACTGGGGCAGGATACCTGGCACACCCACCATGTACCAGGCCGTCAGGCAAAGCACGCTTCGGCATGATCCTGTTGAGCTGCAATGTTGTACATGTGCACGCTCAACCCCCCATCCACCGGACAGCCCATCCGACCATACTCGTAATTTTTCCCCATGAGGTAGGCAGACGGGGCGAACCCGAGCTGGGCAGCGCGGGTCAAGAGGTTGCATGCGTAGGTTGGATCGGTAAATACCACGCCTTCGATGCCTCGGTTGTGCAGCAGCCCTAGCTCATGCAACGCGCGCGGCCATTCAGGCGTGGCGGCTTGGGCGGACAATTTGAGGTACTTGACGCCCTGCCGGGAATTCTTGGTTCGTCCCAACTCGCCATTGAGTTCGGCCATGCCTAGGCGGTAGAGCGCACCAGGGTGGCCGGCGGCAGCGGCCTTACGGAGCCATTTGAATGCCTTGCTGGTATCTTTCAGACAGCCCCAGCCTTGCTCAAAGCACCGTCCTACCTTGAAGGAAGCGTCGGCATGGCCATGTTTGGCGGCTAGGACGTAGAGTGCATGCGCCTGGACCATCTGTGGCTTGTTGTCCGGATGCCCCACTCCTGCCGCCAAGCATTCGGCCAGGTAGAATTGAGCTGCGACATGACCTCGGTCAGCAATCTTGCGCAGCAACTCCATGGCCCCCCGAACGAGGTGGTGGTGCTCGCCAATCGGCAGGTCATCTCGTACTTGCGCGGCCTCCAAGATGAAAATGGCCAGCTCATACACAGATTGAGGATCCTCCACTTTGCTCGCATTGCGAAGATAGAGTTCCAGGGTCTGGCTGTGCGAGAGAAGTCGAGGTTGTCGCCAAGATGAAGATGGGTGTTATCAAACTTGGCTGCGCTCGAAGCGCTAGGGGAGAGAACGGCAACAGAGCGCCGGGAGCCAGCCGAGTAGTTGCCAAACCTATCCGTTGGATGGGACCAAGCGGATCCGCGCACACTCTTACGTCGGTCGCTGGGGGAGGAGAGGGAAGATCTAGATGCGGAAGAAGCATCATGAGAGGGTGCCAGGTGAACAGGGGATACCTTGCCTTTCCCAGCTGCCAAGGCCTTTGTCGTAGGCACTCGATTCTCATCCTCGGAGCCAGGCATCAAACCCGTATCGGATGGCAAAGCAATTGAGCTTGCTGTACCGTACCTTACTTTTGGACCGAGTGTGGACGGTGAAATAAACCTGATCCGATTCAGCCATACTAGACCGTGGGAGCGCTGCAAGAGAAGGGGGGCTCCAGCTGATGAGGCCGTCATGCTCCCCCGTCTGGACGGATTGGTGGCACTTTCTGCATCGGTCGATCTGTGCGACAAGGGGATACTGTGCTGTTGACGCTTAGGCGCCGACTGAGCCCGCTGAGCAAAGACGAGGCACGCTTAGAGTAGCGTTGGCCGAGCCTGTAGCTGGATGGAGGAGGCGGAGGGTCAGCTCTCGAGAAGCCCCCAGGACCTTGTTGTCTTCCCCAGCGGGGGGGTCCAGTGGTACCTTTGCCTGCCAGACTGGCGCTGCTCAGGCTGCCGGCGCGGGAGGTGAAGGTGGTAGCCGTGGTCGAAGGCGGAAGTCCGGTCGAAGGCGGAAGTCCGGTCGAGCCGGAGTGCCAGAACGAATCGGTGGAACCATAGCGGGAGTTCCAAGGGTAAGAACTAGGTGGGCTAGTTTTGGAGATGGCTGGGGAAGAAGATGTTGAGTCCATGGCGTCTATACCACAGCGGTGACCAAGCCGTAGAGTGGAAGAGCTGCGGTACTAGGAATAAGAAAGAGGTTAGAGGAGCAGGCGGTGGTGGTAGTGGTGGTGGTACAGGAGGGGAAGGCAAGTCAACCTGTGGCTTTTTGCAATTATCTGAAAGACGTGAGGCCGTGTGGTTTGATGGAGCTGTGGGGCGGGTGGAGTCAGAGAAAAGCAATATGTACCCCCTTCAACCCTAAACCCCTTTATGCTATGCTAGAGACTGCTAGAGGCTTGGCCGACTTTGATCGAAGCCTGGTGCATGATGCATGATGCATGATGCATGGTGGTAAGTGCAGCACGCTCAGTACGTCAGTACACTCAGTTGAGTCGATGAGAAACCCTGGCGGTAAATCGGTTTAGAGCCAGGTACGTGACAGTATTGCAAACGAGACATAGTAGTACGGTACTAGCTGCAGAGATATAGTATTAGGCCTGCGTCACGACGATCCACATTATAGGGACCACAGGCTGTTGACCACCAGTGGTCTAGAGCCCATCGGCCTTCAGTGACACGTGGCCCGATCCACACAGTGCACCGGGGCAGTGAGTTCCGACCCTTCCACGGGTCTCCACTGGCCTCCAGGCCAGGAGCCTATCAAGGCCCATAGCTCTAGCTCTCCTTAGCTCTTGAATGCCATCTCCATCGACCATCGCCAGCATCGCTAGCTAGGCCTGTGACAGAGCTACAATCTGAAGCACCCCACTGGCGCAAAGGATCAATACTCAGCACCACCATCGGCGCCCACCGTCACCACCCCACCCCAACGCCACCATCGGCACCACACACCAACCAATTCAAAAAAAAACAAAGGAAAAATCAGCCACCATGCCCCCCGAACTGGAAGAAAACACCCCTCCTCCCGAAGTCTCTGTCATCGAAGAGGCGCAGACATCGACGAACCGACCACCACCCCTGTCTCCGACCCGACCTGGCAACAGGCCCTCACCCCGTCAGAGACAACCTCCGCAAGCACCCGCGCGTTCAAGCCCACCAGCGCTGACAATCTCCGCTCCACATGCCGCTCGTTCGCTACGGATGCACACACGGCGGCGTATGGACCGAAGAGCAAGAAAACACCGGGCGGAAAGGAAAATTGGATCTACACGCTCACCCTCGCGTTGGAGAAATATGTATTGGCCGTTGAATTCACGAAGCCGCAAAACACCCGTGAGGCCCTTGCATCCGCGAGTGAGGACATGGCCGAGCTTCGCCACGCTGAGAAACGCGCGTCAAAAGAGATCGAGCGTACCAACGCGACGCGCAAGGACGCCTTCCGCGACCCACCGAATATGTGCTCTGGGAGCCCTCCATCCTCAACATCCTGGACCGCATCCACCCCGCCGCGAAGGACATCGTTCGCTCCGGTCCATCGTCACCACACTACGACTCGTCCCTCGATCTACGCCTCCAGAACCTTCTGTTGGTCCCACCTCCCGAACGACGTTCAATCTGCCATTATTGCACAGGACAACGTTGACACGTCAGCTGACTTGCTCCGTGCCCTGCGAAACAATACGGTACGGTCGACTGCAAGACGTATCATGAATTGTCCAGTCGCTTTCACCACTGCTACCAAAACCGGCGCAGCGGAGCGCGTTCCTATCTGAAATGGGGACGCTCCGCAACCGGATCAGCGCAACCACACCGATGTCGGACGAGCAATTCCGCCGTATCCTCGTCGGGGCCCTCCGCGACCCTGGTGACCGTCGCCGCCTAGAGCACATGACTCTGGCGGAGACAATGCAAGACGTGGAGAGAATCCCAGCGGACCCAGAGTACAGAATTCCGTACCGGGGCCGTCACCCCCGGACCGCCAACTCGGGCGCTGGCAAACACGACAGCGCGGGATCCCAGCAGCATAGCGGGGGTCCTCCTGCCGGTGCATCTCCCCGTAGCGGGGGTGCTCTTGCGAGAAAGCCGTCCGGCCACACCGGGGTTCCTTCGAACAACAAATGGCACCGCAACAGCTCCGCGCGAGCGCACATTGCCACCGAAGACGACGTCTCCGAAGGGGAGACCCTGTCTGTGGACCTTGCCCTATCTGACAAATAGGAACTCGCGGGCAACCAGGACATCCAGTCTCGTCACGACTCGGGCGCGGATCCTAGCATCTGGAAGGATCTCAGGGTATTCAAAACCCTCAAGCCCAGCAACCGCTCAATCGAAATCGCTGATGGAAAACATATTAAAGCCAGTGGACGCGGAACATGTAGCATCGGTATCAAGTGTACCGACGGCAAATGTATCCATGTAGACCTACCCGGCAGTCTATACGTCCCCGGCATAGCAAGCAATCTCACGAGCGTAGCGCAAATAAGTGACGCAGGCCACGCATCCTGGTTCGCCCCCCACCGAAAAGGTATCTGGTTAAATGACAAGCATGGCAAATATCACCAAATCGCGGATTCCTCATACAAGCTGAACATCGTCCCGAAACCGACACCCACAAACGAACACGCGGCCAAAGCTGCCGTCGCCACCCAACACACCGCAGCCAACACCATCGAGCACGTCATGTACGTTCACCAACAGTACAACCACGCCGCGCTAGACCTACTCCCGACACTAACCGCCAACGCGCGAGCGAGCCTCCGCGTCAGCCCTGCCCAAATCCGACGCATCCGCCCCTTCTGGCATTGTCCCACCTGCACAAAAGCTCTGGCCAAAGCGCCCAGCCACCCTTCGCGCCACGGCCGCCGCATTTCGGAACGTCCTTTCGAAGTACTGCACGCCGACGTAGTCGACCTCCCTCGCATCACTGGCATGGGACATGGATACGCCCTGGTCGCGGTTGATGACTGGAGCCGTTACACCTTCGCTGTTCCCCTAAAGACGAAAGGACAAGCCACGGCGGAGCTGAAAAAACTCATCACCCGCGAGCAACGCATCGGAAAGGACCGTCTGCTTCGCATCTTGAAGACAGACAATGCCCCCGAGCTCACCAGCGCACTCCGTCCGTTCCTTGAATCCGAAGGTATCACGACGGAAACCACCATACCAGGCCAAAGTCAATCAAATGGGGTGGCCGAGCGAGCCATCCAGGCAATCACCACACGCGCGCGCCAACTCATCATCGCCTCGGGCCTCCCGACATCAAACTGGTGGCAGGATGCCTTGCTGGCAGGGTGCTGGACGCACAACCTCATGCCACCGACATCTCCACGCCAGGGCACACAATCTCGGGCTGAGCTGTACAAGGGGTCACCCCCACCGCTGCCAATGCACGCCTTCGGATCCTTGGCGTACCTTCACCTGGCCCAGGACCAACGTGACCATAAGCTCAGTCCGCGGGCTGTCGAAGCCATGCTCGTCGGGTACGACGCAGGTCGAGGTACAAAGGGTTGGCGCTGGGCTGTGTACGACCCGTCCATGGGCACGTTCCGATCCCAATGGGCAAAACCATACAAGTGGACCCAGCGCCAATACCACGAGGTTTTCCCCGACCGCTTTCCGCCTGACGTATCTCGCTTCCCCGCTCAACCCCTGCCTGACAGAACTATGACTGACACTGAAACCAAAAAGGGAGAAGAAAAAATGAACAAAATTGAAGTTGCAAATCCCAACACACCACCGAGAATCAACACTGATACTGACGCGACCATCGCAAGACAAAACGACACCCATCCAACCACCCCCACCACCAGACGGTACCCCGCCCGGACCCACCAGCGCCGTTTTGACCTTGACTGGGCACAGCTCCCCGTAGCGGACGACCCTCATGATGGTGACTTCCACGCACACGCTGCCGCGCTGCCTCCGGTTCCCCTCCCTGACGGTAGTCGTAGTCCTGCGATCGGCCTACGCTTCCCACTGCCCGACACTGCCCTGCCCGCGTACAGCGACGGTCTCCATCCGCCTGAATACAAGGCGATGATCGCCCTTAGCGAGCCAGGGCCGCACGAGCGCATCCAGCTCACCAAGGACGGAGTACCTGTTGCACCCAAGACAATGAAGGGCCTCCAATCACACCCCTCATTCGAACCAGTGCTGGAGGCGATGCGCACGGAAATCGACACCCTAGCCCGCTACGGCACATTCGAAGTCGTCACGCCCCCTCCAGACGCGCAGCTGCTGATTGGTCTATGGCGCATCAACACCAAAACGGACGCGGACGGAAATTTCCTACGCTACCGAGCCCGTCTCGTTGCCGGGGGCCACCAGCAGGATGCTGACACATGGGGACAAACATTCGCCCCTGCCGTGCGCACTCCTGCCATCCTCAGCCTTATCGCCCTTGCTGGAAAGTTCGGCCTCCACCTCTTCACTGCTGATGTGCACTCTGCCTATTTGAACGCTCCCCTCACGGAAAAAGTGTACCTCCGCCCACCCCCATTCTTTCCCGAGGAAAAAGGCAAGGTCTGGCGTCTCCGGAAAAGCCTATATGGCCTCCACCAATCCGGCGCAAACTGGGCGGTATTCATCCGTGACTTGCTCCGCGGAGACATGGGTTTTGTACAATCTCTGGCTGAGCCGTGCTTGTTCATCCGACCCCGTAAAGGCGACACGGTCCTCCTTGCCGTGCACACCGACGATCTTCTCATCGCCTGCACGTCTCACGCACGCTACGATTCCTTCCTCACTGAGATCAACACCCATATCGAGGTGCGGGGAAACGGCCCCCTACACTACCATCTTGGCTGCCAGTACGACACCATAAACGGGAAACTGTACCTTAGCCAGCCAAAATTCATTGAGGAATCCATTGCCAAACATGAGGTTCCGCCACCCCTGGTTATGGGCCTCCCCCACCCCAGCAAGATGATCCCCGCGCGCACCGACCCCGAACCGCCCGCACTGCCCGCCGAGAGACGCGACTATCAAGCCAAAGTAGGATCTGGGCTGTGGGCTGCCCGCATGTGCCGCCCTGATGCGCTGTTCGGCATCTCAGCTCTAAGCCGAGCAACTGCCGATCCCTCCAAGGCCCACCGCGCTGCGGCAACAAACTTCCTCCGCTACCTCTACGGTACCAAGGGCTACGGTCTCCGACTAACACCCGAGCCTAACGCACCCGCTCTCGCGCTATACACGGATGCCGACCTGGCTGGAGACCCTGACCAATGGCGTTCCACGTCGGGATGCCTGCTTTTCGTCTACGGGGTTCCAGTGTCCTGGAGGAGCGTGCGTCAACCCAAGAGCGTCACCAACACTGCTGCGGCCGAATATACGGCGGGATATGAGGGCCTCATTGATGCGAACTACGTTAAAAACATCTTACTGGAGCTCGGTGCCATCACCTCAGACGAGCCCATACACTGGTACTGCGACAACATGGCGGCACTTGCCTTGGCCGAAAAAGTGGGCAGCACGGGCAAACTACGTGAGCTGAACATCCGGTACCACAACGTACGCCAGCATGTCGACTCGGGCGAAGTCAAAATCGCGCACATTGCTGGAAACGAGAACCCGGCCGACATCCTCACCAAACCAGCCACTAAGGTCTCACTCCTGGCCAACTTGCCTCGCCTCAAGCTTGAGGACGTTACAACCTTCCATCGTGCCACTGAGACCTCTGGCCAGCGGGGGTGTTGACCACCAGTGGTCTAGAGCCCATCGGCCTTCAGTGACACGTGGCCCGATCCACACAGTGCACCGGGGCAGTGAGTTCCGACCCTTCCACGGGTTTCCACTGGCCTCCAGGCCAGGAGCCTATCAAGGCCCATAGCTCTAGCTCTCCTTAGCTCTTGAATGCCATCTCCATCGACCATCGCCAGCATCGCTAGCTAGGCCTGTGACACAGGCCTCCGAACACGAGGTGGGGCCGGTACTTGGGGTGCTGTGACGCTCACACGCACCCGTGTAGCAGAAACGCCGACTCGTAAGGGGGTGCAGCAGCAGAAAAGGGAAGCGGTATAAGCAGGTTATAACCGGCTGGTACTCTCGTTGCGCGCGTTATTGCCGGTTAGGGCGATTATACCATGGTAACAGACCGGTAACAGGTATCTCAAACGGCGCCACCGACTTCCGCGGGTCCTGCTTTGCTCGCAACCATCCCGTGCCCCACACCTCTCACGCGGAGGAGTGAGCTAGTGGCTATACTGGGGACGATGATCGATGAGCGATGATCTCGATGATCAGGCTATGAGCGCCTGAGCGCCTGAGCTCCGTACATCCGCGCTGCACTGCCTCCGGCAAGGGTGTCGTCCATGTCATGATGCACCATGCAATACTTCCTCAGTACGTCGCCGAGGGGGGCGGGCGTCGGAGATGTGTGTAGGTAAGTGCACGCGTCCGCACTGGCATCAGCTGTGGCTGCTGTGGCAGGTGTGCGCAACGCCCCGCGTATGTTGATCGCGCGCGCTTGGCAGCCAGCGCCCAACCCAGCATCGGCCAGGGCGGGTGGGTTGTAGGGCAGACAGACAGCGCACGCGCTCACGCGCTACAGACGCTGAAGCGCTGAAGGGCTTGAAGCTTCAAGCCAGCTACGATCTACGAGAGGCGCACGCGCGGATGAGATCTCATCTGAGATCTCTGACATGGTGGGGCTGAAACCAAAGTCGCATGTGGCACCTACGTAGACCGCAAGAAAGGCCCCGCTCCCGTGCAGGGCCCATGGCACCATAGTGCGCACAATGCCCCGCCACTAAACGTTTCAGTCGTCACGTGGACAGAGCTCTCACGTGACCTCTCTTGACCCTGCTCCCATCGCCTCTCTTTGCCCACACCGCATTGGTCTCGCCGTGTGTGCTCGGCATAATGCATAACAAGAGGAAACGGCGGCGGAAGAACGCCAATCCTACGGGCTACCAGGCCGTGGCAACAATAGGAGCGCTTGATGGATCCGAGACGAAGATGAAGAAGGTGGAGGGAACCACACCTGGCGCCTTTTGAAGCATGGCGTCATGTGGAGAGAGGACGAGAGTAGCCAAAAATGTGCGAGATATACTTTCCCGAAGATGGTACATGGGTGAGGAGTGATATCCTCAGTCGTCTCAGGCACGGCGGTTGAAAAACAACTGAATCAGCTGCGTTTGAGCAAGTGAATAGCAGGACGATGGCCAAAAGTACTAGAGTCGCATCCTCAATCCGTTCTTCTTTTCTCTTAGCCCATCATGATGACGTGCGAGAGGGTGCAAAGCCATCAAGAAAGGGGCGGATACTAGTCCACACTATGCTCATCCTACCCGCTCGCGCTCCACCCTAACCGGTGGCTAGGGTCAGAGGCTCTCTAATATTGATGAGACCTGGAGTCCTGATGGTCCTCCAGGGAGATGCAACGCACTAGTGATGGTATCGGTGATGGTGGTTGAAGCCAACCTGCAACACCTATACTACAAAGGTGCTCCAAGCTACCACAGTCGCCCCGCAGGCTAGGCTAGGCTGCGGAACAAGGAAAACAGAAGCGAGAAGATTATATTGGAAGAAACCTAGGCCTACTGAGGAGGGATTGTGAAGGGATCTTGACCAAACACACGAGCCACCCCGCGGCTCAACACCTACCTGCTGGTCACGCCGTTGGGTTTTGATGGGGTGGGCTCGAGCTGTCAACAGCAAACGTCGATTATGCGAGTTTAGATCTTAGGGGGCGAAACGGTAGCATGGCTTTGTCACTGGACCGCAAAGAGAAGCCTAAGAGATTCACAATTTACAAACATTGATATAAAGCCTCTTTGGCTCAATGGTAAGGCGTCGCACTCGTAATGCGAAGATTAGTCGTTCGATTCGGCTAGGAGGCAATTTTTTGCTGTTTTATTTATTCGGGTGTAGTGTCTTATTGCAACCTAGGTCGAAGCAATCTCTCTGCACTCTCAAAGTGAAGCAACAACTATCAACCTTTAGCAGGCTTTAGCCTGGCCGTCTAGTCCAAAACTGAACAAGTGTTGCCATTGTAAATGTTTTGTACTGTGTGGATAATATGACCGACAGCGCTGCACTTCAGCACAGCAAAAAACCCCGCCCTTAGGCCTTAACCCTTATCCCCGGTTTTCGCCACCCCACACACCCGGTACCCATTATGTGACGACACGCAGCTATGGCTTGCGCTGCATCAGCGCCGTGCCCGCTTGGTAATTCTGTCCTCTTGAGACGTTTGCGCAGCAACCTCTATTATAATATTGCGTGACATTGTCCCGACCCTACACTTCTTCGTCTCCGCCAATTGGCCGAGACAGATGGACCCAACACCGAATTCGACTCCTAGGTCTTACGCCTCTCGGTCGCCCGCGCGCATTTTTGCGTTACTCTTCTGTGGTGGGGCGTGGGGCCCCACACTTTTTTCCGAGGTCCGTGGTGTACCCCTTGCGCTCACGTTCAGATTTGAGAGGGGCAGAGGGCGGAGACGGGGGGGTTATAAGTTTCGGGGAGGGAGAGGGGGGGCGATCTCAGATCTCATCTCTATACCCCTTTTATTATTTGCCCTGGCACCAAACCTTGTTTGCGCACAACCATATTATTGCGCACGTCCATTGCGCACGGCCCTCTTTCCCACCAACACGTCAACCACACCCGAACGGTGCACTTTTCTTCCGCCTCACATCGGCGCACGGAGAGCGATCAGATCTTAGATCTGAGAGAGGGTACGTGGGGTGGTATATAATACCTACGCGTTACACCTTATTAGTATAGCAAGGGTGTTGCGCTGTTTTGTCCCCATCAGATGTCAACACCTCGGTGACTAATAATGTAGTGAGAGTATATTGGTCCCTGTGCGCTGGCCGCCATCGGCGCACGCGACGGGGACGATACGCAGGGGTGTTGGTCCCTTGAGGAGATGAGTCTCTGCTTGGTATATTGAGAAAGACAAAAATTATCTGTATGAAGAGACAATGTCATCACAGCTTAGAGCAGAGGTGATGATATTATGTGCGTTTGACGTGATCGATGATCCCCCGGGATCTGCTCTCAATCCGCTCTTGAATCTCTCTGCTCTTGAAGTGGCAAACGAAACAACAAAGGATACACAACACCAGATTTTCTGGATTTTCTATACTGTTGGAGGTCTCGGCGCGTCCACATTTTCAAAAAGAGAAAGGATGCTGAAGAGATGAGTTCGACGTTGATCGATGAAGAGAGGAGAGGAGAGAAGAGAGGTCGAAAGGTTTTATTCAGTGATGAAGTTCATCGACTTATATAGTAGTCACTAGTCCCGTGTCCCGCCATGCACCGTGGAAGAACCCATTTTTTGACGTATGGCGTGCGGCACACATATACGTGCCCGTTTCGATGGGCACATTTGCCATGCGATGGCGAAACGGAGGACCATCGCGTCCTAGCCGTAGTATGAGGTTCGCGGGCACCGAAGGTCTATGCACTTCCACCAGCGCACCATTGTAACGCGTATAGCGCACGGGGACCATCAGGAAGGAGAGATTGTGGGCAAAGGGTAACTTGCCACCTGGACCGATGATGCATGAGAGACAAAAAAGGGTACTTCACGCGTCACGGCGAAAGAGGAACGAACGTTGGATGGAGTGTGGGGAGCGGTGCTTGTTTGCCTTGTCCCATATGCATAAGCAGTAAACGTGTTGAGCCGATGGGCCGATGACGAGTTACTATTAGTTACTGGCTTTGCTAGGTAGCATGCCAAGCCCACCACCCGGCCTGCTGAATACACAGTGGCCGGGTGGCGTGCCTGCCCCCGCATACTAGAGGGTGCGGGGGAGGGCACTGGGGCACTCTGGCACTAGGGGGGGCACGGATTTATTTGGCCGAGCTAGGCACGCGCCATCATCGACCAGCACGCATCATGCATTGCTGCGCCTTTTCTGCTGCGGCTCTCCTATAGCGTGGCCTGTGGCAAAAACACTGGCCGCAGCCCCGAGTGGTGCACAGGCCATGGAGGTGCATCGGCCCAGAAGAAGAGCGCCCATCCCCCGGTTTATCCCCGCCTGCCTCTCATCCACCCCCTCTCGTCCGCGTCACCGCTCCCCCAAACCCGCACCGACGCGGTCAGGCAGGTTATTCTTTTCCGAGGGGATGACTGTGATGCACAGCGCCTCAAGCAACCGATGATGTGCGGGGTCGCAATCCAATACCCAGCCCACCCCCATATACGCTGGGCACAGGGTCCTGTCGCCCAACCGCCGATCTGCATGCTCAGAAGACGCCTCTTTTCACCCTCTCTTTATATACCCCCCCGCTCCGGCGCTCTTTCTTGTCGCCCTATACCGCCATCTGTCCACTGGCCGCGCCAGCACCCGTCCCGCTCCTCTGCCTTCTTTCTCTCGGGATCGCCCTCAGCTCAGGCCTCACTTCGCTTGATTGTTGAGCACCATGAACGGGCGTAGTAGCTTGCAGACGTTGCCGGCCGAAGTGCTGCTGCAGATTGTTACCTCTCCTCCATTCTGGGCCGCAAGACCTGGCCGTTTAAGCCAAACCTGCAAGGGTACGTTTTACGCCGCTCCTCTCTCCCGCCGCTACCTCCTTCATGTCCCGATCCTCCTACCCACCCTGTCGTCTTTACTAACCATCCGCAACCATGGATACCTCTCACTCTCTACATCTATACCTTTATTCGTATTCCACCTTCCTTTTTCCCTCTTGGACACCTGATGGCCAGTGTTGCATGGCTTGCTCTGCGACCCGCTCATTTGGCATGCACAAGCACAACGTGCACGCCTTGTCCCGTTGCACACCAAGGTCAACCACGAACTTCCCCGTATGCTTTTTGGACGTGCGCCGCCGCCCCTCACTTGGGCTCACCTCGTGGTCCAAGCCGAGCTATTGGAGCACCAATTCGGATGGACGATTCATGGGGAACCGAGACGGTCGCGGGCCAACATTCCTCTTGCTCACGCCTGCCTTGCCTCGGTGTCGCTGGCGTGGGGCGACGAGGTGCTGGCGCTGGCACCGGACCAGAGGGGCGTGTTGGTATGGCGGACCGATCGACGGCGGCGGGTGGTGTTGGTAGACGAAGACAGTGGGAGGGCGCTGTGGTCCTATGCGCCCTCGCGGTGGACTGAGCCGTCGTCCGGGGTGCACACTTCGTTGGGTGCGGTGGTGCGCGGAGACTGGGCCGTGCTCGGATGGGAATGTACGTGTGTCCCGTGTCCTTCTTGGGAGAAATTCGAGAGGGGCGCACGTCACTTGTCACATTAAGTGTACTGAGGATACTGATCATCTTGTTGTCGTTTTGCACAACAGGGGTGGACTTCCCGGCTCAGCGGAACGAACGCTGGCTGTCGATTCATCACGCCGAGCACGGTGGTACGGCGGCAAGTCGTAATGGAACGGGAAGCCAGTTTACATGGAAGTTCGATGTCGAGTTACCTTTGACCAAACAAGTTCCCCAGCTGTCACTCGACTTGCCTTGGCTTTACATTCTGTACGCTCCCCCCACGCCCGAAGTTATACTTTTTGCTGGCTTGCTGTGGTTTGCACGCTACTAACTTTCCTGGCGATTTCCTGCCGTGCCCTTAGCGACGCCGGGCGCCACGTTCTTTCCCGTGTGAACCTTGAAACAGGGGAAACCACACAGTGTGCAATTTCGCTTCCTCTTGCTCTTCCTGTGCCACACCTGGCACCCACGGTGACCCCGCTGAACGGGCAGCCTCGAGCATCCGGGCTGACCCAGCACCTGCTCCCCAACGACGGCCCGCTTTCTCTTTGTCCCACGTCGGACGGAAGAGACTATGCGATTGTAGACCTGCAGCACGGCTCTGTCGTCCCGTCCTTGGTACACGTACTAAGCACCTACGATCTCCCGAGTTTACCGGTTCGCGTTGGTGGTCCTACTCCACCCCATGATCAACTGGATTCCAAGTGCTCCCAAGCCAGGCCTGGGGCCAAGGTACGTTGCGTATAATGTCACATGGCACACCTCAGTCGCGTGTTGGAGCCGAGAGCGGAGACTGATTCAATGGGTGGGTTTTCTGGCATGCGTTGCGTTGCGTTGCGTTTGTGTGTGGTGATGTTTGCGGGAACCTTTTGCATGGGACAGTTCCGGATCAGCCTGTCGGCCCAGCTGCGCACGTTGTCCCTCTGCGCCGCGACCCACACCCTGATTCTGCACATTCACACTGAGGGGGAAGGGGACCAGCTGGTTCTGATTGGTGCGTACCCGGCCCTACCCGTCCGTTCTTTCCCTTGGCGTCGAGTTCGTGCTTCTCGCCCGTTGTAGGCACAGCTGAAGCGCCCAACGAGGAGAGAGTGCGGGGGACAGGACACCTACCCCCTCATTGGCCTTGCGCGCATGAGGACGCGTGGATGGGACACTTGGCTCTGCCCGAAGCGCCGTTCCGTTCCTGCTTGCCTCTTGTTATCTCTCCGACGGTAGGTCGGGCATTTGTCTTCCTGCCCTCTCAGCGGACAAAGCGACGATAGGCCAAGCGTTTGTGATCGATTGGAAGTATGCCCAGCCGAACGGCCAACAGAGCCAAGCCGTGCGCGTTACTGCGCTTTCGATCGGGCCTTTGGCTCCAGCTCAGCTGCCATCGGCGAGCCAGAACCATGGAGCGCGGCACGACGCAGTCGGAGTGCCGATGCGTTCTCCCCGTCGGGCCAGAAGCGGGAAACGGCGATGGTTGCGTGTGCTATGGGGCCGACCGGGGCGAGCCTGGTCCTGGACCCGGCACAAGAATTGGGAGGGAGGACGGGAAGACAGATGAGCCGGACAACCAACAGGCCATCGCCGTGCCAAGTGCGGTTGACTTGGTCCTGGCGCCTTGGGGGAGGAGGGAGGGAGGTGACCGACCAGAGGGCGCTGGAGCGTAGATACGAACATGGCAGAAGAAACTATATCTGATGGTTTTTGCAATCAAGAGCGCGATCTCTCAGCGCTCCCACTTGTGAGGGGAGGGAGGAAGGTAGTGCGAGTGGGTTATGCTGGAGGAGTAGAAACGCGTCAGGTAGGGCCGGAGATAAGCGCCAAGGTCCATGTCGGCTACGATGGGAGAGGGGGATGGAGATGATGGAGGATGGATGATGGCTGGCGCGTGGGCGAGGGGCTGCGATGGCCGATGGCGTAGCGAGCAAGGCAGTGCCGAGGGGCGACGCGTTGCGGATTGGCGTGGGATGGGCGAGGGGCGGGTATGCGTGCTGGGGCGTGCTGGTGCTGCTGTGCGCCGCCGGCCGAGACGCGTCGCGGGTCGCCGCCGAACGCGCGTCGGAGGCAGGCAGGGGGGCAGTGGTGGAAACTGTGTGTCCACGCGCTGGCGACCGGGCGTCGGAGGACGCGTGATGGACGTGATGGGTGCTGCACACTGGCCTGGTGCGGCCGGGCGGCGTCCGCAGCGTGTTTGGTGGCCGAAGCGCGGCTGGTTTTAAGGCGCGTCGCGTGCCAGCCATGCCTTTTCCTTCCTCCTCCCACCACCACCCGCTCCCCCATCTCATCCGGGCACCCACCTTCCTCGCCCCGCCCCTCCCTCGCTGCTGCCCCGACGCACGATGCTTTACGTGTACAAGCGCGGTGTGTACCCTTCCCATCTCTTGCGTTCGCTGCCGCGCACTCGCTTTCCATCCCGGCGGCCTGCTGACGCGCCCCCTCCCCCTCCAGACGGCCGCAAGGAGTCGGTCAAGTTCGACAAGGTCACCGCCCGCATTAGCAAGCTGTGCTACGGCCTCGATGCCAATTACGTCGACCCCATCGAGATTACCCGGCGCGTCATCGAGGGCATCTACGACGGCGTGACCACTGTCGAACTGGACAACCTCGCCGCCGAGACGGCCGCGTACAAGACCACGACCCACCCCGACTATGCTGTCTTGGCTGCGCGCATTGCGATTTCCAACCTGCACAGGAGACCAAGAAGCACTTTAGCGCGGTTATCCAAGACCTCTATGAGTACATCAACCCCAAGACCGGCAAGCGCTCGCCCATGATCTCTGACGAGACCTACCAAGCCGTGATGGCCAACAAGGACCAGCTCGACGGCGCCATCATCTTTGAGCGTGACTTTCACTACAACTTTTTTGGATTCAAGACGCTCGAGCGCTCGTACCTTCTCCGCATCAATGGCAAGGTCGCCGAGCGGCCGCAACATATGCTGATGCGCGTCGCCGTCGGCATCCACGGCACCGACATTGATGCAGCGATCGAGACGTACAATCTCATGTCTCAGCGCTACTTTACCCATGCTTCCCTACCCTTTTCAATGCCGGCACGCCGCATCCCCAGATGGCCTCCTGTTTCCTCGTGGCGATGAAGGACGACTCGATTGAGGGAATTTACGACACGCTCAAGACGTGCGCCATGATCTCCAAGACGGCTGCGGGATTGGGTTGCACATCCATAACATTCGTGGTACCGGATCGTACATTGCCGGCACCAATGGCGTCAGCAACGGTATTGTGCCCATGCTTCGTGTGTTTAACAACACTGCTCGCTACGTCGACCAAGGTGGCAACAAACGTCCTGGCGCGTTTGCCATCTATGCTGAACCCTGGCACTCGGACATTTTCGAGTTTGTCGAGCTGCGCAAGACGCATGGTAAGGAAGATTCCGTGCGCGCGAGCTTTTCTACGCACTTTGGATCCCCGACTTGTTCATGAAGCGCGTCCAGGCCAATGGGGAGTGGTCACTGATGTGCCCGAACGAGTGCCCTGGGTTGTCGGATGTGTATGGAGACGAGTTTGAAGCATTGTACGAGCGGTACGAGCGCGAGGGCCGGGCCAAGCGGACAGTCAAGGCACAAAAGCTGTGGTATGCCATTCTGGAGGCCCAGACCGAGACGGCAATCCGTTTATGCTCTACAAGGACGCAGCCAACCGCAAGTCCAACCAGAAGAACCTCGGCACCATCAAGAGCTCCAACTCTGCACGGAGATTATGGAGTACAGCGCGCCCGACGAAGTGGCCGTGTGCAACCTCGCTTCCATTGCGCTTCCTACGTTTATCGATCAGGAGACCAAGACGTACGATTTTGCCAAGTTGCACGAGGTGTCCAAGGTTCTTACCTCCAACCTAAACAAGATCATCGATGGCAACTACTACCCCGTCGAGGAGGCCAGGCGGTCCAAATGCGCCACCGGCCGATAGGGATTGGAGTGCAAGGTCTGGCCGATGCGTTCCAGATCCGGGGATGCCGTTTGACAGTCCGAGGCACGCAAGCTCAACGTGGACATTTTCGAAACGATCTACCATGCCGCCTTGGAACGTTCGAGCGAGATTGCGGCCGAGCTAGGGCCGTACGAGACGTATGCTGGCTCCCCGGTCTCGCAGGGCGAACTGCAGTATGACATGTGGGGTGTCCACTCCGTCGAAGCGGTGGGACTGGGCCGGTTTGAAGGCCAAGATTGCGCAACACGGTGTGCGCAACTCGCTCTTGCTGGCACCTATGCCCACTGCCTCGACCTCCCAAATCCTCGGGTTCAACGAATGCTTTGAGCCGTACACGTCCAACATTTACTCACGTCGTGTGTTGGCGGGCGACTTTCAGGTGGTCAACCCGTGGCTGCTGCGGCAGCTCGTCGAGGCTGGCTTGTGGGATGAGACGATGAAGAACCGGATCATTGCGCATGGCGGCTCGATCCAAGGCGTGGATGGCATCCCGGCTCACATCAAGGCCTTGTACAAGACAGTGTGGGAAATCTCGCAAAAGGCCATTATCGATATGGCAGCAGACCGGGGCGCGTTCATTTGCCAATCGCAAAGCATGAACTTGCACTTGCAAGCACCTACTTTTGGCCAGCTCACTTCGATGCATTTTACGCATGGAAAAAGGGACTCAAGACCGGAGCCTATTACCTCCGCACCGCCCGGCCGCCAACGCGATCCAGTTCACGGTGAGCCAAGAAGAACAGAACTTGGCCAAGGCCAAGGCCAAGGAGAAGAACGGGCGGCCCAAAAGGCCAAGCAGGCGGCTCAGAAGAGTGTTGCGGATGTGGCCAAGCTCGGCGACGATGCGACGGGCGGGCTGGCGAGTGTAGCCGCTGCGCCTGCCCGGCGCCAGAAGCACCGTTGAACGCCAGTGAGGACCCGAGTCAGGACCCCGGCTTCCTTGCTGCGCTGGCACGGCAGAAGCAGCGCCAACTCGAGGCGGAGAAGTTGGCGTGCAGCTTGGAGAACCCGGGCGCATGCACCATGTGCTCGGGCTAAGCCGCTCGGCTGAGAGTCTCTGCGGTAGCGTCAGCCTGAGCGTTCAGGCTGCGCCGACTTGGTGCTGCAGTGGCTGTGTGGCACGCCGCAGGAAATGGGGAGGTGCGGGGATGCGTACTCCGATCCCCCCGTCGTCCGACGTGCCCGCTGTTCTCTCGCCTGTGTTTCTGTTTATTTTGTTTTGCCCCGTTCCATAGCCGCTGCTTTGCTTGTATTCGATCGCCCCTTCTCTTTTGCTGGTGCCGTGCAGATCGATAGACGTGCCCGACGAGGCTGAGAGTGGCAGGCTGTGGTTGAGGGTTGGATGTGGAGGCCTGAGGGCTGCGTGCGTGACTCGTCAGAGACTATTAGTGCTGGTGATAGGTGACTGAAGACGCGGTGAAATCCGAGGCGCGACGCGAAATTTAAATGACGGAAGGACGCGTCCAAAACACGTCGCGCTGAGCCACGGCGTGTGGCGGCGGGCGGAAGCATGGCGGCAGGGACGAGTGACGAGTGACCGGTGACCCGTGAGCATTCGTGGACAGCCAGCCCACCCTCCACTGGCAAAAAAATAGATGCTGCGGCCTCCACCCCCCCCCCACCCCCCGCTCGCCATCCCCATGGCCGATGTGTACGAGCTGGCACGCGCCGCTCTGGAGCGTCCCCGCGAGGTCGCGCTCTACAGCCGCCTCGTCACCAACACCCTCCGCCGCCTTCGCACGCACCGCAGCACCGACCCCAACCCCAACCCCGACGCTTTCCTCCACCTCTTTTGCCACCACAGCATCTTTGCCGACTGCGCTGCGTTGGATTCCGTGTCGTCGCACCCATCCAGCGACACGGAGAAGCAGGAAATGCCGCCATACGCCGTCATCCAGTCTGCCATGCTCCGTATCTTTTCGTTCAAGGACAAGGAGGAGACGCTCGAGTGGATCCGGATGCTGTGGCAGTGCATCTTTGCTTGTCCGCACTGCTACCGCGGCTACCTATCCGGACGCAGCTTGCTCTACACTTCGTGCGTTCTTTTGCCCCTTGTCCTCCCCCCCCCCCCCCCCTTTCTGGCATGCTGACCTCCCCATACCATTGACCATGGCAGGCTGTCCAAGACGTATCCAGCCAAAAACATTGGTGACCTCCTCAACTTTATCGATCGCTCGGAACAGGTCGCCATCCTTGCCCGTCTTGTCGCAGCTGGGGTACTGGAGCCCGTGATTGACGTTGAGGCGGAAGCGGCGAGCAAGCAGTACCGCCCTCGGACTCGCCACCCCCTCCACCCCTCGGCCAAGCCTTGAGCTCCGCCGAGGCGTTGGCGTTGTGCCAGATGCTGGGTGTGCCCGCGGCCAGCGAACTGCGGCATGCTCTTGCCCTCCTGTTGGAAGCGGACCCAGATGCGCATGTACTCCCTGCATCGCATGTAGCCTGCGCGCCGGGCTTGGTTGCTCTACTGGCTGATGCCAACCCTGTGCTGCAACGCTGGGCCGAACAGTGCCTGAAACAGCTTCCTCTTCCGCCCAAGCTCCAGCTCCATTCCCATCCCAAAGCGCAACCCACATCCTCTCCGCCCACCTCGGACATTCCCTTGGACTTGGACGATCCGGACGCATGGCAAGAAGGTGGCGACACGCTTCGCTGGCAACAGACCTTTCGACCTTGGTCCGAATCACTTTCGGACCCTACAACGCTACTGGAGCACAAGGTGGCTCTGTGGCATCATCTTACTCTCCTCCTCTCTCGCGCCTACGGCAGTGGTGCGATTGGCCGTTCCTCTCTTTTTCCCGGCTACTCTGCAATGCCTCAGTGACTCGGCGCTCTACTTTCCCGATGTGCTTCAGACCTACACCCTTACCCTCCAGCAGCTCGGCCCCAGCGTCTGGTCCGACCGCAACGACGATCCCGAGTACCCTTCTGTCGTGCTTTCTTCCCTGCTGGACAACCGTCAGCTCACTGCGCTGCTCCAACAGTCCGGCAAGGAACCTTGGACATGGGCCTGGGCATCCGCTCACCTCCACTCTCTCCCACCGGGCCAAACCCAGTTTGCTACCGCGATCAAGACGTTGGCCCAGTGGATCTTTGAAGCCATGCAGCTTCCCTCCATTTCGGACCCACTCAAGACCTGGGCCATCGAGCATGGCTCGGACTTGTTCTTGGCCTGCTTCGCCACCTCCGCTTCGGATCCTTCCGCTCGCCAAGGCCAAGGGCACCAAGAAGAATCGGCAGCGGTCGCACAGGCCTTGACTTTGCACGCCTCTGCTTGGTCTCTGTCGGGTTGCATGGCCGTCTTCCCAATGCCACAACTCACGTTGCCTTGAGCAGTACCGCGAGCCAGTCGTGTCGCCACCTCTTGTCTCGCCTTTTGCTGTTTGATGCGTGCCAGGTTCGCGACGCCGCCGTCCTGGACCTGGCCAAGATCCTCCAAGCCCACCTGAGCAAATGGAAACGCCGTCCCAAGCTCAAGTCCACCCCGGACCAAGTTGATGCATCCGGCAAGGTGACCAAGTCATCCAAGGAGATTGTCGCGGAGGCAGCCAAGGCACTGATGCGCTGCGGCACAGCAAACTTACCCCCAACCACATGTAACAAGAAGCGTATGGGAAGCATGTTACGCTGCGGTCCACACACCTTCTGCTGCCAGGGCTGCCTTTGCTCTGTTGGCCCCACCTCTCTGTGCAGTAGCGGCCATCATGGAGCCCACGCCGACCTGCTCAACTTTACCCAAGGAGAGGCAGATTATGACCCCGCCGAGTTCCACACGTACAAAGTGGTCGTTCGTCGCTCCATTCGTGCCATCAGCCAAGCTCTGGACGATATGCGTGGACCGACACAAGAATTGCTGCAGGAACTGGCCACAGGTTTGTCGGAATCGGATCTGAACTTACTGTGCGCACAACACGCAGGCCTTGGTCCAACTCAACCTGAGCCCGGAAGTGTCGACGCACATTGGGGCCCAGAACATGGTGCGGGCAGGATTTGAAGATGTGGCGGAGCGGAGCGACTGTTTTCGGGCGCTCTTTGTGCTGAGTCCTGCCGATGCGTTGAGTGGACTGGAACGTTCCTGATATCCTTTGTGGATGTGGCGGATCGGTCGATGGAGGCCAACAAGCTTGCCGAATGGACGGTACGCAGCTTGGCGGACATTCTCGACGTCTTGACCAACATCCGGGACGGTCTGTTGCGTCCTGGCACACCCCACTCCCTCCTGTCCGACCCAGCGACCAAGGCGATCGTTTCGCGCCATCTGCCTCAAACTGGACCCTGATGGCCCGGTCACTGGCTGTGATCTTTGAGCGCACAGCACTTTGGTCCCAGCTGCTCAACCGAGAGGCCATGGTAGTTTGGTTCCGCGACGTGAACTTGTTTGCCATTGAGATGGTCCAGCAATTGCAGACGATCCAAGATGCCGCCGCGCTCAGCCTTCCTGCCTTATCCCCCGATCAATTCGCGCTCGCCATGGTCTCGCCCCTGCAAAAGGCCGTTCAATGGCTTCGGCTCAACGACAGCGAAATCATGCACGAGACACTCTCCTTTGTCCAACAGGCTGCTCATCTTTTCTCCCGACCTGCCCTTGCCGGCATCCGCGAAGGCCGGATGCTTCATTGGGTCAATGGCCAGATGGCCGTCAAGGACGCAAGCAAGCGCTTCACTCTCCTCACGATCGATCAACTTGCTGCACTCAAGTATCAGATCGATGTGGGTCGTGTGCCAGAACGTGTGGAACCGGAGCAAGAGGAGGAAGAGGAGGAAGACAATAGTGTGCAGCTCATCTCGGCTCCCGAAGCGAAACGCAAACGGGCAGAGGTCGTTGCGCCTACCAAAACCAGCTCTGTGACCTCCAATCAAACTCAAAAGACGTCCAAGACGTCAGTTGGTGGGACAAGGCAGTGAGTACGACCAAGGCTGCTTCCTCTCGATCTCCCGCCTCTTCCATCTCCCCCTCCCCTGCGCCTGAGCGTCGCGTGTCGTCACTGGTGAGCAAACCGGGCAGCAAACAACAAGCTCTCAACTTCTCCCGTGCCTCCGGGCCATTCGCCAAGACCGAAAAGGTCGAGTTGAACCTAACTCGTCCGCCAGGGGCAGGCCCTTCGGCCACACCAGGGGTGGCGCCCGGACAACCGTTGGGGAAGATGCAACAAATGCGTCAGCAATTTCGTGCTACGCATGGTCGTCCCGTCTCTAACACGGCGCGGCCCATCGCACGAGCCCAGCAGGGCCCGGCATGGGAGGTGCCCGACAAGGCCCTGTTGCCACTACCACGGCACCCATGTTGGCCTCTGCCTTGGGCGCCCGTCGACCTCCCACTCACATCAGAAAGCAAGGTCGTGAGAGCGACAGCGACAGTGACAGTGACTCCTCCTCCGATGACGATTCCGATGGCGAAGGGAAGGTGCGGCGAGGGATTGCTGCGCTGCGTCAACGCCAACCTGCTGGAGGTGCTGCGCCAGCAGCAGCTAAGATCAAGATGATTGAAGATGAAGAGGATGCTCGGCGAAAAGAGCAGGAGGAGTTGGAGCGGAAGCGTCGGTTACGCGCCACGCCTGATCTTACTCTTCTTCATCGGGCCATTCTCAGCTGGGAGCTGTCTTCTGAGGGCGACACACCGCCTCTTGATAAGCCCCCCACTCGGATTCCCAAACGCTTTTCCTCCTCGAGGGAGTACATGGAAGTGTTCGGACCTCTACTTCAGATGGAGTGCTGGTCCCAACTTCAACAATGCAAGGAACAGTACGACGAGCGGCGCACCGTCACGGTCGAGATCACTTCCCGCTCGGTGGTGGATGGGTTTGTGGATGTGAATGCCGTGTACACTACCGAATCGCAGAATTCGCAGATCAACCTCAGCGACACGGATTTGGTTTTCTTTCGTTCCGAGGCGGATCGGTCCCACGAAGTGCTGGCCAAGGTTCACTCGTACCGCCGCCATCCACGCGGAAACCAAGTTGTCTTCCGTCTCTTTCTTCGCAACCAGGGCCGCATCAATGCGCGCGAGCTCAACACCGCCATTGCTCCTCGCACGCGCTGGCAAGCAGGCAGCCTCTTTTCCCTGTCCACCTTCCATCGCGAGTCGGTGGCGTTACTGATTAGCCAGTACCTTGATCTGCGCCAGGAGATTTACTCGGGCACCGTGGCTCCACATCCCAAGGTGTCCGCAACTGACTTGGCCCACGCTCAAAAAGTGTATCAATTGAACGAGCCCCAATCGCAGGCCGTGCTGGGTTCGCTTGCTACTCCAGGGTTCTCTCTCATTCAAGGTCCCCCCGGAACAGGCAAGACCAAAACAATCGTCGCCCTTGTCGCACACTTCCTCTCCGCTCGTCCCCCGGTACCCAAGGTGGATCCCCGCGCGGGCAAACCTTTGCCGCCACGAGCCAAGATCTTGCTTTGTGCCCCGTCCAATGCGGCTATTGACGAAATTGTCCGTCGTCTCAAGGATGGTGTTCCCGATGGGGAAGGAAAGGTGGCGCACCCTGTCGTCATTCGGTTGGGCCGAGAAGACAGTATCAACTCGGAGGTTAAAGACGTTTCTTTGGAGGCACTGGTTGAACGTGCCCTCTCCACTGGTGGGGATGCACAGGGAGACGTGAGCGCACTACGAGAAGAAGTGCGGCAGCTGCAGCAGCAACGGCAACTGCTGCAAGCCGAAATGGACGCCTGCAACCAAGCGGGCGACAAGGTCAAAGCCACCGCGGCCCAGACCAAGCTTCGTTCGGTGATGGCCAAGCGGATGACAGTCATGTCTAAGCTGGACGATACGCGGGACGCACAGCGTGCGCAAACACGGGAGAGAGATGCTGAGCGCCGTCGCATGCGGGCTCAAATCGTTTTGGGCGCTGATATTGTGTGCTCGACCTTGTCGGGTGCCGGACAAGAAACGATCGCGGCGCTCAACATTGACTTTGAGACGGTGGTGATTGACGAAGCCGCCCAGGCAGTGGAGTTGTCGACGTTGATCCCGCTTCGGTATGGGTGTAAACGGTGCATTCTCGTGGGTGACCCTCACCAGCTTCCCCCGACGGTCATCTCCAAACCGGCTGAGAAGGCTGGCTATTCGCAGTCGTTATTTGTTCGGCTCTTTAACCCGTCGAACGTGTACCTTCTTTCGTGCGTACCCCCACCCCCCACTCAACCCGCGGTCTAACCGTCGTGCTTGTGAGATCCAAACTAACGCCTTCATTCACTCCCTTTCAGAATCCAATACCGTATGCACCCGTCGATCAGCAAATTTCCCTCGGCGTCGTTCTACCAGGGCAGGCTGGAAGATGGACCGAACATGGCGGCCAAGACCGAGCGTGTGTGGCATGGAGACGGTCACCCCGCCCTTTTTCTTCTTTGACGTACTCGGTTCCGAGGCCGCTGGCCGATCCCATTCGTTTATCAACCGACAAGAGGCCCAGGTGGCTGTGGCATTGTACCAGCGTCTCCTCCACTTTTCGCCTCACCACGACTTTACCCACCGCGTGGTGTGGTGACCTCATACAAGGCCCAGGTGGACGAATTGCGCAGTGCATTTGCAGCCAAGTATGGGTGGGACATTACGACTACTGTTGACTTTGGTACGGTCGATGGGTTCCAAGGCCAAGAGAAGGACATTATCATTCTCTCCCTCGTTCGTTCCTCCAGCATCGGTTTCTTGGCCGATATGCGCCGTATGAACGTCGCTTTGACACGTGCTCGTGCTAGTCTGTTCGTGCTGGGCAATGCGAGCAACTTGCGCAAAAACACGACCTGGAGTGCGCTGATTGATGCTGCCAAGTCCGCGCACTTGATCAAGGCCGTCACTGCCGAAACAATTCGCAACATGCCCATCCAACGCCCCAAGGCGGGCACCAAGCCAGCCACAGCCGTCGCCCGCCTTTCCGTGGATGTGGCAAAAGTCAATCCGATTGATTCGCCCGAGGTGGAGGATTCCGAGGGCAAACGGCTTCGGCCGCCAAAGGCCCAGAACGGGGCCAATGAGACCACCAATCATCCTCCGGCTAAAAAATCAAGAAGCGAATCGTCAACATTCCTGAAAGGGGGAAAGCCGGTCCCAAGACCCCATCTGAGCGGGTGGGTTCCCCCCAGGCCGGTCAGCCTCCTCGCGAGATGCTGCTTCGCCACCTGCCCCTCCTCAGGGTAAATCCGAGGATGCACGCAGAGATTCCAACCCCCGCCCAAGCATCCACCGGGACCTCTTCTTCCCAAACTTCCCGCCCCAGCCCCATCCAAGACCATCATGATGTTGGACGATGAGGATGTGCCTGTGGCAAAGAAACCTAAGATGGATGCGGGCGGTGCAGCCCGGGGTGCCCCTTCGATCCCTCGACGAGACGCTGCTCCTCAAAAAGGCCGTGGGAGTGCTGGTCCCGGTCCCAGTGGATCGGCTGCCGGTCGGCCTGGCGGAGCAGGGCCTGCGCCACCCAGAACCACCGTCTCCAAAGCCGCGCGGGCTGCTATCTTTGCTCCGCGTCGTCGGTAAGCGATAAAACTCCCAGCGTGAGCCCCGGCGGCAAGCTACTTGAAGTAGTTGGCTCTCGTAGCTGCTGTGCTGCCCTTCTCCCATTTCCTGCATGTCCCGCTTAGCAGACTGCCACACTGCTCGGAACCACTCTTCGTTCCTCATCACTGGCACCCATTCTATCCCCCTCCTGCAATTCAATGCATACAACACTTTGCGCATCCTCCCTCACCATCCCCGCACTGGAACTACAGTAGATGGAAGAGCAAATCGGGTCGTGTATTTTGACACAAAGGCGTGTACGTGAGGTGGGAGGTGGAAGTAAGTTCCATCTAGGCTGGCCTGGCGGCGGCAAGTACATGAGACCGAACCAGATCCTCTTCTTGCATGAGTTCGCCATCCCCCACAGGCTCTTCGACCCTCGCGCCCGCCACGGCACCCTTAGTGTCCAGGGGGGCAGGGGGCCTCGGGGGGGGGGGTGGTTACATCGTCCCTTTCCTGGGTGGCTAGCGGAGCAAGGGGACGCACCGAGGCTGTGGGAGTACTAGGGTCGTAGGATGTGGATCCATCCAGAGCTTCAGGGGAAGAAGATGGATGAACCGACGCACCGCGCTGTGGATCGGTTACCTCCCCGTTCCCGGGTTGAGAAGGCGGAGAATCTTAGCCTGGTGCACCACACGAGCGGCGAGCTGCGCATCGTCAGGCTTAAGCGTAGCCAAGAACCGAAGTACCTCAAGGGCGCGAGCTAATTCCCCCGCTCAACCGCGGTCCGAACCAAGTCACTGTCGCTGACTCACTGGTCCGGAGCGAGAAAAGACGACGAGCAAGAAGGCGACGGCAGTACGGGTATCGCCTTGGTGCAAAGCCATGCCCAGAAGCGGCGCGGGGGCCCGCAGCAGCAAACAGGGTGGGCCATCGCGAGGCCTCGGTTTTACGCGCGCAGTTGGCAATCACCTAATGCAGAGGGGAAAGACCGGACAGGCCGATGGTCCGACGCAGCTCCTCCACCCCTCGCGCAGCCTGGTCCGCGCCTGTGCCTTGCGTGTCTCGGAGCGCAGCACGGCCATACGAGCCGGTCGGGACCATCCGGATCAGTCAGCGCCGTGGGTTCTGTAGTAGAGCGGCGTTCCCGGTGCAGACGACGAGGGTGGCGTGCTGGTTGCCGCAGAGGTGGCAGGAGAGGAGAGGGCCTCCATCCGCCGCATCCTCCAGGACGGCATGCAAGAGGATCTCAAGCGCATGGGGAAAGTACCCTAGACGTGCATAGGGTGTAGCCAGTTCAGCTGCGGCAGCAATCGCATCTTCCGCCAGAGGGTGGGCAAGGAAACTCAGTGCGTGTCGTAAAAGTCCTGGTAGGACAAGGTGGGTGGTCGTGCTGGTGCGCCACAGGCCAAAGTCGAGACTTTTGCGTAGAACCAAGCTAGCTTCCATGCCCACCACACCTCGATTGGCCAGCAGACAGAGAGGGTAAAAGTCAAGCGGCAGCACGGTTCCTTGACTCGAAACGTCCAGGTCGCTTCCCGACGCATAGCTGCTAGAGGAAGCAAGGTCTCGGCTCGCCAAGGATGAACTGGACGAGTTCAAGCCCATCTTGTCGATCCCAGTCGATACCGAGGCCAAGTGGGGATAGGAAGTTGATTCGGGTGCGTGCCCCGTCTCCTTCCATACCCACCCATGGCCGTCAACATACGCCCACAATGTGTTTTCGAGCGCCTTGGGTGCATCAATCAAGGTGGTGGTGGTCCACACCAGTTCCACCTTATCCGCCAGCACGTGCGCATGGTAAGCGACTTTCGTTTGTGATGCAGGACGCGCTGTCGCCGAGCCTGAAAGGGAGCGGGCTAGGGGATTAGGGGAAGAGACGGTACCCGTGACCAGCTGCGGGGTGGATGCAGAGGGCGGCAGGCTGGAGGTTGACGCGGAAGGTGTTGGGGTTCCCGAGGAGACCAAATCCGCCACCGATGAGGTGGTAGCCCATTGGAGTGGGAGATAGCCGGGTCGGATGCAGCTTCGGGGGAGAAGGTGGGATGTTGGCTCAGTAGGAGGCAGTTCGGCAGTATTTGCCTCATTTTGGGAGACCCGCCCTTTTTCTCGACGGAGCCAAGATCACTGGGTGCCGTGGGTACGGGGTAACAACTGCGGAGCCGTTGGATGAAGGGGGTTGGATGAGGTGGAACAACAGGCCGAGGACGGAGGAGGAGGAGGCGACCGTTGACGAGGAAAACCAAAGTAGCCTTGTTCAGTACCTCTTTAGGTCGATTGAGGGCCAAGGGGGGGGAACGAGCCAATCCACCGCCCGTACCCTGGTAGGCTCGGACACGACCGACGAGAGGGACAGGTTGCCCATCATCTTAAGGGACAGACGGGTGGTCGCGTAAGCATCGCTTGCCGGCGCACCGGGATCGCCAGTCATGAGCGAAGCGTGGGCGCACCACAGTTCCTTGGGACGAAAGGCGAACGTGATATAAGCTGTTGGTAGCCGTGTACAGGATGATGCTGGCACCCATCCCGCTGCTTCCACTGGGAAGAAGGGTCAGGGTAGATGCGCATCTGCACAATGGGTGCTGGCACCCGTTCCATCGCGAGCAGCCGAGCATTGTCCAGGGGCAGTCTTGCGTCGTACGCTCGCAACTGCGCTTCCCCCCCGAGTCGGCTGCCACGAGCACAACGTGGCCCACCCAGCCAATCCCACCACGAACGGAGAAGCCTTGTTCTTGGTTGAGGTGCGCCATCTCAAACATGCGCCACTGGCCCACGCCGGGCTCATCTTGGCTGGAAACGGACGCGCCAACAGAGATGAGGCGTGCCAACGCATGGGCCGTCGGAGTTAGACATGACACAGCAAATCCCCTTCGCCCAGCAATCGCAACCCAGCCGCCATCTTGACTTAGCGGGCAAACCGAACCGGCCAGTTGAACGCCAGGTAGCGGGGCAGACGAATGTGCCAAGCTTGACCTTGGGCTGCCCCCTCTCCACCCGAGCGGCCGGAATGGTTGCCCGGTACGCAAGCTGGAGGGTGCCGCCGCCGCATCGGGGGCAATCACTTGCCATTCACTCAGTTCGCGCCCACGGTACAGGATCAACTTGTCCCCGCATGCAGTAATCCGTAGCCAGCCGCGGCAGCACTAGCCCCTCCACAGAGTGTGGTTTGAGAGGAGCGGATGAAGGGAAGAGCATATAGTTGGGAATTGGGGTCAAATGACTTGACCTCCGTCCCTGGCGGAGACGCATCCGGTCGAGCCAGGAACATCACCTCGTTGTTGCCCATCGTCCAGAACAGACGGGTGGCACCAAACAGATGATCGTCCTTGAATCGCCGGTGAATGCCTGTCCAAAGGTCACGTGAGAGGTGGCAAGGATTCGGCCATAGGTACTAAACAGCCCATCCACGGGCATAGCCTACTGCCAACGCATGACCATCCGACGTCCATGCGAGCGAAGTCAC
The DNA here is from genome assembly GCA_003971905.1 of Moniliella sp. 'wahieum'. Taxonomy (NCBI): domain Eukaryota; kingdom Fungi; phylum Basidiomycota; class Moniliellomycetes; order Moniliellales; family Moniliellaceae; genus Moniliella; species Moniliella sp. 'wahieum'. Next base: position 252,234 of record RSEE01000012.1, read on the forward strand.
CTTGCCCAGTTGGGTACCTCCATTTTGAGGTAGACGAATACTATGCGAAGGGGTGGCTGCGCCTGTCGAGGCGTAGGTGTAGGCCTCGACGATTCCACTGCGGGTCCCAATCGCAAGCAGGGAAAAGGGGGCATTGACCGCACTGGAAGTAGCTTGGCGGCCTGGAGTCATCGGGCCGGGATCAGGACGGTCATCTTGCTCGGCCCGGTGCTTGCCCTTGCTACTGACGGATGACGGGGGCGTCGGTCGCGGTCCTTCAGTGGAACAGGGGGAGACGCACCGTGAAAGGTCTGGCCGGTCCAGGAGAACAATTTGGGGTCGTACACCAAGCTGGCCGTGTGGGCACGGCCATCCGAGGTGATCCAGATGTAACCCCATTGACGGGCTGTACTCGATGGCCATCACATGAGCCATCTCAGCATCTTCGCCGACGGACAACGCGTTGGGAAAAGTAGTCCGTTGGATTTGGGTCCATTGCTGGCGTGGCCATTGGGAGCCGTCGACTTGGGCTTGTCCCCCAGTGGTGGATGGATCTGCAGCCAAGGCAAGCGGCGGAGCAAGGTAGTGTGGGTCCGCTTGGTTTGGGCATCAGCACTGAGGTCCGAGGGCCAGGGGATGAGCTGGATCGCAGGTGGATCGCAGGTGGCAACCACGACATGGGTCTCGGTTGCGGTTGCAGCGGTGCAGCTGGTCCAATGCGCGGCGCGTGTCAGTAGCGAGCGTAACAAAATGGGCGAAACAGAGAAACGTACCCGCTCAACCCAGCGTCCATCTGCATGGCCAACGTGAACTCAATCTCGACCAAGTCGGTATTCGAGCTTCCGGCTCGGGCGGCGCCGTTCTGCTCGTCGAGTGCCTGGGTAATCTGCTTGGGCTGGGGCGGGCGCGCAGATGGACTCCAAGTGTCCGAGTGAGGATGGGGAGCTCACCCGCGGTGCGGGAGAAGATGTTGTTCATGGCCTGAGGCGCAGGAGCGTAGCGTTCCCCTGACTCGGACGCAAGTGGCGCACGGGGGCTGGTGAAGCCTGAAAAAGAGATGGAGCGAGCATGCGAATGAGCACGACGACGCGGGCCTGGGGGTAAGGAGGGAGAGTCGGGGAGGACAGGGACGTAAGCGTATACGCTTTCGCGTGGCTCGAGCATGCGATAGAGCAGCAACACATTTTGGTCTGTCTGAAGGGCGATGCGGGGGGCTGGCTGCCGGCGGCGGCGGGTGAGGCCCAAAAGACGCGAAGGCAGCGGCCGTGCTCGGCGGACACTGGCGCGGGTGCGCCGAATGACAGCGACAGCTTGGGTAGGACGTGGATCCAAACAGAGAGGGTGAGCGCTGAGGCAGGCAAAGTAGACGCCGTCCGGGCTTCGTGCGAGATCAACGAGTTGCTCCCGCTCCTCCGCCTCGACGGCACAGCAATGTCGGCCGCAAGCGAAGAGGAGGAGGGGCGCGTTGGGATGGGCATTTCGGGCGGGACGGACAGGACGGGGGCTTGTGGGGGAGTTGGTAGAGTTGGTAGGGAGGGGGCGTCGGCGACACTGGCCCTGGCTGCGTCATCGGCGGAGACAGCGGCAGCAGCGCAGAGCAGCAGCAAGCAGCAGCAGCAGCAGCAGCGGTGGCAGCGTGGCGCTCGTAGGCGGCAGCCTCGGCAGGGGATGGTGGTGGGAGGGCATGGAGGCCTGCTGGCCCCAGATGGAGGCAGCGGGCAGCGCCGGTGGGCCAGTACATGCGCAGGAGCGGTGGAGGTGGGTCGGGGGACGAGGCAGGCGAGGAGGAGCGCGGTGAGCGTGGGTTCGCCGAGGATGCGATGATGATCGATGAGGCTCCGCGGCGGGGGTGGGATGCGATGCGCGCTCCACTTGGCTTCGACCCGCGCAATGGAGCCATCCCAGCGCCACCTGCATCCGTCCTGACTCGACGTTCACCCCCACCGACCCCCCAGACGACGAGGGCGACCTCACCGCCACCTGGCCATTTCCTGCCAGCCCATCGGCTTTGCTGCCACACACACACCTGCCTGGTCCCTTGCGTGCACCCCGTTGACAAGTTTGCGTTGACAGCACAATGCGTTTTCTCTATACCACGCAAGCAAGCCTGTCGCTGTCGCCGATGAGAGCCTCCGCGCCACTGCATTTGCCATGTCTTTTAGCATTCTTGTGCGAGACCAAGGCTCTTGTCCTTCTCTTGTGGTGCTATCAACCCCGCCGGCCCCTCTAACCATGGAAGTGGCGACCGGTCTATCTCGCCATGGGGATCGGCCAATGGTATGATGTATCCGTCGCGGGGGAAAGGAGGCATAGAAGCAGGTGTGTGTGTGCAGGCACGCATCCAGGCACGCAGAACTAAGGGAGAAGAGTACAGCAGGCAGCACGAAAAGGGAAGGGTAGGAGGTGGGGAGGAAGCATTAAGCTGAGGTCGGCACCAATTAGGATTAGTGTCCTGCTGCTTGGCACTCGATTCTTTTAGGGCGAGCAATGTTTGGTCCGGAACGATTCGTAGTGGATCTGCGCCGTGGTCTCAATCAAGTCTTGGAGGTGAGTGCGGGTGAGAAAGTTGCGAAGTAGACAAATTCACAATGGTTTTCATTTTCCACTTGGACCACGCCGTAGGGGATTTGCGTCCGATGACCGTTTTGCCATCCACCACCACGCTCCGTTCGGACCCAACTGGCCAGGGGGATCAAGTCGCGGATGCGCTCGTTGAGCTCCCGCTCTTCCTCATCCAAGTCCGCGTCGTCAAAGGGGTAGAGACGGATCTCGTTGAAGGCGAGCTCGGCACGGATGCGTGCTTGAACACTTCGCGTTCCTCCAGTGTCAGCCCATCGGACTTGGCAATGACCGGCACCACATTCACCCCTCGGCCAGTTTCTTCATCACGATCAGGTCAATCGGCCGGAGAGAGTGGCCGGTGGGGTTGATGAAGAAGAGGCAGCAGTGGATGCGGGTGTCGGTGATGTACCGGTCGCGCAAGGCAGTGAGTTCTTTGCGGAGGTATGCACTGTGCTGGTCGCGGATGTACTTGACAATGGGGTCCCAGCTGCCTTCGTTGTTGACCTGGTCGCCGTAGCCGGGGGTGTCGACAATGTTGAGACGCAGCTTGACGCCATTCTCGACGATCACATGGCTCACTGGGTGGATCTCGGTGGTCGAGCGCGGCAGGACATCGGGCCTGAAAGCGGCCCTTGGTGTCGATCAGATGGCTGGCAAAGAGGGTGTTGATGAGGGTGCTCTTGCCCAGCCCAGTCTGGCCAACGACCATGACGTTGAACTGGAAGCCGCGCTTGAGCAGCTTGCTCTCGATCTGCCGGGATCGAGTCGAAGCCCACGTAGCCCTGCAGCGGCGTCACATTGTCGCTTGTGGTGGCCATGCTGGGAAGAGCAGAGAGGGTGGGGGTGCGGGTGCGGGTGCGGGTGCGGGTGGTGCTCGCAGAGGTGCCCGTCGGCTGTTCTGCGCTGCTCCTCTGCGCGGCGAGCGGCACAAACCCAGCAACGCAGCCCCGCCGGCGCGCGCAACGGCACCCGGCAGGTGGCCAGTGTCGCCTGCCCCACGCGCCACACGCTTCCCCCGTGCCCACTCCGTCAGCGGGGGCTGCGCGGCACGTGACCACATCCCCCCCTCTCTTCGCTCCATCTGCTCGACCGAGGGAGCTACATAGCACTACGGAACCACTGGGGCGCAGCCAGCCCGCCTCGGCCCCGCTTGTGCTGGCATGGAGCAGCGCGGGGACACAAACGCATCGACGGCGGATGGGATGATTGATGATTGATCGAGATCCAGAAACCTAACCATTTTGAGGCAGCCCCTCCACGGGCACGCAAGTCAAAGCGGTAGACGCTGGCTAAAGTACTCTTCGCCAGCGCAATGCACCGCACGTTGGCGCCCAGCTTGTTGATCGTCTCTTGGTACTCGTCCTCCTCCACACTGTCGTACACAATCCCCCCGCCCGCCTGGAGAGAGACGACGCCGTCTTTGTACGTCATCGTCCGGATCGCAATGGCCACGTCCATTGCGATCGGCATAGCCCATGTGGCCCACCGCGCCAGCGTAGACGCCGCGACGCTCCTGCTCCAGCGCGCCAACCAACTCGATGGCGCGGATCTTGGGCGCCCCCGAGACGGTTCCGGCAGGGAAGATGGAGCGGAGCGCATCGAACCGGTCCTTGCCCTGCGCACTGGCCCGTGATGCGCGAGGTGAGGTGAATCACATGGCTAAACTTTTCCAGTTGCATAAACGACTCGACTTGGGTCGTGTGCGGATCGCATACCCGACTAATGTCGTTCCGGGCCAATCGACCAGCATCACATGTTCCGCTCGGTCCTTGTCGCTCTCAGCCAAGAGGCGCGACTGCGCCTCGTCCTCTTCGGCTGTTGCGCCGCGCTTGACGGTGCCAGCGATCGCGTGGACAGCCACCTTGCCCTCCACGATCTTGCACAACGTCTCGGGACTGGCACCAATGATCTGGCAGTCCCCCACATCGAGGTAGTACATGTACGGGCTTGGGTTGATCTGGCGCAGTTGGCGGTAAATGTTAAATGGGTGCACGTCGGTAGGCCGTGTGAGACGTTGAGAGGGGACAGCCTGGATGATCTCGCCCTCGGTGATCGACTTGCGCAGGCAGTCACAAAACCCTCGTAGCCGGCCTTGCCGACGTTGCTGGTAGCCTCTCTGCCGAGCTGGATGGGGCCTTGCTTGGGCATAGGCAACGGGCCAGTCTCAAGCACTTTGCTTGCCACGTTGGTGACCTTGGCCACTGCCTCGCGTACCGCCTCGCCACTTCCTCGGGCGTGTGCGGTGCATCGCTAGGCAAGTAGACATGCGACACACATGCAATGCTCTGGAACACACGGTCAAAGATCAAGGTCGTGTCGCAAAACATGTACACCGACTCGGGGATGCCCAGTGGATCCTTCAGTTCGCGCGCAGTGCGAGGCTCAAAGTAGTGAACACAGTCGTATGAAATGTAGCCCATTCCGCCGCCTGGAGACCGAAAAATGGTGCGAGGTCCGTGTCAGCCTGGACAGACAACAAAAAGAAAGAGAGAGTGGGGGGGGGGGACGAACCGGTAAATAAGGGCAGTTTGGCCAAGGGGATATACTTGTACTGCTCCAGTTCGGCTTTGATGTGCACCAACGGGTCCCCCTGCAGAGGCTGGGTGGGGCCGGTGCGGAGAACCTTGTAAGGGTCCACACCGACAAAGCTATACCTCCCAATGTTCTCTCCGCCCGTGACCGACTCGAGGAGGAATCCGATCCGGCCCACGTCGGCACCGTCCGACATGCGCAGGTAGGCCGTGACAGGCGTCAGCAAATCAGCAGGCAGGGATTGGTAGATGGGAATGATGTTGCCCTGGGCGGGGGTGGTGGGCGTGCCGAGCAGCGCAGCCTGCACCTCTGGCAGGCTGGGGTAGATGTCCTGGAGAAGGGTGGGGTCAGTGGGGAAAAGGAGGGAGGTGGAGGGGGATAGCACACCTGGCCCATGTGTGGTGGAAGGCGGTGGTGGTGGTGGTGGTGGTGGTGGCGGCGGCGGCGGTGTGTCGAGGGTGTCTTCCCTCCCGGAGTTTCTCAGGGAGCTCTTTAGTCAAGCGGACATGAGTCCGTCTCGAGTCAAAAACGGGCGGAATTGTGGCCTGCTGCTGCGCTGACGGGCTGGTCAGACGTCCCATGTCAAACGGCAAGTTTCAAATGGCAAATGGCAACTGTCAGATGCCCAAGGTAATGCCAAGCCTCAAACTTTCAAGCTCAAGCTTCAGCTTCAATGTCAATCGTCAATCTGCAACATTGCAGCCCCCGTGGTTACTGATTCCGCCCTGAGTTCTTCGCGCCGCCTCGGCTGTTCTCGACACCACCCGGCCAGGCCCCCACACCCAGGCCAGCCGAGGCGCCGCCAGCCAACATGCCGTGCGTACCTTGGCCCCATCCCCATACATCCCCTGGGGCCATGCTAACCCCCCTCCCAGGCTGTACGAGCTGTTCTGCGTCGCTGCCTACTCGGCCCAGTCGGCGCCGCTGCGGACGCTGCTCTCCAACACCTCCAACACCATCATCACCAATGGCGGTGTGGTGCGGGGGATGCAGTACTGGGGACGCCGTCTGCTGCCCCAAACTATGAAGCGTAACCAAGTCACGCATACCGAGGGGGAGTAAGTACTAAGTATCCCGATCACATTGACCTGGCGAATGCGCTAGCTGGCGGCTGGCTGGCTGGTTGACTGGCTGGCTGCCATATGGCTGGACCTGGGCCGGACGTCCAACTAACCCCCGTGTTCGTGTTCCGTGTTCTCAGCTACTTTATTATGCAAGTGGATACCAACCCCACCACGCTGAACCAGATTCGGGCGCGTATGCGCTCCGATCCGCGCGTCTTGCACTTCACCCCGCTCCGGTTGGGACGCAAGGTGAGTGAGGTGGTACCGTCTCCCTTCCCCACCCGCCTGGTGGGCCCGTGGGCTTAGGCGGCAAAACGATTCGGTAACCCGAGTCCAAGGGTACGTGGTGTGATCTGCCTGCAGGATCTACTTTGCCTCGTATGTGGGTGTTCGCGTGCTTGTTCTACCGACCCAAGGGGTACCGAGAGAGAGAAACGAGTGGAATGAAACCCAAGTGCAAAGGTGGAGCAGATGACAGAAGAAGGAGTGGCGAGCAACAGGGATGTGGGTTGGTAGTCGTCATAATCGCTGTTCAGAGACGAGATATCTGCGGTTTCAGCCTTGGCAATCACTATGACCACCTGCAGCTCGATGGGAAAAGTGATTTTTGGCCGTTCCCTATGAGAAACTGTCATTAACGTGATTTGAACAAAGGCCACCCATGCAATATAGGTCCGCTTTGGATTTCGCCCATCGCCCTTATACCTGTCGTCCGTACCGGATTCTTCCCTGGCAATGCACTCTATTCTGTCTCAGGAGGGTATGATGGAGATGTAGCATGCAGGGTAGACAGGAGGGAGGGGGGAAGATGGATGCATATGCATGGTGCCACCACTCACTTTTTCTTGCCCTTTTTGGACGTTTTGACCACTGTTGCACCACGGGTTGCCTCGGTACCGCCCGACATCCAGTCCAAGTCTTTCAGCAAACGCAAAGTCATCCTGGGAGAACTTTTCTGGAACCGACCCAATTGACCCTCCATGTCGACCGCGACGCCCAACGCATTTGAACGTTCCGCCAATGGGTTCCACAGCGGGTGGTTCGTCGGGTCCCGCGTCAACCGCATCGCCGCACGAGGAGACGGGTAAAGACATCAATCGACGATCCATCGTTCAGCACGATCGTCATGGGGAACTTGGATACGGGGCGGGGGGTATGCAACTTGGTTGGCCTGCCCATTTTGGCTGAGCTAGCAAAGGAACGCACCAGTCCCAGTCCTACGCCCGTACTGGAGCCAAGGTGAGGACGCCGAGCCAACGTAGAAAACGCACGGGCCGGTCCGCCTGATCCGCCCGTTGTACCCATGCCACCGGCACTACACCCCCCCGCCGCAGCATCCCACCCCAGAACTGGCGAGCTTCGAACTAGCCTTCTTGATATCTTCGTTGTTGCCCAGTTCCGTGTCGGGGGTGATCTTCAGCCCTGCACACACGTTCGCGTCACGTCAGTACTCCAGTGGTGCAGCGCCCAACAAGGCCAAACAAGACAGGTGCTGTGTCCACTCACGGTACGCGCCTGTCGTTTCTTGGCGAACACCTTGGACAATGTTTTGGCGGAGAGAAAGCGCAGTCCTTCCTCCCATTCCTGTACCTTGGCCGCAAACGCATCCTCGCCCGGGGGCAGGCGGCAGGGGCTGTTGGAACTGGGACCGAACGTGGCGGTACCACCCCGAAAGCGCACTGGGGTCGCCGGCAAACGTGACGTGGCCCTGCTTGAGTGCGCGGCGGTAGAGGGAGAAGACAATGTGGCGCTGCGGAGGCGTGAGGGCAGCCATGGTGGCGGCGGCGACGGGTGTGGGAGCCAGGAAGGACCAGGTACGGAGGCGCAGCGGCGACGCGGCGGCCCACCCAGGCCAGCGTCCGTCCTAGTCAGCTTGGCCGCGGCGCCGGCCTGGCAGGAAGATCCCATTCCGCCCGCGCCGGGTTCCGCGCGGGGGGGCCTTGTAGCTTGAACGTTGAACGTTGAACGTTGAACAGCACAGACGGGTGGCAAGGTGTGTTTCAATGTTGCAGTGCCGTTTCACGCGCTGGGGCGCGCAGAGGGGCAGTGGCCGGCTGCTACGGCCGGCTGACGGGTGGGAAGCAGCCAGGAGGCGGCTGGGCAGACATCTGCCGACCCGATTTCGGGACACGACTTTGTGGACACTGCCCCCTCAGCACCTCCCAGCCCATCCTCACAGCCTCACCAATCATCGACCAACCCCCATCCCACATCTGTCGACCATCCTTCCTTCCGCGCCGCCCCCGCTGCCCCGCTTCCCCAGGCCCTTCTGCAGGCGCAAGCTGCGTCGGGGTTGCTATATCAAGCTGGTCGGTGAGGGCACAGGGGTGGGTGCAGGGGAGAGGATGTGGGTAGCGGGGAGGGGCGCGGGGTGGCCTTTTGGACAGGGACATGGCCAAGGACTTGAGGAAGATCCATAGATCATCCATCATCTCAATCATCTCTCAGTGTGACGCGCATTGCACTGTCAGCGCTCAGCGGTTCAGGGCTCTGGCGCTCAGACCCAAGTCCCGACTGCCCCCATCCAGACGTTGGAGCCCATCTTGCCCCCCCCACGCCTCCCCCAAGGCCGGGCAACGACAGCGACAAGCGATGGCGATGGAGGCCGCGGCATCACAGCAATGCCATGCTTGCTTGCGACACAAAGCGATGATGCGTGATATAAGATGGTATCACTAGTAACTGCCCTGGATGTTGAACGCGGCCATGGCCAGGTGCTTGAATGTATTGCAGACGCCAGCCCCGCTCTGTCCGATGGGCGAGGATGGTGATACCGGGGCTGGAACCCGACTGGGCACGGCCGGCGCCGTGCTAGGAAGAGGCATGGCAGAAGGCATGGCCAGCTGGCGGACAAAACAGGGATCATCGATCAGGCCAGGCGGCGTGGGTACGTACGTGCGCTATACATACTATTGCTCCCTATACCATCGACCATCCCCGACAGAGGCACTGGGCCCGTGCGCCCAGCAAGGCTCCGTTGGCTCGCATTGGCCCGGGGCTTTTCTTCTCATCCACAGCCGCTCAGCGCCCAGGGCACCACTCAGCGAACACACCACTGCGGCCTTGTTCTCCTGACTGGCTCGCTTACGGCCGTCGTCGTTGCCGTCGTCCCCACTGTCCACCACGCGCCATGCCCCCAGTGTCCACGTGCGTTGCTTCCCCCAGCGCCCTTCTGGCTTTTTCTGACGCTCTTCTGCCCCCCCCCCCACCCCCCCCCCACGCAGTCTTAGGCCCTCCCCCCGTCGTCCATGGCCCCCTCTGTGCTGCCCCCACCTGCATGCGAGCCATTGCTGCCGCACAGCAACGCCACACGCCGATGAACCCGTCCAGCAACCCCACCAAGTCCCGTCAACCCCTTCTCGACGGCACAAGTCCCGCCCCAGTGATGCCGCTGACCAGCCCTCCCACCCCTCTCGTGCTCGTTCGACGCGCGACCCAGCCGCCGAACCCGCTTCTGACGCTCGCCGTGCTCGTTCCCACCGCCCCCCGGGCACCTTCGAACTCAGGGAAAGCGTCTGACGCTTGTGACCGACCCGAAGGGAACAGGCGCGATCCCACGTCCCCCAGGATGGAGGCGGCCGTTTGCGCAAGCCGCTCAAATCAAGACATGAGCTGCACGACGAGCTGATGGCCGCCCAGGCCGACCTGGACTGGCTACAGGACAATGTGTGTCCCATGTGTGCCCAGCCGGTCCAAGGACGGCAACTGTACTGTTCCCCCGCATGTCAAGCGCGGGACTTGGGATCCCCCACCAGCCCGGCGACGCAGTTCTTTGGTTTGTCATTGCCACCCGTTGGCGCGGGACTCTTCCCTGCCTCTAGCCCCGTGTCGATGCGCCAGCGCAAATCTACCTCCCCTCCGCCGCGAGTCAGGGATCCGTATCGACGACCGTGTCGGGTGGCGAAGCAGGGTTGTTGCATCCCGACCGTCTCGCCCCTGATCTCCGGCGCGACTCTGCCTCGACACATGGAGGATCCGAATCGGAAGCACTGCCGACTACACCTTGTTTACCGATCTCTACCCGCTCCGACCTTGACCCCGTCACATTTCGTCTGCCTCCCCCCGCTACCTCGACCACCTCGGCCACCTTGGCATCTACCTCCTCCTCGACCGCCTTGGCATCTGCGTCCAGCTCAACCGCTTTGGCATCTACCTCCACCTCGCTCCCGCCTGTGCCCATCAGCAGCAGCTTCAGTTTGCGGTACACCCCCGTCCCTCCCGAGCCTCCCGCCCGCCGCCCGTGTTACTTGAAAGTCCACAAAGTCCGATCGCCCCCTCGCCCTTTCTACATCGGCGGCACCGCTCTTGCGCCGCGGCGGTCGTACCTTCTCCCTGGCCTGTGCCCATGCGTCCAGCAGGTCCGACGAGCATGGAAGCACCTCCCCTTCTCGAAGGCAGGATGTCCCCACCTGCTTTGCCCTTGCGGTCCTCGCGGTCCTCGCGTTCTGGATCCTATGTCCCGCCTATGGCCTTGCCCTTTCTTCGTCCGCACCGTCCCGCCTCACTCACCACAGCGCCTACGACCCTCATGTCCCCTTCCTCGGTTTCGGCCTTTGCGCAACGATGGACGCCACGCCCACAAAGCAAGTAACCGTAACCGCTTCCGCCCGATGAGGTACCAACTGGCTTGGCCCGTCTTGCCCCGTCTTGCCCCGTCTTGCCCCGTCTGGGGCCCTGGGCGGCCTTGTTCTCTTCTCTGAGCCATCGCACACGTCCCGTTTGCTGGGATGCATAGATGGACCGAGCTGGCACCTTGGCCGACTTGGCCCTTCTGGAGCCTCTGGTACCATATGGCCAGATTTGACTGAGCATCGTCGCTTGGGAGCTGTGGACCTGGCCTCGGGTTCCTTTTTTGTTCCTTTTCTTCTTTTTTCCCTTTTCCTGTCCTCGTGCGTGTCCATTCGGAGTCTCTGGGCTTCGCTTCGCATCACCCCTCCTCCTTCTCCCTTCTCCCTTTCTCCCCTTCTCCCCTTCTCCCCTTCTCCTCCCCTTTCTCCCCTTCTCTCCCCCTTCTCCCTTCTCCCCCTTTCCTCCTTTTCCCGGACGAGCAAGGCGGAAACGATCCGTCTAGCCTAAAAACAGAGGGGGTTCTAGCCACCGTCTCTTTCCCCCTCCCCTCTTCCCCCTTTCCTCCTTACCTCTTTCCCCTTTGGGACAGCACCCAACGATCCATACACATCTTTGATCGGAGGATCAAGTATATCCCATTCCATTCAACATATGGTCCCTTCCCAATCGGTGTCGTGTGTGGCTAAGCTCCTACGTGAAACCGGTAAGGTTACCGGTTAGACGGCGCTATAGGCTCGGCAAGCAGATTAGGCTGTAAGCAAAGCCGACTCACACCGTGAGGGGTGTGGACGTGGTAAACCCCAAAGCCAACAAAAAGGGGTGCCTTGCAGAGCCCGTACCCTGAGCGCCTGAGCCGAGAGAGGGAGAAACCGTTCAAGTTGGCATGTTATATCGAACACTCTCTGGCACGTGCCCAACGTGGTGGGGGGGAGGGGGGGTGCTCAGTTCTTATTAGTGGCTGCGTGGCGCGTAGGGGTGGGGTGTATGACATGTCGAAGATTGGATGAAAACCGGTGTATTCCTTCTTCGGCGCTGAGGTACCCGCCCCTGCTCTTCTGCTGGCGATTCCCCTGTTCTCCTCTCTCCTCTCTCATCGATCCTCCGGAATGTAGACACCACAAGACCAATATAGTATGTGTGAGCGCAACGGAAGAAAGGAACAGCTGCCGATCTTGTGGCCGAAAGGGCGCAGTATCAGTCGTATATAGTTGCTCTTGCAAAGAACTTTAGTAGCGTCATAGGGATCGATACTCTCTCGCGACTCAAGCATAGCATTTCTGGTTGTGAATCCCGACTTGGTTAGTAGCCATACTCGGCTAAGTGACCGACTGGATGAGGCGAGAATCAATGCGGTAGAGCGATGCGGTAGATACAGGTGAGATGTCCACAGTATATATATACCTCGGACCCTTGGCGGGCCCAGATATTTCACAGCCTACTACTACTACTAAGCTTGTGTCTAGGGCTACTTCTCACTGCAGTCCACAGAGCTGCGGGAGAAGTTGAAGGTGTAGATGGGGAAGGATCAGAGATTGTCTGGAGGGAGTGAGGGTCATGCATTACCCTGTTATTCAACGGCCAAAAAGCCCGTCGGACGGGAGTTGTTTATACTTTTCTATAATATCTCTCGCCGTCTTCGCAATATATGCCAGATAGAAACGAGGAATCCTGAGGAGAATACGTATTTTGGCCACACACCGGGGGCCCGGACCCATAATTGCAGACACGTTTGAAGTAACACACATACGAGGATCGATGGTATAATCACATGACGGAGAGGGGTGTATCGAATCAACAAAAGATATACACAGACAGGATGAATATGTGGTACAATAGTCGTTCAGAGTCAAACCAGGCATACAAGAGGGGAAGAACTGGTATTTGCTCAACTGCAACTAGTCCTGGTGAACATGCAGACCGATGCCTTTTTACGATTGGACCAACGGGCCGCGCAATTTGAAAGGGATGAAGAAATGGATGTGAACGAGTGGTAGCCAATGTATATGATACGCTCTTTGGTGAATCTTGCGGCTCACACCCTCACACCACAAACCTGAGCAGAACAGGGCTAAAGAATGTGGCACTTCATGCCACAACACTTGGATTGCCCATCTTGATCTTCGTTCCGCGCCATAACACCGGCGGTACCACCCCGGCTCGGGCGATAAGCGAGACTTGAAACAGCAGCAACAGCATCAGCGTCCGAAGCACCGCGACCAGTGGGAATACCCTGAGGAGCAGCTTGATTCGTCTTCGAGGACGGTTGGTTGGGATAGTCAGGGGCCGTGTGATGGGCTCTTGTACCAGGATGCGGCCTCGACCACTGGGCCATGGCCCCCGCCTCTGGAACGTGCTGGGCGAGAGGGTTGGAGGATGAAGGAAGAACATTCGTAAAGTTTGGGACAGGACTAGCAACACTGTGCATAGCTGCACTAGCACCGAATCCGCCTCCTCCCGGAAACGTGCCTGGCCTGTGCCATGCGCTCGCGGAAAGGTTTCCTAAGGAGGGTCTGTGCCTTGGTCGTATGCGGGCAACAATATCGGTTAGACTGCCGTGATAGGCCACATGGTCTACGGGAACCCAGCGCGGCCTGGGCTTATTGGCCATGATCATCCCTCTTGACCGAGTTCTTTGGTCACGCCGAGGGGCATTCGGGGTCTCGGCGAGTGGGTGCGGCCCCTCCACTCGTCGAGTTCCCTCTTGCTCTTCAACTTGAGGAGGGGCCGCCATGTCCGTTCCACTGGCTGCTATACTGCCCGATTCCGTTATCATGGACTGTTGAGAGTCAGCCGCACCAATGGTCGACGCCTGCCTTTGAAGGTCGCTTTCAAGGCCAAATGGTTCTTCGCGGTGATGACGGCTGGATGCCCTGGACATGATGGGGGTCGGATGCTTGTCCGATGTTGAGCGAAAGAGAAGAGGGTACTGGTTGTTGGGCGTAGGGGAGCTGGTGAGCACCGACTGGCATTTCCGAAGGTGAGATCGGGGGAAGGTTGGAGTGGCTGGCAACGTACGTGCGTGAGAGGATCGTCGAAAAGGGAGTGCAGTGGTGGTGCGAGAGTTATCTGCAAAGGAGATTGCAGCATATACTATTTGCAACGTATATAGACGCCTTGCCGAGCCTCAATCGCTTGTAACACCTAGTATATATGCTGTACGCGACATGGCTTTCGTTCCGGTTGGATTTCGGATCAGCAGTATATGCCTCCTTTCTATCTGGCACCGGAACCAAGCGCTGGCCTCACACTGCCACCCCACAACCAAGCTACGGAAGCAATCCCTTAGGTCTTAGGTCTCCGGGGAGGCCAGGAGCCAAGTATTGCAGGTGTTTTGATCCAATCGGATTTCCACGTGGCCAAACAAGGTGAGATCCATGCGAGACCCAAAGAGGGCAACATATGGCAATGAACACCGCTCGATCAGTGTTTGGGCGGGTTGTACTGCAGCCGGCGGTTGGTAATCGAAGCCCACTTGTACCTCTTGACCCAAATGGAAAGGGCAAGCATGTGTGGAAGCAATGATCATGTACTGGAACCCCATCTTCTTGCGCTCATCGTGCTCTGGCGAGGCGGCCCAGCTGAGGAAGGTCACAACATCCTTGGCCATCTGCGACGTGGTGGCCGGAGTGCCATCCTCGTACTCGACTAGCCCGTCAAACAGGACACGGGCCATACCAATCTGGGTGCCAGGGAAGTAAGGGTTGAAGTTCATGCCCTCGGGCACGTGCACACCAGCTGGTGGGTCCACGTAGCCAGTCAAAAGAGAGAAGATGTAGTCGGCACCCGAGTGACGGGCCTTGACCATGAGCGAAAGGTCCGGCGGCAGGGCACCCTGGTTGGCAGCACGCGACGCCTCGTCGTTAGGGTACGGGGCAGGAATGTAGTCGGCCAGCTTACCCGGCCGCGTGAACATCTCTCCCTCGTCGTTGGGCCCGTCCTGGTACTCGTAGTCGGCAGCGATCTCCTTGACCTCGTCGACCGTGTGAGAGACACCAACCAGGTTGCGCCACGCAATGCGAGTCAGCGAGTGGCACGACGCGCACACTTCACGGTACACCTGGAACCCACGGCGGATGGAGGCGTGGTCGTACGTCTCAAAGTGGCCGAGGTGCGGCCAGGGGTAGGCGGTCGGGTGCAACCCTTCGTCCTTCTCATTGGCGCTGACGGCAGGGAGGAAAGGAGCCTCGCCAAAGGCGCTGGCGTACAAAGCGATCCCACCTACAACGGCCGCAGTGGATCCATACGCAGCGGTGCGAGAGGCCCAGAAGGGAGCCTGGGCCGGAGCAGCGTTGGTCGCCGTGGAGGCGAAGCGAGACTGCGGAGGACAAGCAACGTCAGCAAACGTCAACATTCGTCAGTCGGCGGGCTCGAAGGGCAAGGGACAGAAAACGTACGCCCTGGGCACCGAGCGTGGCAGCGCGGCCAGCGGCCGAGCGAAGGAAAGAGGCCATCGTCACCGCCTCGAAGCGCGAGCTCGTCGTTGTGGAGAAGCAAGAAGGCCCGCCCGCAGCCCACAGCGGCCTGCCTCGCTGAGCGCTGATCCCTACGCGCCGCCCTCAGACTCGCGCTGTGCCGATTTGTAACAACGGGCCGCCCGCACGGGCGCAGTGTCGGGTCGTCCCGCCTGCCGCGCCCGAACACAGCTCGTGTGCCAGCGGTGCACCACATTACGTATGCCATTAATAATTGACGCATTTCAACCCAGCTGCGGTGGTTCGGACAGAGATCTGAAATTGCCATTGGCCCAACTGGGCGGGCGAAGCAGGCCTCACCACCACCGCACTTCTACCACACTCGGTCTCTGCTCGGCCTTCTCCCATCCGTGGTCGAGGAAGGAGCCTGTTTGTCTGTCGTGCGATGCGCTGCCGGAGCGTACTGAGTACTGACTACAGACTATCGGATCTGGAAGCTGGTACTGTGGACACACCAAGGAAACGGAGGGCATGGGGCGTGTGGGAATGAAATGCGGATGGATGCAAGAAAGGAAGATGAGACGAGCAGAAACCGATAATTAGAAGAGAGCCGTTGTTCCGACACAGGACCGAGAGACCAACAACACCCGTACGTGCAATGCGTATTCAAAGGAAACCTCACTCCGACCGCCCCACGGGTCGCGGAAGGAGCGCGGCGGATCGGCCAGCCAAGGCATCGCAGAATCCGGGCGAGAGCTGTGCATGTAGTTGGTCGGATGGTGGACGCGGTACGGGTTGGGGGGGAGGGAGGAGACGGCGCCAGGGTGGTGCGGTAAGGAAAAGGGCCGACGTTGTGGCATGGGGGACGAAGCGGAGGAAACAGAGGTCACTTGGTTCTGGCCAATCGAAGCACGCGATGTGGCGCCCGGGCCGGTTGCAGAGGCATGGGCGGTGAGGGAACGGCCTGGACCAGTAGAGTTGAGCTGGGCGTTGCTCATCAAGTCGCCGGGCGCATACGACATGGTCGGTTGGCCGAGTCTACTCCATTCGGCGGGACCCGCTCCCTTTGGCCCAGGGGGGTTAGGGGCGCGACCATCGTGTGCGTGAGAAGGCCGGATTGGCCACCCGGGGCGGCATACAGATTGCGGCGATCCATAGTGTTTAACGCGTTACGGCCCACTCCTGTGCCGGGTGTCCGGAACACCCCGGGCGAGTGTTTGGGCCAGGGGTCCGGGTCCGGTCGAGGTCGCTGGACCCATCAAAACCATTATAATATGCCCAACGCGGGGGGTGTCTTGCTTGGGCTTGGATGACAAGGGGGGTGGCATGCGAGCATTGAACGGCATTCGGGACGGGGTGAGGGGCACCTCCGGATGAAGGTACTGCCCAGCATCGTCGCTGCCCATCACGTCGTAGGCGTCCATACTAGGTTGAGCCATGTACGAGTTGGGGTTGCCGGGGGAGCTGTGCCGGCCGGGAAACGGGGCTGACGCAGCTATGTCCGACGGACGGACACCCACGGGCAGCTGGGCACCGTTGGGGGGGAGTGCCAAGCGGAGTGAGATAGGGAGGAGAGGACGACACATTGTCGGACGAAGTAGTCGACAGCGATGCGAACGACGGATCGTTAAGCATCATGCGACGGTCTTCACGGTTGCGGGCGTACCCAGGTGTTGCCGAAAGGCGCACAGGCATGGAACAGGGACCAGGTTCGAAGCGCTGCCCGCTCCAAGCGTCGAGTTGCTTCCATCGTTTTTCGAGCCTCCACTCCCACACTTCCACCACTTCCGCTGCCGCTCGTGTGCTCGTTGCCCGTCCTCGGCCATCCAGCTCCGAGCGGCTTGGTTGCGCTGCCAGAGCCCTACTGTCGGCTTCCACCTCGGGGGTAAGGGCGAGACAGCGGGTGTGGGTCGCCTTGGTTCCATATGGTGGTGATGGTGATGATGATGTTCGTGATTGTGGTGTGGTTGTGGGCATGAGAATGATACATCTTCAACCGATGGAACCGTCCGTTACATCCTTGACCTTCTCTTGCGGATTCCACGCATTTAGACCCGGACCCACCACGACGGTCGTAGTGCTTGCGCCACGAGTCGAGCTCAATCATGGGCGAGAAGGGTACGATGTGATGGAAGATTCGACAGCGGAACTCAGCCCATATTGCCACCGTCTTCGTCTGACAAGAGCCACGGAGTTTGGACGTACTCCACTGGCAAGTTGCGCAAAACGGGGAGCCACGTCTGACGTAATCCCGGGCCAGTCAAAGTCAAGAGCTTGTTTGATGGTGTTGAACTGACGAGAGGCACGTGGATCGTTCCCTACACCCGCGACATATTGCCTGAAAGATAAGAAAGTAAAGTTGGTTAGTTCCGAGCCAGTCCTTAGGCAAGAATTAGAGGCGAAAGGGGGGAGGGGGGGAGGAACGTACCAATTTCCATAGTTGGACGTGGCGTCATAGTCGATCAAGTGACTAGCGAAGAACTCGGCTCCCACGCGCAGTCGCAAGCCAAATCCTTGGACAAGAACGATGCCACATTTTGCCGTCCACGGTGGACATGAACCCGCTTTCGCGCAGTCGGTGACATTGGCATCGATAAAGGGATGCCGGTGCGTGCCTCGAGCACACGAGTGACCTGGTTGTTAGGTTCATCAACAAGGGGGTCCCACATTTTCCACCACGACTGCTTCTTTTCTGCCTGGCGCGGATCGGTCACCGTCTCAAAGCCACCGAGAGAGTAAAGAAGGTCGCCAAACTTGGCAGCTGCAAGGAAAAAGTAGTCGCGCCACATGAGTTCGAATCGGACCCAGTAGGTGTTCTGGTCTTCGCCTAACCGTCCCTCCAGTTCGTCCAACACTTCCCAGATCTGACGAGCAGAAATGCACCGTACGCAAGGAAGGGCGACATTTTGGTACTGTACCGGACCCAACAGGTTATTCTGGTTTGCTTGTACCGGGCCACGGGCGGGAGCCCTTCGCGCGCCGCGGGCCTGTCGCCATGCGGCCGCGAACAAAAGTACCCACTCGAGTCGCTCCAGAGCCGACGTCTCACACCACGGAAGGGGAAGGCGGAAGCAGTGTGACGCGAAGTGAGCATCGCATAGTCGTTCATGCTTCCGCACACTGAGGCTGGATGATAGCGTGGAGAAGAAACTTCATCAAGTCATCCCATGAGATGGCCTCTTCGGTTTTCTTCCTTGGCCTGGCCGGTTGCTGCCGCATAAGTAGGAGGATGGGGAGATTGGTGGTCGCATCCCACCGTTGAGGACACCGTTGATATCGGAACGAGGATCGATAGTAAGGGAGTAATTGCGAGTGTCCTGGATCCGGGGTGGAAACGGTTTGAAACGGGTGGGAGGTTGGGCCGTGGAGCGAACCATGCGCTTGCCTACGACTCGGCTCGTTTCCGGAAAGGTGTAAATCATCCGGGGTTCCTTGATGTCAAACGGCAAGTCGGCCGGGTGGATGAGAGTTTTGCCATACGCAAAATTGAGCGGGACCGTCGATGTGCACCGTCTTGGCCACCGCATTCTCAATCGCGATATCTTCCGAAGCAGCCTCCTTCTGCATCCATACTGCCTCAACTGAGTCTCCTGTGCTTGCAGCGAAGCGACCCAGCTCATCCACCATTTCCGTCTTGCCAAACGAATCAGCAGATCTGAACCACGCTTCAGCAGGTTTGCCGCAAGTCCGCCACAACACTCAACAATGAGCGAACCCGGAACGCCCGTCTTCCAGAACCCGTACTTGGCGTGCGGGCTTCCGGACCTGACGTTCGTAGTTGGGCAAGCCCGAAAGCTCAATGACCCTTTCGTCAAATACGAAGAGCGGGAGAATGTACTGCGACTGCGAAGCAGGTTCCACTCGTCGGAAAAGACACCACCACCATTCATACCTTGTACCGAATGGTTGGGCAAGCCAGGCCCAAGAAGGCTTGCCCAGGCCGATATTGGTACGGTACCCGCTCCGCTCCAGATCATCGCCCATCCAGGGGGTGGGGGTGGGGCACGGTCCCGATGGGCCGAGGTGAAAAGGGGATTGTCATGAATGCGCAGATCGTTGCGGAGCAACACGATCAAAATTGACCGTCCTTCTGCATCCGTCACAGAGACGGTCCCTGTGGACGCAGGGGTACGGGAGCTGCACCGTCCGTGGAACTGGCGGTGGTGCGATCGGTCGAGTCGTGTGTGCCGCTGCTGGGGCCTGTTCCGAGTGTGCTGGAGGGGAGGGAGATGGCGGAACCTGTCTCGCTTTCGCCTGGGCCATACTCGGAGGAGTTGGCTTCCGAACGTCCCGCTCGGCTCTTGGGGCTAACCAGCGAATCCGAGCCGGTACGGTTCGAGACGGCAGGAGACGGCTCGGTGGCGCGTTTGGCTGCGATCGAGGCAGCTACGTCAAGACGTTGGCAACCGAGTCGGACGCAGGGGACCTGCATCTGCGCGCCGCCGGAATCGAAGTGGCGATCTGAGATTTCAGAGACGGAGCGGCGCGGACTCGAGTCCGAGGACGACTTGTCGGATTGGTTGCCACTGCTCCCCCGAGCCCGAGCCAGAAGCGGATGTTGGGGGGTCCGGCGAGAGCGGTAGCTGCTGTCGGTGGGTCCCGTGTTGTTCCCCACGCAGAGGACGTCGTGGCCATTGGTCCAGTTGGGCTCCATGGTATGGTATGGCACGGTATGGTATGTGGTGGCGGGAACGTGGTTGGGAAAAGGGTAGAAGTTGTGCGAGGTGTTGATAAAAGAGTGTTGGTTGTACAAACACCTCATCGACTCATCGGAGGTCTGAAGCGGGTGGCGAATATTTGCTTACGAGCGGGTGGGACAAGAGGCGGGCTGAGGGCGCTGCAAACTCGATGCGATGTGCTGGCGAGGTCTGAGAGACGCGCGAAGAGAGCAAAAGTTGGAGTGGCGCAGTGCTTTGCCGGAACGGGAGGCAAATCAGACGCTGCGGGGGGGGGGGGGGGATGTCTGAGCCAGCCACTATGAAAGAGAGCAATGAGTTAATGAGACCTGAGGAGGGGGGGGGGTGACAGATGTGCTGGCTGTTTTGTCTGTGGCCGAGGGCTGGGATTGAGAGACGGAGAGTTGAGTGAGACGAAGGCAAAAGGGACATGCGCCCGACGGGATGCAATCAGGACAGGGACAGGAGGGACTATGACGTCGGCCCAGGCTGGCGCGGTGGAGGAAACAAACGCACACCCATCTATGGGGTGACGCAGGTGATGGAGGAGCAGCACCGTCCACTGAGATCCCAGTGGAGATCGCCGTCCAGAGCGCAGGACCGATGACCGACGACGCGTGACTTGGCCTGGCCGTCGACAAAATGAAAATCCACGCCCCCGCCTCGATCGCCACCACGATCTCAGGTAGCCCGGCAACCACCGCCCAGTTTCATGTTTCAAATCCGCTGCGTCGCCGCAGCGCACGGGCGGAACCCACGGCGGAACCGGCCACCCCGCAGTATGGTATCCTGATGATGTCGATGATGTCATTGGTGGTGCATCGTCCCGAATTACCGTGATTTTTGCCTCCGCCCAAAACGAGAGGAGGCAGGCATCACCTCTCCCTACTCACTCCGTCGTCGACACGAAACTGGTCCAACCGAACGTGGGTTGCGGTGGTGGAGAGACGCTGCGTACGTTGCGAAAAGAAGGGGGGAGGCAGCGAGCAAGGTGAGGGAGAGGAATGGATTGGGCAGAGGAAGATGAAGAAGGAAGAGGAAGACAAGAGGAGGAGCAAGAGGAAGAGAGGGGAACAGGCAGTTTGTTGGGGACAGGTCCCACAACGAGACAAATACATCTGTGGGCAAACGGAAGAATGGGACAATGGGAGTACGGGAGTACGT
Source organism: Moniliella sp. 'wahieum' (assembly GCA_003971905.1). Lineage (NCBI taxonomy): Eukaryota > Fungi > Basidiomycota > Moniliellomycetes > Moniliellales > Moniliellaceae > Moniliella > Moniliella sp. 'wahieum'. The sequence continues at coordinate 273,192 of RSEE01000012.1, forward strand.
GAGAACGTGAAGACAGAGAGGCACCAGCAGCAAACCAAAGACCAAAAGGGGCAGAAACGCGTTGTGGAAAGAAGAGATGATAATAGGAAGGCGGATGGGGGGGAAGGTGATGCGATGCGGGCAAGCAACGGGGCAAAAGAGAGTTGGTACGAGAAATGCGAAAGCCAGGAATGCAAAGCGACAACGCCAAGTGAGAGCACTGAGGGGGGGAAATGCAAACCCTTCGTAAGACAGCGAAAAGAAGGAAGCCAAGACGAGAGGCAAGAGGTTCGCAACCCCCCAGCTGAACGCAACGAGAGACGCCAAGGCCACGCGGGAAGATTAGGTGCCGCGCGAGCGGTTGCGAACGTGTTGGGTGGGGTCTTGTCGATGCTGGAAGCATGTGGGTAGGCGGGTACGGCGGAGGAAGCGTCTCGGCCGAGCGGGAGGGAAGAGGCGCATACGAGACATGTTTATTGGTCGTGCTCATGTCGGGTCCTGCGAAGGGTAGGAAGCCAATGGAGGATACGGACTGAAGGAATGTTCTTTTTGCCATGGCTCGGCTGGCCTGGGAGGGGCGAAGGGCGTGGCTCCTCGTCATCGGACCACTGGTCGTTGTCCAAAATGGCAGCCATGTCCTGCGTACCAATCATTTCGGTGCTAGGTCCAAACGCAGGGTTGCCCAGCGGGGCAAGCAACGGCGGAGGAGGCTGCGTCTCGTCGTACCCACCAATATCGGCACCCCAACGGTCGTCTTCGGCCTCGGAGCCATCGGAAGTAGAGCCTTGGCTAAGACGAGTGCCAGGACGCAGGAACCCATTGGCATCGGCCACACGCGGGGCGGGGGCCAACGTCCCAGGAGCACCATTGGTAAAACGCTTGACCAAACTGCGCTTCAAACTCGGCCCGACGCTTGGCTTCCCGCTTGAGCTTGCGAAGACGACTGCGCTCCCACTCTTCCCATCGGCGCTTGGGAATTTTGGCCACGCTGGCTGCTGCCGCTTCGTCCCCGTGACCAGCACCTTTGGCTTCCCCTTCGACCTTGCGCGTCTCGCCCCAGGAGAAATCATCAAAGTGCCAAAAGGAGTAGACGGGAAGGATAAAGTTCCAAACCGGCAACGCGATGAGGTAGACAAACATGTACAGAACGTACGTATCTTACGCGTGGCCAGTACGATGAGCACACCGGGCAACCCAGGACAACGGCCAAGAGCATCAAAGGAATGGCGTCACTAAAGTCCTTGGGCGGGTTGATGCAGGCACGAATAATAAGTGTGTAGGTCAAAGCGATAGCGACCGGAAGCGAAGCTGTACCAAACAGGTCCATAAACACCGAAAATTGCATGCTGAGGCAAAAGGTGCCGCAGAGTCACGGACCAGAACAAGCTCCATGAGGTTGTGCACCGTCGAGTTGATCCATCGGCGGCGTTGGGAAAGAAGCATTTTGAATGTGTCTGGCACCTCAGTCTTGCAGCGTGCGCGCGGGCAAAGACCATCTTGCGTTGGGGAAAGTTGCGGAGCATCAGTGTCGTAAGGAATCGGTCCTCGCCCAGAGCAAAAGGTTTTTCTGATGAAGCGTATGAGCGATCCTTGGCTGTACTCACGAGTAATCTCAGGAGCCACAATACTGGGACCCAGTCGTCACCCATGTCTTTGCGAGCCTTGATACGGTAGATGGAAAAGCACCCGGGGAGACAGGTCACACCACCAAAGACCGATTCGAACGCTTTTTGGTTGTGGTGGGAGATGAATACTCAAACACTTGGATCATCGTCACCCAGGATTGGTTCTTGTTGGTGATCCGTGTCTCCCCACAGGCACCCATGATCATAGGATCGTGGGACATGCAATCCGCCAAAATACGCATGGCGGAAGGGTAGACCTTTGTATCGGCATCGACCATAAGACAGAGCTCGAAAAAGTCGGGCGTGACCCCGAGCAGGGTGTGGACCTTGCGGAACAGATCAAAGTCAAGCGGTGACATGGGGTCATTAAACGTGCACCGCTGCAGGAAATTCATGAGAATCATCTGCGAATCGCGCTTGCCACGGTTGCCTGGTTTGGCGTCGTGGGCTTCTTCGGGTGTGCCGCATTTGACCACAACCACCATAGGAGTTCGATGACCGGGGCACTTGGTATAGTGCCCAGCGTAGACCATGGCCATATTATGCGCTTTGGCACCGCCAGCCACGAAGGGAAGCTCATTGGTGTCGGGTCCCAAAGCGCGGGTCGCATCCAGCAGCCCCACACATGTGTCCGGCGTGCTGTGGGCCTCGCCGTGGCCTGTGACCATACCGTCGGCAACGACAAAGAGGAGCTTGCGGTTATCGGGGTAATCCGAGTTGGAGAGGAGGCGAGTGTGTTGTTGATACCTTCCTCTCCCTCTGAATAACAAGTGATAAGAGTGACGATGTAGGGTGAGTCCCCGATACCAGCAAGGGACATATCAGCCGCAGGGGGGAGACCACCGTGGGAAGCAGAGGCCCAAGGCGCCGTACCGGGGTTTTTGACGTTTGACATGGCACCATCGGGCATCTGGGTGAGGGGGATGGCGCGACCCTGATCGTAACGGGGCTTATCGGTCATTCGTCCGGCCATGAACCAAGCAAAGTAGAGTGCCATGAAGAAGCGAACGAAAATCAAGAGTAGAATGATCACCAAAGATGCGTAGAGGACAAGTTGAGTGAGGAAGCACCCAGGAGTGATCCTGTTAATCTTGCCAGCATTGTACTTATCGCGCAAGCAATAGAAGGTGTTCCTCCATTTAGGCTGAGTGTACAGCATGACGGTCGCATCTTTTCCGCTTCCGGATGGATCAGTGACCATGGCACGAATGATCGTGTCAATGGGGTCGTTCGGCACAGGGTCTGGGTAGGCAGACATGTATGGATCCATGTCCAACACAGTGCCATCAATAACCTGTGCACGGCCAGTAAAGTTAGCGTGGCGTGGAGAAAACAAGAGAGATACAAAGGAAAGACATACATGTAGTTGGTCGTGTTGGCGGAGGCGATGGACGGCCAAGTCCAACCGACTTGGCGAGTCGAATTCTCGAATTTCTTGGAAGCTAGATTGTCTGCCGTCAGCGGGCCCGAGACACAGCCGGCTTTTTGTCCCGTCGATTTGATATTGACGTTGCACGTGTCGAGTTTGGCGGCAGCATAGGGGAGGCCGGTGCAGGACGGGGCGTCGCGGCGGAAGAGGAAGCTAATGTCGGTACCGGGAGCGTTCTGTGACAAGTTGTAGAGATTGAAGCCGACCTGTGTGCTGTCCGGGACTTGGGCGTTGCTAATCTTGAACATCCAGCCATCGATGCCGAGCAGGCCACTGTACTCGCGGTCGTAGATGCTGTAGAACTTGTGGAGGTGTTTTGAGCCGAAGCGGGACAGAAGGCGGCAGTGAGGGCGATGGTGATGAAAATGACAAAGCCGCCCAAGAGAAGCGAGATGGAACAGAGCGCAACCTTCTCGCGCCACGCTTGGCGGGAGGGCTTGTCTTTGATTCCGCATGTGCCCAAGATGGCACCGGGAGCCCAAAAGGTGACTAGATGCGCGTAGATGGACCACCAGTTGATGCCGGTCTTGGCGGCAGGCTGGTCAGGCGGGTTGATCATGGGCGCCTGGGGGTGACTGCGCTCCGGCGGGTGAGCGTCTTGGCACGGCGCATTGTCGTGGGCGCGCGGAGCGGCGGCGCAGCAACGGCGGCATCGATGGGGATGGACGTATCCGGCTGCGGCTGGCCGCGCATGCGGATGAACGTCTTGGACGACAGGTCTGTCCGACGAGCCATGGTGGGCGAGGCAGACTGGAAACGAGAGTGGCCCAGGCGGGGCGGGGGGGACGGCGGAGCAGGGGCAGCTGGGCGCTGGAGAGAGAGGTGAGCGGAGAGGCGGAGGGCAGGAGATGGTGGATGGTGGATGGCCATGGCTCTGCTGGGCACTGGCCGCCCCACCGCACCACCAGCGCTGGGCGAAACGACCCGCGGAAGCCAGCGTCGGGGATTGAAATTGCAGGGATCGGCACCAGCGCTCCCAGGCGCCGCCCGGCGCCACGCCCGCATCCCATGCAATATGCACCCCTGCAGCAGCACAGGGCACGCGCCCAGTGCCCTTGGGCCAACCCCAGGCAAGTGCGGTCGCAGTGCGTGATGCGGATGCATGCTGGCCGTGGCGCACACGGGGGGAAGCACCCGGCCCCTGCGCCTCCACCGCCACCGTTTGCGTGTGACATGTGGCATGCGATGCATGATGCAGGGCACCACGCACCACCGTGCTGGCGCCCCCTCCACGTCGGCCAGACGGCTGGCGGCCATGCACGAGCGGGTGCTGCAAAGCGCCTGTCCCCTCGTGGCTTGGCGCCGCTCTGGGCCACGTCCTTGGCACCTCCCACCACGCCTGTCTGCCGCCCAGGAGGCCACGGCGCCTGTGCTCGCCATCCGAGTCGCACTGCTTCCAGCGATCGGCACAGCAATGCATCATGCCCATGCCTCATGTCCCCGGCCACCGGTGGATCTGGGCGGGTGGAGGGTGGCCACAAGCATCACGCTTCCGATGGCCCGCAGCACACTACGCCTGTGCCCTTCCCCCAGCGCATCATGCATCACTGCACCCTGCATCACATGTCACATGCATGTCACAGCATTTACCACGCACAGCTGCAGCGATGCCACCGGCAAGTTGTTGTGCCCTGCTGTGCCCTGCTGTGCTGTGCCCCCCAGAGCGCACACTTCTCTCTGACATCAGCCCCTCGCACTCGTCCGAACAGCAGTGCCTAGTGCACCTCGATCAACGTCTCTGCCTTGGCAGCATTCATGCAACGTCCACGCTTCAAGTGATGTCGATGAAGCCCTCCTCAGGCCCTCAGACCTCCCTCTGGCCCCAGGCCTCATTAATCATTGGGGTTTGCACACGTACAGCCGGGGCTAGACATCCATGTGCGCACAATGGCGTGGAGCCTCCCCGGTCACCCCTCAAAGAGCAAGAATGTGGAAACAAAAGAAATGTCGTGTCCCGGGATCGAACCGGGGACCTTGAGGAATCCGTTTGGATTTTCCATTGAAGTGGACTTCAATCTCACGCTCTCCCATCTGAGCTAACCCGACATATTGGCCGAGTTGCCCAAACATTCATTTGTATGGCTTAAAGTCCGACCATTGTCATGTGGAGAGTTCCGAGGGGAACCCAGTGGTGTAAGAGTACAACCCCAGGGACAGCCAATCGAAGCCAAGGACGGTATGTCCGGCCTCAGAGAACCTGGTCAAACCGAGCAGGTGTAGAGGCGAGGGAGAGAGCCTCTGATTTGGGTAGCTATGCCTGCGTGCTAAGGCCGCAGCCCGGACCCTCCCAGGTATAGGAGCGTACGTAGGACGTTAGACCAGTTGAAGGGCCAAGGGGTAACTGGTAACGTGTGTTATATAGCTGGAGCGTTACCAACACACTCAACGCGCTGTAGTAGGCGGAGTCAAATTCAGACAACGGAGTCCTAACGAAGAGCAAGCGCTACAGAGAGTAACCGCGGCTTGTGTAACTGAAGTGAGTCGGATATTCGCACGGGTGGTAGAAGGTGAAAAGGGTCTTATATCATAGAGGAAGGAAAAGGTTTGAACAGAGTGTTGAGCCATCGGGTGGCGCGTTGTAGGAGGGAGATTGCTTCGGATGCCGACAGGTATTCATTCAGGCTGCATGGAATGGCGCCTTATATACCAGAGGAGAAGGAGAAGCTATCACACGGTAAACCACGCGTGATGAGGGGAAAGAGACACAAAGGGGGCAAGGAAGATCTAGAACGGCAAGGAAGATCTAGAACAAGGATCATATCCACATCCTGTGGGAATGTGTGTGTGATCCGTCACGCGTGCTTTGGCCAATGTCCCTTCAGTTCCTCCTCGGGCCTGGGAGTTCCGTTGTTTTCTCTCTCCTGTTTTTCCCTGTTCCGCAGCTTAGCCCCTGGTGGCGACTCGCTGCTTGAATGTTCCTCTGTAGGCGTTGCTGTGGTTGGCTTAGACCACCACCACCACCAGTGCGATTGCATCACCCTCGAGGACCATCAGGCATCAGGACTCCAGGCCTCATCGACATCACAGAGACAGGGGTAGGGGTATACTGGTGTAACAGGTGGAACAGGATGGCCGATAATCGAGATAATCGATAATCGATAAACGATAAGAACCACAGTTAGCAAGCCTTAGACAGAGCTGTTTATAAAGAACTTGTTAGAGGGTACTGCTAGGGTTCTCCTGCGCGGCCCTCAATGGATCGGTGACGCTCGCCTAGCCGAGCGGAAGCGTTCCGCTCGCAGGCCAGCGCACGCCCTGCTCGCTCCATCTCCCTTCTCTCTCTCCTTTCTCCTTCCCTTCAGACGTTGCTTGAAGACTTGTGGCTCACCACTTTGCCTTCACGCCTTGTCTGAAGGTATTACGCCTCTGCTTCCTTTCTTGACCTGTTGCTCCTCACAATGAGACGTTGCTTGAAGACTTGTGGCTCACCACTTTGCCTTCACGTCTTGTCTGAAGGCTGCCTTGCAGCTGATCCATAGGATCGCGAATGCTCCCAAGTCGCACTCTAGCAGAACTAAGAGCTGTTTATATAAAGAAAGATCCAGGCCTCAAGTGCCTCATGACAGGTATAAACAGAGTGTGGGAAAACTATCACAGACCGTGCTCTCACAATGGCGCTGACGCTGCGCAATCGGGCGCAGCAGGTACAGGGTTCTGCCTAGACTGGGCGCAATCGACACAAAGCGCCTTCGTATTACACCGATGAGTCCATGCGACCATGGCGGCCGCGGATAATATCCACAGCATGGGTAAGGTGTCCGCTGGCTCTCTCACACGAGTCTGAGGGGACTGGCACGTAGTGTTTGGATGAGATGTCTATACGACATGCGGTGCTCTGCGTCCGGAGATAACCGGAGCGCCCCGTGACAGTAAAATGTTCCGGGCGCTACTGGTAACCGGTAACGGTAACGGTACCTCTTTTCACCAGTTTGAGCGGCAAGGGCCGAGAAGCAGTACCCCACCAACCGTTTCCCCGTACCATGGTCCTCGACATCCTTGCCACTGTTCCGTTTGATGTGGCCCTCAAATTCTCAATTGCGGTGTTCTGGACGTGCCCAGTGTGGTGGGGCTCGCGCTGGTTTGCAAGCATTGGCGGAATGTTGTTCACCATGAGACTGTCTGGAACTTGTGGGCGTGGCGAACAGGACTGTTCCCCCCCGACGTCTCCCCCGCTTCTATTGATCCCCGTGACAACCTTCTTGCGATCTGTGCCGAGCACACTTTGGGATCGAGCAAGGTGCGTTTTCAAGTTGCGATTTTGGGAACATCGTGGCGTCGTTTGGTTCAAGCCGTCCATGCAGTTTCTGCCAAGCAGGGATACGACCTCAACCTTGGATGGAGGGCGATGCCGCGCGGGACAGTGAGTCAAGTGCTCGCGCCCCTTGATTTGCAGCAGGTTGAGTTGGAACCAGAGGCACACCCGAGTCTCGTCCGGCGCCCCGAAGTGTTATTTGGCCCGCATCAAGACATGCCATTCCCTGTACTGAACGCTCCCTTCGTCGTCTTTCCCGACAATGTGGGCCTGTTCTGCGTCGAATGGGAGGAGGGGTTAGTTCAAAGAGGGTCGGCTTCAGTTACGGTGGATCTCGCCACTGGCGAACTTCTGTTTTCCACTTCGCCAGAAGAGAAAGAGTTTTGGAATTTTGCTCATGACCCTTTACGTCCCGACATTGTCCTTGTTCATGAAGTAACGACTAGTGGAGCAAACCTCTCGACGGAGCTTCAGGTGCTGCAGGCTGGCTGGCTCAACTCGCCTCCATCCTCTCCTCGAGGCAGTCTGCAACGCATTGGGGCTCAGTGTGAAAGGTACATTCATTGATGGTAATCGAAATGATTATGATCGTATCCGCTTGGCTCACCCTATGCTGCAGCTTTTATCTGCACACAGCGCTTGCAGTATGGGATGTGACGTCGTGTATGTTGATCTCCCCTTCTGATTGTGTACGTCAGTATATTTACCGGTATGTGACTGCCACAGGCACTATTCAAAAGGCGATTGACCTTCAACCATTCTTTGACGGCTGGGCGGGGTTTCGTTGCATGAACTTGGTGCATTTCAGTGCGTATCTACCTCACAAGGCGACATGCTTTTGGTCTGTGGCCTATACTTGGAGCATGTGACTGACCTGCTCATACGCCTGCAGCGATGGAAACGACTTTATCCTCGATCCCACCACCCACAGCATCTACTTTCTCGTGTTGTGTGGACGCAGTGTACATTCAGCGCATCCCTCTTGACTTGGACGGTCCCGACGTAGAACTGCAACACTGGGAGGCGGTCGTGTTAGGTTCATCCCTAGCACAGGAATCAGCCGGATCGCGTCTTGCCGATCTCGGGAGTTCTTTTCTTACGAATGTTTCCGCGTCACTCACCCCTCCCAAACGGCATCCGACTGTGGCGTAGTCAAGAAGGGGCCTCCGATTGACGTTGCGTATATCCGGTTGGGTCTCTGCTATTAGTTCTGAGTGATCCAGTTGGCTGATTTGACAAGTGGATACAGCGACGCAGGTGCCGTCCTTTGTTCTGCTTTGAGGTCATTCAGCTGGACACGTCCACTGGTATGCTGGTCATCTTATTGGAAGAGCAATTACTGCTCGTTCCCATGCGATGGCTACTGGATCGCACAGAATATGATGGCAAGGTCCTCAGTATGACTTGCCTGCGCCTCGAGAACCGATTCTACTGGACCTCGACGGGTTTCCGGGTCGGTGGGATGTGCCCCAAAGGGATTCCTGGCAACCCAGACGTGGCCAGATTTCGGTTCATGGTGGAAAAGTGCTCTTTGGCCCCAATACGTTGATCGATTATGCCTGCCCACGCGCCACAGATATCTTGGTTGACTTTCTGAATGTCGGTAACGAATGGGGCAACGAGTTGCCAAACGCATCATCAGAGTGCCTTGTGCGCCACCTAACCCACCAGCACAGTATTGTGCGCACATTGGCACACAGTTCCTATTCTTTCGAATGCGTCCAATTTGTTGGCTCAACCGCCTTCGTGACCTGCACTGCTAACCAGCTATTCCACGACGAACGGGACAATATTGACGAAGGCTCGACTCACCCGAACTGGCACATCACTCCTCCAGCAAGGAACAAGTATGCTGAAACGCTGCCTTCTCCTCACCCCATTTCCTCCGCCGTGCGGGGAACTACCTATCTCCTTCGCATCGACTTTGATGCGTCGTATCGCCTGGCTCGCGCAACCGCCCCTACCACCGCCTCTATTCTTGGCGTCTGGGGCAGCACGAAGACCTGTATTCTTCAGTGTGTTCCTGATGTTGGATTGGCATGCTGTCGACGTGACGCTGATGAGACGCCGAGAGATTGGGCACTTTTATACGGGGCACGATGTTTTGTACTGCCGTTACTTCTCCCACCATATAGATTCGCGTGCAGAACGGGATGGTGACTAGCGTGACCACATTGAGCATGTACGCCCACTGCAGCGCGAGTAGGTGTTTTGTTGGAGGGAAAACTGCTCCGTCGAAGGAACGTTGCGCGAGCGCGGACCGCGGTTGCTGAGATCTAGACTCTCGTGCTCGGCGCGCCGCAGCGTCAGCTTGCTGACTAGTGGCTAGGCGGAAGAGTGCTGTGGCGCACACTGGAGATGCCTGTTCTGGCCTCTGGTTGCATGCTGATCGACGCGGAAGACGCCACAAACGGAAAGGGCAGGAAGAGGGGAGGAGGCCAGCCGGGGCATGGCCTGGTTTGGCTTGGCGCACTCCGCAGAGCTGGGGCGTACTCAGACTGAGTATTGAGTAGCAGCCACTGCAGTGACTAAACCACAGCCAGTGGATAGCGGATAGTGACCGGATAGTGACCGGTGGCCGGTGACCAGCGACCAGTGGCCGGCGCTCCGCCTTGCACCGTGGTGGTCAGGTGCGATGACGATGACCACCGGCTGACCAAAGCACACGGGGCAGCGTGACGTCAGTGACCGTGGGGCAACACAGCCCCCCGCCGTTCAGCTGAGTCGCACTATGCACTGGCGCCGTGCGGCCGACCGGCGGGAAACGTTGGACTTGGTGTTGCACGCATGCAGCATCGCCCGCAGGGGGGCAGTGGTTCGCAGCGCTCGCTCTGCATCATTTGTAAGCGCGCGGTAGGGTTGGTGCCTTTCGCCTGGGGGGCAGTGTGGGATGTCGCCGGGCGAGTGTGGCGCAGTGCCACTTTCCCCGCATCGACGAGGTGCCGGTTGGTGCCGGTGCGGGCTGCTGCGCTGCAGGCTGGGGGGGGCTGCGCCGGCAAGGCACTAGAGGCACTAGGCGCGCTGCTATTCCTTCCGCCCGTTTCCTTCCGAGGCCTCCTACCTAAATCCCTGACGCATCGCCCGCTCCACCTCTTCCTTTTTCTCCCCCACCATCCCCAGCGGGTCGACGCCATGCTCGCTGCGCAGCTCCTCCGCACTTCTGCCCGCCGCGGCGCTGCCGCGGCCGGACTCGCATTCCTGCTGCCACCCGCGGGTACGCGTCCGCCACTGTTGCTGAGCAGGTGCCCGACGTGGACCCCGCCATGTTCAACGAGAAGGTGGAGATGTCCCCTCGAGGTTGGCAAGGGCCACTTTATCAACTACAAGCGCATCTACGAACCTCCAGATCGTCAGGAGCGCCTCAACCGCCCGCTGACCATGTCGGAGAAGATCCTCTACGGCCACTTGGACGACCCCACCACCCAGACATTGACGTGGCGTTTCGTACCTCAAGCTGCGCCCGGACGTGCGTACCTTGCCTGTGTTCTCATCTGTATCGTTGGGCCAGTCGCTGACTATTCTTTTGCCTTGTAAGCGCGTCGCTTGCCAGGACGCTACGGCCCAGATGGCCCCTGGCAGTTCATGTCGGCTGGCCTTCCCAAGACCGCTGTTCCTACCATGTGCACTGTGACCACTTGACCAGGCGCAGGTGGCGGTGAGGCCGACCTTGCTCGTGCCAGCAGATCAACAAGGAGGTGTACGACTTCCTTGCTACCTGCACGCCAAGTACGGCATTGGCTTCTGGAAGCCTGGTTCGGGTATCATTCACCAGATCATTCTCGAGAACTACGCTTTCCCCGGTGGTCTGATGATTGGTACCGACTCGCACACGCTAACGCTGGTGGTCTCAACATGATTGCTTGCGCGGTTGGTGGAGCGGACGCTGCTGGACGTGATGGCCAACCTGCCCTGGGAGCTCAAGTGCCCAAGGTGGTCGGTGTGGAGCTGAAGGGCAAGCTGTCGGGCTGGACTGCGCCCAAGGACGTGATCCTCAAGGTCGCGGGTGAGCTCACTGTCAAGGGTGGCACGGGCCCATCATTGAGTACAAGGGTACCGGTGTCTCGTCGCTCTCTGCTACGGGCATGGCTACCATCTGCAACATGGGTGCTGAGATTGGTGCGACCACCTCGCTCTTCCCCTTCAACGAGCGCACTGAGGCCTACCTCAAGGCGACCAAGCGTGGTGACATTGCCGCGTACGCTTCCAAGTTCCAGAAGTACCTCCTTCCCGACGCTGACGCTTCGTACGACAAGCACATCACCATTGACCTTGACAACCTCGAGCCCCACATCAACGGCCCCTTCACGCCTGACCTTGCTACGCCCATCTCCAAGTTTGCCGAGGCGGTCAAGAAGAACGACTGGCCCGAGGAGCTCAAGGTGGCTCTCATTGGCTCGTGCACCAACTCGTCGTACGAGGACATGAGCCGTGCTGCGTTCATTGCTGCCGAGGCGGAGTCCCACGGTCTCAAGACCGTTTCGGGCTACACGGTCACTCCCGGTTCGGAGCAGATCCGGGCTACGATTGAGCGTGACGGCCAGATGGAGACGCTGGAGAAGGCTGGTGGTATCGTGCTTGCCAACGCGTGCGGCCCTTGCATTGGCCAATGGGACCGCAAGGATGTTGCTAAGGGCGAGAAGAACTCGATCATCACCTCGTACAACCGTAACTTTACCGGCCGTAACGATGCCAACCCTGCGACGCACGCGTTTGTTGCCTCGCCCGACATGGTGACTGCCATGGCCTTTGCTGGCCGCCTCACCTTCAACCCCCTGACCGACTCGATCAAGGGCGCCGACGGCAAGGAGTTCAAGTTCTCTGAGCCGCAGGGCATTGAGCTCCCGGCCAAGGGCTACGACCCTGGTGAGAACACGTACCAGGCGCCTCCTGCTGACGGTGCCTCGATCGACGTGGCGATCAGCCCCGAGTCGGACCGTCTGCAGAAGCTTGCGCCATTTGCCAAGTGGGACGGAAGAACCCTACGGGTCTGCCCATTCTGATCAAGGCCAAGGGCAAGTGCACCACTGACCACATCTCGGCTGGTGGGCCCTGGCTCAAGTACCGTGGCCACTTGCAGAACATCTCGAACAACTGTCTGATTGGCGCGATCAACGAGGCCAACGGTAAGGCCAACGAGGTGCAGAACAAGTTCACTGGCGAGTGGGGCGCTGTGCCGGCGACGGCCATCTACTACCGCGATCACGGCAAGCCGTGGGTTGTGATTGGGATGAGAACTATGGTGAGGGCTCGTCGCGTGAGCACGCTGCTTTGGAGCCCCGCTACCTCGGCGGCCGGGCGATCATCACCCGCTCCTTTGCCCGTATCCACGAGACCAACCTCAAGAAGCAGGGCATGCTTGCGCTTACCTTTAAGAACCCCAAGGACTATGACAAGATCAAGCCACTGACCTGGTCGATCTCGAGGGTGTGACGGAGATGGCGCCTGGCTCGACCATTACCCTGGTTGCCCACCACGAGGACGGGTCGGAGGACAAGATTCCCCTCGCCCACACGTACACGAGGGCCAGATTGGCTGGTTCAAGGCTGGCTCGGCTTTGAACTTGATGGCGGCCCACGCTGCCAAGGCCTAACGTGCACCGCGCAGTACCGCCTTGCCCGACCGGCTTCCTTCTCTGTGCTTGTCCCTAGTCTCTTATCTCCCAGATGATGCATGATGTACTCCATGAGGTGCAATGTGCAGGAGCCTACTATGAAAAAAAGCGTGCGAGCTTGCACTTCATTCCTTTAATTCCCCCTGCATTTTCTTTCTACTCGAATGACGTTGTAGACCTGAGGTATTTCGTAGCCTGAAGCCTCGCCTAGGGAGGGCTAGGTCACATGGAAAGGGAGTGGGAGCAACTGGGGGAGAGGCGAGTCAGCGCGTGGGTTTTGCAGTGTCGGCGCCTGGTTTCGGTTTCTGGCCGGGGCCGAGGGAGGCGGCGGATTTGGAGGGCACCGAGGCGTAGAAGATTTCGGTGCCGAGCGTGTCAAGGTAGAAGCGACGGACGCGGTGGCTACCGGCTCACCCCGGCTCCCGTGAGGTACTGCAGTCCGCTGAGGACCGTGGTGGCGGCCACGATCCACTGTAATGGGACAAACGCACTGTTGAGCCACCCACCAGGCTGGTCCAGGCCGGGTGGGCAGTGGCAAAGCCTGCGGCGGAAGCAACTTCGGTGGCCTGCGCCAGCGCAGCAACAGGGTGGCCAGGCCAACGAGGAGCAGTTGGAGGAAAGTGTGTACTTGCTCAGCTGGGTCGGTTTGGCCATGACGCTGGGCAGGCTCGGGTCAAAGTACCTTCCCACCGTCTTGGGCGGCGGAAGGGTACGGTAGCGAATGACAAACGCCGATAGGATCAGGCCCAGGTCGCGGGCAAGAATGAGCGCGAGAAGCGGCAAGGGGCAGCAGCCCGCTCATGCCCAGACAATGACCATCGTGGCCATCAACCCCTTGTCGGCTGCCGGGTCGGCAATGCTCCCAAACACGGTTAGCCGACCGTGGTCGCCGAGCTAGCCAGCCGTCCAGCACATCCGTCACGCCCGCCACGAAACAGCAGGCCGGCCGCCGGGAGCATGTGGCCATGGAGGATCATCCAGCCAATAACGGGTACCATGGCCAGCCGGGCGCCGTCAGGGCATTGGGGATGGTGAGAATGTCCTCGCTCAGAGCGGGGCCCGAGGGACCGTGCTTGGCTGCATGCAGGTGGCAACAGCCTGGGTGATGGGCTTCTTACGCTCCGGTGGAGGTGCAGCGGACGAGCGGCGGGGGGCGGACGTGGCCAGCGCGCAGGTGGGGCTTCTCAAGGCGTAGCAGGAGACGAGGGGCGCACACTAGGGCGGGTGGGGCGCACCGGGCCAGGTGGGGCGTGGGAAGGTGTGGACGCGGCGCGGCGCGGGGGCGCGCGGGCCCAGGGGAACAGCCCATCCGATGCGGAGGCCAAGGCCGGGGCGAGGGCGAGGGCGAGCGGGGCACGCTGGTGGGGGCCAGCGCCATGGCGAAGGGGGCAGGAGCGCTCCGGTGCTCGTGGGAGCGTGGGGCGGTGGGCGCGCGGGTGCGGATGCGATGCGGAGGGGATGGAGTGGACGGCTGCTGGACGGGCATCGCGCGCAGGCGTCCGCTTTGCCCAACCCGCCCGCCTCCATCGCTTCCGTTGGGCCGCCGGGCGCTGCAGAAGAAATGCGGAGGCGGCGGCATGTGAAATGTTCAATGCCCCAGCTCTGCCCTTCTGCGTAGCAGGCTTGGCCTGGCCTGGAAGAGAGAGTGAGCCCTTGAAGGAGGCCGTGAGTGCCCCCCTCCCCCACCTACCAGACCATGCACTTGGTCTCCCCTATCCACAATGCCGCCTATAGCTTGCCACTCTAAAGAAAGGTGCTCAAGACGAACGCGTGCCCTCCGCTCAGGTGGGTGCTCAGTCGTTCAGCGTTCAAGCGTTCAAGTTCAACGTTGTTCATAACCCTGATCGTCCTGAACCTCTGTCTGGCACAAACGAACCTCGAACGAACGTGTGGAACGTACCATATGTCACAGCGGACGTTCGACTTTCGTAGCGGCGGCGGTGTAGCTGGCACAGACTGTGTGGGCGGAAGGCCAATCTGTGGGTGATGGCAGTGCTTTAACCCAAGTTCGTGTGGATCGTCTGCCCCACTCCCTTCCACTGCCGCAATGGATCAAGCTGCGTAGCTGGCCTGATGTTGTGAGGTTCGTGGATGCTCGGTGCATGCGGATCCAGCTGGTGCGCCACCAACACCATCCCCCTGCTGGGTTGATGGGGGGCTCAGGCCCTGAGGCGCTCCGGCTCAGCTGAGCAAGCTGCATCCAAGTGCAAGAAGGAGCAGTGGTGGGGCGGGCGCCGAGTTTGATTCTGCGGCCAGAAACGCGTCCAAGTCGCCTGTTACGTCCAGGCCAAAAGTTCTACTGCGGCCGGCACTGGCGCAGTGCCAGCCGAGTTTGATCGCTGCCCGCGCTGCCGGGCGCCAGTCTTGTGTCCGTGCACTGGGGGCGCACAACCCGCGCGCCGCACCGCACTGCACCAGTGTCGCCCTGTCGTGCTTAACTGCGCCCACGTCTTCTAGCTTCGGTCTTTCGGCCCACATTTCTCCGCGCACTGGCCGCGTATATAACAGCACGCCAAGCTTCCCACTCCGCCTCCTCTTTTCACCATCCTCTTTCCCTCCATTCGCCATGTCCATCTCCAGCATCTTCGCTCGCCAGATTGTACGTTGCCCCTCCCTCCCTACTCACCGTGCTCCTTCCTTTGTCTTGCGGGATCGGTCAGACTGACCTGGCTTTTCCTGCTTTCAGTTCGACTCGCGTGGCAACCCCACCGTCGAGGTTGACCTCACCACCGAGAAGGGTCTCTTCCGCGCTGCCGTTCCCTCGGGTGCCTCGACCGGTATCCACGAGGCCGTGGAGCTCCGCGACGGCGGCAAGGCCTACATGGGCAAGGGCGTCACCAAGGCTGTTGCCAACGTGAACGACATCATTGCCCCCGCCCTCATCAAGGCCAAGATTCCCGTCACTGACCAGAAGGCCATTGACGCTTTCCTCAACCAGCTTGACGGTACCCCCAACAAGGGCAAGCTCGGTGCCAACGCCATCCTTGGTGTCTCGACGGCCGCCTCCAAGGCTGGTGCCGCCCACGCGGACCTTCCTCTGTACAAGTACTACGCCAAGCTGGCTGGTATTGCCCCCCCTTACGTCCTGCCTAGCATTGCTTGCAACGTCATCAACGGCGGTGAGCACGCTGGCAACCGTCTGGCCTTCCAGGAGTTCATGATTGTCCCTACGGGCGCCAAGACCTTCACTGAGGCCATGCAGGTCGCTACTGAGGTGTACCACAACCTCAAGTCGGTCATCAAGGCCAAGTACGGCATTGACGCTACCAACGTCGGTGACGAGGGTGGCTTTGCTCCCAACGTTGAGGGTGCCGAGGAGTCTCTGGAGCTGCTCACTGCCGCCATTGAGAAGGCTGGCTACACGGGCAAGGTCCACATCTCGCTCGACGTTGCCTCGTCCGAGTTCTACAAGAACGGCAAGTACGACCTTGACTTCAAGAACCCCAACTCGGACCCGAGCAAGTGGCTCACGGGCAAGGAGCTGGCCGATGTGTACCTTGGCTACATCAAGAAGTACCCCATTGCCTCGATTGAGGACCCCTTCGAGCAGGACGACTGGGAGGCGTGGAGCTACTTCCGTGCCAACGCTGTGTGTGACCGTCATTGGTGACGACCTGACGGTCACCAACGTGCTCCGGATTAAGGACGCCATTGCCAAGAAGTCGTGCAACGGTCTTCTGCTCAAGATCAACCAGATCGGCACTATCACCGAGTCGATTGAGGCTGCCAAGCTCGCCCAGTCGGACGGCTGGGCCGTCATGGTGTCCCACCGCTCGGGCGAGACGGAGGACACGTCGATTGCCGACCTTGTTGTCGGTCTCGGCGCGGGCCTGATCAAGTCGGGTGCTCCTGCCCGCTCGGAGCGTGTGGCCAAGTAAACCAGCTCCTCCGCATTGAGCACCTCGAGCCCACCTCGACCTACGCTGGCATTGACTCGTTCACCCGCAACAACCAGCCCCCCAAGGTGCTCACCAACCAGCACAAGGCCTAAGCGTGGTGTTGCCCTTACCCTTACAACGTAAAACGTACGAAGGTCTCGCTACGCCTCTCATGAGTTCATGACGATCCTGTTTGTACCCCAAAATCCATTTCTCTTTGTCGCTGTATCTTGCACAGCAACCGGCACACCACCAAGACGTATAGTGCAAGGGAAAACTTACGGTTACAGCTGCCCACATCCAACTAGACACAGAGACAGAGTACTACTGGCACGCAACTGCGGCCCCCCGCCATGTCGTGCCCAGCTCGCCTTCCCTCTTCCGTCCCTGGCCGGAACAGTAGTTGAACACGTTTTGGAATCCTGTTTGCGCCTTTTGTTCATGAGAGTACTTGTCTGACAACCTGTACAGTGCCAACACTGTCCTTCTTTGCTAACGTCGAGTTGGACGGATCTTAGCTGAGCGCTGAAGCTTGAAGTTTTGGCGCTAGCTACTGGGAATGATTAATGAGGCCTGAGGCCTGAGGCTCAGGCCTGAGGAAAGCTTGTACAAGTCGTAGCAGACCTCTGTAGGACTAGGAGATCCCTCTTTGATCCGTGATGCATGCAAGTACTGAGTAGAAAAGGCTCAAAAAGTCGCCCGCTGCTCTCCAGACACTGACTGGGACCGTCCTCTACAGAGGGGATGTGTCAGGGGCGGTGTCTTGGTGAGCTCCGAGACAGAGCTTGACCGAGCTCGTCTCCGAGGTTTTGCGGCGATACCCGGTCCACGGTCCACGTTGCACGTTCCACGTTGCACCTTATTTGGAAGCCGCTGGAGCCACTGGAGTCCCTGTGACTAGTGACTAGTGACTAGTCACTAGTCACGCCCGGTATGTCCGGCGTAACGCGTAAACGTTAAACGTTAAACGTTAAATGGCAAGAGAGACGCCCGCTCCTTCGCAGCAGACCAATGCCACAAGCGCATCGCAATGGGTGTGCAGGTACGGAGCATACGCCAGGTGATACTGATGCCAGCGGAACGTGGGAACTTTGGGCCGGTGCGGCGAGCCATGCTTCATGCAAAGTTTGAAGCTGGTTGCTTTTGAAGCTTGAAGAGCTTGAAGCTTGCCTCTGCTCTGCAAACGGACTCGTCCCGGTGGCATTATGCACGCCAAGCTCCCACGCCCGAAACGTCTATCCGCCGCGGGTGCGCTGTCCCGTGCTGTCTCTCTCATCGATCATTCTCGCACCCCTCTCTCCTGGATCTGCTGTGATCGATGTGATCGATATTCAATGATCACATGTCACATGTCACATCCAGCGAGCTAACCATAGCCAGGACGCGCTCCAATCAGCTGCAGAGTCATCCGGTGTGTTTGCCGAACATCCATTGCGTCTGCCCGGCCCGATTCATGGCGGGAGACGAGGGAGGAAGACAAAAGCACTCGTCTTGGCTCGGGCATGCTGGTTGGGAGCCACAATGTTCGGGATGTCGGAGGCAGGATGCATGATGCATGATGCATGATGCGAGTTCGAACCTACCCAACACGCCCAACATCAGCAGTATCACGCGTCCTGCATAGGTCACCAGTCACCTATGTATGATGCATGACATGCACGAGCCACTACAAGTGGCGCACGTGGTGCTGTGGTTTCTTCAGAGCATTCTGGTGGGACAAGGGTTACCGGGGTTACCGGTTAAGCTTAAGGCCAAGGAAGCTTCATCGATCGATGAATGGGCAGCACGGCCAAGCCAATTCGATCGAGCAACCGCGGTTAAGCGTAACGCGTAAGCGCCAAGCGTGCGTAAAGCTTAAAGGTAAGCCGCCAGCCAGCTCCTTGGTTTTGGCTTGGCCTCGGAGTTGGATGGAGATACACTAGGATGGAATGAATCTTAGATGGGTCAGTGGCCGGGACACGAGTACGCGGGCGAGGCGTGACGCGTGAGGGAAGGGAGCCAGTTCAGTCGGATGAGCTGGATGGGCGGGTTGGGGGCGCGTGGCAACAGAGAGTGGGCAGCTGCTGGACCAAAGGAAGTCCGAGGCAAGCTCAGGCCATGGGATCAATATCAATCTCAATCTCAATCTCAATCTCAATATCAATATCAATCCAAGGCCGTGAGCGCGTGAGCCATGATTAGTGGGCGAATGGCCTGCGAGCGCCAATGGGTGCACGGTGGTTGGAATTTGGGGGTGCTAGGTACTGGTTGGTAGGTACTGGCTCCTGGCTGCGACGTGTCATGTGCCAGCCCACACCAGACGCCGCCCTCCTTGCTTGTTCCTGCAGGCCACCGCATATTGCCGGGCATGTGGATGCGGCCGCTGGCGTGCGCTGCTGCGCTGCTGGCCCCTGCACCCTGCCTGCTGCCCGCCGCAGCACATCATCCATCACCCATGCATCACCGGCCTCATCGATCTCATCCGGCCGTCCGATGGGACATGTCACATGTCACGCGTCCCCGTCACACTCACACATCACACGTCCCATGTCACACCTGTCGCCCAACCCCGGCTGCGGCGAGCAGCGCACCCCAGCAGGACCACAATGCACAAAGACCCCAGCGGACTAGCGGAGAAAGGGACGGGTGGGCAGTGCGCTGCAGTGCGGGCCTGTCGGCGCCCCCGTGGCTGGGTGGCCCCACACTGCCCGTCTGCCTGCCCGATAAGCGCCGGATAAGGTTGGGTCTGAGTCGCCGCAAGGAGGCACACTGGTGCGGTGCCTGCGCTCCATTGGCGGCGGCCGACGCAGTGTTCAGCCTGCGCGCTCACTAGCTCACTGCCCCGTGGCACGAGCCTCGCGCGCCCAGTGGGCCGCTCCAGGCACCACTGCACTCTCGGGCGCTGCATGCGGTTTGCGCTCGCAGGCGTGGTATATAGCTTGGCCACACCCGTCTCCCCCGCCGCGCAAAAAAAGCCTCGCCCCGTGTCACCTCCATCGCTTTCTGCCGCCCCCGCCTCCCTCGGTCGTGCGCGCTCCCAGCATGCTTGCCGACACGTACAACGCCACCCTCACCCCGAGGGCAACATCCAGATCTGGGTCGATGGCACGCCGCAGGTGTACAACCTCGGCGACATTGCCTGGATCATCACGGCCTCGGCCCTGGTCATGCTCATGATTCCCGGTCTGGGCTTTTTCTATGGCGGCCTGCTGCGCCGCAAGAGCGCGCTGTCGATGATCTGGATGAGCATGGCCGTCATGGCCGTCGTGTTTGTCCAGTGGTTCTTCTGGGGCTTTTCCCTCGCGTTTTCCGAGACGGGATCGGCGTTCATTGGTGACCTGAGGCACTTTGGTTTGATGAAGGTCGACCTCGGCCCGTCGGTCGGCTCGTCCAGTATCCCGTCGCTCTTGTTTTGTCTGTACCAGGGCATGTTTGCTGCCATCACGCCGGTGATTGCGTGCGGTGCGTTTGCCGACCGTGCGCGGCTCGGCCCGGTCCTGATCTTTACCTTTTGCTGGAGCACGATTGTGTACTCGCCGCTGGCCAACTCGACATGGAACAATGGCGTGGGCTGGGGCAACGTGATGGGCGGCCTTGATTTTGCGGGGGGCACACCGGTGCACACGTCTTCGGGCGTCGCGGCACTGGCCATCAGCTTGTTCCTGGGCAAGCGCTCGGGGTACGGTACTGAGCGCCTGGCTTACCGCCCATACAATGTATCGTACGTCGTGCTCGGCACCGTGTTCCTCTGGGTCGGCTGGATTGGATTCAACGGTGGCTCAGCCTTGGGCGCCAACCTGCGTGCGGTGCAAGCCACAATGGTTACCATTGTCGCCGCGGCCATGGGCGGGATCACATGGATGTTGTGGGATTACCGCTTGGAGCGCAAGTGGTCCACGGTGGGCTTTTGTTCGGGCGTGATTAGTGGTCTGGTCGCCATTACGCCCGCGTCGGGCTACGTCAGCACGCCCTCGAGTCTTGTCTTTGGCGTGGTGGGCGCGACAGTGTGCAACTTTGGCACGGGGCTCAAGACGTTGTTGCAGGTGGACGATTCGCTGGATATCTTTGCGGCGCATGCGATTGGCGGGGTGGCCGGCAACGTCATGACGCCCTCTTTGCCGACAACCGAGTCGCTTCCTTTGACTTGTCCGACCCCATTGACGGCGGCTGGATCAACCACCACTACGTTCAATTGGGCTACCAATTGGCCGACTCGTGCTACGGCGTGGGCTGGAGCTTTGTCATGACCCTCATCCTCCTCTTCCTCATTGACCGCATTCCCTTCTGCTACTTCCGCGTCAGCGAGGAGGACGAGCTGCTGGGCATTGACCTGGCCCAGATTGGCGAGGAAGTCATGTACCAACCCGTCGGGCCTGCTCCTACCAACGACACGCACCTCGCCGAGGTCGTCCTGGGCGATACCGACGGCCGCTCGCTTTCCACCGAAAAGGATGCTCCGGCACCTACGACCGCCACGCACTAAGGCGCGAGACCCACGTCTCTTTGATTTCTTTCTTTTGCCTTTGTTTTCCCCGGCGAGCTTACCTCCTTTTCCTTTTCCTTTTGTCTGGCGCTCCTTGCTCCCCAATGTTGTCGCGGTTGCTTGTACGGTTTCGTGGATGTGTGCGACTCGCTCCTGCCGGATCACACGGTTCCTTTGGACCAATATATCCCCCTCTCTAGTTCCACGAATGTGCAAGATCAAGATGAGCCTGGCTTGAGTTTTAGCTATCGGTGGCGCGGTGGGCCGCATGGCACTCTATCTCATATCATAGATCAGGCAGGTAGAGGTAGAATACGGCAGACAAAACAACGGTGCCATGCAATGGTTCTGGGGCAGTCCTGGAGGGAAAGGAAAGGAACGGATAAGATGGCGCGGCTCGACTGGGGCTCGGCCCGGCGCTAGCTCGGGACAACAAGACCGGCATGGCTACGCCGTGTCCGCGACGCCAGCCAGGTCGGGCTTGAGGCCGAGACCCGGTTGGTCCTGGATGTGCACGCCGTCCTGGCTGCGCTTCGTGCAAGCAGTCGACGAGTCGGGTGGGCCTGTCGCCCTCGACGCCGCATGCGGCTGCATCACCTTCTCTTCAAACGAGCCCATGCCGCGCATGCCCCAGCGCGCCAGCATCGCCTTGTCCACCTCCCAACTCGACGTGGGCGTCGTCAACATCCGTTCTCCCGTAAAGATTGCGTTGGCGCCGGCCAAAAACGCAAATGCCTGTTCCGACTCGGTGTACATGTGACGCCCCGCCGCCAGCCGAATGATCGAGGTGGGCAAGACGAGGCGAGCGGTAGCAATGGTGCGCAGCATGGTTTGGAAGTCGGTGGGCTAGCAAGGCCAAGCGGAAGCGGAAACGGAAGCGGAAGCAGAAGTGGAGTTAGCGCGGTACCAAGGTTATAGGTGAAGGGGGAGGAGAGGTGGGGAAGGAGTTCGAGTCAGCGTGGGAGTCTGGAGATACGTACCTCGTTCTCGGCCATGGGCGTGCCCGGGATGGCCACCAGCGCATTGACGGGGAACGATTCGGGAGGTTCGGGCAGGCGGGACATTTCCCAAATCAGGCCCACCCGGTCCTCCTTTTCTTCGCCGAGGCCGAGAATGCCGCCGGAGCAGACAGAGATGCCAGCTTGGCGCGCATTGTTGATCGTCTCGATCCGGTCGTCGTAGGAGCGGGTGGTGACGACTTTGCTGTAGTACTCGCGCGAGGTGTCGAGGTTATGGTTGTAAGCGGTCAAGCCGGCCTGTTTGAGCTGCGCCGCCTGTTCGGGCGTCAACATGCCCAGCGTCGTGCACACTTCCATGTCCATCGCCCGGATACCACGGACCATATCGAGGATACGGTTGAACCCACGCTTACGTCCACCCACTTCCCGCCACGCTGCGCCCATGCAAAACCGTGTCGAGCCATTGGCTTTGGCCCTGCGCGCCTCGGCCAGGACCGAGTCGACGTCCGACAAGGGCGTCGCGCCGGATGACGTGTCGTACTTGGACGACTGGGAGCAGTAGCCACAGTCCTCACTGCAGCCGCCCTCCTTGATGTTCATCAACGTGCACAGTTGCATCGCCGCCGGGTCGTGGTGGGCGCGATGCACGCTCGCCGCGCGCGAAAGACAAGGTCGAGCAACGGACCATTGTACAGCTCATCCACTTCGTCGCGCGTCCACTCCCGCCGCGACGGCAGCTCCGTCGGCGCACCACCCTCGTGGGCCAGCGCGGCGTCCGGGTGGACAGCTGCGTCGGCACCGCATGCAGGCTGGCGGCGTGGGAGGTGAAGCTGCGGCGGGCGGCGGCGGGGGCGAGGAGCAGAGGCGAGCGCGCCAGGGCGCTCGTGGCGGCGGCGGCCAGGGCAGGCGAGCGGGGCGCAAGGCGAGAGAGCATGGGGGAGGCAGCCCAGGGGGAGGCGAACGGGGGGGCGCAGGCGGAGGAGCTCGCGAGAGAGAGGGAGAGGGGAGAGGCAGATGGGATGGGATGGGGTGGGCTGTCTGTCTGTCTGTCTTCCTGCGATAGCCTGCGGCCCTATTCACTGCCTAGCCTCCTGGCCCCGCCAGCCAGAGCCCCAGAGCCAGCGCCAGGCAAACGACGGGCGGCTTGAAACTTTTGGGCGTCTCTCTCCTGCGGATGGACGCATGCATGATGCATGATGCATGCCATGGGTGATCAGCTGATCTCCGGACGCCGGGGGAAACCATCCACCTGCCCACAGTGTCCCAGTGCGGCCCCCCGCCGCAGCCCCAAAAACGCTGCGCCTCGGCAAGCTGGGCGAGTACGCTGCCGGGAACCGGACATCGATACTCGAAAACTGCCCCTCAGGCCTGACCGCCTGACCTCAGGCCTCACCCGCTTCCAAACCGGCAAGCTCCCCTCTCCCGCCTCGTCTTCTTCTGCGCACGGCCCGCTCGCCTAGCGACTGGCCCGCCGATGAACGAGTGCTAATACGACGTGCCTCACCCTCCAGGCCTCCGGCCCCAGAGCCACCAGGGACAGACAGCTTGGCCTGACCACCTGAGCATCCCCAACATCCACATTGGTGCGGCGGCCTCAATAACCTTCTCTGGCCAAACCAAGCGACCCACCCCGCCCGCACTTGACCGAGGCTCGGGGGCGAGACGAAAGCATGCGTCCTCTCGGTGGTCGGCTTGGCAATCTTCCCTGTGCCTCTCTCTGGTTTCCAGGCCTACCCGGCGCTAACCGCTACCAGCCACCCGCTAAGCGGTACCACCTTACCTGCGGCTGACGCTTATTATTAACCCGGAAAAAAAAATCAATTAGTGCAAAAAAAATCACCCTCTCACACACCCACACGTGGCCAAGATAGAATCTGTGTGAAAGTTGAAACTGCCGTTGCCGCCCGGTCTGCCTTCTTCTTTTCCACACCACCTTCTCCCAGTTTTCCTCCTCCTCTGCTTTCCCTCACCATGACTGGCGGTAACTTTGAATTCGTTGCTATGGGCAACCCCCTGCTTGACATGCAGCTGCGAGATGGCGAGAAGGTGCTGGAAAAGTACTCGCTCAAGGCCAACGATGCGATTCTGGTCGCGCCCGAGCAAGAGAGCATCTACGACTATGTCAAGGAGCACTACAAGATCAACTATGTGGCCGGTGGTGCGGCAGAACGCCGCGCGTGCTGCCCAGTACATTCTCCCGCCAAGACGACGGCCTACATTGGCTGTGTGGGGAAGGACGACTTGGCTGACCAACTGCGTGCGGCCAATGCCAAGGAAGGCCTCGAGTCGGCTTACCAGGTGGTGGAGGACACGCCGACGGGTTCGTGCGCCGTCGTGCTCACCGGCACGGACCGCTCGCTTGTTACCCGCCTCGGTGCCGCGGAGAAGTTCTCTCCGTCCCACTTGGCCAAGCCGGAGATTCAATCCCTGCTCGAGGGCGCCAAGATGTTCTACCTCGGTGGTTTCTTCCTCACCCATGGCGAGGAGAGTGCACTCACGATGGCCAAGGTGGCGCTGAAGAACAAGGTGGTACGTATGCGATTTCCAGCGTTGCTTCCTAGAACGGTGGTGCTAACCACAGTGTCTGTGCGATTGTCCTTTCTTCCTGTCCTTGCCGTTTGTGCGCTGCAGCCGTTTACGATGAACCTGTCGGCGCCGTTTATCCCGCAGTTCTTCACCAAGCAGGTGGATGCGCTGATCCCGTACGTGTCGGTGCTGTTTGGCAACGAGACGGAGTTTGAGGCGTACGCACAGGCGCACAACCTGCCCGCGGGCTCGACGTTGGCGCAGATTGCCCAGCACATTGCCGACTTGCCGACCGAGTTTGATTCGGCCGAGGCGTCGCCGCTGCGCCGCCTCGTCATCTGCACCCACGGTTCCGAGCCGACGATCGTTGCCCAGCAGGGCCACACGTCGCAGCTCACCATTCCGACCGAGCAGGTGGCAAAGGCCGACATTGTCGACACGAACGGGGCCGGGGATGCGTTTGCGGGCGGTGCGCTGGCGGCGCTGCTGCTGGGCAAGTCGGTGCCGGAG
Organism: Moniliella sp. 'wahieum'; assembly: GCA_003971905.1. Taxonomy (NCBI): domain Eukaryota; kingdom Fungi; phylum Basidiomycota; class Moniliellomycetes; order Moniliellales; family Moniliellaceae; genus Moniliella; species Moniliella sp. 'wahieum'. Next base: position 298,423 of record RSEE01000012.1, read on the forward strand.
GCGGTGAAGGCGGGCCAGGCGCTGGGTCGGATGTGCATTGGGCAGGACGGCCCGCAGCTCAAGTTCCCCAAGGAACAGGTGCTGTAAGGCGCGGGCGCAATGTGTGCTCTCCTCCCCTGTTGCTGCTTTGACTCTCGATGGACTCAACCTCCATGCCCGGCTGTGAGCCGACGACATATTCTGTACTGCATTCACCACTGCACCCGTTTTCGCTGGGCCTGGGAGTGGGTAGGAGGTAGCGCGTAGGGCGAAGGACACGCGAAGCCTGATTAATGGCTGGGGGGGGAAAAGGCGATTGAAGGTTGAACGTTGGTACGTTGTTGAACGTTTGAACTGTGGTTGAACGTGGGAGACGGCGTGGGAAGGGGGGGCCGGGGGCCAGTGCAGCTGAGGGCGCCGCCGCACGCGGGCAGTGCCCCGATCAGCAGCGCCACAAGCGATGGCAGGCAGCCGAGCAGTGTGGGCGAGCAGTGCAGCTGCAGGCGCGCATGGCCCCGCCGCAGCCCACACCGCATGGGGGCAGTGGCGGGGCGCCCAGCATTAGGCAGCGCACTAGGCTGCATCGCACGCCATCATGCATCATGCATCGCATGTCACACATGTCACATGCCTCTGCCTGTGCGATCGAATGCACCCACTCTGGCACCCCACCCGTCCGCATCATGCATCCCCCTCGTCCAGCCCAGAATCATCGGCATCATCCGTCTGCACACCTGGGTTAGGTGCTGGTGCGCACTGCTGCGGCCAGCGCCGTCGCCCACACGCACAACACCGCCTGCGCTCCTCCACACCCCTCAGCGCCATCGCCCCCAGCGCCTCCCCGGGCTCTGGCCGCATGCCCCCCCTGTCCTCCGTCAACACCGTCCCGCCCTGGGCCCTGGCTGCCGACCAGGCCGCCGACGACATCGACCTCGCCCCCGACACGCCCAGCGCCCCCCCCTGCGCGCCCCCCCGCCCCCCGCCGACCCCACCAGCTCAGGCCACTACTCCTTCCGCCCCTCCTCCGCCGCCGCCGCCGCTGACCCCGACCCCGCCTTCGCCATCCCCCGCACCCAGTCCCCGAGCCCAATCCAGCCCCCCCACCCCCCGCCTCCCCGACCCCGCCCCCGAGCATGCTGTCTCGTCCCCTTACCCCCACCGCTCCTCCACCGGCCCCCCGAACCAGCTTTCATCCACCTCCTCCCCCACCCCGCCCGCCCGTACGACAGAGGCTGCACCGCCTCCGCCAAAGGCTCAGCGAGTACCACGCCGCCGACGACTCGAGCGCAGTCAGCGACGACTACGATCCCAACTACGAGGACATTTCCGACGATGAGATCCACGAGCCGCGCGCGTCGTCCCACCGCCGCGCGCATGGCATGTCCCATGTGTCCAGTACCCGGCCCATTGACCGTTCCCGGTCGCTGGACCAGAATCGGTTTACCTGGGACAAGGACGAGTGGCTGACGGCCACCTTGCGCATGTCGCCCGCCGAACGAAGACGATTGGGCCATGAGATCCGCAATGCCTTGGCCAATTCTGGTTCGTACTGGGCCAAGCGACGGCAGCGCAAAAAGTTGCGACAGCAAATGCGCGCCGGAGGCGGCACGAGCGATCCCAACGATAGTTTCCAGCCTATGAACTTGGCCATTGAAGCAGCTCACACGTTTGGTTCCAAAGCATTTACCGGACGTGAGCCACCCAAGTACACCCGTTCTCGACCTGTCCCGCTCGAACCAATTCAACACCCTGACGCACCCATGCTCGCTACCCTCCCGCCCCGCCTCCCTGCTTCCGATCGCCGTGCCCCTTCTTCCTCCCCCTTCGACCGATTGGAGGAGGAGGAGGAAGGGGCAGTGGGTCAGCCACGCTCCTCGGTCGAATCGCCCCGATGGGGGCCTGGCGACTCCCGTGTCCATCTGGCCCGAATGAGCGGGTTGCATATGGGACCGAGCCACGAGGAGGGGGAGCCAGAGTTGGTCCACGAACGCTTTTCGGAAAAGAATGTGTACACACGTCGTCAAGCCAGCGACGAAAAGTGGAACACGCCCTGGCAACCACAAATGAACGAGGGCATCTCGCGATCCAACACGGGCTGGTCTTCTCACCAAGACGGCAGGTTCCCGCTGCATTGGATGCGTCACCATGGCTGGGGCGGCGGCGATGACGAGACGGGGTTCGGGTATGGGTATGGGCAAAAAAAGAAAAAGGGACGGGGTCGATTGACGTCTTGGGCGTGGTGGCGTGGCTTTTTGTTGCACAATCCATTTGCCCCGCTCTTTATCCGCTCGATCAACTTGGTGATTACCACGAGCACCTTGGCTGTCGCCACGCGCGAACGGCAAACTCTGCACGCCGAAGGGGTAGAGACAATTGTCGGTGTCAGTCCGTTGCTCGGCATCATCTTTGCTCCCCTCACGCTCGCCCACATTTTCTTTCAAGTTTGGCTCGAGTACTTTGGTCGACCGATTGGGCTCTGGAGCGTACGGTCCAAATTGTTTGGCACCAGCATTGAGATCATCTTTGTTGGTATGTGGTCCGCCGAGATGGCACTAGCCTGGGATAACTACTTCACCACCCCCAGTAGAGAGTTGCCTCCGCACCGGCGCGGTTATATTCGACGTCTCCAGTGCTTTCTTATCGGTCTTTCCTTCATCAGCTTGTTCACCTACATGATCACCCTAATCGTACGTCCCTTAGATCCTTCTCCTCTTCCTCTTCCTCTTCCTCTTCCTCTTCCTCTTCCTCTTCCTCTTCCTCTTCCCTTCTTCCCGACCTGTCTCCGCTGCGGTACGGCACCTGGAGCAGCTCGAACTGCACTGACGAACGTCTGTTGTCTCCAGCTGAGTCTCTTCCGCATCTTTGTCCGCGTCTCGGGTGGTTCTACCTCCGACGCGCATTGAATATCGAATCTCGATGCCAATCCGTCCGGTTGGTCCATTCTTTTCCAGGCTCGGGCCCCATCGCATCTGCATCAGTGCGCTTCTCGTGCAGACCATTCTCTTTTTTGCTCCTTATTTCATCAGTCATCCCTGGGTCCTTCCCCCCACGCTCACTTATCCTTCCTCCCAGCACGTACGTACGTCCTGCAGGGGCGGTACACTCTATTCTATTCTTTGCCTGCGCATGCACATCCCGGCATGCCGTGGAGTCCCATCATACTGTGCATACTGTGCATACTGCGCAGACCACAGACGTATACCAGCATGATGCATGCCTCGACCGCTCTGTCCAGCGAGCAGTAAGCAAAAGTAGACGGAGTCCTGAATACTGAGTACTGATGAAGAGATCGCTGACCACATCCGCTCTGGTCGGGGAGGGACCCGCACAGGCCCAATCATGAATCACATCACGCTAGGATCGCCGGGGAGGGGGAGCGGCTGCGCTCCCGTGGATGCCGTAGGCAGTACAGTTCGGATCGGGATCACGCAGATTCCGGCTCTTCCTCCTAGGGGTATACAGGGGGATGGGGAGTAAGTGGATGTGGTGGTGTGGTGGAGTCGGGCTATCGCAATGTGAAGGATGAAGAATCGATGGAGGCGCCAAGCTAAGCGTGGCGGCAGTAGCACTGGGCTTTTCTTGGGGCTGCAAGACGTGCTTGGTTGACTTAAGTGGACAAATGTCACGCGTTGGCTGTGCACTGAGCTTGAGCGTTCAGATTTCCGCGCACTAGTCCTGGGTGCTGCACTGGGGGTGCTTATCAGTCCTGCTGTCTGTTAATCGACACTCTGGGCGACAGATCAATCACCTGGGCTGACGCCATCAGCCCAGCTCTCTGTTGCACCTATATCAACCCGCCTCGGCCACCCCGCCCATGTGCCCATATCCCCCTCACCCCCTGGCTCCCACACCATGGTGACACTACCTCGCTCCGCCTCCTCCTCCGCCTTCCCCACCCCTCCCGCCAGGCTGCCAGCAACGCAAGATCAGCCGGCCGCCGTAGTCAGTGCTGCCGGTCCTGCCCACATTCATGCATCCTCGTGTGCGGACGAGACGGAGCCACTGCTGCCATCCCCGTTCCACAGTTCCCTCTCCCCTCCCCACCTGGGGCTGGCCAGCCCCTACGGCACCACCACTCCAACATCACGCTCCACAGTCTTGCGTCGCACTCCGCCTCGGACCCCGCCGAGCTGGACACGGTGAGCGACGATGGCGCATACGACCGGCCCAGCGATCCCGGCGATCCCGGCGACTTGGAGGTCCTTGGAGCAGGCGCAAGGGTCCGGTCTCGATCCACGGGTCCAGGTGGGAGTGGTGGGAGTGGTGAGGGGGTGGCAGTCGGGCGAGCCGGGGGGCGAAAAGCGGGTGCGATACGCGGCTCGGGACGCGGCTGGCCCGACCAAGCCGCCTGCGCCTACCGGATCGTTCACGGGCTGGCTGGTGCGTTCCGAGGGGATTCTGTTATCGGCGTTGGGGCAAATGCTGTACGCGTGCATTGCGTTCTTTTTCAAGCTGATCAACAGCCGCGAGGGGGCCGAGCCAATTAGTGCCAACCAAGCCGTGTTGGTACGCATGTCGATTACCTGGCTCTGTTGTACCCTGCATCTACTGTGGAATCGGGATCCGCACCCTTTGCTCGGTCCGCCGCACGTGCGCGGTCTGCTTGTTCTCCGTGGGTTTTCAGGCTTCTTTGGCGTGTGGGGACTGTACAGTGCGTTGCAGTACCTCGATTTGACCGACGCTACCGTCGTCACCTTTCTTTCGCCCATCACGACGGCGATTGGAGGTGCGTTGTTTTTGGGGGAACGGTTTGTGGCCCAAGAAGGTCTGGCGGCATCACCAGCTTGGTCGGCGTCGTCATCATAGCCCGTCCGCCCTTCTTGTTTGGTCGGCAAGGAACCACAGTGGGGTCCGGTTCCACGCTGCCCGCCAACGCGTCTGCCCCCGCCTCGGCCGAACCCGTGTCTCGGTCTTCACCTCTACGGTGGTTGTCTCCCCACGGCCAAAATACAGCGATCCTGTCTTCTCTCGGGTTTCACTCTGCCACCACCGACGCGACCGATGAACAACGCGCCCTGGCCATCTGGTACGTGTCCCGGCCCTGCATCGCAACGTAGACTACTGACGGACCTACTCTGCTTACTCTGCTTTCCACAGTGCGTTGCTATTGGGCGTCCTGGGCTCTTCAACGGCGTACCTTGCCATCCGCAAGATTGGACGAAGGGCTTCGGCTGCGCATAGTGTCAGTTACTTTTCGCTGTGGTCGACACTTGTTTCGGCGGGCGCAATGTGGGTGGAGGGGCAAACGTTCGTTGTGCCCGAGGCCGGGTGGGTGGTGGCCGTGTTGGTCCTGATTGGCTTTTTTGGCTTTTTTGGCCAATTCTTTGCTGCGATGGGCTTGCAGCGCACAGCGGCGGCAAAGCCGCCGCAGCCAGTTACCTCCAAATCGTCTTTGCTACGTTTTTTCAACTCGCCTTTCTTCATGTTGCCATCCCCCCCCTCAGCCTCCTGGGCTCGGCCATCATTATCGTTTCGGCCGTCTGGGTGAGCTTGATCAAGTAACCTCCACCGCCTCCCATCCCGCAACCAATCGGCCACTAGGCTGCATAGTTGTGTACATTAACGTGATCACGGTCCCTACCCTGGCATGTAGTCTTCCCATTAGTTCCCCGGTTTGTGCGGCGTGACAAAGAGATACTAGCCGGATGCATGTCCGTCCACAGCCCGTCGAATCGCCTTCCAAATAGAACCTGCAAAACGATGTTTTGGTAAACTGCACGTAGCGATCCCACTATAGATAGAGATGGGTTGGGGCATGTTTATGCACGTGGCGTGGGGAAAGGAGAAGATGCGTGGTTCATGGGGGGTGGTGTGCGTGAGAGATAGAGAGTGGCACTACCATGATCTGTAGGTCAGACTGATGTACACTGTTGTGGGACAACACACTTTTTCCTATGCCTTTTCAATATCTATCCGCCGGCCCCATGTATACTAGCCAAGCGCAACCGCGATGTCACAGCAATCATGCATCAACAGAGCAATATATATCCACAGTGGACTCTCGTCCCATGATACCAGGTGGGAAGAGGGAGAGGGGAATTATGAAGGGATATCGAGGACCTTGGTGAGGGGCACCAAACGCCTAGAGGTGAGGGCGTTTTCCGCGGCATCCAGAACAGGGAGAGTGACATAAAGTCCGGGGTAGGGATCGAGGAAGAAAGGGATGGCGGAGGGAGGAATGAGGGACGAGGGGGAAGGGTAACCAGATCACAAACGTTCTTCCGGTGGCCCCTTGTACACTTTGCGAGCGCCAATCGCATACCACACAGAGCCAGGGCCAAAAAGCCGACCAAGACGACCGAGGCATAGTTCATGCTAGTCGGTGTGACGGGCAAGGCAGTGGGCATGGAAAACAGTACCAACTCAAACATGATCCAGGCCACTGCAATCCCGTTGACGCCCCAGCCAAGCCAGGAGGGCATGCGCACCTTGGCCTTGTTCACTTCGGTACGCTGGTGGCCCATGCTCATCACAATCGGCACGAGGTAGGCCAGTTGCAGTGCAATCACGCCCACTGAGACAAACGCGGTAAAGGCCGAGGTGGAACCCAAGTTGATCAACCCCAGCAGCGCCTGAACAATCGTGAGCAGTGCCAGTGACTCGAGGGGGACATTGAGGGTAGGGTGAACCCGCTTCCACAACTTGCTCAGAGGCAGCGCATGGTCCCGTGCGAACGCCCAGGTGCACCGCGAGGCCGCTGTGGTAATACTGATTGAGCAGAACGCCGTCACGACGAGCACCAGCACAGTCAGCGCCAGGCCGCCGCCCGGGGTGCCCATGACACGGTAAAGATGTAGGGCAAAGCCTGTCCGCCCGAATCGTTAATAATGTCTTCGAGCGGAGGCATGGTGAAGCAGATGGGTAGAAACAAATACCAGCCAGCCAAAAAGCCAACTGGGATGGCCAACGCAATCGCCCTCGGTAGCTGCACTTCGGGCTTGTGGGCAATCTCTTCGGCCATGCTGGTTGCCATGCCGATGGCACTGTAGGTATAGGCGGAAGGCAAAAGCCCAATGAACCTGTGTGCACAGCGCGGTAATTAGTACTCTACCCAGTCTCGTACCCAACGACCATAGCTAGCACAATTAAATGGACACGTACCAAGTAAAACCGCCGTACCAGCTAAGGATTTGTCATAGTGCCCCAAGGCGTAGGCAGCAGAATGACGCCCCACATCGGCTTTGACCGAAAGGGCAATCAAGCAGACCACAATGGTAATCAGAGTAAACGCAGCGCAGCACGTGTCAGCCCAAGGAAGCCATTTGTTGCCAAGCGCACAGATGACAAACGCGCCGAGAGCACGTAGAAAATGAGCAACAGTTGCCAATCGCTCGCCGACCAGTCAGGGTGGTAGAGAGATACGGCAGCAGAAACCATCGAGGCAAGCCAAAGTTGACCGATAGTGTGCTGGATGCAGGAAACAAGGACAAAAAAGTCAGAACATGCAGGTTTCCCCTAGAGACTGAATATAGAGCACTCTTACATGGTCCAGTTGCCGACCAGCCATGCATAGCCGTTGATGTAGGTGAGAAGCACGCTCTTGTTCTTGGCCAGGTGGTGGGTCCAATAAGGTGGGCCAGCAGAGGTGGGCCATCGACTGGAAAGCTCAGCAAGACTAAGCGCGGTACATTCTTGCAGCACGCAATTGACAATCCAGCCTAAAAAGATGGACAGCTGTCCACCGCCGTAAATGGCGGAGAGCAAGGCACTGCCAATGCCATAGGGGATGGCAGCAATGGAGAGGGATTGGAAAAGAAGAGTAAACATGCTCGATTCGTAGCCAGATTGTGCTCCGCTTCGTATCCGTACACCCCTGGTACGTTCGGGTGACTCGCCGCATAGTCCTCCAACGTGGGAACTGCCTTGCCGTCGAACCGCTTCTCTTGGCCATCATAGGAGCCGCTGGTGGCAGACGCCTTGGTGTCTTCCATCGTTCTGCGGTGTGTGGGGGGAGTGGTGGTGGCGGTGGTGGTGGTGGTGGAAAAAAGAATGTGGAGTCGAGCCAAGTATACACGGAGAAGAAGCCATCCATTCATTCATAGTTTTTCGGCAGTTACATATCCTCAAAAGCAGGAGATTCGAGCTGGAAACAGATATAGGTTTTGCCGGTTGTTGCTGCTGCTAACGGTCAAATAAGGCAATCAATAGACTCGGCGGTTGGGGCGCCAAGGTGGACTGAATAGAGTGTAGCTCCAGTGCTTCAAGTTTCACCCTCGCCCTCGCTCAGATTCTTCGAGTGGCCTACTGGCGCACCTGGTCGTCCCCTCCGTGCCTGTCATGGACAGGCACCTGGTGGGGCGTCGTGTTAGCCCGTCCTGCGTGCCTCTGTCGATTCCATATCTCGCCGCACGCCTCTGTTGGTTAATGATTGCCAACAGGCATCAGTACTGAGTGTACTCAGTTGGGTACTGAGACTGGGTACTGAATACTGAGTCACTCTACTCAGTTCCGCGTTGCGCTTGAGTCCAGCCTCAAGTCTCGAGACAACGGAGGCGTATCGCCGACAATCGGTAATCGATAAGCCCAAGGAGGGCGGTCAGCACGGTGCCAGTGTCACCGCGCTTGCGTGGAGAGAGATAATCGATAACGTCGATAACGATTAAGTTATCGCTACGATCTATCAAAGGATGCGGTGATGCATGTGTGACGGGCAACTAGTACCTAGGAATGCAAGCAATGCACAACGGGTGCCAGTTCACGTGATGACCAGGACCACTGCTAAGTCACAACATTCGAACGCGCGAAAGCTACTCTGAGCAATCAATATCCATCCATTCCTCCTGCCCACATCCATTTATCCATTTCCTTCCGCAGGAGGGTGAGCCTCGTCTCTCATCCGCCTCCTTTCCCGCACCCAGCTTCCGCTGCCAGCCTCACGGTGACTGGTCGGGCGATACGAGTTGGGCCAGCTTGCCTCGTGCCCGCGCTGCGTCCCCCGTGGTCGCCCAGCAGCCAGGCAGGAGACTCGTTGGAGCTAGGTGGCATCCAAGGCGGCGGGTCGGACCCGGGTCATGCAGATCGACCCAGGCGCCTGGCGCGGTTGGTACGCCATCGAGCAAACGCTGCTCTGCCTCGGCCAACTCTTCGGTCGACCGGCCGCAGTTGCACAGCGTATGCGACGTTTTCGTCTCGCCCGTTCCGTACCCTGCTAGCGTCGACCACGAAGGCAGACTCGGTGCGGTCGAGCTCATCCCGCTAGGCCACCCATGGTCCCTGCGCTGCCGGCCGGCCCGACAGCTGGTGAGCCAGGCGCAGTCAGATTCAGATTGGCAAACGACCGGTGGGTGAAGCTGGAGGAACGCGAGCCAAGAGAGGGACGGTGAGGCGCAGGTGAAGTGGCTCGCGTCGGCGTCGAAGTCCCCGAGGTGGGGAGGGAAGTACCCTCCAAACGTGGTGATGGGCACGCCTGACGGCGTGGAAGGACCGGTACGGACGAAACGGCCTGTGCGGGGTAAAGGCGATGGGCGAAGAGGGTGGGCTGGTGCGGAGGGTGGACCTGCAACAGCCGAGTGGGCGGGAGGCGAAGACGCCCGGCTAATGGGATGGGACGGAGTGAAGGCATGCAGTCCGCGCGGCCGGTGGAGCGAAACACTGGACCGGCGCCGCGACAGCACGGGACGGACAGCCAGTCAGAGTGGCCCTCGGATCGTTCGGGCGACGAGTGCCGCGAGCGTCGACCTAATGCAGCGGCCAGGCCCGATCCAAGGACGGGCGGTGCGAGCGGCCAGTGCGCTCTTCCCGGTCAGAAGAGGGTTCGGGACTGCCAGAGCGCGAGGTGGCGAGAGGGAACACGGGAATCAGGGGGAACTGCGCGAGGAGGAGGAGAGGAGAACGAGGGCAGGGTATGGGCGAGCGAGGTAGTCGCCTGCCATGCATCCAACTCGGCCTGCCCCACGCCGAACGTCCCCCTACGCCCGATGTTGTACCTGGTCCTGGCGTGCCAGGGGCGGAAAGGGTAGAGAAAGTCAGCCCGTTCGAGGGCGAGCCTGGACGAGAAGGCAAGGGGGACTCAAGCGAGTAGGGCGGTAAGTGATGGTATCATAAGTGTATGCACAGCTCGGGATTGCAATGGCTCGGCGCATGGAAAAGACTTGTACCTTGGGCTTCCCATAAGAGTCTGACCCAGGTCGCTCGTCCAGCACCGACAAACGGGAAAAGAAGACTTCCACTCCAATTTCATGGGTGACCCGAATGTCCGTCTTGGATCCCCGGACGGTGCTGGGGCGGCAAATACGGTGCTCAGGCAGGCGCATGATCGCCTTGAGAGAATACCCCTCCCCCTGGCCCTGAGGAACACGGGCGGGACCGGGTACAGCATGGTCAGCAAATGTGCCGATCAGCGATTCACCAAAAGGCGAAAGGGACGGACGACCGTTCCCTGCACCCCGACCCGGGGTGCCGCGCAGGCTTTCCCGTTTCCGCATCTGTTCGAGCAAACCAGATCGTATCTTTTTCCGAGACGTGGTCCGGATGACGTGCCTTGTAGGGCATGCAGCCTTTCTCCCATAGACGCAACTTCTCCATGGGAAGCTTGAGCCACGCCTTGCGCACAGCACTGTAAATCTCGACCGTTTGCTCCAGGAAGACGCGGATGACGTGAACACTCACCCCCGGTGGCGGGTCAGGGTGATACACGTTGAGCGCAGACGTGCCCCCACAGTCAAGGACGCCGAGACGAGCGAGACACTCATTGGGCCCAGCGCTTCATGCACATCGTGGTATTGCACATCCAGGGCAGTAGGACCCCCATCCGGAGCGACTTGGAGAACGACATAGATTTCTTGCCAGGTCGAAACGTTAGCTTTCCCCGACCTGCGCCGACTGCAGTAGCAGTGAGAATGTAGCGCAAGCGGCCGTGTTTGGTCGCTCGAATGGTGGGCTGGTAGCAGGAATAATGAAGGCATACTCAAATCTGATTCGGGAGTCAAGCAGCAAGATTGTCAGACAACGTACTGTCTTCCTCAAAACCGGATACAACGTACCCATGAATACCCTTGGTTAAGTGGAGTCCCTCCTGTTTGACATTGAGCGACGCGGAGCGGGACATATCGGGCGCAGTAATGCGAGGCTGTCGGGGAGCATCTTCCTGCAAGTCGGGCATCTCTTCGTCCAACGGCGCATCCTCCGCAGAGGCGGTAATGGTCAAGTCACCTCCGCCAGCGATGGGGGTTGGTTGGTTTGATGTGCTGGGGGGCGGTGCAGGGGTCGGGCCGTTGACGATCTCAACCGTCTTGTTCATAACCATCTTCTCCTCCCAACGGATCCCGCCCTGGGCCGAGGGCTCGGGGAACGCAAGGGTCTGCAAGCCCTGGAGCGTGACTTTGACGCCATGGATGGTGCGCTCGGAGGGGCAGCGGATCTCCACCAGGCCCGATACGGTCTGGTCGTTGCCGGGCACCCGGCTGTGTGGCGGCGGGGGGTGGATGAAGACGTCAGGGCTGCCTACGTGCAGCGCAATCTCGCAGGGCTGCTGCACAAAGCTGTTGATCATCGCCGCGGGCAGGGGTGGGCGGCGATGGTGGTGGGGGGGGGGGGGGAGCTACTGACTAGGGGTTAGAGTGACAGCCACCATTACAAAGGTCGAATTGAACGGCAGTGTATGATGCAAGAGGCCGCATGTGATGCAGTGATGGATGATCGATGAGCCGCCGGCCCAGCCACTGTTTCGTCTCGGTTGGTCTTGGGTGCGGCCTCCGCAGGGAGAGGCAGTGTGGACTCATTGGTAAGCTCCGCTGCAATTTCGGTCGGCCTACGTGTTTGAGCTTAGCGGTTGCTGCATGCGAGGTTAGGTTACCGGTTACAAGGCTCTGACGTTTATCGATTATCGGTTAACGTTTGAGCCGCTCAGCTGCTGAGCCTTTGAGCGTTAAGTTTAACCGGCGGGTTCATATTTTTTCAGCTGAAAAAAACGGACACAGGACGTCCTGCACTTACTTTGCGGTCCACATCCTCCCCGCCACCACCACACCGCCATCGCCACCGCCACCGCCATCAGATCATGTTATTCCTGTCCTACCCCATTGGAAGAAGTGAGACGTTGAGACCGACCCGGCCTGGAACAGCACCGCCGAGCTTTGCTTGCCTCGCTGCTCGCACGGAGCAGCTGCACTCACAGAATTCATAGAATTCAATGCATTTTTCACCGAAGTTTGAGCACCGTGGAAAAAAACCCTTCGTGTCTCATTTATCTCATTGGAGAGATAGATCCAGTTCATCGTTCACAGCTCGCTCACATGCCTCAACCACGCTCATTTGTATCCCTCTAATCGCGCTGCATTCAAGGCCCCCGACTTTCTGGCGACTACAAGGAAAACTGTACTCCATCATCTGCATCATTGACATCAACATCATGATGGCAGCCACGAGGCAGGCGTCATGATGCATGAAACAAGGTATGCAGAAAAAAACAGGCCGTGCATTTTTTTCGCAAAAAATGGTGGTACACCCGATAACCCCCACAACCCAGTTCTACAAGCAAAAGTGGCTAGTGGCTTAATAGTCGTCACCCCGCGAAACGACCTCTTTGCCCGTTGGACGGAGCAGAATGGTGTGCTCAAACTGAGCCGTCATGGAGCCCGGAATGTCGGCAAGGGGGGGGTAGTCCTGCACGATCCCGTGCTCGACAAGGTGACGCAGGCCAAGCAAGTAGTTCTTCTCCCCTGTCCGCTCCAAGTAGCGGCGGCACCAAGGCAACGTGCCAAAGTTGTTGTCGATGGTACGAAGAAGGTTCTTGGCGCTTTGCAAGCGCAATGTCTTACCAACATTGGCGGGAAGATCGAACTTCTTGGCATAGTGGCTCGTCTCGCCTTGATGAATCACCAAACCCCGGCCGGTCGATCCAAATGTCTCAATAGCAAAGTACTCGCCTTCATCCATCTTGACATCATTGCCGGGCTGAGCAACAATCGGGACCGACTTGCCGCCGTGAATCTGGTAGGGACGAATATTGTGCCCCTGGAGGTTACGGATGCACTTGACTTGCTGCAGTTTGCCGTCTACCTCGTACTCATACGACTCCATCACCTCCTGAATGGCAGCACCGATCTCACCCAGACGCGCATCAATGCCGGCCTCCTGGATACCTTTGTTGGTAGCTGCCCGCACAGCGTCCAGCAGCGGCTGGTGCGTGTCGTCAAAGGCCAGGGTGAATGCACTGTCCACGATACGGCCCTCGACTTGAACACCAAAGTCAATTTTGATCACGTCCTTCTCACCAATCACATGCTTGTCGCCCGTGTTAGGAGAAAAGTGGGCGGCAATCTCGTTGAGATTCAACCCGGTGGGGAACCCAATTCCGGCCTCGAACCCATTCTCCTCCACCAGCGCCCGCGTTCCATCTTCAATCAAGTTGGCCGCATCAGTGAGGCTCATTCCAGGCTTAATAGTACGCTGAGCATATTGGCGCACTTGGCGATGAACCTCGGCCGCACGACGGATCAAGTTGTAGTTGCCCTGCGGCTCCTCCTGAATCAAGCGTTCCCGCTCTTGCAGCTCCGCAAGCGGAACCCGAGCCCGGTTCTCATCCAAAAACTTGCTCTCGTCGTACGGCTGGATCTCTCCCACGGGGTACGAGTTCTTGGCAAACATCTTCGACACGGGCACAGTTGGGGCGAGGTCTGCTCCTTGACGAGCTTCTTGGCCTTCTTGCGCGCCGCCCCACTCTTGTTCTTCTTCTTCTTGTGTTCGCCCTCGTCATCGCGGGGCTCACCCTCATGCTCCTCCGAACCGATGTTCACATTCTTGATGCCGGCAGCAGCCTGGTCAACCTGGTCAACAGGCGCAGCTGCAGGCTCCGTAAGCGGGGCACTTGCGTCGGTGGTGGCCATTCTAGGAAGCTGCGCACACAATGGTGGGACTCCGTCAAGTGATCTTACCGCTGGCTTGGCAAGTGCTAATAAATTTGAATTCCGCTCGCCTGTTCCGCCTGCAATTTAAAACGGACTCGTTGCTGGGCTGGATTGGCAGTGGCAAACAGCAAGCGGGTGACGGAGAACACGTTGGGTAGCACCCATCATCGCCTAACTTCTGCCATGGCCGCCAAGGACAACGCCAACCCCATCATCCATGCTCTGACCAGCCAGAGCATCCGCGCAGGCGACATTGGGTCTGGTTACGGCGATGCGGATGAGTGGTGGCACGAGCCAACGGAAGGAGCCGATTCTCTGCTGGGAGAGCGGGATGGGTTTTCGTTGCTTAACAACGCTTGGGCGCGCGCTGCCGGGGAATCGTCAGACATGACATCGGATTCGGGATCTGGATCTGGATCTGGATTAGTTCCAGGATCTTCGTTCTCGTCCAGCAGTTCCGCGACGCTTGATGAGATTGATCAACAGGAAGTGTTTGGTGTGTACTCCTCTTCCTCCCTAACAGAGGAACGAAATACTGATCCGCTCCCAGATTTGGTCCGGTCCATCTCGGACCCTGAGCATCCCTTGACACTCGAACAGCTGGCTGTGGTCCAGCCGGATCACATTACACTCACCCAACCTTCTCCTGAGGACGAGTTGCACCCTACCCCACGGTCTTGCTCGAGTTCACCCCCACCATCCCGCATTGCAGCATGTCAACGCTGATTGGCCTGTCGCTGGGGTGGCTGATGCGCAGTCTTCCCCCCAGTTACAAGATTGACATTCGCGTTCGGCCAGGCACGCATCAGAGTGAGCAATCCGTCAACAAGCAGCTCAACGATAAGGAGCGAGTCGCCGCTGCGTTGGAGAACCAGCACCTTCTCGAGGTCATTCTCCAGGCTCTGAGTACGGCACACAGGAGGGGTGCAGGTGGTGACCCCGCTACGGATGCGGCGATAGAGAAGGTGGATGCACTGGCGAAGGAACTTGGCATTCTTGTTTGATGCGCTGACGGGTGCCACCCGTTGTGCGCTATGGATGTTCTGGCACCATCGTCGTCCTCTGGTTGGCAAGTGAGGGCGCCGTATAGACCGTGATATCTCCGAGACAGATGATGGAAACTGGAAAAGTGGGCTGGAAGTATGGCTGCAATACTTTTACTGGCTTGCCCAGCATATGGCCAGCCATCTCCCTGTACGCGGAAAATGCATGCTGGGCCTCCATACCACATGCGGGCACAGGCATGGCATAAGATTCATGTTGCACCATGACGAGAGCTGCAGGCACCTTTTGAAGGCATTTCATCTGCCGCAGTTCACACTCACCAAACTAAGAGGTGCATATTGCCTCCGGAATGCTCGTATCGGAAACAATCGGAAACAAACATAGAGCGAGTGGACGCAGATGAATGTCGCGCAGGTGAGAAACATAACCAGCATCTGCGAAGAGCTTCTTCATCTAATTAGTTCATAGGTCACCCTTTCCAAATAAACATCCATCCTTTTGACCTTCTGGGTGGTATATGGCACCTGCCATTGCCACTGGGGATCGATACTCCAGATGTTGCGTTGTGTGGTCCGTAATACTTCTTATTCTCACAGTCTGTCAGATCAAGGAATCGATTGGTCGCTGCGTTCTAGACATGTTCTAGACATGTGGGTGAACTTCTCGGAGTGGCCGCCTTTCGGAAGAGCGTCCCTGTGGCCTTCTTTTCGTCCCCGAGTCTATTCTCAATGTGCAGTCCACCTTCCTTCAATAATCTATGAAACGCTTCTGAATCCATTACCTCGTACTTCCCGTAAGCTTTTGGCGCCACCCCCCTCCCCCTCTCCATGTTTTTCATCTTCATTGAGAACGGCAATGCCACTGAAGAATGCAGAGCGAGGCTACACTGTTCTTGGATTGGCCATGGGCGCAGGCCAGTGGATGTACCCCAATGCTGGCATCGGTACACGTTTTTGCGCTTGCAAAACGAGAGAAGAAGAAATCGGAGGCTAATCTGCAGTTACCATGGTGGTCAACAGGCTGACGGCACTTTTGGCATCAACAGCAGGCCTATGCGAAAGGCCTATGAGAGAGCCATGTATATTCATAGTAGTAAACGCTGAAAATGCACAGTTGTGTGTTTTCTACCACGCTGTCTCCATCGACGAGTGCGCCCCAATGCGGTAAGTCCGGTGAGTTCCTTTTGGGTATACTCCATGAATAGTTCATGCTGACCCCCTACTCTTACCCTTATCCACCCTCTACTGCTTGTGCTGCGTCATGAACTTGCTCCTAACCACTACTAAACAGTATATGAGGATGAATAAGGTGAAGCTTGAAGACGTGTACGACCAACATATATCGATGATGCGCGCATGGCGCACACACATGAAGCCCGGCATGAAAAGCGCACCCAACGGACAATGTGCCCCCCGCCGGCCAGTGGCAGCCACGGCCTCCCACGACTCCATCCGCATTGGTTACGATCGAGCTGGATGTCGGATGGAGGTCGGGACGGCCATGCGACGTGGTCCAGAGATAGTGCTTCAAGGTAGCTGTTGTGCTCTTCCAGTTTGGCTCAAGCTTCATCGACTGGTCGGTGATGGCCACCGATCTGTACTCAGTATATGTATAAGTCGTCGGCATGGCCCTGGAAATACGTGAGGGCGCAGTGGTCCTGTGTGCCGCATTAACGTGTGGCTGATCGATAAACGTTAAACGTTAAACGTTACGAGGAGACCACCGGGCCTATACGGCCCGGTCAGCTGTGTCGCCACCTTAGCCACCGTTCCCCATCGCCACCGTTCTACCGGCCACCGTTCCACCGGCCACCGTCCCACGCTGGAACCCTTCACGCTGCAAAGACGAGATAATATCACCGATACGCGCTGACATGGGTGGCTGGAAACGTGGCACGGGGCATGCTGTGTAAAAAGTGCACAGGGGCGTTTGGATGAACCTTAAATACATGGAGAAACGTTAAACGTTAAAATCACAATTAACACAGTTTGGGGCCTGTGGCGCAGCAGCTCCTCGACTTGCTCCGTCCCACCACTACCTTTCCACGGCCCGCGCTTCTTGCCGATACTGCGTGGGTCCCATTCTCACCATGTCATCGTCACTGTGGTATTACATTTGCCTTGGAGATACCTGCGGAGGATGCTGGGCGTATTGGCAACGTCGGATGGCGACTATGAGCAGGTGCTCCAGTCGCTGACGGAAAAGATCGAGCAGGTGAAGGGCCGCCTGGCCCAGGTCCGCCAGCGCGAACGTCGTGCCCGCGTCACCATCCTTTCTCCGCCATGTCGGCATGGCTCATGTATACGACTGTTGTCGCCGGTTAGGTCGTCTCGATACGGGCGACCTTGGCGAGGCTGCCTTGTGGCCTTTTTTCTCGTCCTTGGACAAGGGGTTGCGGTGGGAAACTCAGCCATACTGGCTCCCCACTTTGTTAGTGCCTCTGTGTTGCATGTTCACGGAGGCCTGTTCAGTGGTGGTACAGTCGTGTACATTCTGCGGAAGAGAAAACCTTGCTGCTTTAATCGAAAGCGAAGGGGCAAGATCGACGAGATTAAGCGGGTGACCAAATTGACCACCTGCGTATGCTTTTGGACCGGTATGACGATACGCCCTCCTACGACCGGTCTCGGTCCCAAACCCAACTCGAACCTTCCCGGAACGACCCGCCCCCTTGGACGCTCTGGATCTCCTTCGCAGCTCAATGCAACATGGGGGACAAAGAACATGCTTGCGGTGGGTGCTGCACCCACCTGGAAGAGCAATTCGCCGGCCCCTCCCTCTCTTTGGCGCCCTTTCAGCACCCGCACCTCATCAATGAGGCATTTCGCTCAGGGCGCTCCGTCTCGATGCCACTGAGTACTAGCGGCCCGACCAGTGCCCCCGCGCTGCGACGGTTGCTCCTGAGCTGGATGGGGGCCAAGGTATGAAGGGCCGGTCAAGTCAGGATATGTTTCCAGCACCCCATATTCCTCAATCGCATCCACCCTCCCACACCAGCAGACCATGGGGCCTCCCCCCCTCCCCGGAAACACTCATGGACAAATTGGCCGATGCTATCTTAGGCCCCGATCCATTCCTGCGGACTTCCGGACCTGAGCAGCGTTATGCCCTGATCTGTCGGTCATGCTATCGGCACAATGGGCTGGTTTGGAGGAAGACTGGGATGAGATCCGTATGTATTCGTCACCCTTTCGTACCGCAACTGATTGATACCATGCAGAGTACATTTGCCCTCATTGTGGCACTCAAACACTAACCGTCCCTCGACAGTGCCTGTGACGTGGCCATCGATGCCCTTGACACACACGAAATCGCACCGGAAGCTGTCGCCTCTTCTACTGTCAAATCAGTTCCAATGGGACAGACTGACAAGGACGAGGGAGGGGACGTTCCCAAACATAAATTGCCCGACTCCCCCACTAACCGTGTGCAAACCTCCAGCTCTGACCAAGAATGTGCGGACGTCTCCAATACCGATCCTGACCCCTCCATTGTCCCGATTGGCACTTCGTCGTCCTTGAAGGAGCATTCATCTGAGATCCAGCGTCGCGCCTCGGCCTCTGTACCGAGGGAAGGAGAGGAGATGGAATCCCGCCCCCGGCCATCACCATCTGAGTATCATCAAGTCGAGGGTAGAACAAGAGTTTTCCCTTCTACCCCTTCTCCCGACCAACTTCCCATTCACGTTTCTG
Organism: Moniliella sp. 'wahieum'; assembly: GCA_003971905.1. NCBI lineage: Eukaryota > Fungi > Basidiomycota > Moniliellomycetes > Moniliellales > Moniliellaceae > Moniliella > Moniliella sp. 'wahieum'. The sequence continues at coordinate 316,946 of RSEE01000012.1, forward strand.
TCCGCATTTCAAGCTCGTGTTCGCTCCTTCATGTTTAGCCAGTTTTACCTTTCACTTACCTGCGACCACATACCCCCTGGAATCTGGCATGAGGTTAAAACTACTACCCCCCTCTTGCATTCATTATTTTCTGTTCACGTTGGGACCTGTGCCCGGCATATAAGTATTCTCTGCCAACGACTGCGAAGGGGGGAAAATTTTCCGGACCAATGTAGAGCTGGAAGCTCACACATATGGGCCGAGCTCGGCCGAGTTCACGTCTCGCTCTGTGTCGTATGGCACCCGCCCACAATAGCGATTGTTGACCACGATCGAAACAGCGCGGATCTGCAGACAAGTAGCGAGTGTCGAGAGGATCGATGATGTAGGTCCGACCAGACTGATGAGGGGATCTCTCGAGCCGGCCTCTTTCCTTGTCCGAGTTGGACACAACTACGACACGGTCACGGCGTCATGATACGCTTCCTTCATCCTACTATAACCCCTGCTGGCTCAGGGCCAGTGGGTTGAGCGCCTTAGGCTCAAATGATATGCTCATTGTACAACGTTTGCTACCGCACCCATTACATGAGCGTTCGGTGGTCACAAGTCCTCGCTCATAACTCGCCAGTCACTGTTCTAGGATCTTCTTGAATGGGCTCAAGATCTCCGGGTATGAATCCATTACCCCTCATAGCTTCACCACAGACCAGTATGCGAGTACAGCGTTCCTTGTTCGGCCACCATCCACTCGAGATCAATCTCAGTAAGGAAGGAACTCATCTGCCAACCCAGTGAAAAGAGGTGAGCTACAACATGCAACAATAATACAGTGCAGTAAGTAGAAATCACATACCACTTGCTGCCGGCGTTCAGCCTCCTTGCGAGCCGTTTGAGTCCAGAGATTGTCACCGCGAATATGACCAGCCTGATAAGACAGAGTGAGCACTAATGAAGTCGGCTGGAGCTCTGAGAGAGGGAACATACTTGGAATAAAAGTGAGCAATGGCCGAGGAGCTGTAGCCCTCGCTTTGTTCGAGCGGGGGTGCTGAAGTACTCTCGGCATTCCTGGGGGGAACATGCAATGGGTTGTTTTTGACGGCAGCAAACGCAGCACAACGCATGATACCTACATAGTAGTCTAGGTCAGCCCGGGGCCTGATGCTCAGGCCTGAACGCCCCAATTCAGCGCACTGACAAAGCCAAGACAACGTACCAAACTGCCAATAGCGTCCAGTCGATCAGCATCGCTAACAAGATGGTACTCCACACAAGACTGTTCCCACTCCCATGCAGCTTGGTCCATAGCCGACAAGGGCTCTCCGCGTTGCTCCGCCTGTTGCCGTGCTGCCCTCCGAGCTTGGTCTTTACTCCAACTCACATTTTCCACGATTCGGCAATGGTCTTGATGCGGTCCGCGCCCAGCACCGCTTCATGGCTCTTCAAAAAAGGCCCAATCACCTTCTCGGCCGTGATGGGTCCGGAGGTGGCAGCAGGAGGTAGGTACTTGCGGTCAACCATGTCGTGGAAGAGAGCGGCGAGCTCGACGACAAGCGGGTCGGTTTTCGCTTAAGATCGGCATCCTGGGTTAGGGACAGGGCCATGAGACGAACGCGATGCACATGGTTAAATCGTGGGAAGGGTCATGGCTGCGGAATGCCGCTTGACCAGCTCCTGCCGCCTCGACTGCAATCGCCGGTCATCCTCGGCGAAGTCGGACGCGCTCGGGGATGAGGGTGCAGGTGCATCGACTGCCGCACTTTCTGCAGCAGCTAGCGCAGAGGGTGCCGTAGCAGAAGGATCGGCGGCAGTAGCAAGCGACAAGGACGCCATCGCAGCTGCGTTGGGGTCGGCCATGGCGGTGGACGTGACGCGAGATGGCGGGCAGAGGGGGAAAACAGTGGGACCAAGGTTAGGTTAGCTACAACTTGGAATGAGTTAGAATGTGTGGTGCATTTAAACACGGGGCACAGAGGCAGTGTGGCAGTCGCAGGGCCTCGCGGCCCGCGCGACAGCTTCCACGTCTTCAACCTTCAACCTTCAACTTCAAGCTTCACGCTTTAAGTTTCAACCATAGCCCAGGCCGCAGAGGAGTCGGCACACTCGCCGGGCCGCTCGCTCCAACCTCTACGCCCACCACCCACCCTCCATTTCATCCTTCCATCATCTGATCATCTGATCATCTCATCATGGCCCACAACCACCCTACTGAACCAGCACTAACTTCTGACGGGCGGGGATACGGGGTTCGTGTCTTCCGCCGCCTCGCACTCTGCTGTGAGAATTGGCGCGTGCCACTCCCAGCGCGAAGACGTGTCAAAAATAAGTATATGCCGCATGGCTCCCCGCCTCCCACCTTCATTTTATACATGGAAAGTGTTCTTGTTTGATTGACAGTGGCAACAACTTCGAACGGCTCAAAGATGATAGCTTTAGTATGCAATAGCCAAGAATCAGTTGACTACGCCGCGATGGGTGTGGACGACTTGTGAGACCAGATGTTGATTTCCTCATCACCACGAGAAACCTTGGTGCTCTCCGTGCGCCCATCGTTGCGATCTTGCGAGCCAGTTTGACCAAACCGAGAGACCTGAGAGCCTGCCATTCACCTGCCGTAGGGGCCTTAGCCCCTTCCCAGAACCCGTGAGGGTAGTGACTTTGATAATGCTTTGGGCAACAACCGAACCAGCCACAGGTTCCATTACCACGTCGTTCTCGGGAAGGAAAAGTAAAAAACGCCCAGGCGTTCGTACATGGCTTGGTCCGCAGGCGGGGCCACGACACGGTGGATCGTTTGCTTGAGGAAGCCACCACTTAGAAAATGCATCGTATCGCCCAGGTTGATCACCAGAGCATTGTCGATGTGCCGGGCCATACGCCACTGATTGTCGGGCATCAACACCTCAAGGGAGGTGATAGGCTGGGAAAAAAGGATGGAGATGCTGTTAAAATCGGCATGACCCGCCAAACGAACGTTGTTCAGCGCCTGGTCATCCTCCTTGGGTGGGGCACGGTAAGAAGCGTAACGGAACAGTTCACTTCCCTTAGATGTCAATGCATCTTTGTGCAGGTTCCAGAGGGTGTCGACGGGCAGCTTTAGTGCTAAGGAGAGCAAGTTGAAAATCTTGCGTGCAATGACAGAGTGCACATAACGAGCAAAGCGGTCCATCTCGGGCCATAGCGATTGGAGTTCAGGTGGGAGAGTTCGACCCTGTTGTTCAAATGTGCGACTCACTAGATTCAATTGTCGGATCTGGTCTCCCACACCTGCAATCTTCCAATGACCAGGCCGCTTGTATCCTTCAAACGAACCTGTGCGGACGATATCGCCTGCGTATGCCTCCTGTTGGGCGTCCGACACGCCATGGAATGCAAATTGGCCAATGGAGAACTGACGCTTGACGTCCTCGGGTGACAGGCCGTGGTTGGTAGCGTAGATAAATCCGTCGGTGTTGAATGCATGCCCAACTTGCTCAACGAGCTGGGGAGGAATCTGGTCCAACTCATCCCCTTCGATTAGCGCCAAATCAGCCACAAAAAAATGAGCCCAATCAAAGTCTGGGAGGGAAGACACGGTTAGCAGGATACAACGAAGGTGCAAAGTGGAACCTACCCGTCTTGCCGGACGGCTTGGGAGGCACCCACTCCGGGATGTCGGGCTTGACAGTAGTAGGAGTCATGGTTGTCCGATACGAAGCAGTGGTAGTCAGAAAGTAGATGAGGAACGTAGCTCCAGTCAGTATCTTTAGCACTTGCTCGCGGGCGCCGTGTCGAAGTCGGAAAACGTGCTTAGCGAAAGTTGCGCACCACAGCTGCTGGGTGGGGTCGGCTCTCTGGCTTCGGTTGCGGTTGCGCATGCGGATGCGGTTAATTCACAGTTTTTGGGTTTGCACAGGTGCGGTACAGCCGGTGGGTGTGGTACACCGTTTCCCGAGAGCGCTGTGCTGTGCTGAGAGTGTCGGGCGCAATCAGTGCTACAGACTAGTTGCGTGCCTCACAACAGCAGTTGCGAGATACGAAGAAGCTCTGGAGGCTTGGAGAGAATAGTGGCTACCTCCTCGGTTGAGGATGTGAGCGTTGATTACGTTGATTCAACTGAAGATGATTAGCTCCAACCTCTCTACAAGACAAGTTTTGATGCGTTGGGTGCATGGCCCTGCCTCGCAGGCGGTCTCAGGCCTGATGTGGTCTCATTCAGGCGCCCGAGAGCTTCAGCAGTCCGCAGCTTCCTACTTTAGACGTGATGACGTAGGTCACGGGCGATTCTGTATGGGTCACCGGTCATGCGCCATGGATAGCTGTCATTAATCATTCAAGTGACGAGCACGTCGCCTGTGAGTGCTGCGAGGTGGTGGTGACGTGCGCACCTCCGCGCACGCCATCGCCGCGCCTTAGAAATTCAAGTAGCTGGCTAACAAAGATTTCCACAAGGGAAAACCAGAAATTAATATCAGGTAATAGCGCCAGTGAGTCGGGCTAGGGTTTCCATCCACGCGCAGTACTCAGTCTGAGTTACTCAGTGCCGGTGGAACTCGTGATCCACATGATTTTCGATTTTTTATCGATTATCGATTATCGACTTGTACGATCCGTGGGGGACTACTAGCACTCGCTCGTTGGCATTTGGCAGAGGGATGAAAACGGCACGTCTAAGACAAACGGGGCATTGGGGGGACAAGCGAGGCAATTGAGAGAGAGGATTAGCCTAAGCCAAACTCACGAACGATGAGCTTATCTACGGGAGGCAGTTGTACGGCCCATAGAGACAGACGGTGTTACACCCGGGCAAAAAGTGGGCAACGGAGGGGGCGACCAATAAAAAGCGATCCAACCTATAGCACCTCTGTTGACCACGAAGTATACCCTTTTCTCACCTCGACTCTCTCCACCGGCTCGTCGCCATCAGCATTCCTAAGACTGTAGTCGGACCGTATACGATGGGGACCAGAAGATGAACGTAAAATGGATGTGAACAGCAGTTAATGCACTTATATACAACTGGGCAGGGGATCACCTCGGCAAACGTCGCACAAGAAAGAGACAGGGTAGAGGAAGTGGACAAGGCCGGAGAAATGAAGCGAAACTGAAAGGTGGGTGGCGGGAGGGTAAAGGGTTATAATGTGATGCAATGGGGGAAATAGACGTTTCCCCCTCGTGTTCAATAGCCGTAAGCCTCATCGTTCCCATCATTCGATGCGATTGCTCTCACATCGGGGAACGGACGGGGCGGTGGGGGTCGGTGCAGTCGGAGGCCATGTGCAGGCTGCGGCACAGGGGGAGAGGACCATGCTCATTAATCGGCCCATCGCTCCCCCAACCGGACGCACGTTCGCCTTCTCGTGCGGCCGTCTGCATATCTGGCGGTTCGGGCCAACGTGTCACATCCACCCTCTTGACTTTGGAAGCGGGGGGGGTAACAAAAGCCGAGCGGGTAGGAGGCGCCGGAGCCGGACGCTGCTGATTGGGAGTAAAAATGTAGCACTGCGTGGGGCGCAGCGGCAAGTGTTCATGTGCCCGCTCAGGATCAGCCGAGTAGGGTGAGGTACTGTATGGAAGGGGGATAGGAGGTGGCGGTGCATGTGGAAGCTGCTGGGGGAAATGAACGACGAGGCGGTAAAGAAGCAGCAGGTGTGGTCACACCCATCATCCCATCGGATGGCCGGCTGCCGGTGTGAATAGTAAGACGGACGAGCCCTGTGCCAGCATCTTGCTTCGCCCTTTCTGCTGCGGACGACAGGGGGCAGGAGAAGGGTCCAAGTCAAGGGCTGCCTCCGTTTCTGTGAGCTGAGGGGGGGGTGGCAAACTTCGGACTCGGTTTTCGGTTTCAGTCTCCGTCTCGGTCTCCGTCTCGGACTCACTAACGTTGAATGCAGGCCCATGGCCGATGCGAGCTACGTCAGATGTTCTGCGCACCCTCCTGGGCGGGCAGTCGTAGGCGTAGGAACGGGTGTCTCGGAGGGATCTTGTCCGCTTGGTCGATGGTCGATAAGTCATTTTCTTCGACAGGCAAGGGCAAATTCCGGGCGGAGTAGGGTTCACTGCGTTCCGAACGTTGGGGGATCTTGACTGGCGGCGGGCCCTCAGGTCCCCAACCCCAAGCACCAGCACAAAGCGAGCCATCGATTTTTCGATCCCCGGGGTGCGCGAGAGACTAATCCAAGGATGGGCGAGCATGCCGGAGGGGTCCTTGCGACGAGCGGCATCGTGGACCAGTGTATGCTTGAGAAAGCTGCGGAAATGCTTTGTCCACCTCATCTGCGCCGTATCGGGAGGCAGCGTGGGCGGGGGGTCTTGGATGATCGTCAGGACCATATCCATGGGAGATATGTTGGAATCTTCAGAGATCCCATAGGGGTTTTCCCCGTTGCAACTTGATAATGGTCAAGCCTAAGGACCAAACGTCGGCATTGATCCCACACGCCTGGCTCGTCATCCGTTCCGGGGCCATGTACATATTGTTCCGGTAAACGTCCCAGCAATCGGTCCACCAATACACGAGAAACGCCAAAATCGCATATTTTAGTCTGGCCGTCAACAGTGAGAAGAATGTTGGATGGCTTAATGTCACGATGGACCACGTTGTGGGAGTGGAGATAATCGAGCCCTGGAGGACGCTGAAAGAGATCGTGCCAGGACCTTTTCCGAGATGTGAACCAATTTGTTTTGGTGGTTATCGCTTGTAGATACTCTGCAGGGAGCCGCCGCCGCAATATTCCATGCAGATGGAAAGCGTTGTTGCATCGGGCTCAATGAAAGAGCCGTAATAGCGAACAATATAGGGGCTCGTGCACATCTCGTTGATGTTGAGCTCGCGAATGATCTTCTCAAAGACATCCGAGTGGGGTTTGTAGTGATGGTCTTTAGGGCCAGCATACGACCAGAGGCACGATGGACGACCTGGTATATCTGACCGCTGACACCCTCGCCAAGGGTTCGGATGCGTACCAGGCTGCCAGGTGTATCCCAGTCGAGTTGGTCGACATCGTCACGAGCGCGTCGTGCAGACGCATCCCCCAGGCCAGTAAAACTGCAGAACCACTTGAATCCGAGCTGGCGCTGGGCGTGGGCGGCCGAGGCGCGGGCGAAGCTCCTCTTCGGAGCGAGTGAGAGGTGCGGGGAGGGCGGTGGACGGGTATTAGTGGACGATAGACAGAGGGTCCCAGAAGGCATTTCGGACGTGGACGCCCCAGCGTGGCGTCCTTGCTTGAATGCCGGCGGAGGAAGGTAGGGAGGATGGTGGGGCAGGGGGCAGCAGGAGCGGGTGTAGCAAGCTGCGAACGTCGTGGTGGCGGGGTAGCCGGTGACCAATGCGCCGTATGTCACGTTCAGTTGGCCCCTGGCGATAGGCTGCAGCGCTAGCCGCTTGCCTGCCTTGGCTGCCTCGCGGCCCGCCTCTGCGGATCCAGTTGCGTTAGGTAAGCACCCACTACCGATGCAAAATATACTTGCAAGCTTTCCCACTCTATGTGTGCCCGTTTAATTGACGTTAGAACCAGTAGGACCTCTGGTACCATCGCAATGCCAGAATGCCTCTGGTCAATTATAGTAGCCCAACAACAAACATGAAACAGGAGAGCGGAGAACAAAAGTAAGAGGGTTCTGCTACCGATGGTAAGGGCGATCAAACGGCAAATGGGAAGCAGGACGAAATCTGATCTAAAATGTTGGTATCCTCTTCAATTCCCGCATCCATTTGCAATGGCTGATGGGCGGGAGCTCTGGGTCGAGGGGGCTGGAAAAGGTACGGCGGGCGGCGGGGGGAAGCGGGAGAACTGTGCCATATAGCGAGGACGCTCGTTCCGGCTCCTTACGAATCGAACCCAAGATTTCCCCCACCGTGGGTTCGGCTGAGTGATCATGAACGGGGTACAACACCCTCAGTAGTAGTCAGGCGCTGTCTAGACTGGCCAGACCGATACGAGCCTTGTCGCCATGCCCTAGCCCCGAAGAACCCCACTGGCACCACCGACGAGGACGAGATACGAGAGTGAAGCCGTACGGAAGGTGGCCGGGTCACGGGGAAGTACGTGATGGAGGAAAAGAAGAACGAGAGCCAGCTGGGAATGCGGAAATGGCACGTTCGGGTCTGGAGCCGCCCCGAGCATGAGAATTGCTGGGCCGGGGAGGGCGGGAGGGTGCCCCAAAGGCGCTGGGAGCAGCCATAGTTCGTTAGTATCTCTCTCTCAATACCCCATCAAAACCAACGCGGTGGTGGTAGTGGAGAGAACGACGCACCTCAAGGCAGTACGGACCTCCCGCATAGGGCTTCCCGGCCGTTTCCGTACTGTAACATCGTCTTCGATATTGGCCCTTGGGAAGCGTGAGGGTGCGCCTGAGAGCAGGTTGGGGCCCATGGATTGAGAACGGAATAGCTGCCGGTTGGGCGCATTGGGGTCTGGATCGGGGCCAATATTATCTGTTCCGGAAGGTCCGGGTGCTCCCTGCCCTGCATTTCTCTGGTGCCTCTGGAACGCGCCGGGGGAAGATGGGATGTACCAAGCAAGGTAAAGAGCTGCTGGCGCAGCTCAGCATTTTCCTCCTGTACCCGAACCAAGTCCTTGGCTGTCCGGCGTGCTTGTCGTAGCTCGCCCACCATGCCTTGAAAGACTTGATGTTGCATCTGGGCTTGTTTGCGGTAGTAAGAGAGCAAGTGCTGTGTGTTCTTATGCTGGTGTGCTAGAAGCGTAAGTGGAAGAACATCGACGACAGAGAGAGACACTAACTTGAAACTGGACAAACAGATTTATCAGTCCGCATGTAATCAGAAACCACAACAAAGAGAGGGGGACACACAGCATATGCTTGCGTGATCCTATGCAGCTCGGATGGGATCCAAGTTGTCAGGACAAGTCCAAGTGTTGCAGTCTGCCCAGCAGAGTAAGTTTCTGTTCTGACACATAAGCGCACGACAAGAGTGAACACACGTCGTCAAAGACTTCGTACGAGGTGTCTGGCGCTTGGCATGCGGGGCAGGGCGGAGAACCTGGTGCGAGGGAGAGTGTAGGAGTCAGTCGAGCGTACCAAACGATACGATACGGCGCACGGCACACCTTGCTGGGATTGCTGCACCAGAGTGCGTGCGCATGGCCCACAGACAAGGTGGGAGCACTTCTTGTGCGCAGAGGCGCATACAGTGTTATTAGTGCCAGGCTCTTGACTGAATACTAAAGGTGGAAGTTGCCAGCATGTGGGTGTTTTGCTGCGTGAGAGAGGGGGGAAACTGGAAACGTACAGTAGTAATCCAAAACTCGACATGGGCTGCGTCCTGGCCTCCAGCCTCGTCTTGGGTGTCTTGCCCTGTGGGGGAGAGGGCAGCAGTGGGGACATACGTGCGGAAGCAAACCCAGCAGTGGAGTGAGTCGTAGAACGGCACCGTCTCGCCGCTGGCAAGCGTCGAGCCACTGGGCATGCCACTGGGTCGATGGGTCTGTGATGGGCGCATCACGCAGGACCATACAGAGCCCGGATGGAAGGAAGATGAAGGTAATACTTTTAGGACACAACCGGGCGGTGGGGATAGCAAGCCTGCAAGCCAGTTGATATTGGCAGCTGTGGTGGTGCAAATCAAAGCCACTGGCCACGACACTGTTAGGCCCAGCATAATACGTCGGGCTCATGACCTGGATCCTTTGAAGCCTGAACGTTGGCTGCCATACTAATGCATAATAGCTCAATTTGAACCGAACCAACATCGGCAAGCTTCACTCGCTCTCCGTCTCTATTTGGGCGCTGGCTATTGTGTCGGCACAGCCAGTGATGGTGCACTGAGGAGCAGAGGCCGAAAGGGACCGCCTCGCACACTATATGCACAACACGGGCGATGCGTGACGAATCTAATGACGGTTTTCAAGCATTACCGATCACCGATCATTAATCATTCGAATGTCGATCAACGTTCAACGTTCAACTGAACGTTCAACAGGCTGAGCATTTGCTTCTGCCGCTGTGCTGGTGTCGTTCCAGAGCCCAGAGCCCAGGCCCGCGGAGCCGCACCAGGCCGCACCAGCCTGCACAGGATGTGGTTTGGGAGCAGGTGGGTGGTGGCAGGCGGTGGACCCGGCCCGACGACGGAGACGACGTGGCGGCAGGATTTGCCATGTTTGCCTCTTGGCGGGACTGCACCTGGCTGACTGCGCACGATGCCTGGTGCATGATGCATGATGTCATGCCTGTGCAACGTGCATGTGACCAGGGACTAGGGAGGCTAGGATGCAATGATGCATGGTGCCTGATGCATGATGCATGATGTGCATGATGATGCCAGGATGTGCAGAGGATCGGCTGGACGGGCTGGGCAGTGCAGGACGCTGCGGGCGAGGCCCTGCAGGACGCTGCCCCTTGCCCCTGCTTGCTGCCTGCTACCCCGTGCTGCCCCGGCCATTCTTGCTACGCACTACCCCTGTGCCCAGACCGGTGACCCCCGCCGCTCGATCTGCGGTCTTACTACATGCCCTAGTATGCACTGGCGCAGTGCTCAGCCGCTCAAGCTTCAGCTGAAGCGCTCGCTCGCTCATTGAATCCATCACCCATCAGACATCGGTCACAATGCGCAGCACAGGAATCCGACACGTTGAACACCCCCAGCTTTGGCCGCCTTGGGCCTGCTTTGGCGCCCCTCTCCTAAGGCCAAGGGTCGCAGGAGCACTAGCCAAGCTAGTCACTAGTCAACCCAACCGTGTTAGTGACTGCCCTCATGCTGGACGCTTGGCCGCCCGTGGCCGGCGACCGGTGACCGCGCCCGCGGCCTGCTCTTTTCCCCCGGGAGCTTCAGTTCTTCAGCCCCAACGCCTTCGTAATTGCTCCCCACCGGCCCTAGTCCATCGTCCCCGTTTCGCGTCCACCATCCATCGCAGCACCACACCCTTTCTTGCGCCCCCGCACTCAAGCAAGTATGGCCGACTCTGAGCCCCCTCATTATCACATCAACCAGCCCGCTGCCGAGCAGTCGCTGCCTCCAGCCTATCCCACTCCGCGCACAGCGGGCGCCCTACCGCCTTCGACTCTGCGCAGTCAGTATGTCCACAGAGGGCGAGTACGACGAGCCCACCGATGAGACGGCTGCTGTCAATGCCCACCTGGAGAACTGGGCCGAGGCTGAGCACAAGCGCCGCAAATCCGTCCGCCAAGCCCGCCGCGCCGAGGCAATCGAGGAGGTTACCCATTTCGGACCCATGCGCCATATGTCCACTCGCCGTCGTGCTCAGGAATCCCAGGATGCTGAGCAACCAGCAGGTGATGATGCGACCACTACAACACCCACGATGGCCAAGCGGCTTCTCTTGCCCCGGCTCAAGATGTTGTTCCCCGTATACATCCCGGAGGGAGCGGTAGACCCGCCGCTTCGTCCTTAGCCCCTTCACAATTGAGTGGCCGCACGGAGATTCTGTCGCCTCCTCCGAGCTCCACCGCTGGGAGTGTGCGAATGGGCGGTCACCGCGAGGTTGATATGATGCGGAAGGCACAACGCACCCGTCCTGGGTCCAATCTTGGGCCCAATGGCGGTGTTCCGGCCTCGACTGAGGACAATAAGCCCCGCCCAACGGGCAAACGCCCGATTGTCACTGCTGGCCCTGCGCCGGTACGGGCCATGTGGGCTAAAGAGGCAGCTATGGCACCTTCGAACGACTCGGAGCTCACCCCACTCGAGGAGGCGCACAAGGAAGAAATCAAGGAGGAGATTGCTAAGGAAGACAAACGCAAGAAGCGCGGCTTCTGGATCACCGACCTACTTTGCTGCAACTTCGGATCTGTCCCGGACGATGAGCAGGCAGCCAAGACCAACCCGAACGAGTAGGGAGAGAGGAGCGGTTAACCTCACATGACGGACAGGGAGACATCCATGATACTCTTCCCCTTCGCTCTCATTACTGCAGACCTCTATGCGTCTTCTTTCTTCGGGTTCGCCATATCTCTGTTTTCAAGCTTGAGCTCTTTCACATCCTTCTCCTATCTTTTCACGCTTCCTCTGCTCCCCTCGCGCTCGGTCTTTAGTGGTACTACCCTTGTTCTGTCTTGGTCTCTCTTCCCAAGAACACTTTTTTTTCCCATTGGCACTTGCCAATGTCCACGTTCTCTGTGTGCCATGTCGAGTCTGTTCCGCCTCGTGTCTCCTGTTCTCTTTCATCTCCTTTGTACCTTTCGTTGTTTGCGTCATTCCAGCCACCACGGCACATGTAACACCACAGACACCCTTAGCTCCTTCGGCACGTGGTCAAGTAGCGATGGGAATAGGAAGTGACTGAATCGACGCTCCAACGTGCTGAAAGTCATAGTACAGAGCGCCTACTAGTGTCTAACATGAGCTATGATGTACAGGGCAGGGCACGGGAGGATGAATGAATTGCATGACATGTGCACCAAGGTATTGCGCCCTCGCTCATCGACGCCAAGCTCAAAGGCTGGACAAGCTCGCGGACCGCACCCAAACCACCGGCGCTCGTCTCAAGACTCTTAGGTCTCTGGCCAGCATGACGACCAGCAACAGTCATGGATGAGCGCAGACGCCCGAAGGCGAAAGGCCGATCTGATGAAGCGGTGCTTTTTGGAAGGCCAGGTTCCGCGTCCTTTGGACGCTAAGCGTTAAGGGAAACAAAATCAGCCACGCCATCGAGGCCTTTTTATACCTGGGCGCTGAGGCTCAGCCAGCGATCACGGAGAATTTTGATTCCGCCCGTTCCTTTTTCAAGTGGAGGACTTGGTTCCGCCCGCGGCCAGATTTGATTATGGATCGCTTGCACCGATTCCGCCTGGTGGTTCCGGACGGGGGTTGCCGTGTGGTTAAACGTTAAACGTTAACCTGGGTCGCCGGGTGGTGTCTGGTGGTGTCGGGGAGGCAGATGACCTGTGTGCATGTGACCGGTGACGGTGTCAGAGGCCAGGTAATTTTATCGGCATCCGAAAGCGACGGAGCAGGCCGCAGCACTGGCGCAGCGTAACCCAGTGTATCACATGCACACAAGTGGCGCCCACCCGACGCCGAGGCGCACCCAGCCACCCCCTTTCTCGCTCGTATGCCCCCCTTGCGCCCCCCGAGCTAGTTGGTCCGCGAACCTTGAAGCTTGATGTGGCCGAGCGAGCGACTCCATTGCAAGTTTCAGAACACTCCCCCATCCTGTTTCCTACGCGATGCATGATGCACAGCACAAAGCACAGCACAGCACAGCACAGCACATTCGCCGCCGCCGCCCCGATCCGCCACCACCACCTTCTCTCCTCCTTCGTGGCCATGCCCGATGACGCCCTCGTCCCTGAGCATGCGCCGCACCCGCCTGACGCTGGCCCTGCCAGCCTTGGAGTGGCCACCTCCGCCTCCCCTCCTCCCTGGCCGGTGCGTCGGACAGGGCCATCACCCCCACCCCCCCTGCCACCCTGCTGTACCCATCGCTTGAGTCTCTCTTTACGCTTCCTTTTGCCCTCCATCTATATCCTCCTCCCACGCTCTCCTATCGAGTAGACCGCCGTCCGCGCCGTGCTACTGCCCCCCGCATGCCCTCGTCGGCCAGCGCCGCCGTTCAACCCCACCGCCGTTTACAATCATTCCGCCCCAAGGCCCGCCCCTCGCGCTCGCACGAGAACCAGGACCAGTATGGCAGCGTCTTCTCCTCTGGCTCTGAAGACGACGCAGCGGAAGACGACTCGTACCCAGCAACCCGCCCTCATCCTCGCGCCCCCTCTCACTCGGCGCACCTCGGCCTCCGCTCGAGCGTCTCGTCCCCGTCTGGGCCGAACACCCACCCCATGGTGCCGATACAATCAGCCTCTTGCTTCAGCATACAGACGCCTACTCGGCTATCTATGCATTGGCGCGAGCTATTCGCCTCTTAGACAGGGCATCGCGGTCTCATGGCGCATCGGCCACTGCTCCTCTCGATGCGATGGACCCGGCTGATGGACCGTACCCCCATGACGCGTCTTTGCCACGCTACGAGCCTTTTTTGACTCGCGCTTTGCCCCTGATGGAACCCTCGTTGCCCTCTTTACCCGGGTGCCCAAGCTGCTGGTACAGAAGCCGGGAGCGGAGCTAGCGCCCTGGGATATGTCCCACGTCGACGCCGCCGTCCCACTGACATCGCAAATGGGTCTTGGCACGCCTCCGTCCAGTTCTCAAGCCAATTGTGTCTATGTGACCGGGACAAATGGAGCGGGAGGCAGCAAGTTAATCAAGTTTCCCATCCGTCTCGACCTGCACAACGTAGGGTTGGCCCCCACTCCGACTGCGACACGTGCTGCTCGCCAACGCTCAGCCCTCGACGTTCGCTCGCCCCCGGGGCGGGTAGATCGCGAAATGTATCGGGCGTGCGGCCGAATCCTCCCGCTGTTATGTCGGATGCAATCCCAGAGCATGCTGTATTGTCGCCGTCGCAGCTGGATCTGCGATCCAATCAAGCGTCTTTGCCGCCCTTGGTCACCTCCGTTGCTCCCGTCACTGATTCTACCATCCTCACCTCGCCCACCGATATGAATGGGGCCTCCAATTCACTTCCCTGGGCCATGGATCCTTTGCAAGAAACTGGATTTCCTTATGGATCTAGGCCCCGTTCTAGTTCCCGAGAGGACGAGAACCACACCAGGCCAGTCCGCCGCCAATCGTCCTTTACAACTGTTATCAGTGGTGGCAGTGCTGGTCTTCCGCCCTCGGTCACGAGCCAACCCCCACCATCACCCCTTCTTACTGGCCCGCCTGCCGGGGCCAGCACCAAAGAGAAGGATCGTCGTCCCTCCTTCCTCCAGCGAGTGTTAGATATTGGATTTCGGAACAAGACGCGCAGTTCCAGCTTTGTAGCAGGCCACCCTCCTCCGCAAGAGCGACTCGGTGGTCGCCAGGGGTCCATTCCGGCATACGCTCCTGATGGTCACACCGGTGTCCGCCCCGAGTTTAGCATGGGCATCCCAGGGGAGAAGCCGAGTGCATCGAACGACTTTTCTATGTCGACGCATGAGCTGGGGCATCCCGATGCTTGGTCCGATGGGATGGCCGAGTCGGATGAGGTAGGGGCAAGTGTATTTTCCGATGCAACCGTTGGGGACGATGCACCTTTGCGGAGGGTGACAACCTTCTTTCTCTCCTTCGTCAGGCTGCCACCGCTGCCCATACCCTTTTGTCGCCCGCGACTCCTGGAATGTCGCCTGCATGCTCCCCACAGGACATACCAGAGGAAGAGGGTGGAACTGATGTGGCTCGGGAGTTGCTGGTCAAGTTGGCCGACGACAGGTGGCTTGAAGGTCCCCTGGACCCTAATCCGGTAATTGTGGCCGGAGCGTTGGGCTTGGCGCTAGGGTGGGAGGGGGTCATGGACCTTTGCTATGGCCCTGGCAGCCGAGCCGACTTTGTAGGTGACTTTGTTGCCCTGGGTCGGGCGGCAGCTATCCATCGAGCTGTGGAGGAAGACCAAGCGAAAATCGTTTCTTGGGCCAGCACGCTACCTCCGCCTCCTCGGCCCGAAGAGACGTATGCGCCTGCTCCGGATATTTTGCCCGACCCTATCCCCCTGGAGGATACCAAATGGGACACTATGTCTATTGACGACTGTACCGTGACCTTGACAGGCTCGATCCGGAAACGCGCATGTCATCTCGGAAGGGGAGTACTGGTTCGCACATGACGACGGGGGGCGATGACGAAGGTCCTCGAAGCTGGCTCAAAAAGATTCGGGAGAGGGTACACACACATGATGCAGGCGGAGACGAGACATCCAGTACCGCACCCCATCATGCTGGGACAGATGGTCATTCTGGACTGACGCGGGCCCTATTGGCTGCCCATGATGCTGCTCATGCTCAAGCCGAAGCAGTGGTCCAGGTACCGAACAGCCGACACGAACCTGGCAAGATTGGATGGGTCTCTTCCGATCTTTGGCTGGCTGGGTGTCGGAATATGAACAGGTCCGGGTCCAAGCTGGCTTGGCGGTCGAGCTTCTTCCCAGCAAGGAGGACGTAACCCGAGCTCCGAGGCGCCGCTTTTGAACACACTCTCTGTCCCTACCTCGGTCGGGGGGGGGCGAGTCGCCTTGTATCCCTGTTCCCCCTGTTGTAGCCCCGGCCGAGTTGGAAACAAACTGCTACCTTCCCCTGAGCGTCCTTCAGGATCTCAATGATTCATCCAATGCCTTCCGGCGGCGGCCCGGGATGCCTGATGCTTCCATTTGGGGCCGGGGCCAGCTGACTGCCAAGCACATATCCACTCCACTCAGTAAGCCACATCCTCCCAATTTTTTTTGACTCGTACCGCGAAATACTGACGCGGATGCTCGCAGGCCTGCTCACCCACAGTCTTGAGCACCAAACTATGCAACTCACCAGCAGCACGTGGACTGCCCGCTCGGGATGGGAGCTGGAATACCTGGACATGTTTGTCTTCCACAGCCCGGTTGTTGCCCATCGTTTTCCCGCCCGCCCGCTGCTGCGGTTCAGGCCGGGCAGGCATTCTGCCCTCCCGATGCTGCCGCCGCCCCCGTCCGACCTCACACCCGTCCCTCCAAAGCCATGCAGAGCACGGATCATCTTACTGCGCCCAACCACCTTGCTGCCCCTCATTCTGGGGATCCGCCATCCCACATGGCGGATGGGGGCAGTGAGTCCGGGATTGCCGAGGCTCTCTCTTCCCTGGGCGGATCGGGGACACAGGATCCCCCGCTCCGACAAGTGGACTGGGGGGGGCTGGGGAGCAAGCTCGTCTGGATTCCCAGGCGGACTCGGCCACCGTGGTCAGCGCCCGTGCTAACCTATGTCCCATGCCAACGTCCGATGGCGCCTGGACCTCCCGTTCCTGGCGGGTCTGGCTGGCTGGAGTGCATGAGGGCCAGATCTTGGTGCCTGCGGTAGCTTGGCAAGCATGGTGGACCCTGATTGCCATTCTGAACGGAGCGGACCGATCCGGTCGTTCGTACGATTTGCAGGTCAAGTCGTTCGAGGAACCGTTTGCGGCCTTAACCGACCCCAAAAGTGTTTACATCTAGCATCCTACCCCCTCCCCCACATTGTATCCTACCTCACCTTTCTCACTTGTCACTTCCTTTGCTCTCGGGTGTACGAACAGTGTCCATTGGTCACATCCTGCTGCGCACTCTGCGGTACATGTTGTTGGAACCAGCAGTTGCTAGCCGGGAACCGGTAAACTTCCCCTGCCGTTAATCATTGATGCAACCCCCCCCCTCACATACACGCCTTCCTCAGTATTCTTCTGCTACACTGATTTGGCAGGTCATCCATTGGACGTTCTGATTCCCCATCCACCCGCATCTGTGGGTTCCATGCATCGTGCCGTTTCCACTCATGTCCTCTGACGGTTTGTAGTCCCTACCAGTGCTCCCACCCGGTAAAATACCACATGCGCCGTGAACGTAACCAAGAAAACACCCTTTTATGCCCAGTCCCAATTGACATGGATAACAGCATGAGTTGCTTATACAGCCTCTCCCCTTTTGTTGGGCGTCTTTGCATCCTATTGGTATTGCCCTGGAACGCCAATTTGACTCCAATCCTCAATCCACTGTGGAGCTTATGCTGCGCCATTCTTCAATTCGGTCAGGGATCAACGGATCAAGGATGCTTTGACTCTCGCCAGTTCCCAGCCTCAGATGCAACCTTGCGGATGGTTTCTCGTTATGTACGCGTCGGAGCCTCATCCAGTTGAGTTTAACTGAGTAGTGGCAGGGAGTATGTCCCAAATCAAGTGCGTTTGTGTGTTGCCTGGCTTCCGTCGCCTCCTCCCATCTCTCGGGCGTGGGGCATCGAGAGTTGTTGGAAGCGGGGAAGGGCAGGGGAACGCGTACGCTTGCTCGGTGGTGTGGCCAGCATGCCTGATGCATCATGCCTCAAGGTAAAAAAGGGGGGACCACTGGAATGAATGCTTCACTTCAATCTTCTAGGCTGCCAACCCGGCGCTCAAGCTACCTCCAAAACCTACCTAAGCACGCTGCAGATTGACAGAGTACAAGAGATGCCATAGCCCCCAAAGCGTAGCCCTAGGTGCCGGGGTATTTGTTGTCTCCTCCATACTCTCGTCAAACACATCTCCAACGTACTCGTCCCCATCTTGCTCCTCGCCCGTGTTAGGTGTGCCAAAGAGATCGTTGTCTCCCGTGTCCGCACCAGCTTCCGCACTCGCTTCCACACCGGCATCTTCCCCCGCACCCTCAGCCGCGCCCGCGCCCGCTCCCGCGTCGTCATCGGCATTCACACCCTCATCTTCAACCCCTTCATCGCCTTGAACATCGGCATCTCCCTCCCCCCCCTCGGCAGCACCCACCTCCTCGTCCGCACCATACGTGACCCGCATCTTCCAATCATACCTCTCACCCCATTGGTCTGGAGCCCGCTCGAGATGAGCCCACATACGTTGAGCAGTGCGGGCCACCGTATCGTGCTTTTCTGTTTCCCTCTTGACCAGAGAAAGTAGTCGCGCCTCAGTCCCGATCCCATAGGCAGCGTCCAGTGCGGCCAGCGTAGCCGGCCCCCTCGACGCCGTTTTGTCCGCTGCTGCACTCATGCTGCCCCCGCGACGCCCAGCTGAAGCCTCAGCAATGCGGTACAGTTCCCCGTCCGCGGCTTGGTCCCGAGCGAGCTCTTGCGCAGGCTCAAAACGCGTTCGCAACGCCCCGTGCAAGGTCAGCGTCTTCTCATCGTCCGGAATCGGCTGGACAGGGTGCACGCTTAACGCGGGCAAGGCATTGCTGGGGTCAGAGGCGTGCACCTTGGGGAGTGCATTGAGGGCAGGAACTTTGTGGATGCCCGTTTCCTGGCCATCAACAGCGATTTGCCCCGATTGGTACGTATCCGTGCCCACCAAGCTACCCAGAGGGAGGTCTTCATATAGGTTTTCATCTTTTGCCTCATTGGCCAATTCGTTAGCCAATGCTGTCTGCTGGCTGGCCACAAACGAAGGAGAGGCCGAGGTGAGAGCAGCAGAGATGTGTGCAATTGGGCCAACAACGAGGCGTAGCGCGTGCTGAGCGTAGGCCTGCGTAGAGATAGGCCCCAGAAAAAGACAGATAGAATGAGCATGCAATCGAAAGCGCCGTGGCAAGGGTACGCACCAGTCTTCCAATGTCGGGTGACCAAAGAAGAGGCCCTGCAGCTCTTGAATCCCGCGCAACAGTCCCGCCAAACGGCGAGCAAGCGTCTGCAGCTGAGCCAGAGGAAGATGGTGGCGTGATTCGAGGGCCCCATCGCGCCTCTCCGCTGCTCCGGCCACTGCAGACGATGGTCGTGGCCTGCTCGCCATAGTGATTCCGAACCAAGTGGTGGTTGCGATGGTAAACGCAGCACTAAACGAGGGTCTGGCTGGCGGTGATCATCGACGTTGGCATTGGCGTTGCCGCACGCACATTGAAATCATCTGCCTGGACAAACTAAAGGGCCGAATCACGTTTCAAATGTTCAGTTGCATTGCGCACTTGAGTGTCTGGCTGTGTGTTATGCGGCTCACTCGGCAGGTTGATTACTGTTCCACTAGATGGGCTAGGTATAGACACCAATGAGGGATGCGATCTTGCGCCTCGAGCGTCGCCTTCTTCAGTGCTAGAGGAATGGAAGGGGGGTATATAGGATTATATGAGTTCTAGCGGTCGCCATGGTGGGAAATTTGGAGAGAAGAAACAACGATCCCGTAACAAATTCACTTTTGCTCTGTTTCTTCTCTTTTGCAGCCTTGTCAGCTGCAACGACCTGGTCTGCAACCTTCTTCATAATCGTGAGGGCCCCCATCTCGTGCTCGCCCAGCTAAATCATACTCGACTTTTCCCATGATGGACGCAGTTTGCTTTTGCTTCGCCTTGGCCTCTGTGATCGCGTCTTTTTCCTTGGGCGCAATGAACTATAGCTATTAGAAGGCACTTCATAGTCAGAGAAAAAGGCAAGTATGATGGCGGGGCAGGGGGGCATATCTCCGCGTTTGGGACCTATTGACGAGGTGCTCCTAGTAGCCTTGTTTCTTGCTTTGGTGTGCTTTCTTGGGTGGCTTGAAGCCCTGCGCCATAGTGCGTTAACGCATGCCGCCACCCTCCCCTGGCCAACTCTCATTTGAGCCGATGCTCCACCTCTTTGACTCTGCATGCTACAAGTCCGATTGTGTTCTAGCACTGATAACACATTTCATCACGAATCAACTCGGTCGCGTGGGGGTTCAAGATGGTATAAAAACATATAGACAACAAGGGATGCCGAATGAGACGGAGATGGGGACGAGAATGGGAATGGGGGTGGGAATGGGAGTGGGAATGGGAATGGGAATGGTGCGAAAAAACAGCGTGCGTGGCCAAAGACCCAATAAAAGTAGCCCAAGAGTTGAGGACGGCAGCCATTTATCAAAGAATCTTGGCCAGTTATCCCTCAAACCGGCAGAACCGACGCCAAGCGAACACTAACATCAAGTGTCAATGGTAAGTTCGCATAGTGCCGTAAGAGATGAATAGGTTAAAGTGCTCTGGGCAATTCAACAATGCCTTGAAGGTGAGGGGGTGCAATGTCCAAAAACCATTGGTCGTTAGGTGTGTCGCTAATCACCGCTTTGGCCACGCCTGTTGAGTCCATAGAGGCCAGTAAAAAGTAATCAGCAGCGAGGCGAACGCGTGCGGCCGGGTCGCTGACACTATCCAGTGCACAACGAGCAGGGTCGATGGGAGACAGTAGGGCCTCGGCCCTGGACAAGGATGCAAGGAGGTGCAGGACATCATCGTCGGCGGCACTAACGTCGGTAGCTGTAGGTGCTCGTACAGCTAAAGCGATCTCAAGCTCCGCAAGTGGATCCGCACGAGGACCAAGTATAGGCGGCGAGCAGCGCGAGCGGCGAGAGCAGAGCAGGAGGCACGATCGCCACCAGTAGGAACTGGCACCGCTTTAGCCGATGCTAGGTGGGGTGAAGATAGAGAAATGGAAGCCTCGAGAGTCGATTCAGGCACAGACAGGCTTCGGCGTGTTGCGACGGGCATAGTGGTAGCACAGCGTGACGTTGTAGTAGCAGTGGAGATAGTGGTGGAGGTGGCGATGGAGGTGGCGGAGGTGGTGTGGTTCAAGTTGAACGCGTGAGGTGAACCCTGACAGGCCGGTGACAGTGATGAGAAAGTTTGGCCGACCAAGGAAATTACAATATTTCATGTCCTCGTTGCAGGAGTGACTAGTGACTACTCGATGACGCATGGCCCTCACGCGTGACAGTTATTAGTCGCTGTGTCACATGTCAGGTGACACTAGTGACATGTGACATGTGACATGCGACAAAAACCTAGCGTTCCCGGTGACCGGTGGCCACCAGCGTGACACGTGAGAGCGTAGCACTGGCCTAACGCCTAACACCCCACTGGGCCAGTCATCTAGTCATGCATCATCGACCCTGCCTATTAAAAGGCTCCCTTCCTTGAAGCTTGAAGCTTGACTTGAGCCTGAGAAGTGTGCCAAGCGTAAATATAGGTGCGCATCCCCACCTCTACCCTGCGCTTTTCATTTCCACCTGACCTTCCTGAGCCCCATACCCCCTCATCCCCTTCATCAATCGCATGTGTGCTGCAAACGAAAGAAAGCCTGTCGCTTTTCTATACAGGGAGAATGAGCGGACGCACAATGCAGTAGGAACGTATACACGACCACCCCCCCAAGGGTGGTTGCGGCCGGTTAGTCTCCACAGCTTCACTTCTCGAAGCGTTGGACGTGACGCGTGACGTGTGACGTGTGTGCGTGACGCATGATGCATGATGTGCATGATGCAGCCTCGCTGAGACCAGCACAGCGACAGTATGCAGGACCAGCAGCACGAGGCCCGCTTAGTACCGCTCTCTAACACCCCCGCATTCGGGCAGACATTCGCACACTGCACTGGCGCCGTCCCATTGGAGCGTCCGTTGAACGTGTCGAATACGTTCAACGTTTAGTCCTGACCCTTTTTCAGGCAAAGTAGGCATGGTAAAGGGTTTAAACGCCAAGACCTAAGCCCAGAAGAAGCACCGTCCCGACCCATTTCCCGTTGCTACTCGCCCCGGGATCCGTGGGTGCATCACCGTCACTGCCGGAACAGCCGTGACGTGGTCTGGGTCGTAACACTCATGAAGGAGCGTACCCTCGGCCGAGTAGATCTCAGCCCGGTGATTCATCCCGCCAATCTGTACCAGACATGCAGATGAGTATCTGGTGCCACATCAAGACCAGATGTAGAAGGGAAAAGCAAACATACTGAAAAATGGGCGGGCAGATCAGGATTCGCATGCCAGAGGGGACGCAAGGGGTTACCCATGCCCCGGTTCGGTTATTGTGAGCGAACCGGTACGGCTCTGTGAGTGGGTTGTCGTTTGCATCAACCGCCCTGGGCTTCTCATTCTTCTCCGACCATGTGGGCTTGGTATCCTGGACTGTGAGGGAGGCTGGCTTGTCAAAGCGCCACAGAGAGATCCAATCGTCATACGACACACCAACCATCGATCGCCACGCGGCGAAAAGTCAACGCTGGTAAAGGCGTACTTGGTCTGGAACTGGCCCAGCTGAGCCTTTTCCTGCGCCTCCAGCCGCATCCGCCACCTCGCCAGTCACTTTGAATGGTGCCTTTGTTTCATCGAGCACGGCAAGCTTGCGTACATCAAAGAGTCGCACGTGCTGGTCCAACGAGGCTGTTGCCACCACAGCTGGATTCACAGGGTTGACGGTTAACGAGCCAATCTTTTTATCGGTTACCTGCCATCGACGTGCGCTGCCCGTGGCCTTTTGCTCGCGTAGGTCCAAATGAAGCAAGCCACCTTTGTGGTCCGGGAGCCACAGTTGCCGTTCGTCGGTGGCTGGATGCGGGGTAGAAGTAAAGGCACTGGCATGGGTAGAGGGGGCAAGAATGCTAAACATGCTGAAGCGAATGTCACCATTTGACTGCCAGACAGGGCGGCTGATCTGGTCAGCAAGCGAAAAAACACGAATGGACGAATCATAAGAAGAACTGAAGAGCGAATCGGGACTGGCAGGGTCAAACTTGAGGCAAGTTACACTGGCTTTGCCATGCCCGCCGGGTAAGGTGTAGGACATTCCCGTAGGCAAGGCATCCGGATCCGAATCGTGCTCTCCTTCCTCCTCGTTCTGCTCATCTCCGCGTATTGGCGTGGCTTGCGGCTGCCACACTCCAATCACTCCGTCCGTGTCGCCAATGAAAAGTAAGTTTTCGTCGCCGGGGTGGAACACCATGGAGTACACGCGCTTTGGCATCACCGCGCCCCCGGCCCGCAGTTCCATCTTGGCGAATATTGAGGACAATTCCTTCTCATCTGCCGACAGCGGAGCTCCTTTGACCTCGGCCGCCATGTCGTCGCCCAGGACCAAAGCAGCACGCTTCAAAGACGCCTGCAATGCCTCAAGCTGTGCCGAGCGCAGCTCGCCGCCGCCCAAGGCGGACAAGTCTAAGTTGCCCTCCGGTGCATCGCGTCGGTCATGGGTGGGGGCAGCTGGTTCAGGGGTAGGGGAGGAAGCGTGACGGGCGGGGTCAGCAGCGCTCATCCCGCGCAAGCGGGCGCTGGAGCGGGTGGGCAAAACGCGCTTGGCGGCTGGCTTCGATGCGCGCGGCGCCGCCTTGCGTTTGGCTCGAGCTTTGGGTGCAGCACCGGCAGTGACGATAGGATTACTCGAGCCCATTTTGAGGGAAGAGTCGGTATCGAGCAAATGGAGCTCGCGCATGAGCTCCTGATTGCGGCGAATGTTCTCCTGCCGTTTGCGCTCACTCGAGACGCCTGGCTGTCAGCTCGGGGAGCCGGGGGCGGAGCGCGCACACAAAGAAGGCGACGCACTAGTCGGTATCCATCGTGGGCGGAGGCAGCTGGAAGGGCTTTGCAACAGCAAGGCGGGAGCGGGTGGGTTGAGCAAGCTGGCTGAAGGAAACGCGAGCAGGAGATGCGATGCCAATTTCCAGCAGGACGCGACGAGCTGCCGGGGTATACTGACGAGGGAGGCTCTTAGCTAAGCAGCCCTGGGGGGCTTCCCGGTGTCTCCCATTTGACCTTTCAAATGGGCATTGGGTCCTGGGTGCCGGCCAGACTGAAAGTTGAAATGACGCATCCATCCAAAACCAGGTACTCAAACGCCGCCCCGGGCTTATTAATTGCACACACTCGGCCTGTGCCGGTGCGTCGGCCATCTGTGCTTTGCAAGCGCCGGGCCCAGCGCAGCACGGCGCCTGTCTCCCCCCGCGTCCCGGCCATGCACCTGCCGGTGCTGAGCTCAGCCGTCACCGGTTACCATGGTCACCGGCTCAGCGCTCACCGTGCCCAGTCAGGCTCACCTATCTGGCCAACGGCGCTCATCGGCCATTAATCATTGGCATCACCGGTGGCTGGGCAGCCAGCGCCAGAGCCAACCCACAGCCAACCCACAGCTTCCCCTCTTCTCGCCCACGCCGACGACCTCCCCCGCGCATCTCTGCGTCCAGCCTCCCTCCATGTCGGCCCGCACGCTCCTCAGCCGCGCGCTCGCCCCCGCCGTGCTCAAGCCGGCTGTGCCGCGTGTCGCCGTCCCCATGGGCGCGCGCGCCCTCGCCACTCCTTCGGTCCGCACGCCCTTGACCCAGATCACCACCCTTCCCAGCGGCCTCACCGTCGCCACCGAGTCCAACCCCTCGGCCCAGACGGCTACCGTGGGTGCTTGGATCGACGCTGGCTCCCGGGCCGAGACAGATGCGACGAGCGGCACTGCCCACTTTTTGGAGCACATGGCCTTCAAGGGTGCGTAGTCGCTTCTGCCTTCTGCTTCGCCGCTCTCCGCTTCTTCCGTACCCGACTAACCTACGTACCTGTGTTTGCTCTTGTCAGGCACCAACAAGCGCTCTCAGCGTGACCTCGAGATTGAGGTGGAGAACCTGGGTGCCCATCTTAATGCTTACACATCGCGGGAGCAGACTGTCTACTACGCCAAGTCTTTCCGCAAGGATGTGGGCCAGGCGGTAGACATCATCTCGGACATTCTCCAAAACTCGAAACTGGATGTGGCGGCGATCGAGCGAGAACGTGATGTGATCTTGCGTGAGCAGGAAGAGGTCGACAAGCAGATTGAGGAAGTAGTGTTTGATCATCTGCATGCCGTTGCCTTCCAAAAGCAAGCCTTGGCCGCACCATTCTTGGGCCAGAGGAGAACATCCGCACCATCAGCCGCGACGACCTTTCGTCGTACATTAAGAAAAACTACACTGCGGACCGCACCGTGTTGGTCGGTACCGGCGGTGTAGACCACGACGAGCTGGTCAAGTTGGCGGAGAAGCACTTTTCGTCGTTGCCCAACTCGTCCACACCGCTCAAGCTTGGTACCTCGGCTTATCCGCCGACGAAGTTTGTCGGATCGGACGTGCGCATCCGTGACGATGCATTCCCCACGTGCAACTTTGCCATTGCGGTCGAAGGTGTGGGGTGGAAGAGCCCCGACTACTTCCCCATGTTGGTGCTGCAGTCCATTATGGGCAACTGGGACCGTTCGCTAGGTGCGTCACCGTTGCTGTCTAGCCGTCTGTCGCACATTGTATCGAGCAACGGTTGGCCAACTCCTACATGCACTTCAGCACCTCCTACTCCGACACGGGCCTTTGGGGAGTCTATGTGGTGTCGGAAAATGTGGAATCTCTGGATGACACGACACACTTTATCCTGAAGGAGTGGCAGCGCATGTCCATCGCCCCGACCGAGGTGGAGGTGGAGCGGGCCAAGGCGCAGCTCAAGGCGTCGCTTCTGCTCGGCCTCGATGGTTCGACGGCGATTGCCGAAGATATTGGTCGCCAACTGGTCACGTCTGGCAAACGGTACACGCCAGAAGAGATCCAGCTGCATATTGACGCGGTCACGCCAGCCGAGATCAAGCGGGTGGCCTCCACTTACCTGTGGGACCGCGACATTGCTGTTGCGGCATTTGGTCGCACCGAAGGTCTCTTCCCCTACGACCGCTCCGTGCCGACATGAGCTCCATGTTGTACTAATGCCGGAGCGACTCTCGCCTGTTTCTTGGTCGGTTGAAAAAGCATCATCCTCAACACCCAAAGTAGTCACGATCATGGGCGTTGGGGGTGTAATAGCACACTGTAAATTTGGAGCCTGCGCGGCTTCAACCTCAAGGGAGACCTCAGGAAAAAAGAGGGAATGATACCCCTACAAGAGGAAAGGGAGGGGAATATTTGTACCTAAGATACTAACTAAAGGGAGAGCTAGGTGAACTGCTTTGAGCAGGGGCAACTCTTTGACACTGTCATCCTTAGTCGTCTGCTCGGAGGGATCTATTTTGGCTGTCACCTTGACCAGTGTTTATAACTTCAGAAGTGATAGTTGCGTCCACCCTGTCACACTCTAGTGGGGCTATAAGGCGTCGGAGGGAGACCATAATGGAGACCATGTCACGGGATGTAGCAATCGTTCAGAAGAGCAAGTAAAGTAGAGGATGTTGAGGCCTGAGCCACGGGCAGAGTGCTTTGACCAACGTCCCTTCGGTCCCTCCTCATGCCTAGGAGTTCCGTTGTTTTCTCTCTCTTGTCAAGTATGTGTGGAGGGGAGGGGCGGTTTCTTTTAATTTCATGCGTTCCAACAGATGAAAAGGTTAATGGCCACCATAAGCTTTTGTTCAGGACGTTTAAGCACATTGCCTGATGTATATATTGCCTCTGAAGTCTGTCGAGTATATGTAGAATGTGCCTCCGCGAGCTTGCAACATGTCCTTGCATACATGCAGTGTAAGTACATATATAGGTGGGCGGAAAGTGTCATTCAGGCGAGGTTTCATAACTTAGTCCTTTAAACTTGTAGCACAAGGTCCCGGCAAGAGAGAAGAGAAGGCTGAGCAGCTGAACGCTGTGACCCTATATACTGATGTGATGATAACAGCTGTTGATTATGAAGATATCCAGCATGGCGTATTACTGCTTCACGTACACATGCTGGTGTCGTACAACTTTTAAGTTCGGGGATGGGACTGTGTGGGACGAGGAAGCAGCTCTTTTGTAGACCCAAGGCGGCGTCAAGCGCGTCAACGGTCACCGCCGCTTCGTCGCCGGCACCCTAGGCCCCGAAGCGTCTCAGGGGCTACAGATGGGTGGGGGCACAGTCGGGGCGCTGCGGGGCACACCAGAAGAGGGTCATCGGTCAACAGAAGTCAATATACAGTGATGAAGCTTCAAGCTTCGATGAAGAGGGGATATATATGCGCGGATGAGTACCTATGTTCTACTTACCAGTGCGGTCAAGCGCTGTGGCGATGCTACTAGGTTAGTACTGGCTATTAATACCATAATTATAGCTGGTTATATGAGTAGGTCTTACTATTATAGGCTTAAGCAATAAAAAAGTTATCCTTATATACATAGCCGCGTCACGCGGCGAACACGAGCAACAGACAGTGGCGCCGTGTGCGGTGTGTGCGGACTCCGTAAGGGGTCCTTCTGCCTTGTTACTGTCATCAATCGCCGATATTGGCTCTCTGCTTTTGTATCCAATAGCATCACTGCAGTAACTAACAACTACGCAGGGGCCCCGATAGCAACTTGTTGTAGACACCTTCCGCCATACGTACCTGGAAACCACACGCTAATCCCCAAGAATCCGGTTGTGCGCAACTCGTTTGCCGATAGCCCTCCCCCCACTTCAAGCTTGTTATACCTCTTATCATCGGCCTTGTGCACAGTCAGCGGTGTGTGTTTCCTCTTCCCTCCCACCATCCCCCCTTCCTCTCTCTTTTCCTCTCACTCCTTTCCCCACCTTCACCCCATCGCCACCCCATCCACTCCAAGCATTTTCATCATGCCCGAGCTCTTATCTTCACCCCCGCTCCGACTGGGTCGTCGGCATCGCCACCAGGCGGCGAACCAAGACCGCCTCTCTAACATACCCACCGTATGCCGGTGCGGGTAGTAGGGGCAGCAGCTGGGCACCATCTATCTCTAATAGCCCTCTCGTCCACCACCGCTTCCCATCAAGCCCAGGTGCCTACCATCAGCTACTTCGCCCAATCCCTTTTCTAGCCCACCAATGGTTGCGTTGGGACACAGTATACCTTCCGCCTCCCATAGTTCTACACCAACAGGCAAATGCAGCTAGCTCCAAAGCTCCAAGATGCCTACGCTTCTCTTGGATCCACCCCCGGCTCGTCGAGCGAGAGGAACATTATGCCGTCAACCCCCCTTTCCATGGGTCCCTGGCTTTGGCAGGAAGATGAGGCAGAACCGGACGACTACCTTCACGCCGAGACAGACGATAACAAGTTCCATTGGAAGGGCATGGACTTTCGTGGATTTATCAATGTGGTGGCAGTTGTCACTCTCTTCTTCGGCGTCCTGATGCTCTTTGCTGGCTACCCGATTCTTCGCACTTTCTAACCCCTATTCACAAAATGGTCAATCTCAACAATACAGGGCAAGTTCCACAGCTGCCTTACCTCCCTCAGTTGATTGACCCGGACACTCCCAAGTCGGCGTACTCCTGGACCTCTCCAGCCCCAGCGGCCGTAGCTGGTGCCGAATACGAGTTGGTATTTTCGGATGAGTTCGAGGCCGAAGGCAGGACGTTTTGGCCTGGAGATGACCCGTTTTGGGAAGCCTCCGATATTTGGTATGGTGCCACTGAAGATTATGAGTGGTACTCCCCGGAGGCAATCAATACCACAGGTGGCGCATTGCAGATCACTTTGATCCAGAAGGACAATCACAACCTCAATTTTCAGTCGGGAATGCTACAAAGTTGGAACAAACTTTGCTTTCAAGGGCTACCTCGAGATGGCCGTCAAGCTCCCTGGCGTCCCGAGTCAGAGAGGGTACTGGCCTGGCCTGTGGACTATGGGAACTTGGCACGCCCAGGGTACCGTGGCACAACTGAAGGCACCTGGCCCTACTCGTATGATTAGTCCTTTCTCTTCCTCTTTTTCAAGATAGCAGCTAACATATCACTGATGTGTCGTTTTTACAGCTACCAAGCCTGTGATTGGGGTACCCTTCCCAACCAAACCAATCCAAAAGACGGCACCAGAGGCGACATAAACGCACATGGACAGTACTCTGCTGGTTACGATCATCGTCTGTCTTTCATGCCTGGACAAAAGCTAAGTTCTTGCACTTGTCCTGGGGAAGACCCTCCTGGGCCAACGCTAAACTGGGTCGAGGGGCGCCCGAGGTGGATGTGCTGGAAGCAAAATAGCGGGATGGAAGGGCAGGCAAGCCAAAGTCTTCAAATGTGTCCCTTTAGCCAAGACTACCTTCCCGTCTCCAATGATTCATACACTTGGTATGGCACGACGCATTGGAATTCATACAGAGGCGGTGTGTTTCAACAAGCCATGTCGGAGTCTCACCCATCCCGGACAGTGCCTATCGCGATTCGCCCGGTTCGGAATACTACACATTTGGCGTGCAGATCGACCCCGACTTTGACGGTGATGGTTCCGCGGGACAGCTATCGTGGTATTCTGGTGGCGATATCATGTGGACCGCAACAGCCGGTATGATCGGACCCCAGGCATCGGTCAACGTTTCTCAACGTTTGGTTTCGGTCGAACCCATGTCGATTGTGATGAACTTGGGTACGTCTTCGATTGGCTGCATCTCCTTTTTGTCTTTTCGGTGGGCCCAACATACTAACATTTGTCTTTGACTGGATGTCCCCCTGACTTTATTTCGTAGGCATCAGCTCAGGATTTTCCAGGTGTTCTGGGATGAGCTCGTATTCCCCGCTGTGTTTACCATTGACTATGTCCGCTTGTATCAACGGCCGGGCCAGACGCGCCTGTCGTGCGACCCTGTGGATTATCCGACGAAAGACTACATTGACCGGCATTACGAGGTTTACACTAACCCCAACTACACGGTCTGGCCCCGCGACCAGTATCCTTGGCCCAAAAACAACCTCTTGGATGGTTGTTGACCGTATGGAAGGGTTCAATGATCGATTTCATATGTATATACGCCCCGGGGAGAGTCTCCTTCGTCCCAATCTCTCTCTATGTTTTCCTCGTCTATCTTTCATGCCCAACTTTCGCCTGCGACCACAGTTACCCCCTTACTCCCCCCCTTTTTTCCCCGCACGGCCATCTCAAGACTCATCCATCCTTCCTGATGCATTCAACTTTGGGAAAAGATGCATGATGATGAGAATCTTTTAAGACAACATCTCTCGTCTCCTTGTTTTATCAACAGTTCTTTCTCTCTTGTTGTCTTTGGATTTTCTATCTATAGCTTTGTATTGACGGTGTATGTGATGCCTTCAGTGTCTCCCCTTTCCTCAATGATACATGATGGTCGATGTCTCGACTCTCCTTTTCTTTTATATACCCCCTTTTCCGTGTCGCACATGGCTTTGCTCCTTACCTTTCCTCTCCCTCACGTGCCCCCCCCCCCCCCCCCCTTTATTGATGGTCCATCCTCTTTTCTCCGTTTCCCTTTTCCAAATTTCCTCCCCCCGATTTCTCAACCACCTCTTTCCCTGTTCCATTCTCTTTGAT
Organism: Moniliella sp. 'wahieum'; assembly: GCA_003971905.1. Classification (NCBI taxonomy): domain Eukaryota; kingdom Fungi; phylum Basidiomycota; class Moniliellomycetes; order Moniliellales; family Moniliellaceae; genus Moniliella; species Moniliella sp. 'wahieum'. The sequence goes on from RSEE01000012.1 coordinate 347,336, forward strand.
CATGAACCTCCTGGTCAACAGTTCTTACGCACATGTCTAGTGCATGCCACCGCAGAGTGGGTTGTGCCGCCGTTCTGTTCATATTCCTGAGGCAATACTCGTCTTGGGCACTCAGATTGAGATACGAGATGAAACTGATGAACTCTCAATGACCTCTGTTTAAAGTACGAAGAGTAATAATTTGTGTCAAGGTATACTATAGACTTAGTAGTCGATGTCGGAGAATCCACTGCGTCCGGCGGATACCACAGCTAACACAAAATAGAGAGGCATGTGGAACAATGGGGACTCAGACAACGGATACACATCACTAGTCACTCTAGTCACTACATCCCAACAGCACGTAAGCTTCCGCCCCATCTTGGACGGGTTCCCACTATATCATACTGGCAGCCTCTGACAAAAACGATAGCGAAGAGAGAGTAAGCGCTTTTTCAATGCAGCTCCAGCCACGCCTGACATTGCATGTATGTGACATGTGACGAGCCAGCTGTGGTGGCCAAAAGTGAAGAAGGAGCATCAGCTTGATGCACAACACCCATATATCAGCACTCGCGGTGATTACCTGCATATAGATCATAACTCCTGATCCTGTGGTGAGTGGTGTTGTGAAGGCTTCAATTATTGCGGCTCGCGTCCCATCAGTTGATCTAGCCTCTCACGATCACTGTTCAAACAAGCATTCCAGCAGACCGCCTCTACTGCCATCATAGCGGGGCAGTGTGCCCCCCCCCCCCCCCCCACCACCGCATAATATGCATGTTGCTGCTTTCAGCAGAGCACACCAACGAGATCTCTCTTTTCATATTTTTTTCCTCCTTCTTTGCCGCCCCCTGCCATCTTTTCTCGGCATGGCTTCCACGGACTGATCCCGATACCGACCTGACCCATGACCAGTAATGTCCCCACAGTTGTGGATCGTATTTCATGGAGGCAGAACCTCTCAGGAAGAGTGGCGCACTTCGTCCCTTATAATCATTACTGATTTAGTCACAGTTGGGGACTCAGGCGAGGAGGATGACCTGATTTGAGACAAGGCCAGAGACCACTATAATGTAGCAATCGTTTCTATGGGAAAAGAAACATGATGATACGAAGCAAAGCCGAAGGACAAGGAAAGAACGAGGCGGGCAAGACCGATATACTGATTGGAAATGGAAGTGACGATGAAGTTATAGCCGAACCAAGACAGAAATCACTGAATTCTCTTGCGGGCACCAGGGGTAGCATGGGAACGCCCCACATGCGTTGCTCACTGCCGTATGGATGGGCTCAACAACAGCCTCGATGAGTCTGAAATGCGTTGGCCACAAATATCCTTTTGCGGCCATGTAAAAGCTCAGGCAGAGGATGATATTACAGGCCACTTGAGCTGTGATGAGACCTGGAGTCCTGATGGTCCTCGAGGGTGATGCAATCGCACTGGTGGTGGTGGTGGTCTAAGCCAACCAGCAACGCCTACAGAGGAACAACAAGCACGAGTCGCCACCAGGGGCTAAGCTGCGGAACAAGGAAAAACAAGAGAGAGAAAACAACGGAACTCCCACACAGGCTTGAGGAGGAACTGAAGGGACATTGGCCAAAGCACGAGCCACCCGATGGCTCAACAAGCTGTACTCTGCGTCTGTTCGCCCCCGCCCATCTATATTTCGTGAAGCCGAGATAACGATCGGCTACACACCAGTGCCCACTGCACTACCCCTTATTGTCAAGCTTTTCAAGGGGGGAATGAATTGATTAAACTTTTTCTTAAATCAAGATCGCTGCGTGTGGGCTGCAACTCTCACTCCTATAGCCGCCGTGTAACTTGTGATGCATGATGGAAGACCACATGACCCGGCCACTGCCTCGGCCCCATTCCTCATTCTCTGTATACTGGGTATACTATAGCAGGAGCCACATGATGCATGAACAATAACAGCGAGGGATCAGGCCCAGGCCTCAGGGGGATCACTGATGCTCAGCCGGCATTAAACGTATTGCGCACAGCGTCTATTACAATCAACGTACCACATCCAAACTGTCCAACGTATTAATTCCTCTGTAACAAGTAATCCAACGTCCTTCCTCTGTCCTATCATGCATATCATGCCGCATATCGGGTCCGCCCCTGCGCAATTCTCTTGAGATCAATTTCCAACAGCCTCCCTCCCCCGCATATAGTACGACGTCTGTACATCCATATAAAAAAGGGCCTCGAGCGGGTTGAGTTAGGCATCTTCTCTCTCCGCCAGCTCTCAACCTCAACAATGTCTTCTCCTGGTGACGTAGTGTAGGTGCCCGGAGATGTTTCGCTCTTCCGCCCTCGGCTGCATCTGTGAAAAGCGACCCGCTGACTCCATTTCCCTGTTTTTGGAGGTGGTGCAATCACTGTCGCGCTTGGACCGAGCCCCAAGGAAATGGTTGGTGTGAACATTGCACTTTGCCCCTTGGCTCGCAAGCGATGAATGGACACGTCTAAAAGCAGAGAGGCATTTTGCTCGATGCCGAATCTCCGCATGCATATCGTGTCGAAACATAGTTCTTGCCCCGCCGGAACTGCTTCATGGCCACGTTGATATCCATCTCCCCTTCCGCACCTATCGGCTGCAGCATTAGTACCGGCACAAGGGGGTGTGGTGAGTCGGAGGATCGGCACCGAATCCAAACCTAGATACCCTTTTCACCCATTCTGTTGACTCCCCTTCATTCCGCCCTCTGCAACACCTCTAGCAGTTCCTCATACCTCGTACGTGACTGGGCCAGGCACACCTCCACCACCTCTTCTGTAGCCAACAACACAAGGGAACGAGGATGGAGCGCTGCCGGGCTGGCTGGCACGGCAGTACCCGGCCTGGTGCAGGAGCAAGATCTGCGCTGGCCCAACGCTCGTCTCGAGCGGCTTGGTCTGCGTCAAAGCCTGGTCGGGATCGGTGCTACTAGCCCAACGAACACCCATTTCCGTGTCCCCCGCCAAGCCCACTGTGATGCTGGAGGCAGAAGTAAAGCCTTCTTCAAACGCGCTGGGTCCGTAAGTAGATGCTCCCCTTCATACACACCAAACGTGAAGCACAGTGGCCAGCAGAGCAGCGGCAATGCCCATTTGTCTTCCTCATGCGGGCTGCACACCACGCGACCGGAGCGGTCGTCGTAGAGGGCTTTGGGCAAACGGGCTGCAGGTGGTTGTCAGCATATCACCAAAGAAACAATGACGGGCGAGAGGGGGGATAGTAAGGAGGGGCGACAACGTACTATTGCGTAGCGCACCCAACGCCGCTAATGCCGCGGCATTGGACACATTGCCATCATGACTCATGACGCTCACATCGAGATAGAGACACCAGGCTGCCACGTCCTGTGCAATGGCCAACGCGCGTGGGTCCAGTACGGGTCGGCTGGGAGATGTGAAAAGAGAAGCCAGACGCTCTGCAATGGTTTGTGCCTCGTCTGACGGTGCGCCCGGGCGGGTGCGGGAAGAGCTCATAGGTGTGATCTCGATGTTGGGCACGAGCCACCCGGCGGTAGAGGAGCCGGCGGCGTGCAGCCCTCCTGGCGGTGCGACTTCGCCCTTAACGCTTGCCATGACGGTTGTTGATCCCCAGCGCACCAGACAGCTGCCATGAGCCGAGGAGATTGCGCCTGGTACCACCGACACGTTGCGCCACGCAGTGAAGTCCCGAGCATCCTCCCCCGCCCGAGGCAAGGAAGCGCTCGAGGTAGGTCCGGGGGTGGAGGCGCTTGAATGCGGCGGCGCTTGTGCGCAGCTCCTCTTCCGACAGGTTTGCCGTGTCCTGGGTCGGGAGGGCAGCAGCCATGGCCAAAGACAGCTGGGCGATGGGGGTTGGTTGCGGCCAGCTGCGATTTCTGCCTGCTACATCTGCGCTGCCTGCACAAGCAAGGGCCAAGCAAAAAAAGGCCGCCCGTTCCGCCACTTCCAGCCTGGGCAGCCAGTTCCGCTGCCCGCATTTCTCACACAAAGCATCACGCATCGTGCAATGGGTGTCAGACGGGTGATTCACTGTAAGCCTTCAATTACGATCTCTCTCCCTGCCTACTCTCACATTCTCCTCGTTGCTCGGCACAGTGAGCGAAGGGGGGGACAGGTGCATACGCATTGGCATTTGCACATGTAAATGCTGTGGAAGATGTGGGGCGGCCGCCCTGCCCCCGTTGCTCGGGGGTTTTGGGATACAAGACAAGGGGGTGGGGGAAGGGACCGGGCAAGGGGGTGGGGGTGGGGGTGGAGGTGGAGGTGGGGAAGGTGAAGCGGATGGCGGGAGCACATGAAGGCATGGGTAACAGAGGGTAATATCAGCATGAGAGGAGTAAGGAGGCAACCATCGGATGCTGTCCCCATCTGCCAGCCATCCCAACAAGATCGATAGCCGTGGAACAAGGGGAGAGGGCGACTTGGCTGCAGCCCCGACCGACTAGCCTGGCCGGCTACCGCGCCCACGAGAGAGACGCAGGGGTCACAGGGGTCAGGGCGTAAAGGCTCAACTCGGTCACCATTACATCCACTGGCTTAGCGGGCCGCCGGCGCACCGCCGCGCCCGCCGCGGCGGCCACCCTGCGCGCCACCACGGGAGAAGCCGCTGCCACCACGGCCACCACGCATCGCCGGCGCGCTCGAGGTGTTCTTGGCCTGCACAAGCACTTGCTGGCTTTGCCCCGATCCCAGGTCGACGGCCACACCCTGGTGCTGGTCCGAGTGAGCGATCGCCTTCCGTGCCTCCTCCGGCGAGGCGAAATCAACGTACGCCCGACCAGTGGGGAGCATGCTCACGTCCAGCACGGTGCCAAAGGCAGACATGGCAGTCTTTAGCGCGCCCATCTTGACCTTGTCCACGTTGCGCACATGCACACTGGCTCCTGGCACACGGTTGGTAGGGGTGGGCTTGTTCGTCGCAGACTTGGAACCCGTAGGAGTAGCAGGGACTGAGGTAGGGGTAGCCGGCTTGGATGCCGGCTTGCTGCCAGCCTGGGGGGCCGCACGAGGAGCAGGTACCGTCTTGGTCGTGGCTGGTGGCCCTTGGTTGGTCCACTTGCCCGCGTTCGTCGCGGCCAGGTTGGCCCAGCTAGTGGGCTTGGCCGGCTTGGGCGCTTGCGCCGGAGCGGCAGCAGGGGCAGGAGCAGGGGCAGGGGCAGGGGCAGAGGTAGGAGCGGCAGGCTGGGAGGCAGGTTCGGCGGGCTTGTCCGCATCGGGGCTCGTCGAGGCGGCAGCGGGTGCATCATCCGGAATCTCCTCAATGCTTGCCGGCTCATCCTCTTCAATGGGCTCCGCAACAGCAGGCTCTGCCTCGGCCGCCTCGGGAGAGACGTGGAAGCCGGCTCAGTCTGGCCCTCTGCTGCAGCGGCGGGCTCGGCGGTGGCTTCCTGAGCAGCCTCAAGAGCGGCTGGCTCGCTGGGAGCCGCGGGAAGGGCGTTGCTGGGCTGGCTCTGGAGGGCAGCAACAGCAGAGGTAATGTCCACGTCGTGAGCGACGAGGTGTCCGTCGTGCTCCGCTGTGCGACCTCGGTGTCGATGGCCTCGTCCACTTCCTCGGCGATCTCCTCCTGGTCGACATCGCTCTTGAGGTAGCGGAACATGTCGTTCAAGATCCAGTAACGGCCGCCCTCGTCAGCGAGGAAGAAGGTTTGACTAAAACGGCGCCAGGGCCCGTCATTGCTGCTCAGCTCGCCAAGGACTTGAATGAGAATACCGTTGGCGGCCGAGAGCTGGCCATCGTAGTTGCTGACACAGACCTTGCAGTTGTCAAAGCCAGCACCGGCAATGGTCTGCTTGATGGCGGCGGTGCCGACGACAGGGGCGTTGTCAGCGTCGCCCTCCTGGCCAAAGATAAGGGTGGAGCGGTCAAAGTAGAGGCGGTGGAGCTGGGAAGGGTCTTGGTGGAGGAGGGTGTAGTACTGGGTGATGAACTGGTTGGCGACGTCGGACGCGTCGGGGACAGCACGGGGCTTGTCGGTGGGGGCGACCTGGGAGCTCATGGTGGGAGAAGGGCGGAGAGGCGGGTGCGGAGAGATGGGAGAGGGAAGAGAGGGGGAGGGGGCGTGGGTGCGGGTGCGGGTGCGGCGGGGCGTAGGAACGAAGAGTCGGGATGGGACGAAGTCCGAAGCCTGCAGTTTGCGGTCTGAGCCTGATTCATACGAGGGGCGGTGGCTATGCCAGTGCCATGCGCTGCTATGCCTGGCCACGCTGGGTGCCAGCGCTGGGCTGCCTGGGCCGGCTGGACGCATGTGACGCGTCGCCGCCGCCTGTTCTTCCGCTGACGTCAGCCTTCGACTTCTCGATTCTTCTGGCAGGGGGCGTAGGGTTGGTCGGTGCAAGCTGTCCTGCCCTGCCCGGCGATGCTGCTGGATTTGATTTGGCTGAATTTGAGGCGGCCGGTTGTTCGAGTTCGTCGGCCGTGAATTGGTCATCGATCATTGACCAGCGACATCATCGATCCGCGACGTCATCGACCATCGATCCCTGCTGGCACGTGACACTGTTGATGTGCTTTTTGCCCCGCTCACATGTCACAGGGACACGAGTGCTGCTGCCATGATAAGATCACGACCACCACCATCACTGCCACCACCGCCACCGCCATGGCCCACTACGACCAGCCCGGCCGACGCCCTCCTTCCGCCTGCCCCTCGCAGTGCCCCCCTCACTCCAGCGGCCACTGATGCGTCTCCGCACCCAGCCCTCGCCCGCCGCAACGCAAGCGCCACCACCTCCCCCCCCTTCCCACCTCCCCCTTGGCACATCTGGCCGAACGCACCCCTTGAATGCCAGGCTGTACCAGCAGCGCACCCGCCCCATCTCTTGCCACAGACGCCTCGTCGCCCTCGCCCGCTGGCGCGCATCGCTACTGGAGCCAGCTCCACTACCACCCCGGGAACCCGCAGCATCGTTTTCCCGTCCTTTCGTCGTCCCAATGCCATCCACTTGTCCCCCGGCGCGCTCAGTCGAACGGTAACATCCCATAATACACCCACTGCAGCTCCTACGTATAACGAAGACAATGGCTTCTACATCGTCGCCCTTTTTGAGGCCAATTCTATCCAACGCGACGTGGGCATCGCCGCCATGAATATGACCACGGGTGCGTACTCCATACATGTATAGCTCCTGAGGGGCTTGATGCATTAGAGGCCAGACAAGTTGCTAACCTCCTCCACCTAAATAATGACTTGGCCATTTCATGATATAGGAACGGTTGCCCTGACCCAGGTGAATGATACCACCACCTACCACAAGACGATTCAGTTCCTTCGCCTCCACCCGCCGTCAACAATTGTCATCCCCCAAGCTGGAGCACGGCCACCCCCGGAGCGGGTTCTAAGGCGAGATCCGCCACAACAGGTGCATTCATCCTCGCTTTTGGCTCAGTGTCTTCAGGAAACGTTCCGCCAACCCATCTATCCTATCCACCGCAAATTTTGGAGCGCTGAGAAAGGTCTGTCCCCTGACTCACTCCTTCCTCTGAATCTGCGTGATTGACTCTCTCTCCCCCCCTCACCCCCTTACAGGCCTCAAGTCACTCGAAAAAGTGTTACTCAACGAAGTGTCCATGACCGCTGAAGGGCAGGGCGCGTCAGCTCTGGAGCACGCCACTGAGATGTCCACCGCCTACGGCTCCAACTCACCTGCCGTCGTCCAAGCTGCCGTGGGATCCCGCACTTGTGTGCTGAGTGCCATTGAGGGTCTCCTCGCATGGTTACAGCTTTACGAAGGACATCTCCTTCTTGATCAAACCATCCGTGTTCGATGGGTTCCCCTCGAAGGCACGGTGGCGATAGACTATGCGACTGCGACCAATTTGGAACTCGTATTTTCCCGATCCGGGGGGGGCAAAACACTTTGTGGGGCACCATGCTCGCAACTGCCACTGCTGCCCGTCGGGGCGGAACCAAGACAGGAAACTGGGCTACGAGTCGGTGGCTGGGTCTTGGGGGACCCCATGACGCGCCGTCTGTTACGGTCTAACGTGCTCCAACCATTAACTGATACAGTTCTGTTAGAATCACGTTTGGTTGCGGTGGAGGAGCTGGTTAGGGATGACGAACGGCGAAGTGAACTTGACCAGGCCCTGATTCCTCTACGCACGGATGAGATGGATATTGACGCGCTAGCTCACCGCTTGGTAAGGGTCAACCGGGCGAGGTGACTCTGAGGGTTCCGGGTCTAGCACAACTAGCAATTGGGGGGCTGATTTCCTCCCGCTCCCTGATCCAGAATTGACAGACACACGCATCCAACTTATCCTAAAAGTCAAGGCTTGGCTCTCTTACCTCCGTCCTGTCGTTGGAGCTCTACAAGGAGTCCAGTGCCCCCTTCTTACCGTCATTGCGCAGGTATGCTTCTCTTCCGTGTTGTATGCTTGAAGTGGGAAGTGGGGGTCAGCCGTAGCTGACAGTTGATGACCCCCCGCGGTCAGTGTCTTCATCTCCCAGAATTAGCCGAATTGGCATCCGTCATCGACACAATCATCAATCCAGATGTGATTCTCGGTCGGGGAGGCTGATTCGAGCCAATGCCCGTGTATCCGCTGTGATGCCCAATCAGAATCCTTTGTTGGATGTGGCGCGTGAGTCGTACAAAGAGAACTTGAGGATATCTTTGCCTTGGCCCAGCAGTATTCCAGTATGTCCGCCTTCTACTCTTCTCTTTAAGAGACTTAAGACGGGGACGACTAGCAATGCCAGATGAGTACGACATGCTCTTTAAAGCCAAGTACCGCAACACTGGGTTTATCCTCGAAGTTCGTACCGACGAAGCAGACGTATCCTTTTTCCCGCCTGACACGTTTGTCAATGTGCACAAGATGAAGAATGGAAAAGGATTTACCATGTCATCGTTGGATTTGGTCCGTGCCCTTGCCTATCCACCTTGCCTTGAATACTCAAACTGACAGTTGCAGCACAGAAGAAGAGCAACCGTCGCATGATGGATATGTACACCCAAGTCATGACTCTGTCGGGCATCGTAGTAGAATCGTTGATTCTTGAGATTGTCGACCGGATCGCCAGTCTGTACAAGGTGAGCGCTCATTCTCTTTCCATATCTGGGGACACACTGAATCCTTGCCGATGTTCTTCCCCGACCATAGGCATCAGAAGCAGTGGGCATCCTTGACCTACTCCACTTGTTTGCCAGCACAGCCAGTGTGTTCAACTACGTCCGCCCCGAGTTTAGCAGCGTCACCGCGATTTTAGCCGGACGGCATCCTATGCTGGACCGTCGCACAGCCTCTCACGGGGGTGGTGCGGTACCCAATGACGTGTACATCACCCAGCCAGTCGATTCCAGATCATCGTCGGTCCCAACATGGCCGGCAAGTCTACCTATCTCCGATCGGTTGCTTTGCTCACTGTCATGGCCCTTGTGGGTTCCTAGTGGATTTTTGCTTCTCCTATCTTGGGGCACCCATGATCACAGTGGTAATTTGCTGACCCCACGTCTCGCCACTTCTATTGCATATGTCCCGCCGAATGTAAGCCATTTCTGCACACATACGCCACTCTGGCACTAGTGTTTCCTAACCTATATCTTCTCAGACATGGCCGGTGTCCGCCTGATGCAATACTGAGCTGCCTTCCTGCTCCGGACGATCTCGAATCGGGGGTGTCACACTTTGGGGCTGAGATGCGAGCGTGCGCTTCGGTGGTGGGGGGGGCGACTTCCAAGAGTCTATCCTCTTGGACGAGGTTGGTCGGGGAACTAGCCCCCCAGAAAGCATTTGGCATCGTCTATGCCCTTGCGGAACATTTGCTGGCTCACTTTCATCCCACCTGTCCAGCGGTCTTTCTTGCGACGCACGACACGCAGTTGGTCACCATTCTCGACGGATCGCCGAAGTGGTTATCCGCACCTTGCAGCTCGGGTGGAGACCAACCTCTCTGCATCTACCGTCAAAATGCATTTCCCTCATCGTGTGCAGCTTGGTGAACCGACGGAGTAAGTTCTCTCTCGTGCTGGCCAGTCGGCGGGCCGTTTGGTTCAAGTCTCTCGTACTGATGCTATACGCAGACAACGGACAGCGATCGACTTGGCGGCTCATGCAGGACTGCCACCAAGTGTCATTTCGCGGGCCCGGACGCACGTGAGCACGTTGACTTTGCTCCAGGGCAAAGAACAGCGAAGCAGAGCAAGACCGGATCGATTCGCTCAAGCGCCGCAAAGCCGCCTTTCGCCTGTATGCTACCCTGTCGCAGATGGTAGATGAGAGTGATTTGCCCGAGAGGATGTTTGGAGAGCAAGTGCTGGCCATCCAGCAGATTGCCCGCGAAACGTTTGGCTACATGGCGACAACCGACTTGAACCCCAGCGGTAACACCGGCATTGCATCGAATTCAATGGCACCTAACCGCCCGGGCTTTGGAAGTCCTCCCCCCCCTCATCCTGCTCCCCTTTCGTCGGCCGGAACTGCTCACCAAGAAGAAGACAGAAAGGGCAGATCTCCCCTCTTCAACCACACGTTCTCGTTTGACTTGGCTGCAGGAGCTCGACTCGCTCTAAGACGAGAGCTTCTAAGTCACCCCCCCTTCACTAATATCCTTTCCCCTGTCACTTTGTAGTACCCTGGCCTTTCAACCAACAGTTCCTTCCAAAGATCACGCTAGAGTCTGATACGACTTCTGACCCGATTCCCTCGCCTTTGTATATCCGTCGTCCCAGGGGGACCAAGCTCCCGATCGATAATCAGGAATTCGCTAAGAAGTCATGTCATTCTCCGTTTGACTAGGTGAGCTATGTCCAGGTACAAAGGACAAGAATCCGAGGTGGTATCGGTGTAAGCCCCCACGCCAGCATGGGTCGCAGGACAGTGTTACCAGCGTTCCTGCATGGATGCACGGGGACTAGCAGCGCAAGGAAAAGATAGGGGAGGAACACATAAAGTATCATGACCTTTGTGTGCTAGGCGCGGGACTCAGTTGTCACGCCGATCGAAACGGCGGTTGATGCCACCCAACAGAGCCTTGACGATCAAGTCGTACGACAATGCCATGCCACTGGCGGGAGTGGTATCGACAATGTCCCGCACCCCTTGGGAGGAGGAGACGGTGTCGTCCAGCTCTCGTAGAAATTCGGTCGCCTCGCGATCGTCGCCCACTTGGATAAAAGAGAAGCCAAGCTGAGAGAGCGGGAAATGGTTCTGGTCCAAACGCCGCGCAATCGACACAATCACATCCTCCACATCGTCCGTCGCCGCGCCGTCGGTAAGAATGAGGTAGTTGCGCTTCCGCGGCTCTACAAACCCATCCGGAAGCGGCCGACCTGTCGCCTTGGCCTGCTTGGCAATCTCAATCGCATCCAGGTATTCCATCATCAGTTCTTCGATTTTGGCACCGGTGGGGGTAGCGCCGTCGGGCGTGACCGAGTCGAACAGCGCACGGACCGCCTCCGGGTCGGTGCACGAAATCAGATTGCGCGGCGAGTTGAGGAAATGAACGTCCACCCCATCTGGGTCCTTGTCCTGACCAGCGCCACCATGCCGGCCAGCGCATCCCGTGCTTCCTCCCACCGCGTAGGGCCGCCGGCATCGGGCGCCAGCTGCATCGACCCGCTGTCGTCGACTACGAGCACCGTGTCAAATGTTTTGAGCAAGTCCAGAGGGTCCTCTGCGTAGCGTGCATTGGGGCCACTGGTGGCACGTAGGCTGTGGGTCCGCACGGTATCGGAAATGCCGCTCGTGCTGAATTGGGTGCGGGCTGGCAGGGCCGGGGCCGGTCCAGGGGCTGGAGCAGGGGCTCCAGCCGGATTGTACGCGCTGGGGCCGCGGCTGACGCGGGGGGCGGGTAGCCAGCGTTGGAAGCCGGGGGGTAGCCAGTGTTGGAGGCGGGCGCGGGGGCCGAGGCGGGATAGGCAGACGAGGGCGGATAGCCAGCTGCTGGATAGCCCGCCGACGGATAGCCAGCCGCCGGATAGCCTCCCGACGCGGTGGCTGGCGGAGGGCTGCTGGGCGGAAGATACCCACTGGCGGGGCGGGTGGGCCGGTGGGGGTCGACGGGGTGGTACGCAGGCGGAGGTGCGTCGGCGGGGGGCGCGTAGGAGGGCATGGCCAGCAGACAGACAGACGGTGGGGCTGTGCGTTGCGGCAGCCGTCGGACCCAGAGCCGGACCCCAGAGCCTACTCCAGCTGGTGCTCACATCTCAACCTCAGGCCTCGCGCGTGCTGCCTGACGCGTGATGCCTGACGTAAGCCCGCTGTTCCTAGCCCGGCTGCGCACTTGCGGCGTCCTCGCGTCACATGCATCACACATCACAGTCACACTCGACGCGCTGCGAGTCGCGCTGCCCCGCAAACACGGCCCCTGCGGTGATGTCACAGGCACAGCTTGCAGCACCTCGTTCACCAGGTTCACTAGTCACTAGTCACTCTGGTTTGAAGCGTTCATATTCATGTGCCCTGGCGGGATTGAAAAGGGCTAGGAGCGTCGCAGCATGGCGTCGCACTGGCATAGCCCCGGCAGCTAAATAGTCTCCTGGTCCAAAGCATGTGGCACTAACGTTATCGACAGGTAATAGCCGACGGCGGTGTTCCGCGTCAACAACCACTTTGTTCGGGCGAAGGAAGAAAACTCAACCCCACACCAAAGCCCGATACAACTTCATTTTGTCCTTTGGGAACAAGGAAGTTGGCAAAACCTCTCGACGTACTCACCGTCCATTCCGAACTGAACCGGACTAAGCAGTTCATCCGTCAAGGTGGTGCCCACGAAATCCGCTTCCCCATCAAACACAGTCAGGATTATTCCAACCCGCACACCGACTTTCGCCTGACGCTGCAGAGGTACCACAACCCCAGTGGCCCGCATTACCCCACTGTGGGCGAACATCTGGGCTTCCCTCTCTCGGAGAGATCTCGGGATCTCTTGAAGGCTCCTACCGCCCATGGAGGCTGGTGCAGTGGCAACGTCGTGAGCTGGGTGGCAATGGAGTATACTGTGCGTTTCCAAGAACTAATTCCCTGATCTTTCAACATACGAATACGTTTGAACGTATATGAACGGTCCGAGATACGCAGCGTCTCGGGTTCTGTTCTTCTACTGGCTTTGTCGGTCCATCGAAGACAACCAGTTATACCAGGGGTTATTGTTGTTTTCCTTTCTTTTCTACCCATCTCCAAGTAAGGTATATACTGTGCGTGAATGTGAGGCTCACTGATCCGGATGTCCATGGTATTCTGCGGTATTCTGTGCCCTCTCCGTGATATTCTGTGGTATGTCGTGGGATGTTGTGGTGAATCTGTGTCATTCTGTGGCTATCGGATTCTTACCTTTTTTTTCTGTGGCCTGTTGTGGTGTTCTGCGGTATCCCGCGGTATGTTGCACGCTGACGTTTTTTGATGTTAAACGTGCTGAATCTGTTGCATCTATTACTCGAGCAAAATTTAGCTCGCCGTAATAAAGGACAGCCAGTCAGATTATGTTGTGACGTGTGGAAGGGATGATATATAGCTCGCTTGCCTAGCTGACGCCGTACCCGTACCCTCAGGCCTCACGTGCCACTCAGCGCCTCCGCCCGACGCGCGCGCAGCCCCCTTGTCCTTCGCCCCTCCTCTTCCTGCGCTAGTTGCCTGACTCGTTGCCACCGCCACGCTCTACGCTCTATATAGTCGCAACCTTCTCGTTTCCGCTCATTGCTACCGTCGGCTAATTTAGCCCTCTAGCTTGAAGACTGCGCGTCAAATAGGGTGCTCTGCTTCCACGGCGCAACCATTAGGCATTAAGCGATGATCTCGATGGTCGGATGAGGCCTGAGGCCTCCTGAGGTGGTGGGTGGAGGGGGCGCAGCAACTATATATTGAACCACTGCAACGTTGAAAGCATGGTTTCCGTGGGTAGGATTTTCACACGCCTCGTGCCGCTGTGGGGAGTCAACGTTCAATTGAACGTTCAACTTTGCCTCGCCACAGTGGCGTAGTAGCAAGCGGGCACACTGCGCATTCGCAGTAGAGCAGATCAGCCGCCGTGCAGTCTTCGCAGTAGAGCAGATCAGCCGCCGTGCAGTCGTCTTGCCAGTGCCCCTTCCGTGACGCGTTACGCGGCGCCGGTTACCGCTGCGCCGCCTATGTTGCCCACACAAGCTGTCTGTAACCCACCGCGCCCACCATCGACCTTCCCGCGGCCGACACACACACGGCGAATGGCGTCCCCCGGTGGCGTGACTCTGGTCCATAGCGCACGGCAACACACTGCCGCGCTCACGTATAGACCACCTGCCCCCCGTAGCTCCCCATCGCGGGCACGCTTTAGCCAGGGGCATGGGAAGCTAGCGGCCCCGCCCGGGTGAGGCCGGGCCGGCAACTTAGTCGAAGGAAGGGGGCGAGCGGCTGCCCCCTGCCTACCCTCGCGACCTGGGGCCCTTGATGCTATGGCGCGTACGCCTGCCCCAGCCTAATGTGGGACAGTGGGCAGGGTGGGCGGGGGGGGCACAGTGCCCTTCTCCTACAGCTCCGTTGGGCCTGGGGCTCATTAATATTCCGTCTCTAGAAAGCACTGCTGCTAACATCGAGATGCGCTGAGCCACCCGACTGATAACACGGCGGTATATAACCCCCCGCTCTCTCTTCCTCTTTCCCGGTCCAGGCGTCAAGTGCTTAACCCCCTTGCCGTCGTCTCTGTTTTGTTGTCCCCTCTTTCCCTTGTTCCGCACTATGCCCTACATCAACGTTACTGTCGCGGCGGCCCCGAAGGAGGTACGGGTGTGGGTGCCCTCGCAAGCGGCGGCTGAACATGCTTTGACCGTCACGCAGAGCGGAACCAAACGTCCCTCCATCTCTGCCCCGTCGCCTCTGGAATTGGGCGCGTCGGATGAAGAGGACAACTTCTTCTTTGACGATCGGTCGGCCTATAACCGCTTCCTTCTCAAGATTCGTTCGGATTGAAGCACGGGTCGTATTGCTTGATGGCTAGTCGGCTGCTTGATCGCACTGATTGCACTGATGGCTTACATTTTGTTTTGCACACGGGCTCGTTTCCACACCCGCCCCCCTCCTGCTGCCGCCCATCTCAACCATGTCACTTCCTGCGTCTCGCTGATCTGGGTCGCTGGACCATATACGTTGTACAACATCTTGGTCCCCCGCCCGCCATCCATATGTGAATTGCCTTCATTGTCCCTACTGCGTGTGGCCGGCTGGAAAGTGCTTCGCTACGTCTCCATATCACGTTCCCGTCTCCCACCCGCTGAAATCCAATCTGATCATTGTTGTCCTCGGATTACCTGAGCCGGGTTGGATGGGACGTGGGCGGACTTAGTACGTGTACATGCAGCCGCAGGCGAAACGGATACGATAATCAAGTAGAGCCTTTTCCTCTTCCACCCTTCCTGCAGGAACTCTACTCGGCTTACAGAGGGACGGGGGCTAGCACGGTACGACAGAACAAGAATGAAGAAGGAATGTAGGTCATGGGAGTAGCTGGGCAGGTCCAAGAGGCGCGCCGGGTTCAGAATGAGGGTATGGTGGACAAGTGCAGGCAAGAGGAGTAGCGGGACTGTGGACGAAAGGTAACATAGTGAAGAGAGAGGGAGGGTGTAGGGGGGGAACTGCTGATAAACCCGTATCGGAGCAAGAGCAAGAGCAGCGCAAGCGCAAGAGCAATAGCAAGAGCAAGCGCAAGAGGAAGAGTGAAACAAATGCTAAAGCATGGGAAGAGAAAACGAGGCGGGCACTAGGGGCGCAAGGAAAAAATCAAGCACCCAAGGCGTGGACGGAGCGGGTGGCAGACGAGGGTTTGCGTCTCCGCGGGGGCAGGGCCGGGGTGAGGGCGCGGCCGCGTGCAGGTTGGGGCAGGCGGGTGGGCAAAAGGGAGTGGTGGCGCCGGCGCAAGGGGCGGGGCGGGGAAGGGGAGATACTGTGCGGCTCGAACTCGGCTCCGTCGAGGACCAGCGGGCGCGGATTGATGGCGGTAGGAGAGGAAAGGAGGAGGGAAGGTAGAGTAGGGCGAGGGATGGTACGAGGGTGGGAGATGGGGCGAGCAGCCGATTGGGCTGGGCTGGCTGCAGGATCGGACTCGGAAGGCCAGTTGGCCAGGGCGGCACGCAACACTTCGACCGAATGGTACGGCCGCAAATGCAACGGACGCAGGCAGTTGCTGTTGCGAAGCGCGACGGCCGCTTGCGGATTCAAAACGGGGTCCGCCGCTCGCGCCGACAAAAGAGCATGAAGACGTGCAGGAGCCAGGTCGGCGCCGATTGACGAGGCAAGCGAAGGGGGAGGATGGGTACCCTTGTCGACCGTACATGCCCATCTTGTTCATCCGACTCCACCGCCTCGGCTTCCTTACTGCCACGAACCCCGTCCATCCATGGGTCGTCCGGGTCGTGCAGCACTACGCTTGCACGCCATAGGTTGTTTATGCTACTGCGGCGCGCTGAGGTCGGCCCAGAGGGCTGGGAGCAGGCAGGGGGCGTCGCTCCATCTGCAACTGGCCGTAGGACGCAGGCCGGGGTACCTTGCGACTCACTTTTCTCGTGGGGCCATCACGCTTTCTGATATCACGGGGGTCGGGGGGCATCCAGTATCTTCCTCATGGGTCGACCGACGCTTCCGCAACTCACGTCCCCGCATCTCCCCTGCCCCTGCTGCTGCTTCCGATTTGGATGCAACCTGGGGCCGCGCGCGCTGAGACATGAGGATCGCCGCTGCGCTTTGCGGCCGCTCGGGCGGGGGCGATGCAAGGCGTATAGCATGATGGGAGTGCAACACTGCTTTTGGGCTGCCGTTTGTGGTCGTCCTTCCTCGGATGACGGGGGGAACTGCATCGATAGAGGAAGGGGGAGGGGGCTTTCGCCACCACCAGACCCAGCGGGGCTTATCTTCCTCGCTAGGCGGCGATGTCGGCGCGGCGGTGACCGTGGTGGGGGGGGGAGGGCGGCGGTTGGCAGCCGGCTGCGGCTGCGGCTGCGGCTGGCGTGGTTGGCGAGGAGTACATCGGAGCTCGCTGTCGGCGGGGGAGAAGGGGTAAGGATGCACGTTTCTTGTAGCCAGCTTCGGCGAGGAGATCGTGGAGGGAATCGAAGCCGTTGGTGGCGGTGGCGGTGGCGGTGGCGGGGGAGGTGAGGTCAGTGGAGGTGGAGGAGGTGGAGACGGAGGAGAAGGGGCGATGGCGAACGGCGGTGCGGTGGCGGAGCAGGTTCGACGGCCGTTGCGTGCTGCTGGTCGTCCTGGCCGGAGGGAGGGAAGGAGGGCATTGAATATGGAGTGCAGGGGACGCGCGGGATGACGGCGGATGAGCAGGGAGGGGCTGAGATGGTGGGGGTTGTAGTTGGGGAGCCGAAGTCAGCACACCCGGTGTCAGGATGCTAGGGCGCCGCTCGCAGCGCAAAAGGGGCGCCGGGAGGACCAGCTGAGGAAGAGGAGCGAGGAGGAATGTGGACGGGCGGGCGCTGAGCAAAGCAAAGGAGCAGCCAGCCAGAGGCGCAGGCGCGCGACACCCCGAGTACGCAGCCCGAAGTACCAAAAGTATTCCAGCAACACAAAGTGCTCACCGGGTGCCAGTGCGGCCAGCAGGCCACCGGTCACACGTCACACACATCCCATCCATGCCGCCGTCGCCCACATAGCAGCATGCGCCAGTTGTTGCAGCGCCGCACAGCGCCAGCGGCCGCCGGCCGCAGGGGGCAAGCCCAGCGTGCCACATGCCACGCTCTGTTCACGCGTCACGCGCACCGGGCGCGGGGGCAGTGCTGCCCCACCTAAGCCCGGCGAATAGTAAGCGCTAAGCGCTAAGCCTGGGCCCCCCTGGCGGAATCCGGTACCCGGTAACCCTGCGTCGGCGCAAGTGGCGCGAGAAACTGCCTGCCTGATCCAGCAGCCGCCACGCTGGCCGTCCGCAGCGGACAGCGTTGCGCCCAACCCTAGCCACCACCCAATGGGGTTCGTCCCAATTGTGCTGGGAATCTGTGAACTGGGGCTGGGCCCGGGGAACATGGGATGCCAATCGAAAACCCCGATGGCGGAGGCATACCGGGGCCAGGCTTACCAGTGGCCCACCACGCAACCGGCAGGGTCGCACTCTTGAGTTTGGGCATTGGCGGCACTTGCTCTCGTGCCGGCGTGGCAGTGTCAACGTATGTCGACGTTCCACGTGGCAACGCTGCCCAATCCCCTCGTTTACACGATGGCCGGTGGTGCTGGGTGACACCCTGGCCTGGGCTTGGCAGCCGATGCACCCGCTTACATAAACATGCCGGCCCACTCCCGAGGCTTTCCGCGTCACGCGCCGCTGCCGCCTTGGCGACTCGCCTTGCTCGTGTCGTAAGCATTTGCCCATGCTGTTTGGCATAGCTCCTCGGCGCATGGTGGCGCAGTGACGGACACACCTGCGAATGTGCTGGGGGAGCAACACCAGCCGACACCCCTTTCCGTACTTTGTCCCAGGTGGGCACCGCCGCACCCTCGTTCTCTTGGTGCCGTGGACGATGGGCGATGCTGTACTTCGTGGCCGTGCACCCAAACCAACTGACTTGAAGCTTGAAGGGAGTGAATCTAGAATCCATCATATCTATTCTCTCTACGACACGTATGCGTCCTTCAATGCACTCAGTGGCACTGTGTCGCATGGCACATGCCAATTCCTTAGTTGGTGCCCCACGGGCAGGTGGGCGCGATGGTGGTGGAGACTGGGATTTCAAGGCCGGAGCCTGGCTTAACGGCAGTCCCCTAAAAAGGCGTTCAACTTTTCAGAGTCTCTCATTATCAACAGCACAACTATGGACACACACATCCCCCAGCTGCGTCGCCATCGGCAGTACCCGTTCGCATCCATCCACCTGGAGCATGGCCCTCGTCCCATCAGCACCCCCCCCCCCCCCCGCCCTACCCCTCCACTCCCCTTGCCTTCTCCCTCAGGCTCTTGATCTGCTTCTTCTCGATCCGAGCATGAATTATCTGGTGTGTAGTACTTAGACAGTAATGCAAGTAATGCTTGCGCCAGAATCTGAGGGCTGGCCGCTCATCGGGCTCACCAGCATCCGGGCAGTTCTGGTCTACTCGAAAAACATGTATGTATCCACGCTGGGTTGCCCTACATTTCTACGCTTTCCTATGGACCCCCCTCCCAGTAGTATTGTGCTTGGTATGCATCGCTTGCCCCACGGTCACGCAGCCTGAAAAGAGCAGAGATGAGTCGGAGAGATTGGTCGTACATATG
The DNA here is from genome assembly GCA_003971905.1 of Moniliella sp. 'wahieum'. Lineage (NCBI taxonomy): Eukaryota > Fungi > Basidiomycota > Moniliellomycetes > Moniliellales > Moniliellaceae > Moniliella > Moniliella sp. 'wahieum'. The sequence continues at coordinate 366,463 of RSEE01000012.1, forward strand.
GAATAGAAGAGAGGGGAGTCAGACTTTCATCGGACTGAGATGGTTTTAAAGAGGTGGAAGCCATCTGCTGAGGTAGTCATGGGCATCCCGGGAATCTGCGTGTGCCAGTGCGCCTCCTTAGTCTCTGACGCACCATAGTGCGAGAACAGGAGTTGGTTGGGTACTTGCTGCCCGCCTTGGCCGACCAAGTCGGCAGTGTTGCTTTTCACGCCGGTCTCCTCATCGTCCGCTTCGACACTCAGGTCCCATAGCGTCATCTGGTCGTCCCGCCCACTCGCTGCAAACACGCTTTCTTCCGTCGGATGCCACTCAACCGAATCAATGGGTGCCGTGTGCCACTGGAACTCCGCGACCGGCGTCGGCCGTTTGCTCCCCTTTCCCCAGTTGCGCAAATCCCATACCTTGAGCATTCCATCATCTCCGCCGGACAGGATGAGGTAGTCGGTCGTCTTGTTCCACGAAATGACATTCACATCACTCTCGTGGGCACGGTCATTGGTCACAATGCTTTTGCGTGCCTGGGTGCGTACGTCCCAGATCCGGATGGTCGAGTCAGCCAAGCAAGATGCAAAGATGGTCTGTTCCTTGGGCGACCATTGCAGGTCCTCAACGCTGCTTGTGTGCGACGCAAATGGGCGCTCGTTCGTTACCCACCCCGCCTCGCGCTGCACCGTCAAGTAAATTTTGGAGTGAACATCTCCACTCAGCAATCGTAATGGCAGCTTGCCCCCCTCGGCTGGCTGTGGTGCCCAGTCCAGGGCATATCCTTCGCCACGATGCTGCCGGACCGAACGCAAAGGGATGGCAACCTTCTTCTTGTCAAACTGGTATGGCTCCTGTAGACTCGTGAGCATCGGTGCCACATCGTGGATTTGGACGCGACCCATATCGTTCCACACTGCCACGGGGTACGATGTGTTGGCGGCTCGGTCCACGGGCACCGCCCGCACCCGATTCATCCCACCCTGGATCTGGAACGAGCGGTACTCAACCACTGCATCTTCGTCCAAACCGTCATCATCGTCGTCGTCGTCATCGTCATTCTCCGAGTCATCTGGAAAAAGTGAGGGTCAGAAACCGCAAACACAACCAATACCAAGGGGGAAAACAGGACGTACTGCCATCCTTGATGGTGCGATGATATTGGACGCCTTCATGACCAACACTTCATTGTCCTCGGCACGCTCGGCCTGGGTGCCGCTAACCCAGTATGCCGTGTGAGGGAATCCGCCCCCCACCGGCACACGCTCGTTTCCCAACTTGTCTTGCAAAATATCAAACGAAAGTGCTGGCCAGGTTACATTCAACCGTGCATGCAAATCTCGTACGCGCCTTGATCCGGCTCAAGCTCGGCTTGGCCTGGCCATCTGGGTGAGCAGAAGGAATGTAGGCCTGTGTGGGAGCCTCCTCCTCTAATTCTCCTCATCGTCTGGTCGCTCCACGTCACCCTCAATTTCCATTTCCGCATCCGAGGCCACATTGTCTTCCTCAATGTTGTCGCCAAATGGATCTTCAAACTCGCCCATACCCTCATCATCGGGATTGGGTCCGGGAACAACTCCGGATGCCACACTTTTCGCCTCGGTTAGTACGCGTTCGGGAGAGGCTGCGCGCTTGGACATGACTGAACGCGGCGCTGATGGTGGTGGTTGCAACGGGGGAAGACGCTGGCCGGATGAACTGCTGGCGGCGCAGCTACCCACACTTAGCACCTCCTTGAGCCTCCTTGGTCTGTGGGTACCAGTCACAGGAAAAAAATCATGATCGAAAGGGAAAAGGAAAAAAGAAAAAGAAAGCCCCACCAGCCTGACGGCCCGACTAGCCTGGCTTGGTTGTAGGCAGATGGAGCGTACTCTCCTGCCGCGGCGAGTGCAGGAGATGGAGGCGGGAGAAGGACATGACCTCGTTGGGTCTGCCCTCGAACGAAGCGCCGCTTCCCATCCACCAGGTGGTAGCCCACTCCCGGCTGCGCAACGCTGCGGCGGTGCCATGGAGCAAGAGCGGGAGCGAGGCATACCGATGCCACCGCTGACCAATGCGCCGGCGCTGCCTTCAGCTTCACGGCTTCAAGCGCATAAAGGCTTGTTGTGCATGCCCCATCATGCACATCATGCATCACATTACCGGCGGGGGTGTTAGCGGGACCATCCAGCTTGCGTTGCGGGGCGCACGTGAGTGCGCACGTTGACCTGGCAGTGTCGCAGATCGCCCGGAAATGCTTAGCTGCTGGGCAGCACAGGGTGAGCAATGCGGCGGCACGGAATATGGCACGATTCAACTGGATTCCAGGGGATGGTGCGGGCTGTGCGGAAGGCCGAGGACGCGATGCGCCCCGTGGTGATGCATGTGCATGATCATGCCATAGTAGGTGTTGTGCTTCAGTCAGGACACGTGGGCCCCGCACGCGGAGCAGAGCAAGCTAGCGTGCTCTGCTGAGCCTAGTGCTCAAGCTGAGCGGCTGAACGGACTGCGGAACGCGTGAAGCTTGAAGCCAGCCACTAGGCGGAAATGGGTGACTGAGATCTCAGGAGAGGGGGCAAAGCAGGGGCCACCCAAAGCGCACGCTCCCCCTGACCGCCTCCCGCCGGTACGCCCGCCCGAGTAGGTGCGCGCAGGCATGGGGTCAGTGGGGTAAGGGCGTTGGTCACGTGATACACGAGGATCTGTGAAAGGACGAGCGATGATCGATGATCGGCGACGCGTGACGACGCGTGTGATGAGGCATGACACTCCGATTAGAGGAGCAGATCTCAGGATCTCAGAGGCGGGCCGCGGAGGCTATCGGCTGCTGAGCTGTACCGTGTACGCTGATAGCGAGCGTGTTGTTTACCCCACGTGGTACGTATAGCCCGCCCGATAGGAGACACGCGTCGCTGCGCCCCAATCACCAGTCTCCTAACCCGCCGCCCGCCCGTCGACCATCCCCACCATCCCCACCCCTTCTCCGTTACCCGCGTTACCTCCCAATCCCACCATGAAGCAGAGAATCGTTACGCGCCGCGCCCGCAAGCAGCAGCGCCGCGAACAACACCAGCCACGCAGCAGTCCCCCCGCCAAGTCGCCCTGCTCTCTACACCGGCTGAGCAGCCTGCCGCGCCCCCGCCGCGCACACACTCTCCATCCAAGCACCGCCCCTGCCCCCCACCCCCTATCCCCGCCCTGATCGCCCCGACGCATGCAGAGGAAGCACCAGCGGAATCTGTGACAGCCAGCCGGCCGATTATACGATTGGCTCAAAGCCCGGAAACCAGTACCGCTCGCGTACTAGTTCAGCTGCGGCTTGGAGCGCTCGTCGACCTCGAAGCGGGCGAGTACGATTGGCTGGAGGATGGCACGCCGGAAGGGCCCTCTGCGTTCAATGGTACCGCGTCCTACGGCTCCTCGCTATCGAGCATGGTCACGGGATCCTTGGGCTGGTTCTTGCGCCATCCCGGGCCAGGGGGGCAAGATGCCTGCCCCTGCCCCTTGTCGCCCCCATGGCTGAGCTGGATGAGGTCGATTGGGAACATACCCCAAGTCAGCGTCCTCGTTCTCGAGAAGCACCATCCCGATGAGCGGACTTTGCGGAAATGGTATACGGCGCGTGAGGCCCCGCTTGCGGAAAGGGCAAGTGTCTTGCAAAGAGCGTGAAGCCATCAAGCTTCTGTATACGTGCTCATGTGCTGTGCACCCATGGTCCAAGCTATTTTTTCCTTTTTTTTTTCTGTCTCTAAGGCCTAAACCTGCCAAGTCTCCACCCAGTGCTTGCAGAGAAACTCGTCTCTCGATCTTCTGTGCCTCTCCGTTGCCCCGCCTCTGACTGCTTCAATTCACTATCGCTAACGGAAAAAATAACGTACTTTCCCTTGCCTTTGCTGCCTCGTTTACTTTTCGAAACCAAATCCACTTGCCGGCTCGCGATTTACAATTACACACGATCTTACCAATGTATTACTCAAATACCACGATTGACAAGGACCGAGAAAACGGCCATAGCGGAGCGAGTTTGTCCGCGACACTGTGTACCACCCTCTGGGGGCGCCATGGCGAATATGGTAGCGAACATTTCAGGGAAGGATATAGTCTGGGGGTTTGTTGTCCCTGCTCCATGGCCGATAAGGTTGATGAGCTGCGACACATCTATATATAGCGGCTAGTGTTGGATTCCGAACTTTATTCGGAGTAGTCCATGCTTTTCCAACGCAGTGGGAACAGAGCAGAATGCATTACACCATCACCGGGAGGTGTGGGGCGCACAAAACCGTGTTATACGCATACTGTGGGCCCCAAGGCCAAGCCGCCGATGCCACGTTGGGCCTGATGTTGGCACTTTCCCGCCCCTACCGTTCTTGGACAGTAACGCTGGATCAGGCAGTTGAGCGGGCAGGGCTGGTACCACCCCCAGGCGAGGCGGCCATGATCTCAACAAGCTCTTGCTCTACTGCGGCCTAGACGGTGACGAGCAGCTGGCAGCTGCCAACTCAGATAGCGGACGGATTTCATAGTCATGCATCATGCAGTGTGGGTTAAATTTAAGCGCTAAGCGACAAGCATTAATTAATCCCATCAAATCTCGAACACCTGTCGGGAGGATCTGAGATGGTTCCACTTTGATTTGGTCAGCAGCATCCAGTCTGCCCGGAGAGCAGCACTGCGCTGTGCACTGCTTGGTGCCGCATACGTAGGTACGCCCTGCCAGGCACCTCGCCCCCCACCACCGCCAGCACCAACGCCTCTGTCACCGCCGTCGCCTCTCCCCCCATCGACCATCCCGCCGTCCAGCCCCCCACAGCCTTCTTCTGCTCCAGGTGCGTCATGCCCCCCCCCGCTGCCGCACCCGGATCGAAGCACCAGCTGACCTGTACCTCCTCCTTCCTGATCTCCTTCTGCAGCACTGTGTGTGACACGACCCACCCTACGCACCTGCGCATCATGCAGACATCCTACCTCGACATCTGTGTCCGAGGGCTGCACGCCTCGGTGCCCCAAGCGGACGACGATGCGATTCAAGCGGTCGAAGCGCTAGCGCTACTCGCTGCCGAAACTGATGTATCTCCGCTTGAATCTGTCAACGAGGCCGAACAGGTCGCTCACTCTGTGCTGGCCAAGGCCCCGTCCCAAGTTCACCTTCATGTGTCTCGTCTTGGACCTACTGCGCTGCAGGTGGGAGTCATGAAGCAAGGATCTGGCGCCGAGCTCGCAACGATGATCATTACCTTGGGCGATGGCGCCCCCACCCACACCTACAATGACGATGGTCTCTGTATATCTACTTTGGAAGACGGCCCTTTGAAGAATCATTCTCGCGACGTGTCTCCCGGAACGCTGGAGCATCCGGATGACTTTGTCCTTCTTCCCAAGCCGTCCCTATCCCCTCGGTCCGACCCTGCCCTACTGGCTTCGGCTGCTTCGCATCCTACAATCCCGTCCGGTGCGCACACACATACTACCAAGAGGGCGTCACGGCATTCTGTCTCTCCCCAAAAGAGAAAGAGCCGAACTCCTTCTATGTCTGCAGCGCCAGTCATTGCAGCAGCTCCTGTCGAGTCACTAGCAACAGCCACCGGCGGGGCGCGCATGTACCCTCCTCCAGGTTCGGTGCGATCTTCGGAGATGCCCTCCTCGGATGGAGACACAACGGGGTCCCAGAGCCCTCGACACACCAGGTCCGTGTCCATTCAGTCTACCTCCCGTCTGTCCCAGGTTCTCAGCCGCGATACCTTGCAGTCCAAGACGTCGGGCGGGATTTTCAAGAGGATTTTTGGGCGCCAGTAGCTGGCAGCGGTAATTGGCTCGAAACTTGGGCAAACAACCCTTCCTGACCAAGCAGGCGTTCAAATGGGCTGGCATTTGAATGCTTCATGCACCTAATCCGCGGGGCCCATTACGGAACTGTGCCCTTCTTGTTCCCATGTCCCGTCCTTTCTCCAATGGTTTCCCCAATCAGGCCATGACCTTTGATTTCCCAAGTCTGTTGGCTGGGTCCACATTGCTGACCTTGTTATTCCTCTCTCCTCCCTTTTTGTTCTTGTTCACCCCCGAGGAGCAATGAGGTCCTTTCTCCATTACCCCCATTTGTGGTTTTTTGTTTCAACTACCCTCCCTTTGTTATGCTGCAAGGCCCAATGTCGATACTTGCTCATCCTATACCTGCGAATTTTATGGGTGTGTGTATAGGAGAGCTATTAACTTGAAGAGATGAGTCCACACAATCGAAATACTGTGGCACTTGTTCCATGCCACACGTCTTTTGCCTTCATTTCAGGCTTCACCCAATAGTTCAAAGCCAAAGTGAGTGAAGCGGCTGGGACCGGACCTGCCCACATTTGTAGTGGAGGGTTTCGTCGGAGCGTCATCGGCAGGAACCCTTGACGCTTCTTCAGGCTCCGAGGACGAAGGAAGTGCCTCGGCGGCGAGCTCAATCAGTCGTACGGCAACCCGATCCGCGGCTTCACGGATCCCGATCAAATTGTACGCACCAGGGCCCACCTGCAGCGCCGAGTACGCTCCCACGACAAAAAAGGGGATCTCGGAGGACCATTGTAGGTCTTCGTTGATGAGAGGAAGCCCACTCGGATCACTGGAATAGGGTGCTGGCGGAGTAGACGACGAGTAAAAGGCAAGGACGAGAAGCTGATGGCTTGGCCAGTGGAAGAGATAACATAGTCAACTGTCATCTCTGTCTTCACCTTGACCGTTTGGCTCATTGTATCAGTGTCGGTGGAATCCATAGCAGGCACGCCTTGGTCGCCTTTGTCCATTTCATCCTGGGCAGAAACCTCTTGAGGGTCTGGTTTGCCCCTTTTGTGTTGGGCACGATCGAAAGCAACCTGGCGCCTGTGCTGGCTGCACAGATGCACATTCGCTTTCTTCTGGGATTCAATCCAATCAAACGACTCTAGTGTAGTGAAGAGATGGACTTGAAGACGTCCTGTCTTCTCCCAGTACGCCAGTACACGAGCATAGTTGGGAGTCACAGCGCCTCCATTGCGGGCTTCTTTGATCATCTCCCACCTCCCCGCCGCCGAGTCCTCTTGCCAGAATCGCATTTTGTGGAGATTGGAGTATTTTCCAAGCCATTCGTGACCCACATCGATGGGCTTGGCTATGAAAGACAACAAGCGATGAGTCAGTAACAGTAGTATGCAAAATGGTAGGAAGAAGCAGAAGTACGCACATTTAAGAGGACCTCGCATAATCAAGTGAACCTGATCAAAGTAGTTGTGCCGTAGACAAAGATCGGTAATCTGGGCCGACGTAAGTCCACCCCCAATGATAAGAAGGACTGTCGGATCTTTCCTGAGCGGATCCTTCATGCGCTCTTTCACGTGAGGGGGAGGAAGGGCATAAAGGGGATTGGCTAAAGCCAGTGAGTGGCACCAGCCTGGTCCACTGGAAGGATTCTTGTCCAGTTGGGTTTGAGAAGTCATTGCCATAGCGCTTTCTTTGGTTGAGGTGGGTACAGTTGGCTGCTGTGCGGCTGAAGTTGCACATTCCATCCTCTGCCCCCCTTTAAAAGGGGAGAGGGCACGTTGGGCATCCCACCTGGACCCACTGCAGACACCACAGAAGAGGCAGCAATAATTTGACCCGAATCGAGACGCAAGGCAAATGCCCCGGAACCCGGTGAGCCCGAATTAAAGGTAGAACAGCCACAGTCGCCGTCCTCAACCCACGCCAGGTCCACCACGGACCCACGAGCAAGGGTGACCACGGTTCCTTTGGCAGTGTGGACATGCGAGTCTTTCTTCTTGTTCAAAACTCCTCATACGTTGGCCACCATTGACCTTCTCGCTCCTTGCAAATGGGACCATCCCCAGAAAGGGAGGGCACGGCACCATGTTGCTGGCGTGCCAAAGCGTTCGATGTGGCCTTGCTCTGGCTCCTCTGAGCCGGCATAAGCTTCTCTGTCTCGGCCCCTCGACCCCCCAGCATGTCACCCTCCAATCCCGACGGAATTCCCAACCGCTGAACGATATCTTCTTCGCAAAACCGAAAGAAAAGAGGTGTGGAGGGGGCGAAAAAGTCCTTCCGAGCCCGCTCATTGACGTTGACACCCAGTGCACGTTTTGTCATTGCATCCTCGTCCTGGGAAGCAACATGCGAGGGTTTCGTCATCCTCCTCTTGTTCTCCATCCATTTCCGTATGGGATGCCTGGGAACGAGCGCGTCGGCGGTTCTTTTTAGCCAATTTCTTGCGGCGATGCTTGGAGAGACCAGTGCCCACAATACCAGGAATTTCGAGCAAATGCGGTTGGTGACTTTCGCGTGAATCAACATCTTGCAATCCGGGAACCACTCGGCTGCCCCTGCGCATCCTGCGTCGGTCTCCGCTTGATAGACCATGGGAAGGAAATCCAGGTGGTGCGTGCCCTCCTTTGCCCATGGGCACGTTGGTAGGGGAAGCGGTGGCATCCCATCCGATCCTAGCCGCATAAGCCAGCAGATCATCATGATCGCCTGGGGATGGATGGAAAAACATGGGGAGCGGAGGAACTTGATCTCGTAGGCATCCATCAACGAACGATACTGCCCCGCCCATCCCTTTCCACACTTGTCGATGACAAGCACGCGAGGACAAGGACATTGGGGGAATGTGGGTACATCCCGGAGTATCTCCCTCGCGGAAAGAAGAGTGACACTCTTGGCTTCCATCCGACCCCGGGGAATGACAGGGTGTTCAATACGTGGCTCGCCGTCCTTGTCCCGGCGCAGATGGAGAAGACTGGAACGAGGACGCGAGGATCTCTGGAGCCAATGTAGGTGGCGCCGCTCTTCTTCCGTATACAGTGCGCCCGGGCGGGACTCGAGAATACGAGCCAGGGTAGCTAACCCGGCGGGCCCAGAGCCGATAATGACTAGGTCATACGTCTCACCGCCTGGCTGGGGTCTGGGGCTGAACCGGGAACCGCCTCATCATGGATGACATTGCCTTTGCCGGATTCTTGTAGGGTCACGTTGTGCTTGTTACCAAGGTTCAGACAATGGAGGTTTTTTTCCATTGCTTGCAGCGGGACCGTGACTCGGTGTGGAGCAAGTGATGGCGGCATCTGTCCGAGAAAACGTGGCGGTTTTTGCTTGGTTGCGCGGGTGGAGGTCATGTGCTAATAGAAGGGAGGCCGAGGATGAAAATATATACCACGAATTATATAGTAGTCTTGACAGAACTCTCTCCCATAACCTATAGGCCACACGTAGACCGCAAAGGTGTCTAGAATGCCCGGAAGAAGAACAGGCTACAATAAGGGTACCCGCCCAGACGCGAACAAGTTATGTGGAGGCATTAAATGAGGTGCGTTTTCGCGTGTGAGCACCTTCGGGGTATTGACAATTGGTATATTCTATCTCCATACTGCAGCCCTCTGATTGTTTTTGTTTTGTCTTGTTGTCTTTTCGCCAACCGTTTGAAGTGCATATACGAATTGTGTTGTTTGCACATCCGTCCGATTGCTTCAGTCGCTCCTCTGTGTTTGTACCACGGCGCATGCCTATACATCCCTATATCGATAATGGTGATTCAGAGGCGTTTCGCGATAGTGAGTACCGTCCGGGTCATAGATATTCCCCAGGTCTCCTCGATCATAGCCACCTTTCTTGCCCTTACCGAAAGAAGGCTCTCTGGATCCCAACGAGAGCAACAACCGAGAGAAACCACGACCTGCTATAGACATGTTTCTGATGTGACCTGCGAGTCCTGATAATGGTCTTCTCGAAAGCAGTGATATATGTCACACATCGTGGCCAACCAAAACAACACCTACTCTACAGAGGGACATCAAGCAGCCAGTTGCCACCACTGAGGAGGGCTAGGCTACAGAACAAGGAATGCAGAAGCTAGAAAACAAACGGAACTCGTTAGTAGAGGCCAGCTGTGAGAGGAGAATCTGAAGGGACCTTTTGGCCAAAGACGCGAGCCATACCCGCGATGGCTCAATATTTTCTCTCCGCTGCTCTCCTCTATTTTCGCTCACTGCATCATTCCGAGCCTCTTCAGCCTTCTGGATCTCGTTTCCGGTCAGGTTTTGCGCCATTTCTTCCCTTCATCCATTCGACTTTTTGACCTTCTGTTGCGTCTACATCCGCGCACTTAATGTTGCTTCCATCGATCATATCTAACCTTCTAGTATTGCTCGAATCTTGAGGTTGGACGCGTTCCGCTGTGGACATCGGGGTCCGATCGTTTCAACGTACACCTGAGCGCATTCTCGGCTTGAAGCTTGAAGCTAGAATTTAGCTTGAAGCTTGAGAAGCTAGAAGCTTGATCACATTGAAGTGTGTGACATGTGAACATGAAAGTCACCGATGTGACATGCGCATGTGACTCTTTGAGTCCTATAAGTTTTCTAACCCGGGGAGGAGTCGGATTAGGCCTTAGGGGCCGGTTAGGAGAAAAAGTAGCCTGCCCCATGCTGCACCTTATCGACCTCATCCAGTCGGCAATCGACGAACTCACTTTTTCTTTCAAGAATGGTGGCGGCGACCTCAAATACCCACCAAATACGGGGAGACTGTGGGCGGAGTTCTGGCCTTTTAGCCGGTTGGGCCTGGTTGGGCCTGGTTAGGGGTCGGTGAAGCCGGTGATGCATTATGCCATAGGCCTTAGGCCTTATATGTATAACGGGGTTAAAGTTAAGGGTTCCATGATCCATGTGTAACAGGTAACCGAGTGGTAACCTGTGGTAACCGACGTCCTGAGGAACCCTGATCGATGATCCCGCTGAGCGATGCGGCAGGCCACCACTGAGTACTGACCGGCCTGCGGAGATCCAACCGCAGCACCACGCAGCACCCCGCCCCTCCCCACCCTGGTCCGAGCGACTGCCTGCGACTGCCCACCCCAGATTCGATGGCACCATCACCCGTCACGCTTCACGCCAAATGCACGCAGCCGGTGAGTTTGGGTGCTTGCGTCGCTATCATCTGCCAGTGCGCCAGACGCCGCTCCATCGCAGCCCCATCCAGCGCATCCAGCACATCCGGCGCATCCAGCACATCCAGCACTTCCAACCCATACAGCCCATCCATCCCTCGGCCATCATTCTTCCCCCCCACCACCATTCTCCCACCCCCCCGCCCCTGCCCGGCTCTGCTCAGGCCTGGCGCCGCCCCTCAGGACCCATGGCCCAGAGCCTGCACCCCCTCCCCGCACCCCCCGCTGGCCAAGCCCCGCCAGGCAGGCAGGCAGGCAGGTGCGACGGGCCTGGCCATTGCACTCCCTCCCTTAGCGGCGCGTCCACGTCGATGGCTACTGTCGCGTCTCCTGCCCCGGTGCGTGCGGCAACTGCACCCCCCCAGAAGAACAAGAAGCGACGCGTTTTGATGGCATGCATACGCTGCTCAAGCAAGAAGACCAAGTGTGACGGCAACAAGCCCTGCAATGCTTGCATTGCTCTTTCCATCGCAGATGAGTGCCAGTTCAACCCCAACCCCAAGAAGCGTGGGCCTCCCAAGGGCTATTGGGCCGCCCAGCGCAAATTGCGCCAGGATGCTGCGGCCCGCACACGGACAAGCACGTCGAATGCGACTCGTCTTAGGCCTTCCACTTCTATGCTGGTGCCCCAGCCTTCCACCGTCAGCAGCGTACACGCGCGGCCCACGCCAAGCGTTGCCGTCAATGCGCAACCCATCGGTGTGCCACCCGTACCAAATCAAGGCACCTCATGGGCGCGGTTTGTTGAACCTACGGGGTCTGGGCTTTCCGGCCCTTCTCTTCCATACCGCAATAGTTCAAGGGGTCTGGAACAGAATCCAAACACCATCGACGGGTCGACACCACCCGGCCTATCTCATTACCAACACTGGCCGCGTCTCCCGTCCTTGGCCCACATGCAAGACTCCGTCGACGCTCCTTTGTCTTCCACAGAGGAGCCTGTCTCGATGGCTGCGGAGACGCCCAGGAACCTGTTTGGGCTCAACCCGCCCCCCTCAGCGGTAACAGATGGGGCAAGAAAAGATCCCGGCTTGACCCCGTTGCAGGCTCGATTGGTGGAGATCTACATTGCCTTTGTTCATGACCACTGGCCTTTACTGGCTCCCAACACTCTCTTTGCTCCTGGATTAGGAGGTGATGGAGCAGATCAGGATATCACCCCTGGTTCCGATCCCGCTGTGGCTTCCAAGTTGGGGGGTGAGCGCCCCAAGACGTTATCGGCCTACATCGCTTCGCTCAAGGTTAAGGTGCCACTTCTGTTCCAGATCATTTGCTGTGTGGCCATGTGCACCTTGACAGAAGATGAATCTACTGGGGGTGGAGGCGGTGCTAAGGGCAGGAATATCATCGCTGATATTCCCCGACTCCCGGGGGAGGTCCCTACGGGAGCCGAGCTGGCTGCGCTGGTAGAAAAATGCCGGGTGGCGCTGCGTCCATACGCGCACATTCGGGCTGTGTGGGGTACAAGCTCTGTTCCTGCTCGCCCTGGCCGACTACTCGGCGGGGCGCACGCAAGAAGGATGGCAATCTACGGGCCTTGTGTGCCAACTCATCTTTGATATGAACCTGCACAGGCGCCAGGGCGAAGCCGCTGTCGAGCGCATGATGCGCTTGGCTGCCGCCAGCGATGCCCCTCCCACCGCTACGTCTTCCCTCCACCGGCGACCCCCTCCGGCCAGCTCAGTCAACTTGACCACCCAACAGGCCAATGCCAAGCATCGCCCCACCGGGTTCATGCAATCCATGCTGGCTGACATTGCCTCTGAGGAGCAAGACACTGCAGAGGATGAGCGAGCGATGTATGCGGTCGCTGGGGCCTTCACCGTCGATGAGATTATCCAAGTGCGGCGCAGGGTCTTCTGGTGCTCCTTTGTTCTGTAAGTTTGCCACTCTCCCTACTCAACCCGGACGCTGACACTCTTTCGCAATGCTCCAGGGACAAGTTCGTGTCGGTCGCTTCGGAACGGCCTTGTATGCTGCGAAGTGCCGAGGTGGACGTAGGCTTCCCTGTGCCCAATGGGCTGGACGATACGCAGCCATGGCTTACCAGCAGTAGCGCCATGTTTGTGCAGCCCAACGTGATACCGGAGCTCAAGGGTGTACCGGCATGCCTGGATTCATTTTTCGTAGTCCTATCCCAACTCTGTGTCGTTACCGAGCACATTCTCGATGCCTTTTACTCTCCCGCACGCCGAGCTCTCAGCAGGCTGCCGGATCTGGGCCGGGACGATCGCTCGGTATGCGCCAAGACATCCAGCGAATTGGGAGAAGTCGGCCCATCGCATCAGCGCGACGAAGGAACAGCGTTGGCATCCCGGTGGTTTTCCGATTCGTTGACTTTGGGGGGGTCGAGCGGAGGTACAAATAAGGTGCTCTACCGTCCTGATCCCCAAAAGGCGCTCGCAGAGAACTACCCCGTATCCTGCGCATGCTCACCCTCTGGTCGGAATATGTGCCGGCTCCCATGCGCACTCGGTCCACACCATTCACATACGCCCAACCACCCCGACCGGCCGTCAGTCCCATTGGCCCGATCAGCCTGAAGGCCATGCCCCCTGGCACAAGGGCTCCCCGCCCAGCTTCCTAACCATGCGAGCCTGGTCCCACCTACATGTTTTGTTGCTCCACCGACCCTTCATTGCTCATCCGCATCTGCTTCATTTTGACCTGGAGACGCTGCGAAAATATGGATTCGCACCATCGATGCCACCTGACCAGGCTGGCGCTCCAGTTGGGTCCGCAGCCGCATCTACTCCTTCGCCTCAGCCCAGTATCCCCACTCCTGCTGTGCAGCCTTGCCCTCCGTTGGAGGACGGCGAAGGGTTATGTGCTTCCCGGAGGGACAAGCCAGCCCAGGTGAAGGACAGCATGACAAGTTTAATTGGGGAACAATGCCGTCTTGGGACCGAGAAATCCAATCGGCCTGGCATGCCTCTAGATGGCTCATCGGATGTTTTTCCGCAAGCGGCAGGTGGTTCAGCACCAAGGCCCGACATGGGGTCGACGGCTAGAGAGGATGTGGGAGCGGGAGGGGCAACCTTCTTACTTTCGCTATCGCACCCGGCCCAAGTATGCATCCAAGCGGCGGCCGAGATTATTGCCATTGCCGATGCGTACAAGAGCATTTACCCTCCCCGCAAACTGCCCAACATCTGGGTGTACATGCTTTTCCAGGCTGGCACTGTCACCTCCTCGTTCAGTATCAATGTTTCCGCCAGCACCTCGTCGGCATTGAGGTACGGAGGGAAGGAGCCAGCGCGCTGTGCCTCCTCCTTCGTTAGTCACCCCCACCGCGGCCCAAGCAGCTGGCCAAGAACGGCTAGAGCAGGCACAGGCTACCTCGGCGCGCTGTCGTCATCTCCTGTCTCGCTGCGTGGCGTCGCTGGAAGAGATTGGTCGGTCACACCCTTCGGCAATCAAATTGGTCCGTATCCTCCACTCGTTGTCCGACGTTTCCTCTACTGTCGATGCGGCTGCGACTGCATCCGCCTCGGGCACTTCTAGATCAACTGTTCGGAACCCCCCTCGAGATGAAAGTCAACCGGATTCTCAACCATCCGGCGCACTGCTGCCGGTGCCGCAACCGTCCTACCCTATGGCCCCGGTGAGCAGTGGATGGACGCATGATCCTGGGCCAACCATCCCTGGACAACCCCAGCCGTACAACGGGGAGCCTCTCCTGCCCACGGCGCCTTATCGTTCATCTTTGGCCCCTCTCGTTCCGCCTCAAGCATCAATGAACAACGTTCATCCAGCTGGAATCGGGGAGACAGTGACTTGGGAGCAATTCTCAACTATCAAAATACCCCCAGTGTGCCTACCCAGGGACGTTGGCCTGTCGAGGAATCGGGACCGGGCGCGGGATCCGCCTCTTTCTCGTACGATGCGCAGCATATGAGGGATGATGATGTGATGTTCCCTGCTGCTCATGCGCCGCAGGCGAGAGACGAGCACCTTGAGCCGGCTCAACCTGACTTCGCTGCTGAGCCTCCAGCCGTTCTGGCGGCGAAGTTGGCCCCTCCGACTGAACCGTATCTTGCGGGAGGGTTGGGTGCGCCCCCCCTGGCTGGAAACGTGAATGCGCCTCGGATCGAATCGGACGTGATGGCGGCAACATTGGAACGATCCATGTGGGAGCCATTTTGGAACCAGATGCCATTTGGGGAAAACTGGGATTCGTGGCGCACGTTTTTTACCCAGGTAACGACGGACGAGCACTTAGTGCCCAACCCGTCTAACATGGCTGCGGCAACCGAAGCGCTTCCCAACTCTGCTGGTGACGCCTCCATCAGTGGGCCATCAGCCAGGGCGTCGGGATCCACCCCGTCGGATCCCCTGTTCCCCCCGGATTTGTCCAGCTTGGGCTATTATGGAATGGCTTCTTCGGAGGCAAAGTATCCCTCAACTCTGCTCGACCAACGGTCGTTGGGAGGAGCGATCCCCCTGCCCCATTCCTACCCCCCGGACAAGGTGGTGGGACTCCGGATGGAGTGCTGTATGGCGTGCCGTACCAGCCCTGCCACTAGCATTACAACACTAGCGGGGTATGGCCCCTCCTTTCTCCCTCCGGGATCTACCACCACCTCGGCCAACTTTGATGGGACGAGTCAACCTCCTCTTGCTCGGCCTAGCCTGACACAGAACTTGATGGGCACATGGGAACCAACTCCAGCACAGCCACCTTTGCCTGCGCACGGGGAGGCAATCCGGTTGGCTCCCACATCAGCTTCCGCCCCTGCTTCCCACTCACCGAGCGGATTTTCCTGGACACCTTGATATGTGTACCTCTCATCCTGTCGTTTCTCCTGTTGCGCCTCTCTGCGCCTGCTGTTTTTCTTCGCACGTTTCATCTCTCCCCCATCTTCGCTTGACGCTATATTGCGAATGTATTGTTATCTGATACCTACTACTACAGCCTAGCATGATTGATCCTGCTAATGTTCAATGCAGTTTGACGGCGCAACTGTGCCGACAGGAGGAGACGGGTTACAGAGGGGGTAGAATCCTGCGCAAGGCCTATATGGCCTCATACACACTAACCCTTTACACGTCCTTTTTGGCATTTTATCCCCACAATACACCAACTGCACGTGTGAGGTGAATCCTACCACCCAGGGCACGAGAAATTGCCCTCCTACTAGTAGACAGTCGGAGGGCGCCAACAGACAAGGAATTCCCATATCTCCAACGACCCCGTTTCCGCCACTGTGGAGCGGCATCCGCTACATTCTTCTGCCCACGTGCGGCCGTAGTGCCAAAAGGTGTGTGGT
The DNA here is from genome assembly GCA_003971905.1 of Moniliella sp. 'wahieum'. Taxonomy (NCBI): domain Eukaryota; kingdom Fungi; phylum Basidiomycota; class Moniliellomycetes; order Moniliellales; family Moniliellaceae; genus Moniliella; species Moniliella sp. 'wahieum'. The sequence goes on from RSEE01000012.1 coordinate 382,642, forward strand.
CTGCATTACAATTTGAGGTCAGGTTCCGTTGGCTAATACAGCGTCCAAGCAAGCGACAGAAAACTGTGGGCCGAGAGCTTTTTGAGTTGGAACGTTGGGCCCAGGATGGGGGCTATAAAGTGGGACTTCCACCGCACAGCTGCATTCAATTGGGTTTTTTTTCAGGCCAGACCGTCGCTTTTGCCGCCCACCCTATATTATGCGTGGGCGCCTACAGCCTGCCCGGCCCTTTGGCTCCACCATGTCCACCAGAGCCGGTGGGGCGCCTGTGGGACATGGAGATATGCCATGCCACGGATGGAGTATTGACAGGGACAGTGACATTTCCTCGACAGCGTGTCGCAACGCTCCCATGTCTGCAGGACCGGCAGGGTTTGTGACATCCCTCTTGGGTCAACGGGGGCGGATAGCTCAGTTGGTAGAGCGCACGCTTCGCATCATTTGTGCATCTGTGTGAGGTCTGGGGTTCGATTCCCTATTGGTCCAATCTTTTTTGCTCGCCTCCGCATCAGGAGTGCTTTTGATCGATCTCTCCCCTTTTAACTGAAAACGCACAAGCATCGAACAGCCTAACAGCCGAGCAGCCGAACAGTCGCACATCGATAATCTGTCTCCGTACTACTGAAGGACTTGCACGCCACGCGTCAGTGCTCCGATTTGGTATACTTTTCATCCCGGCTATTACTGTCCATATTCGGTTGCGTCCTCATCGATCATCGACCTCGTCTCTATACTGCATCCATATCATTGACAAAGCTTAAGACTGGGACAGGGAAATGCTACGCCTAAACCGACCCGTTCATCTTGCGTATGTTGCTTGGTAACGCCACCACTCAGTCTGTTACTACACTTTATATATGATCAACAAGGGGTTCTTTTGCAATACCGGGCGCCTTTGTCATCGTTCTCTGACACCATACACATTTACTCGTTGCGAAGCAGAAGTCTGATGCACTCGTGGTCGATCGTGAGGCCCTTAAGACTTGCTGGTGGGCAGAGTACAGCTATAATGAAATGCAGAGACGCGTCAAGCTTCAAGGGATTGATGTTGAAGACGTTGAAGGCTGATGCGCCGATGCATGGTGTAAGATGAGATCTGAAAGGATTGCGATTTGAAATTGGATTCTATGTCGCCGCTCCATGCCAGCGAACACATCGGCGAAATTGGAGTGTGCACGGGCCACCGGGGGCAGCGTGTGACATGTATGTGACATGCAACAAAACTTCTAAAACGTACCTGCGGAATAACGGCGCAGCCGGTTGCCTCGCATAACGCGTAACGCAACCGGCATCCGGCAGGTGTTTCCTGGGCCTTCGTACCTGGGCTATGCCGGGACGGCGCCAATGAAAGATTCACATACACAGCGATTCGATGACCTCACCGGTGGCGCCCACCCCTGGGCGCTTGTCCCTGTAACATGTAACTTGTAAGAGTGCTTTTTAGGGCGTCGACCGTCACCAGCCTGGCGCCACAACCATCGAGCTGCTGCCCACAGCGGAGCGCGGCCCTTGGCGCTGGCCCATCAAGCGCAAGAGCGCCATCGCCATCGCCATCGCCATCGCCATCGCCATCGCCTCCGCCTTGTCATCATGTCCGCGCCCGCTCAGCTGCCTGGCCCATCGTCCACGGCGCTCACCACTCTTCCCTCCCTCCCCGCCACCACGTCCGCCGCCCCCGCTCCCGGCCCGTGTCGCTGCGGGGCCCATCTTTGCTCCATCCCGGCTTCGACCGCCCCGGATGCCGCGCTCGCTACTTCTCCCGCTGTCTCTGCTCCTGCCTCCGCTTCGGCCTCCTCTTCTCCTCCTGCCACTGCCCCGCCCCGTCCCCTGCTGCGTCTTCTTCTCCCGCCCCTGTAACAAAGCCCTTGTTGGCACCCTTGCACCTACGTTCCGCCTGTCGCACCCCCACGCCGCCTCCGTCTTCCGCCGTTATTTCACCCCCGATATGGACACCTCATCTTCCCCGCTCTCCCCTTTCACCCCTCCTCTTGCACAGTGGTGCATTTGACGAGCTCTCTCCAATTGGCTCTGCCGTTCCAGTCTGGCCCGAGGGCGGACCGCAGAAGGAACGGCATCCGCCTGGTATGCTTGTCAAGGACGGTCCTGTGACGGCCTGCACACAACTGCACCGTGCCGTCTCGCTGGCCGTGTCGGAGCAAGCCTCCATTGGCACAGCGAGTGGGTTGGAGCACACGCTCTCATGGCGCAGTAGCCGACGCAGTCCTGACATTGTCGAGGAGCCAGCATTCCAACCCAGCCCTTCCTCGCCGGTCAAGCTACTCCGATTCCTACTGCTGCTAGCCGAAGTGCTTCTCCGCGTTTGGCCTCATCCGAGTCCAACCCTGACCGCGCAATAGTTACCCCCAAGGCTTTGGCAAGGTGGAGGGCCCGAGAAGCCAATCAGGCGGACGGCTCAGTCCACAGGCTGTTTGAGACAGTTCAACCATCCTCGGCGTTGGAGCAGCATGAAATGGCGGACGAGCTGCAAGCGCTGCAAGTTCACTCCGCCAATGATCTCCTTGATTTTTTCTCTGGCCATCAGGCTAGGCTAGACAGCACGGACGAGGACGCAAATGCGATGGAGCTGGATTATTGGTCGGACGACGGAGCGTACTTGGTTGGATCCCTGCGTCACGCTCCTTTGCCCGATCCCCATCGCCACTCCAGTCTTCGTCGTCGTCCTACTCAAAACTCCTCGCGCCATGTGATTGAGGCACGCCCTGGTTTCACCGCTCGCCGCGCCCTCCCAGGCTTTGGGCAACGAGCCAATACTCCCCGTTTGACCATCGCGACGCAAGAACCCGACGTCTGGGTCCACTCGTGTCGCCTCTTTTGGCACCTATTCAGAGCAGTGTCTCGGTATCAGCAATTTTTGCTACGACCGAAGGCAATCCTTCGCCCACAGCAAGCCAGTTGACAGCCCAAGCAAGTGCTCCAAGCAGCGAGGCAAGGCGGAGCAATCGATTCCGGAGCCGGTGGCGAGCTTCCACCCCTCTTTCTCTTGGGACGACCACGTCGGCCGAGTCGGCTGGACCCGGGACCAGCCCATCCTTGTGGCGCGCAGGCCGCTCCACCTCTTCGCTGCTTGGGTTCCGACTGCGCCCGGTGTCTATGCAGACTGAGCACGTTGCCCCGGAGGGAATCACGGCCGGATGGGTCAGGGGAGGAAACGTCCCCCTTAACCAGAACCGTGACGATGGACTCGCTTTTGTCCATGGCTCCTACCCTTCATGAGCAGCGAAGTGCAGGGAGCAGCCGTCTTCCGACTCGGCTGCCAGGTCAGCCTTCGCCCGAAGCCACTGGGAGCCAGCATCGGGGTCCTCGGTTGCCTGAGTGGGTACGAACGGGACGCAGTACGCCAAACTTATTTTCGCGCCGAAGGCAATCAGATCAGTTGGACACCATCGACACTTCTTCCAGTGCCTCGGGGGAGCCAGACGCAACCGGGATGCCAATCGCGGTGGGTGGGGTCTCCAGCCCGGCGGGTCCCCCCTCAGGCTCATCCGGCACCGTCCCTCCCGTGCTCCCCTGGCGGGCTCAGGGAACAAAGGACCGACTTCGTTCGAGCATGCGCCGCTTTCTTGGTCATGCTGTCCTTCCCAGCCCGGACCCTACAACTGGGCCAGTGCACTAGCCAACGTGGCGCCTTGCCTACGACTTGGTCAATAGCCATAGATCATCGACATCTCCTGCTTCCTACCTACGTTTGCAATCGGGGCGGGTACCAGCTGCCGTTGGAGGGCTCTCTTTCTACCTACCTTGGCCTGCGGGACAGGTTGTACGATCCCCAATTTGCTATAGGTGTTCCAGGGATCGAAAGATGCATATATTGTAAACCATTCTTAAGTCCTACTCGAGTACCTTGCCAAGCAGGGGAGTCACCACACCAGCATCGTGGCCTGGAACCATGACGGCCTTGGTCGCTTGTTCCAGCCGCTTCATGCGCAGGTTGGAGTTGAACCAAGCTTGATGGTCCCGTGCTGGACCAGGGCAAAGGGAAAGTGTTAGTTAGTGTGTCATGCTCTCTTCCCTCCTGCCTTGGGCGTGTGCCCCATCCTGCTAAGCAACCCAAGAACGTACCCAACCAGCCTTGGGGCTGACCAAGATAGTTGTCCAAAACATGGGCGTGGTCCGAGAGGAAGACATAGGAGGCGCCCGACGGCAAGTTGATCTGCATCGCGCACAGGCCCGCCGTATGGCCCGGAACGTGATGGATGGTGATGCCAGGGAAGAGGTCCGTGGTGCGCTCGTCAAATGTTTTCCAGTTGAGGCCCAAGTCGAGATAATGCTTGAGGTAGACCCCATCGTCCGCACCGGTCGCCGCACTGTAAAATGCACTCTCCAACTCGAGCTTGTGCGTCCAGATGGGCACATCCGTGCCAATCCAGTTGGTCAGCCCACCGGCATGGTCCAGATGCAAATGGCCCATGACAATCGCTTTGACGTCTTTGATCTCATACCCAATTTTTGAGCGCCGGACCCAACTCGTACTCCTCTACCGAATCGATCGGGGCAAAAATATCGGCAATCGGGCCCCACGCCTACCGCGCCGCCGCGCGTACCATTACCATTCGGATCATCAGCATCAGTGTTGGCAAGCGTCATGTACCATGAAGGGCCCCAGCCAACATACGTACCTTGGGAAAGTGGTCCTTGTTCCCACACCCCGTCTCCCACAGGATCACGCCCTCGGTGGGATGGTCAATCAACACAGTATATGTAATGAGTGGGCGACGCTTGGGGGGAGGGTTCTGGCCAGCCTTGGTACTGGACAGGGTGGAGCCGTTGGTGCCACGTACGACCCATCCCTCGTCGACCTCGAGAAAGCCGAGGGGCACCTGTGGTGGGGCAGCAGCAGGTCAGGGGGGAGAGTGGGCTGGAGGGGGGGGGGATGCGTACCACATGGACCTTGGTGCCGGGGGGGCAGCGGTTGAGGAGGGTGGGGTAGATGCTGCCCAGCGGCAGCTCGGACGGGAGCGCGGTGAGGGCGGGGCGGACATGGTGTTGGTGGAAGGGGATAGGATGGGGCAGAGAGGTGGCTCAGCTAACCTTGGCCCTCCAGATGAGGCTTGGGGGTCAAGTCGGCCCGGCGGCGACATGGCGTCCGGCGCCCACACTGTCGTATGCACATAGTATAGCCCGACCCTACCCAGCCCCAGTCCACATCGACGCACCCTGACGCATGACATCATCGGGGCCATCTCTCCCCTGTCTGCCCTTTGTTTGCCCCGCACTTGCTCTGAGATGATGTCACGTGTGTGACATGCGACATGCGACAGACGGCCCGGCGCGCATTCAGACGTTACCTAATCACCACCGCCTGTCCTTTATCCGCCCAAAAGATGATCCCATCTCCCTAGGCACTGCATGACGTAATGATGGCGGCAGACCAACCAGCATGTGACCTTGGGGGTGGACGCTTGCCGGTTAGGCCGGTTACCGCTTACCTGAGCTTGGCTGCTCTGGCCTGCTCAGGCAATCGGCTCGCACCCTCTCTGGCGCACTTGTCTCGGCCTTTGCTCGCGACGCAGCCAGAACGGCAGCCCCGGCACGCACCCCCCCCCCACCACCGCCACCCTCGCCCCCCCATCCCGCTCGGTCCAGAGCATGTCCCGTCCCCCCGCCCACCTGGCGAGTGCTCTATGCAGGGCCAATGCGGCAAAGCCAGCCTATTTGGACCCGAGCTACCCTGCGCCGTCGACCACGCAGCACCCAACCAGGTACATCTCGTCTCGCCTGTGTCCCCCGTTTTCTCTTGTACTGACTCGCCCCGTCTGAGCAGCCTGATGCATCATTCCGTTCCCTCTTGGGAATGTCTGCGGTGCCGACTTCGCCTCGGGCCCCGTCTGCTGCAACGAGGGCCAGGTGGAAGTGCTGGCCTCCCAGCTGGACCAGGCTGCGCCCCTTATCTCCTCCTGCCCCGCTTGTCTCAACAACTTTCGTCACTTTTGGTGCTCCTTCACTTGCTCTCCTAACCAGAGCCAGTTCCTCGACGTTACCCAGACTCAGAGCACGGGCGACGAGCAAGCTCGTGCGGTCAAGGAGGTCGATTACTACGTGTCTGACTCGTTTCGTACCGGATTTTATGACAGCTGCAAGAACGTTCAGTTTGGTGCGACCAATGGGTTTGCCATGGACCTTATCGGTGGCGGTGCCAAGACGGCTGATGAATTTCTCAAGTATATGGGTGACGAGCGGCCGCTGCTGGGGTCTCCCTTCCAGATCAACTTCCCGCACCTGGCCGATTTCAGTGTGCCTACGCTAGCGAGCAACGCGTCCTCGCCCCCTCCTCTTCCTATGAACGACCCGGTGCGCAATTGCGCCAGTGGATCGCTTGACTCGCGCTGTGCCTGCGTTGACTGCCCAGACGTATGTACGGCGCTTCCCGAGGTGCCGCCGCCAGATCATCACGAAAAGTGCAAGTTGTTTGGATGGGAATGTCTGCAGCTTTCGTTGATGGTGTTCTACCTCTTGGCTGTCGTGTCCTTTTTGTTGGGCTACCAGTGGAAGCGGATCAAAACTCAATGGCGTAAGCGTTCTCGCCGCGCTGAGCGCGACAGTCAGGTGGGCATCCCCAGCGATTCCGAGTTTGAGCATGTTCGTCTCGCAGGTGATGACAGTAGCAGCACGCCGAGCGAGGGCCCTTCCTCCACTGATGATGGCCGTTCTTTTGGCCTGATGCGCTTTGCTGGGGAGGGGAACCTGAATGCGTTGCGCGCGACGCAGCCCAGGTCTTACGCCATTAACCGCTGGCTATCTGACAAGATGTACGCTTTGGGCTTGTCTTGTGCCAAGAAGCCATGGGCCACGTTTGCTCTGGCCTCCATCTTGCTCGGCGTGGCCAACCTTGGCTGGGCCAAGTTCCAAGTCGAAACGGACCCCGTCCGCCTATGGGTCGCGCCCAATTCGCTGGCCAAACGGCAAAAGGACTTTTTCGACCAGGAATTTGGCCCCTTTTACAAGACGGAACAGCTTTTTGTGACCGACAAGGAAGCCAAAGGCTTTCACCGCCTCCCCGATCCGATGGAGCACGACAATGCTGTGGAGGACTTCCCTCCCGTGTTGGACTGGGACCGATTGCAGTGGTGGGCCGATGTCGAGGCTGAGATCCGATCCCTCCAAGCTGGACCCAACCAGACCCGCTTCCAAGATGTATGCTTTTCTCCCACTGGGCCTGGCGGGGCATGTGTGGTGCAGAGCATCATGGGTTACTTTGGGGACAATCTCGAGGCTGCTGGGGTAACCGAAGACAATTGGCGCCAACGCCTGACGGCATGCACCCAGCATCCAGCCGAATGTCTTCCAGCGTTTGGCCAGCCTCTCAAGTCCAACTTGGTCTTGGGCGGGATCCCGACAGATGCAACTGTAACCGAGGCACGTGCTTTGGTCGGAACATGGGTGGTGGCCAACAGTTTGAACAGCACCGTGCTCAAGCGGGCGAGACATGGGAGAAGCGCCTCGAGTCCTTCTTGCTGGAACTGTCCGGCAGGGCTGTGTCGAAAGAGGGGAAGCCACACCCCTTGGCAGTACGTGCTAAGGAGCTGGACCTCAACGTCGCTTGGAGCACGGGCGTGAGCCTGGAGGAGGAAATTGCGTCCAGCAGCAATACTGACACGGGCATTGTGGCGCTGAGCTATGTGTTGATGCTTTTATATGCTGCTTTGACCCTGGGGGCGCGGCACCGATCAAGTCGAGGCTCTTGACTGCTGGATCGAGCGGACACCTGCCTCCCGGTCGGCATGTACGCACTGGGTTTGCGCGCGACTTGCGTACGGTTTTTGCTCAGATCGGTCGTCAGCAGGGTTCTATCCGTCTGCCCGATGACGATGACGATGCGTTGGAGTATTCTGCTCGGAGTAGGGCGCGCAAGGCCTTGAAGGCACGATTGATTTACCGGTTTTTTGTCCGGTCCAAGTTTATGCTCGGCCTGTTCGGCATCTTAATCGTCCTGGCCGCCATCTCGTCAGCTGTTGGTATCTGGTCTTTCGTGGGCGTACGCGTGACGCTGGTGATCGCAGAGGTCATCCCCTTTCTCGTTTTGGCAGTCGGGGTAGACAACGTCTTCCTTTTAAGCAACGAGATGGACCGGCAAAGCACATTGGCCAGTACTAGCAACCCATACTACGGCGTCGACCGTACCGAGACAGGCTCCAACTGGCAAGGCCACTTTGACGACGACGACGAGGATCATTTGAGTCTTGCGGACCAAGGCTCCCCGGATGCTGATCTGGACGCGTCGGGCTATGGGCAAGACGCGTCGGGCGCGGCGGATCAGTCCGCTTTCCATCTGACGGCGCAAGAACGAGCAGCGCGCGCGCTTGGCCGCATGGGACCCTCAATTGTCCTGAGTGCCAGTATCCAGATCACCGCATTTTTGCTAGGCTCCCTTGTGCCCATGCCGGCGGTGCGCAACTTTACTCTCTATGCTGCGGGAAGTATGATCATCGCTGTTTGTCTTCATTGCACCGTGTTTGTCGCCGCGCTTGCGCTCGATGCTCAGCGCACTGAGGCAGGAAGAGTGGACTGTCTCCCCTGTGTGTCCGCCTTCCCTCAACAACGGGATGGGATCAACTCGCTCTCCATTAGTGCCAATCGGGGTTTGGTGCGGGAAAGCAAGTTGGCCGTGTTTATGCGGGAGCGCTACGCACCACTGATTGTACGCAAGAATGTGAAGCGCCTCATCTTGGCGGCCTTTGTTCTGCTCGGAGGAGTATCGGTGAACTATGCAAGCAAGATCGAGATGGGGTTGGACCAGCGCTTGGCCCTACCCCCCAAATCTTATCTGCGCGAATACTTTGACGCGACCGATACCTGGCTCGACGTTGGGCCGCCGGTCTACTTTGTCGAATGGCGTGGGGATGTCAAGTACAAGTTGGTGCAGCGTCAAATGTGTGCTCGCTTTACCACCTGTGCTCCCTTCTCGGTGGCCAACACGTTGGAAGGGGAGCGTAAACGACCCGAATCGTCCTTCCTCATTGAGCCCGCAGCGAGCTGGGTTGATGATTTCTTCCAGTGGCTCAACCCGTTGCTTGAGGGGTGCTGCCGGGTCCGAATCAACGACCCTTCGACGTTTTGCACTGCGCGGGACTCGGATATGGCGTGCCGCCCTTGCTTTGAAGGAAGGGAGTACAACATTACGCTCCAGGGGCTGCCCGGGGGCCGAGTTTATGATGTTCCTTCGTCAGTGGCTCCAGAGCCCTGCGACTGCCGATTGCCCTCTCGGTGGCCAAGCAGCCTACTGTCGGTCTGAGTCTGAAGCGAAGCAATTTGACCGTCAAGGATCCATTGCTGGATATCCCCAAGAGAAGTCTTGTTGAGCTCGCTCCATGGCAAGGCCCTACCCCGAGCCGGGAAGATCGCAAAATGAACGTGTATGCCTCCCACTTCCGCACCTCGCACGTTCCCCTGCGCTCTCAGACGGACTTTATTGATGCGCTCCAGGCGGCCCATCGGATTGCGGAAGAGACGAGCCTACGGTCGGGCGTGCGCCTGTTCCCCTACTCGATGTTTTATGTCTTCTTTGACCAATACCTCCACCTGACCAAGTTGAGTTCAAGTATTGGGGTTAGCTGCCTGCGCTATCTTTGGGATCAGCTTTGTTCTACTGGGTTGTTGGCGCACGGCGCTGGTAATTGTTGTCTGTGTGGCCTCCACCCTGGCTGGGGTGGCAGGGATGATGGGCTACGTTGGGATCCAATTCAACGCGCTCACCCTGGTCAATCTTTCTGTGTGTGCCGCGATTGCGGTCGAGTTTTGCGCGCACGTGGCCAAGGCGTTCATGCGTGCGCCAGGGGGGTTAGCACGCAACCATCCGCTGGCGCAGAAGGAGCGCGACGGGCGTGCCCTGGCCGCATTGGGCGACGTGGGGGCCTCGGTGCTGAGCGGGATCACGGGGACCAAGTTGGTGGGTATCTCGGTGCTGTGGTTTACACAGTCGGAGCTGCTCAAGCTGTATTATGCGCAGATGTGGATGGCGCTGATTCTGCTCGGTGCGCTGCATGGCCTGGTTCTGCTCCCGGTGCTTCTGTCTTTTATGGCGGCCGTGGCTATGCCAGCGTGGAGGATGAAAGCGAAGTTCGTCGTCGCCTGCTGCGCGCTCAAGAAAGCAACGAGTATCGCCCCTTTACCGACGATGAGGAGGAGAGCGACGAGGAGGCCTAAGCGGCTAACATCCGAGCCTGCGGCAAAACCAATGCATATGTGCCACACTGGAGAGGCCCAAAAAGGCATGCGCTGGGGGGGAGAACCTAGTCGAGAAGTATAGCCATGCCATTGCGATGGGGGGGGCTCAATGGCTCAGTCCCCAGTTAAACGTTGAGGCTGCACCTGTTGAGGCCTAAGCTTCAGGCCATCTAAGGCCTCCTTAAGCTTCAAGAGAGGCCACAGCTAGTATTACCGAGTCGTCGTGAGGCTGGTCAACTCAAGAAAAGGTGTTGAATATTGTTCTTTCAGTAGTGTCTCGGTTCTACCAGTGCGGGACATAATGCATCACTCCTCGATGGTCCAACGGCTATGTGACGCTCTACCGCACCGCAACGCGGGGATCCGTCAAGACCCGGGTTCGACTCCCGGTCGGGGAATCCTCTTTTAGTTGGTTTTGGAACGTTTCGTTGATTGATGGGGAGCGCAACCGTGCCGGCATCAAGTCATCAACGGCAATAGCACTCAACACGCTCAACTGAATCCTATCCCTACACTGAACTTATGGAGCTGCACTTGCAACCTATCTATCTGCGCCGCGCGTAGCTGCCCCGGCAGAAAGCAGCAGTGCGGAAGCATAACCTTGTAGTATGGCCGAGGAGAGCTCAAGCGCTGAAGCAACGTTCTGTCGAATCCAACGTTGAACTCTTTCTCTGATCGGCTTGCGTGCAGGCTCAGCGCTCACACCGACAACGCGCAAGCTTGGATTGGGTGCAGGAGCAAGCTGACATACGCTCAAGCGAGGACACGATTGGTACCGCACTTGCACATGATGTGCGCAAGGAACGGCACAGGGCACGAAGCTGAAAACAATTGAACCTGCTTGTCGTGAGCTCGAGCCCCTTGCTGATGGATGTGCTGGGATTGCGAAAGAGTAAGATGGCGGACTCGGTTCAGGTGTTTTGTTCCAAGCGTTTGGGTGGGGCGTTGGGCACAACCTAATGGCATTGTGACAAGCACATCACTCAGGTCAGATGATGTCATGCGTAGCACACGTGTCAGGCGATGCATGATGTGGATGGATGATGCGTGATCGAGGCGGTGGAGCCTGGGGCATCAGCACGAGGGCACTGTAGCCAGGCGCCTTTGCGAGTGGCCAGTGATTTGAAGGTAGACCAGCGACTAATTCCCGTTGGCTAGTGCGGCAGAAAGGCAGAGCGCCAGCAGCAGGACAGTGCCCCTGTGCGCGTCGCTCTCCGCCCTCAAATTTTTCTCCCGCTCCATGCTCTTCGAGCATCGTAGTGTTGCTTTCGTTCGCCGAGGGAAAACGCCAGAGTGGCCAGTCCAGCTTGGCTCTGTACCACCGCCACTCCTTGCAACTCTTTCTCTCCATGGCTGCTGAGGTTCCCACGTTCAAGCTTGTGCTCGGTGTGTACCTGCCCATTTCCTCGTTCTTCGTTCCTCGTGCTTCTGGGTACTGACCCTCCCCCGCTTCTCATCCTTTTCCAGTCGGCGACGGTGGCACGGGCAAGACTACCTTCGTCAAGCGCCACCTGACGGGTGAGTTTGAGAAGAAGTACATTGCCACGCTCGGTGTCGAAGTCCACCCGCTCTCTTTCCACACCAACTTTGGCAACATTGTCTTCAACGTTTGGGACACTGCCGGCCAGAGAAGTTTGGTGGTCTCCGTGATGGCTACTACATTCAGGGCCAGTGCGGCATCATCATGTTTGACGTTACTTCCCGCATCACGTACAAGAACGTTCCCAACTGGTACCGCGACCTGGAGCGTGTTTGCGAGAACATCCCCATCGTTCTCTGCGGCAACAAGGTTGACGTCAAGGAGCGCAAAGTCAAGACGGGCGCTGTCACTTTCCACCGCAAGAAAAACCTGCAGTACTTTGAGATCTCGGCCAAGAGCAACTACAACTTTGAAAAGCCCTTCCTTTGGCTGGCTCGGAAGCTGGTTGGCAACAACAACCTCGAGTTTGTTGCCGCCCCGGCTCTTGCGCCGCCTGAGGTCCAGGTCGACGCTGCTCTGATGCAGAAGTACCAGCAGGAGCTCGACACTGCCGCTGCTGCCCCGCTTCCCGACGAGGACGATGGCGACTTCTAAATTGGCGTGCCGCTGTGCTGTGCATCCCCTTGTGCCTGATCTACACCTCATGTTCTCATGTTCACCTCGCGTCTGATGCGCTTTGGGTCTCATCTTTTCTTTTTCGTCGAGTGACTCTTTTTGTCCACCCTGCTTCCCGTCTCATATCCACTCTCCTCGGGGGCGTTGACGCGCACTTCCCAAATTCATTTCCGCCTCCGCATCTGGCTCAGCCACTTCTGTTTCTTTCGACTTGACCAATGCGTGCCAGACGCACGTTCTACAGCCCAGCGCACCATGACTCCATTTGCTAGTGGTCGCCACCGGTCTGCTTGTTGTGTACCCATGTGTTTCCGCAGCGTCTGCGCTCCCGGCCGAAACTGCGGCAGACGCGACGCGTGATGATAGGCGTGGGTTATGAGCAAATGAACAGAGCAGCAGACGTTGTAGTTTTGGTTAAGAGTAAGGAGCAAGTAGGCAGTGCAGACCGGTGTCTGCAGGTTTTGTGCGGAAGTTCATCATGAACGCTGACGCGCTGACGAGAGATGACTTCCCTACAATGTCAGAGGCACTCTGCGCTCAGCTTCTGGCAGGATGAACCCAAGACCTTGCCCTTCCGGTGGGTAGACGATCTGCTATACCGAAAGAGTCGGCGTATGGGGAGAACGAGCAAGCCATGATGCACATGATGCCAGGTGGCAGCAATGTTGAAACGTGCGTCGACGCCGTCCCCACGACATGCATGATGCAGTGATGGATGGAGTTGGGCAGCGCCATTTACCTTAGAATCAAAGCGGCCAGTAGCACACGTTTTCGCCTTTCCACCTGCCTATGGCCCTCACTTGTTCTCAGAACGCATAGGCACGTGTTCTTAATGCTTGAATTCCCCCAAGAGCGACAACCTCGGTTGGCTTTGCCTTCATGCTTCGCTCTCATTAGCCTGCTTTTATTGTTCTCTCTTTCCCCAGTCCACCTGGGCCGAGCATTTTGGACCATTTCCTGTGTCTTTTTGAGGTTCCTGGCCGTGGGGATGGCTTATTCTGCTATGGGATACTATGAGACACAGTGAGTATGCTAGCAGTTGAATGCAGATGCACATGAGTGGGACAACGCTGCAGAGATACGAGGAGGCCAGGAGTCGGAATGGACCACCTACTTGCCACGATGCCGCTTGAACGCCTCGGCGATGGAAACCCCCTGCTTCAAGTCGGCCGCTACCCGCGCGTCCACTTCCCGACCCTTGCTCGCCAGCGCAAGCACCTCCTCTGCCAACGACGGCGGCACCACCACCACCCCATCCAGATCGGCCAGGACAAAGTCTCCCGGTTGACCGTCGTGGCAGGGAAGAGCGGGTTGAGTGACTCCTCCCCCGTAGCGGCGGGGGTCTGGCTCGGGTCCACAATGCGCAACGGCACGTTCAGGGCCGATGGTCGGGTAAATGGCGATTGACCCAGCGTTGAATGGCCACGGGCAAAGACCTGAAGCAAGCCTAATGTCAGTCCCGAACAGAGCAGAGAAGAAAACAAAGGAAACAAGCGTACATTGAACCCAGCCTCGCGGTGCTCGGCCAAGTCACGGCAGCGCCCATCAATCACCACCGCTTTGGCGCCCAGAGCTTGCGCACGGTTGGTCATCAGCCCGCCCCAGGACGCGGAGCGGGTGTTGGGCGGGGTCTGGATCACAACAATGCTACCCGGAGGGATGGCATCGGCAAAGTGCACATTCGGCTTGGGCGCAGCAGTGTTGGTACCAGCGACCATGGAAACGGTGTAGGCCCGGCCACACACCGTCTCTGCTCCTGGCTGCGCTGGGGCGACAGGCGAATAGCGATCAATGCCCGGCAGGTGGCCGCCCGACGGCACCTTGAGCTTGACCAGCGCGTCGGATACTTCGCATGTGCTGAACTGGGCCAGCGCCGCCTCGACAGCACTGGGGCCGGTGGCGGTGGTCATGGTTGTGCTGCTGAGGTGACGGGCGGTGTGGGCGATGCGCTGGAGAGGGTCGACATGCGCCCGAATGCGATGGAGGCGTGGCGCAGGCCCACTTTCAGCCAGCCAGCGCTTGGCCAGCCCGCCCTTGGATCCAACCGGTATCCCCGTCCGGCGCCGGCGGAGGAGCGGGGGCGACGCGTGACGGGGGGATGATCGCTGATATATGATATCTGATCGCTGCTGGCTGCGGGCGGACGCCCTGCGGACATGGCGGATGCAACTTGCAACCCCACGCGTGGTCTGGCGTCGTCGTCGTTCTGAGGCTGAGGTGCGCAGCAGCGGGGACAAGACACGTGGGGGCGGGGTTGAAATTGCAGACGCGTGGGGGCCATCGCCATTCACCGATCACCGGCCACCATTCGCCCGCTCATGCATCATGACAATTGCTTTCCTTCGGCTCGTTACCAACGACGCTCCTGCTGTTCCCGCCGCATTCCCTAATCCGATGATCTGTGCGCCTGTTCAGACTCCCTGCTGCCCATGCCCGCCATAAACCAAAAAGCCATTCATAAAACGATAAAAGCAGACGCAATACAGAGCCCTGGGAAGCCAGGATGAAGGTTGCAAGAGAACAAGAGGCGCCTGATGGAAGGTCGGCGAGGGTATCGAAAGGCAAGTTAGGCCTCCGCAAGCATGCTGGACCTGATGCGGCAGGCGGGATAATGAGAAGAAGGTATTCCTCCCATTCAACGCGAGAAAGGGTGTGGCAACGGCTTGGGTGTAGCGGCCAGCAATGAAGAGGGGAGGGAGGAGACGCGGGCCGAGAGGGATGTGGAAACATATATGAACGATAAACGGTAAATGGGGAATGTCGGCGCCTGCGCGCCGGGCGACAAAAAGAACAAGGAAAGAAGCAATTGCGGTGACGCGCCCTCAGTGGCGAGGGCCTTTTGGTGGTGGAATCGGGCTTGCATGTTTTGGGGGTGGGGCAGGACTGGGGGACAGCATTCACTGCCCATTGAAACGCTCGGAATCTTCCCGGCGCAGCTGGGCCAGCGCGCTGGAAGAAAATCAGCCGTTAGAAAACGAGACAGGATGGTGGAGAGAAAGGCAAGGCGACGTACACAGGGTCAGATCGGATTTCGTTCCAATGGGCGTCCACTTCATCCCAGGTAGGTATCAGGGGGGCCGTAAGGGATCGGCGCTAGGCCAGCCAGCCCAAGAGAAAGTCAGTTATCCCTGCTGAATGTCGACAGTGGAGCCAGAAAAGGAGGTGTTGACGTACCCAGCTCATCACCTTATCGATTGAGGCTTGGGTGATTACTGCGTCCGCGTCGGGAACACGCGCAGTCAGCGCTCCCTCGATCAACTGCGTGGGCGTGTGGTCATCGACTTTGGACAGAGCAGTCATCACGCCCGATCGATGGGAGTAGAGCGCCTTGTCCCCGCGCTTGGCCTCTTTGTTCGTAAGCAAAAAGGGGGATGCACAGCGTAATAAGGGTGACCATCGACAATGCGCTGCCGAGGTTGCTGGGGGTCAGATTTGAGGTCAAAGGAAAGGAGAAGAGGATGGACATACCAAAGCGCGCTCGACCAGCTCGCGCTGCGAAGCAGCTGCAACGCGATGCACGTCAGGCATAATAAAAATGTGCCGCGCAAGGACTCGGAGACGAGCGTTGAGGAACTGGGAGGTGGCGGGGGGTTAGGCATTATGCTGAGGAGATCGAGTCATGATATAACGTACTGGGTCTGGGGCATTGCTGGACGCAACTGAGGATCCCGTCTTGGCCTTAGTCGCGGGCGGGGCATCGTGCTCATAGGGAATGGAAGAGGGTGCTTTGCGCTTCGGTCGGCCGGAAGAGGACGAGAGATGGTGACCACAGGACTGGTCGTTGCGTTAGTGGTAGTGGGTGTGGTAACCCTGGGTTGGCCAAGCCATGAACGATGCGCTGGAGTAGGGCATCCGTGATGCGCCCCACCAGTATGTCAGTGGCGCGACTAATCTCGCTGTTCATCTGGTGCCTGAGTCGGGACTCGAGGTTACGCAGGTCAGCCTTAGTGATGGGCCCTTGCTCTGCCTGCTCCTCGGTCCCCGACTCGCCCGCTTGGCCGTCAGATTCGTCCGAGTCATAGCTCAGTTGGCGGCTACGCGACCCTGCTCCGGCAGGAGCTTCCGCGGCAGCAGAGAGCAAGATATCGATGCTGGGCTCTTGTTGGGCGCCGAACGCATGTCTGCACCAGACTCTTTGCGAGGGAAGGGGACAGAGCTCGAAGGAGCGGTCACGTCCTCGTCCATGGCCAACTCGTCGGGCGAGCCATAGTCTTCATTGTGCAAAGGGGGAGCTGGGAGGGGTACTGCGCAAGCGGCCGAGGCTCTGGGTCGCGGACATGTTCGGGCCAAGCGAAATGGGACATGCTTGGGAGCGGGAGGCCGCTGCCGGGGGCAGGTGGAGGCGGTGGGGCGGACGCATGAGAGGGCTCGACGCCGGCTACTTCAGCAATGGACACGCGCATGCGCCCTCCGCGGGGTGCGCCACGGATGCCCTGGGGGCCCGAGGTGCGGCGCTCGGGGAGGACAGGACGGATGGGAGCGAGGGAGTCGGGGGCGGGGACATGGTGGAGCGAAGGGCGCTGGAGCGGGCGGGCGCGTCATAGCAGAGCGGGGAGGGGGGGGGCAGCGGGGCGGGGGGGGGCGTGCAGACGGCTGAGCCTCGGCGCGGAGGGTCCGGCGAAGGCGGAGGGAAGAGGCAGGGAGGGGTGGGTGGTTGTTCTTCGACCTGCGCTGGGTGTTGGGTTGCGTTCGATGCGGCATGCGGCGCTCGGAGGATCTGCTGAGCGGCCGCAGCAGAGCCGATCAGCGCAAAGGATCAGCGCAAAGGATCAGCGCAAGGATCAGCGGCTCAGCGCGCACCGTGTCTTATCTGCTGTGTTGCGCTGTGCCCAGCCGGCGATGTCTGCGATGGGCGGCAGGGTGCGTAGATGCGCCCGTAGGCTTTTTGCGATCGCAGCAAGCGTCGTCGCAATCTCCACCGTCCATTATTGGGCCTGCGGCGTCGAACTCTGCCGCACAACCTGCAGCGCAGTGCCCCGCCCGCCCCAGCATGCCGCCAGCATGATCAGCGATCACGTGCACCCTACCATACCCCCAGGCGGAATGGGCGGAACGCCGCGCCTCGGCCTTGTCCTTTCTCACTGGAAATTGGATCATCGATCATCGATCATTCCCCTCCCTTCGGCCCCAAGTAACTCGCAGTGTATTTTTTTTCAGCGCCGCCGGGCGGCCCGCGCTGGTTGGTTGCCCGCCGCCACCGCCATCGCCACCCCCGCCATCACCACCCCCGACATCTTCACCCCTGCCATGGCCTCAACTCAGCCACCTGCGCCTGGCGCCGGCCCGCTACTCCCGCCGCTCAAGCGCGCCACCGCCGTGCTTGTGGTCGGCATGGCCGGATCGGGTAAGTCCACCTTTGCTGCCCGTCTCGCCAAGGAGAGTGACGCGCGCTTTGACCGCGCCCAAGCCGCCCGCCCGGCAATGGAGGAAGGCGGGGCTCGTATGTGGTCAACTTGGACCCGGCCGCGATGGAGCTGGGGTACGAGCCGAATGTTGACATTCGCGATACCGTCGACTACAAACAGGTGATGGAGCAGTACAACCTGGGTCCCAATGGCGGTATTCTCACCGCGCTCAACTTGTTTGCCACCAAGTTTGACCAAGTCCTCGGTATTCTCGAGCGCCGCGCCGACTCGGTGGATGAGATTGTTATGGATACACCAGGTCAAATCGAGATCTTTACGTGGAGCGCCAGTGGAGCGTTGATTACGAGCGCCATGCAGAGCTCGGCTGTGCCAACGGTGGTGGCGTACGTGATCGACACACCGCGTACCACCTCGCCAGCGACGTTCATGTCCAACATGCTGTACGCCTGTTCGATCATGTACAAGACCCGTCTTCCATTCGTGCTGGTGTTTAACAAGACCGACCAACAGGACTGGTCCTTTGCACGCGAGTGGATGGACGACTTTGAGGCGTATCAACAGGCGCTTGCCGATGCTGGCGACCCAACTACCCCAGCCGTCCCCCTCGGACCGGCTGGCACCCGCACCCTGCCATCGCTCATCGAAAGGCAGACGACGATGGCCACTACATGAACAGCTTGATGAACAGCATGGCGCTGGTGCTGGACGAGTTTTACTCGACATTGAACGTATGTATTTCGTCCGTTTGCTCTGCCTGCACTCGCCCCTCCCAATTAACCTCACCTATCCGTTTCCTCCTTGCCTTTTTTGCCGTTTTTTTTCGTGTCTGCCAGGCCGTCGGTGTCTCCTCTACCACGGGCGCTGGATTCGATGACTTTTTCACTGCGCTCGCCAAGGCACGGGAAGAATTTGTCACCGAGGTGCGACCGTCGGTCGAGTTACGTGCGGCCGAACGGCAAGCGCGGCTCGACAAGGAAAAGACAAAGGGCCTGCAACGTCTCATGCGGGATATGGATCTGACCCCTGGTGCGGCGAGCGCGATGGGAGCCGCGACTGGCACCGCCGACTCGGACGACGAGCCGGCGGAGCAAGAGATTGAACAAGAGTATGACGGCGATGGCCAGATCCTTGATCCCGACGCCGATGAGGTCAAGCCCGACACGGCATTTACCAATATGATGGCCCGGCCAGGTCTGTCAGCTGGGCGAGCGTATGGGGCAGATGGGACGGTATGGCCTCGGACACAATAATTGTGATGCGAAGATCTATGATGGATGCGATGCTGATCGACCGAACTGGTCTGGCGCTCCGGGCAGACATTGACT
Source organism: Moniliella sp. 'wahieum' (assembly GCA_003971905.1). NCBI lineage: Eukaryota > Fungi > Basidiomycota > Moniliellomycetes > Moniliellales > Moniliellaceae > Moniliella > Moniliella sp. 'wahieum'. Next base: position 401,610 of record RSEE01000012.1, read on the forward strand.
CCAAAGGGGGCCAGATGGGTGTAGATGCTAGATACCAATTGTATGAATAAGGACCTAGGGCAGCCTAGGGAGCGCGCCAGGCGCTGCCGGTGCCGCCAGCACCATCTGGCCAGGTACGTTGGCGTCCGAGCAAGCCAAGGTCGTCTCAAGGAACAGGGCGGGCTGGGACCCCAGGTTGCGCACCACGACCGTGCCGCCATGGGGTAGCCACCAAAGCGTTCGGCCCGCACGCGCTTCTCGCGCCCGGCATCGCTGGCGTCCTCCATGCCCGCCACCAGCTTGGACGCCGGACCGGGGCGGTACGGGTAGACGTCCAGCCCGAGTTGGGGATCGGGCCAGATGTCGCCTGCCCGGAGAGCCTGAGAGGCGGGGGACGGGTGAATGCGTGGGTCAGCCGGCAGAAAGACATCACGTTGGTCTGTTGACTCCCTAGCTGGTTTTCGACCTCCCGAAAGCGCCCACCGCCCCCCACCTTCGATCATAGCTTCCGCTCGCTCTTCCCCAGTGAGCGTAGCAATGTAGCCAGCGTGGCGCAGCCGCTGGTCTTTGTGGGAAGTGACGGTGGAGTAGGCAAGGTGTTGTCGGGCACCACCGCGGGCGCGCACGGTACTGGCCGGCAAGCCGTACCGAACCTCGTCCTTAATCTTGCGCAATTGATCTGGGAAGAGAAATCCATGCGAGAAGGGCGTGCCGCTGGCCGGATGGTCGTACATCCAACACCGCTCCGAAACAAACGTCACACTCTGCCCCAGGTCGTGGCGAGAGCCATAGAGAACAGTGTTACCAGGGTGGCTCTCCAGCCACGTAGAGATCCGCTCGCCCTCTTTCCCGCGTTGGTGCGCTTGCGCCTGGGACGATTGGGCGATCCAGTCCACGACATCGGTCGTCAGCGCATACGTTCCGCCGGCGAGACGGTGCTGTTCGGTTTGATAGCCCCACACGGTGCGGACACGGGGAGCCAGACGCAGGTGTCGCTCCAACTCGTCGAGCACAACAAACGAATCGTCGTCCGTCTTGACAAAGTAATCCGCTACCTTCCACCGAACCTCCGTTTCGTTCCCGTCGCGCACCAGGATCGGCACATGCGCATGCTACTGGCCCATTTGAGCAAAGGGTAGGCCAGCTGCGCACTCCACGCGTCCTTTTGCCGGCGTGAGGATACGTCGACGTCCAAAAGTGCAAGGTCATTGTACAGTGCCCCTTCCATCTCCACCGCCGCACGCTCCTCCTCTGACGGTTTAGGCAGGACAAATTTGACTTGGACATTGCCCGTGGGCCGGTCCTGTGCGTCCCGGGGCACAGTGAGGCGAGCCCAGGTGTGGCGGATGAGGTGCCGTCGATGTTGTGCGTCGGGGGTGTGTGTCGGACAAGACCGCAACGAACATGTCGACCGGCGCGAGGGTATCGGCCATCTCATGCGGAAACGAGGGTTGGGTAGCGCAATGCAAACGCCATGGCCGCGGTTGACCCTCAATCCTCACGTCCCGGTAGAAACGGAAGAGTTGGACCAAACCAGCGCCTAAACCAGCAAGAATCGCGATCGCTGTGCCCGCCATGAGCAACAACAGCAACAGCATCCCGGACGTCGATAGGCCTTGGGTTTCCTCCTCGGGATCAATCACACCAAACCGAATCGAGAGGTACCGCTGCAAACGAGATAGAGGACCCGGCTCGCGCGGTATGGCCGTAGAGCGTCGGTGACGAGCATCGGCGCGAGAAGAGGAGAGGGCAGGAGTGTGTCGTCGCCTTGGGGATGCACCGGAACGGCCAGGGGAATAGGCGCTGGAGTACACGTCAGGCACTGTGCTTCCGGCGTTGGATGGTGGGAAATTCGTGGGGCGGGGGGACCAGTCCATTGAGGCGGGTACTGAGGCGGTTCGGGTTGAGCACAAATGAGTCCTGTCGCGTTGCCAGCGCGGTCTCGATATCGTCGTCCACATCATCGTCCAGCGTATCCTCAAGTCCTGGATCGATGCCCGAATGCCGGGAATCGGAATCATCCAGGTCGCTCTCCGAAGAGGACTCGGCATAGTGGGCGCTGAGGGCTGAGAGCGAGACTGAGGGAGCGCCGAACCGACATCAGACAAATCGTCCGCCATGTCTGATGGGTTGAGCGGTGCATCCATCGTGGAAGGGGGATCGTGCCACACGGGAGGGATGGGAGAAAATGCACCGCCATTGGGATTGGGGGAGGGGGGGTTGGAAAGTCGCGAGATAAAGCGGGAGCCAGGAGGGACGTAGGCTTGGACTGCCGGTGTAGAGTACGCCGAAGGGCCAAACGTGTCCGAGGGTGCGTGATTGGAAGAAGGGTTGGAGGAGGAAGGCGAAGTGAGTTGATGCGCTTGCGCCATAAACGCGCGCCGATCTCGTATCGCCTCCAGCGCCTTGCCCACGCCACGCCGAGCATCGGCAGCCGAGGCTGGTATAGGCAACTCGTCGTCCCCTATGGCAGCAGCCGCGGCAAGAGACTGGTCAAGCCGCACAGGCGGCTGAGTGGGAGACAGCAGACCCCCGACCTGACTGGTGCTGAATCGTCGGTTGGAAGCAGAAGGAGGGGGGGAGCGTGGGCTGGGCTACGCGGGGGGCCGACGAAGCGGTGAGGGTTGGCGCCAGGGGACGGATTGGGAGACCCAGTGAAGCGGATGGGCAAGACGGGGGGGGAAGGCGTGGGTGGGGCAAGAGGCTGGGTTAGAGTGGCACCGCTCTCCGAAAGGGACATGGGGTCGTTCGAGGGCGGTGGGCGGCGCGAACGGCCGCCGACACGGCGGGGATCAACGATGGGAGATGGCTCGGAAGGAAGGGAAGCCTGTCCGAGAGGGGCGCACGACCAACGATGCGCGGCGGTCCTACGCTAGGAGAGGCGGAGGCGGGCGCGGGGTGTGGCAGGGGTGCCGGCGCGGCGGGCGCCGGCAGGGGCTGCATGGCGTGGAAGCCAGGGTGCGGGCGCGAGGGGGCGCTGTTGGGCGTGGGGCGGGCGGGACGCGCGAGGAGGCAGCGGGGATGCCAGGGCTGCGTTGGACGCGGTCGGTGGAAGGGAAGTGGTAGGAGGGAGGCGGCAGAGAAGGGCGAGTGCGGGGGTAATGTGGCTGGGGATAGCCTGGTGGTGGTTCGATCGTTGCGCTGAGATGGGCGCGAAGAGCGGCGACAGCGGTGGCGTTGGCGGTGGCGGTGGTGGTGGCGCTGGGAGCGGTGGTGGCAGTGGCAGTGGTGGTGGTGGGGGGGGTGGCAGCAGCGGCGTCCGCCTCGTCGTCGGACGCACTCATGGATGGGAGGCAGCGGTTAGAGGTCCGGGGGAAGATGGTGGTGGAGGGGGGATTCCACGCTGGCTGGCTGCATGCGCCGACGGGTGACGGGGTGACGTGCGACGATGGATGGCGATGAGGATGGAGATTGAGTGAGTCCGAGGGCTGGGTACTCCAACGGGGTTGCATGCGATGCAATGCTCCATGCATGAGCATGAGGCCCTGCGGCCTGAGGCGCGTCCGATGCGTGGTCTGTGACACGGAGGCGCACTGCCCCCGTGCTTCGGCGCCTGGCACCAGTGCAGCATTGGGCCAGCCAGCCGACGCCCCGCCGCCTCCAGGCTGGGTGACCTAGTGACCTAGTGACCGGTGACCGGCGCGCACGGCAGCGCATCTCTACACCGGCCCCGTGCACACTTTCCCCACGCAGCATGGCGCCACTGCGCGCCAGCGCAAACCCTAGGGGATGTGCTGCTGGGGCTGCGGTCCGCTGCTGCGTGGCTCTGCTACGGATTGCGAGCCACTGGTCACTAGTCACTGACTACTCACGCGTCACAAGTCGCGAGTCACTAGTCACTAGCTAGTCACTAGTCACTAGTTCACTGCGGTCGCGTGCCTAGCCACGCGTCACGCGTCACGCGTCACTACTGCCTCAAGGAACCACCAACACACTCAACGTGCTCATCAGCACCACCACTCTCGTGCGTCTGTGCGCATCCTGCAGCCCCGCCCACGCCGCGTCTGGCAGCATGACGCTGGCATGAAGCCATGCCGCCAGACGCAGCGCCACCACCACCACCTCCCTTGCCCATCCCCCACGCTGCGCTGCCAGCAGCGCCACGCCCAGCATTCCCACCATGCGATCATCCTCGATACCCAGCGCCATTCCACGGTTAACAGAGTCAACATTCCATTCCATCCTCATGCGCGATAAACAGGCAGGCAGACAGGCAGGCAGGCAGGCAGGCAGGCAGACGTCTACGCCCGCGAAGCTAGCGCCGCCAGACGCACCCGCACCGCCTGGGCGTGCGCCTCCAGCCCCTCACACTCGGCCAAGTGCACCACATGCGGACCGAGTCCCTGCAGACCCTGGCCGTCAGGCTCTGGGACGTAATGTGCTTCTCGAACGTCGACGTCGACACCACTGTATTGACGTGCAAATCCATACGTCGGCAGGGTGTGGTTCGTGCCCGACGCATAGTCACCACAGCTGCTAACGTGTCAGTACACATCCCCTTAGCTTCATCCCACACGCGTCGAAACAAAAACTTACCTCTCCGGGCTCCAGGCACCCACAAAGACAGATCCCGCGTTCGTCACGTCCGCCACCAGTGCCTCCGCATCTTCAACTTGCAGAATCAAGTGCTCCGGAGCATATGCGTTCGACCAGGCAATCGCCTCTTTCCGGTCCTTGACCACCACCGTCACCGACTTGGAAATCGCCACCCGCACCGTGTCCACACGAGGGAGACGGTGCGCCTGCGCATCCAGTTCGTCGTCAATCGCCTTCAGCTCAGCGTCTGTCAAGTCAATCGCAACCAGCACCACCATGCTGTCAACACCGTGCTCCGCTTGGCTCAGCAGGTCACTCGCCACAAACGCCGGGTTGGCCTGCTTGTCCGCAATCACCAGCACTCCGAAGGGCCCGCCGGCATGTCGATCCCACCAGGGCCGACGAGTCGTTCGACACGATCATCTTGGCGGCCGTGACAAACTGATTGCCCGGACCCGCAATCTTGTCCACCTTGGGCACCGTCTCCGTCCCATACGCCATCGCAGCCACAGCTGGGCACCACCAGCAGCAACAATGCAAGTCGCCTTGAGCAGCGACGCCACATACAGCACCTCCGGCACAATGCTCCCGTCCGGCCGAGGAGGCGTGGCCAAGACCAGCGTGTTGCACCAGCCACAAGCGCGGGCACACCCAGCATCAGCGCCGTCGACGGCAACCGCCGTCCCGCCGGGCACATACAGTCCCACCCGTTCCACTGGACGAGCAAACCGGCGGCACACCACCCCAGGCTGGGTCCACCTCAAGCACAGCCTCTTGGACGGCCTTCGTAGAGAGAGAGGCAGTCGTAGCGACGGGCTTGTTCCCCGTGCTTTTCTGTGCCGCGTGGAAAGAGTATTGCGGAATGCCACATCGATGGCCTCCTTGACCTCGGGTTTGATCAGCGACATGACTTTGTCCGTCACGTAGGGGGCCGTGACGACCGGGGTGGAGAGGGAGGTGCAGCGATCCAACTTGGCCGTGTACTCTAGCAAGGCCTTGTCGCCACCCTGACGCACGTTGGCAAGGATGGCTTCACAATCTCTTGGATCTCGGCACTCTTGATAGCAGGGCGCTGCAGAAGGCGTTTCCTCTCGGCGTCCGAGAGAGAAGCAGCACGGTAGGTTGTCAAGTGGATACGATCGTTGGGATCAGCGCGAGCGGCGGCGGCTTGTTTCCGCGCAAGTGAGCCAGACGCACCCGTACCGCCTGAGCATGGGCTTCCAGCCCCTCACACTCGGCCAAGTGCACCACATGCGGACCGAGTCCTTGCAGACCCTCGGCCGTCAGGCTCTGGGACGTATGTGCTTCTCGAATGTCGACGTCGACACACCACTGTATTGACGTGCAAATCCATACGTGGCAGGGTGTGGTTCGTGCCCGACGCATAGTCACCACAGCTGCTAACGTGTCAGTACACATCCCCTTAGCTTCATCCCACACGCGTCGAAACAAAAACTTACCTCTCCGGGCTCCAGGCACCCACAAAGACAGATCCGCGTTCGTCACGTCCGCCACCAGTGCCTCCGCATCTTCAACTTGCAGAATCAAGTGCTCCGGAGCATATGCGTTCGACCAGGCAATCGCCTCTTTCCGGTCCTTGACCACCACCGTCACCGACTTGGAAATCGCCACCCGCACCGTGTCCACACGAGGGAGACGGTGCGCCTGCGCATCCAGTTCGTCGTCAATCGCCTTCAGCTCAGCGTCTGTCAAGTCAATCGCAACCAGCACCACCATGCTGTCAACACCGTGCTCCGCTTGGCTCAGCAGGTCACTCGCCACAAACGCCGGGTTGGCCTGCTTGTCCGCAATCACCAGCACTCCGAAGGGCCCGCCGGCATGTCGATCCCCACCAGGGCCGACGAGTCGTTCGACACGATCATCTTGGCGGCCGTGACAAACTGATTGCCCGGACCCGCAATCTTGTCCACCTTGGGCACCGTCTCCGTCCCATACGCCATCGCAGCCACAGCTTGGGCACCACCAGCAGCAACAATGCAAGTCGCCTTGAGCAGCGACGCCACATACAGCACCTCCGGCACAATGCTCCCGTCCGGCCGAGGAGGCGTGGCCAAGACCAGCGTGTTGCACCAGCCACAAGCGCGGGCACACCCAGCATCAGCGCCGTCGACGGCAACACCGCCGTCCCGCCGGGCACATACAGTCCCACCCGTTCCACTGGACGAGCAAACCGGCGGCACACCACCCCAGGCTGGGTCTCCACCTCGAGCACAGCCTCTTCGACCGCGTTTGCCGTGGGAGCGCCGGTGGTGCGGCGGCGGCGGCCAAACCGGGCTTGTTGCCGTCCGTCTTCTTTTGGGCAGCGTGGAACGAGTAAATGTTACGGAAGGCAACGTCGATCGCCTCTTTGACCTCGGGCTTGATCTGCGACATGACCTGGTCGTTGACATAGGGTGCCGTGACCACGGGCGAAGAGAGGGCGGTGCACTTATCAAATTTGGCAGTGTACTCCAACAGTGCCTTGTCCCCGCGCGTGCGAACGTCTTCAATGATAGGGCGAGCAATGTCTTGGATTTCGCTCGTTTTGATTGCCGGCCGCTGGAGCAACTCTTTCTTCTCTTCAGGAGAAAGGGCTGCGGCACGGTAGGTAGTGAGAGCAATGGTCCTTGGTCGCCGACGTAGTAGCCGGAGCCGGTGTTGTGCCTGTCGCACTCGACAAGTAGGCCGGTTTGGCATTGCCAGGGCGGCGCTGGACCTTCTTCGCCTTGCCATCAAGTGCGCGTTCCACATCCTCCAGCGTCACGCCCGCCTTGACACAACGGACCATGGCAAAGTAGAGCAAATCGGCCATTTCGAAGGCAACATGGTCCTTGTCGCTGTCCTCCGCATCGATGAGCTCCTGAGCTTCTTCCCGTAGCTTGGCGGAAAGGAGCTGCTGGTCGGAAAACAGGCGGGCCGTGTAGCTGCCTGCCGGTGCGTTAGCCTTGCGCTCAACAATCGTGTCCTGCAACTTCTCCAGGCCCGTCTTGAACCCAAAGCAGCTGCTCCGTACAGGCAAGTGACAGAACCCTCGCCGTTGTGACCGGGATGCTGTTCCACCCGCATTTCAACGCATCCAGGTCGCAATCGAGGCGAATGCACCGCACGGTTTGGGTAGCGCCACTGGTCAGGCCCTTGTGCCACAAGCCACGCGTGCGACTCTGGTAGATCCCATTGCCAGACAACAGACTGGCCCGGAGCGATTCGGACGACGAGTAGACCAAGCCCAAACACTGCCCACTGGCACTAGTAACCACCGTCGCATACAATCCATCCGGCCGGTCAGTCTTGAGCGGACCCAAGAACAGGTCGGCAAAGTCCATCACCCCGGGCTCAGTAGAGCGAGTGGACGAGAAGCTGAGGTTGGACAGGGAGGCGACGGCTGTACCACCGAGGTGGACTAGGTTTTTTACCGCCTCCACGTCAGGGGACTGGTAGGGATACCCACAATGCCCGTCCGGTCTTGCTCGGCTCGAGGTGGCGGACGAGCGCCTTGACATGGTCACGGCAATCGGGCGCAGTGGAGGCGTAAAAAATGCCAGCAAGGGCAGGGGCCGCTTGGAGAGCCGGTTCGACCAGCGCCGGGTCATCGACGGCGAAAATGATGCGCTCAGCAGGCAGGACGGCCAGAAGAGCAAGATCCGGAGTGATGATGGCATCGGCGCCATTGTTGAGGATGTTGGACGCCTCACTGGCATCGGATTCGGAAACAAAGACCACATAGGGCTGCGACAGGGGCAAGCGGCCGTCGACCAAGTGCGAGGGTTCCACCAGCAGCGGCGCAGCACGGCTAAGGATGGCGGCTGTAGCTGCGTCGGGCAGGTGCGCCGCGATGGCCGAGGGCACTACGGGTACGCCGAGCGGAAATGAGCTCATGCTGGGGGGGCAGAGCGGGGGGGGAGCAGGAAGAAGACGAGAAGGAGAAGGAAGAGGCAGGGGGGAGTGGAGGTGGCAGAAAAGGAGCACGGGAAGCGCGACTGGGAGAGAATGACTCAATGTGCCAACTCGTCGGCCTTGGTCAGCGGCCGGTCGGCGATGTTGCGAGGCTGAGGCCAGTGTGGCCAAGTGCCGCCGCGTGTCGCGGGTCGCCGCCCCAAGGGTTCACGGAGAAGAAATTTCCTCCAGTACACGGCCGCGCTTTTTCCGTGCCCTTTCGCCGTGGGTATTAAAATTACCAATGCCCGCTCGGCCCATTTTAGTTGGTGCGGTGCGACAAGAAGCTCCGAAAGTAGGAATCCAACTCAACACTGCTCAAGCGTTCAAGCTCTCAAGCTTGCAGCTTGAAGCTTGACTTCCAAGTACTCAAAGACTCGGATATCAGATCTCAAGGAGCGTTCGAAAGCGAGCGTGTTATCACTGGCCAATTGGTCCCGAAAGGCCGGATATTGATTGGTGCTGCTCCTACATCATCTGCATCATTGCTGCCTCTGCTCTCCTCTTCGATGCTTGGTGCGCACCGCGGGCTATGGCCAAAACAAGGTAGCCTGGGGATGAACGCCCCGTATGATGGAGCCGCCGTTGAGAGACGATGGCCATTGTCATTAACTAAAAGACACCCTCAAATTAGGGGGAAACAATGCCGGGGAATGCAAACAAACTATGCTTAGTCGGCCAACTTGAGATGGTAGCCAGCACGAGCTCACAAGTCTGAATGAGAACCCTTTTTGGCACTCTTAGGCTTGCCCTTGGTGGCCTTAACTTTCTTGGGCTGAGAGCCCACTTTGGCCACTTCCGGCGACACTTCTTTCAGCCAGGAGAGAATGTTTTGAACTTAAGCAACCATCGTACACCTTGAAAGCAGACGCATCGCCAGGCGGGATGTAGAGCAGCTTGGCGCCCGAGCTGGCGTCCAAGTCCAGGTCAAGTGTCTTGCGGGCCGCCTCACGGACATCTTCGTGATCACTCCGGGCAGTAGCAAAGAAACAGCATCCTTAAAGTCGAGCGCCAAAGACTTTACAGGGGTGTCGAGGATGGCTTGGACGTAAAGAGAAGAACCTTGCCCTTGTCCTGCATAGAATAGGGTTAATACTCAAACGGCGAGTAAGGGGGGGAGGTCACGTACCTTGCTATCCACGAATGACGCCAACTGGGAAGCAGATAGCTTCTTTACATTGGACAAGGGAAGCTCCGAAGTGGCATACTCAATCATGGCCTTAGCGGTGCGCTCGCCGCGGTAGTCCTTGGGGAGACGCTTCTTGGTGGGCGGGAACATCTTGATGGTCGGGAAGCCGGTTACACCGTACTTTTGGCACACTGCTGCATTGCGCTGGTCGTCGCAATCTACATTGACAAACTTGATAATGCCATCGAGGGAGCGGCTGGCCCGCTCGTATTCGGGCGACAGGTTGCGGCAGTGGCCACACCAAGGCGCAGTAAAGGCAACAAAGGTGGGCTTCGAGAGCGACAGGACTTCGTCGTCAAAGGTTTTGGCATCAGCGCTAACCACAGGAGAGTTGGAGGAAAAGAGAGCCGCTGACACGGTCTGGCCCAAGGCCAGAAGCACAAGAAGGCCCGGGAAGAAGCATGGGCACGAGCAGACTGGTGGTGGCGGAGAAGGTGGGAGTGGGGAAAATGCGTCCCAGGCTATTTGCCGTTCCACGTGGAGCTGGATCGGAGGCTCTGGCTGCATGAGGGTGGTGCTAGGGTTCCGCCGCACTCTCCTCAATTAATGGGCGACCGGTGACTAGTCCGGTAACCGGTGACGTGCAACGCCTTCGTTGGCTCCGAATTGATTCCTTGCTCTGTCTCTTTCCCTTCAGCTTGCTTGAAGAGCGTGTGGCTAGCCGCCCTGCCGTCTCGTACGCCTTGGAAAATCTCTCGTGCTGCCCATAGCGTTCCATAGCGGCACATGAGCGCGGGCTTCCATGCAATCCAGAGCCTCTGAAACCTGGGAACGTGAACACCGTGAAGTGTACAACCAGCAGTGAGAGCTGGCGGACAACGACGGAATCTCCTCGTCAAAGCCTGCTTTCCGTCGGGCTTTTCCTTTCAGGAAAGTCCAGATATAAACATGTACTAAAGACGCAGGAAATGCAAGGATATGGGTGGAGAACATCTGGAAATGTAGAGCAATGCAATCGCAGTGGGGGTGGTTGAGAAGCCTCAACCTCAGTTAGCCGGGTCTATAAGCCTTCTGCCACACCTACCAGCACAGGAGACATGGTTCGAACAAGCAGAGAGTATACGTGGAGGAGGCTTTAGACGTCAAAGAAGGGGGAACGGATGATAAGGCGCCTTGACCATTTTGTACGGGACCGCGGGTCCCGACAAAATACATCCATGTCATCGCTACATCTGTGTTGGGCGTAGTAAGGGAACCTGAATACTGAAATGGTGGCAAAATGCAGAGGTAAGAGCGCGATCACGGTAAGGGTCATTGAATTCACAGAGTGAGCTCGATTAGTATAGTCAGAGAACCCCAATGTGGGTCCCTCTAAAACAAGGAGGCAAATTATGTGGCGAAAGCAGTAAGTTGCCTTGCCCGACTACTAAGTAACGTGTACGAATGGAAATCAAATGCTGGCTTGTTCTCGCAAAAAACGGGCTTTACGCCATTCGGGTCCTCGCACTTGGAGGACCAATCCAGCAGGGCACGCGATGAAAGCGATGCAGGCAGCAATCGTGTAGCACTTGCCTGGGCCCACACTCTTGTAAATGTAAGGGACGACAGAGACAAGTACGGCTGCCATCCAGCAACGGGCGAGATTGAGGCAGGATGTGCCGCCAGCCCCTCGCCCCGGCAATAGTCCACCAGCAATGTCGAGCCAACCGTGACAAGCGCGCCAAAAGATGCGCCGTTCAGAAAGAGCATGACCAGTGGGCCAGCGGGTAAACCTTCTTCTCCACCATCCATCCATACGCAATTGTCGATGCGAGGATAATGAACACACATGGAAACAAAAATACAAGCCGGGCCCGCTCGAGGGGAAACGTGGCCAGGTCCGCTGCGTTCATCTTGGCCTTTGGCGCTTTTTCCTCGCCACTCCCAGATTTCTGAGCCAGTTTGCGCTGGAGGCGGCGGATGTTCATATCAGCACTTTTCCCGAGAAGAAGGAAGCGCACATCTGTCAAGGTAAAGTCAGTTGTTGATCGTACCCAAAGGGAATAGTGAAAAAAACGTACTGTTCCCGACCCTTGGCACAAGAATACCAGTCCTACTTCCATCACACTCCAATGGTAGATGTCCTGCCAGCATCCAGACATAGTGGTGAGGACCATAAACACGGATGCGTAAGGGAACGCAGCAATGCAGAGGCACAGGATCACCTCTGGCATAACCATGTACTTGAGCGGAGCGAATGATACGTTCTCTTGAAACCGAGCCCAAAGCAGCCGTTCCGCCTCTGCTTGGGGTCCAGGTCTCCCACTCCTGCTTGTCAATGGTTGGGGGCAAGGGAAGTCCTGGTCGAGGCTGGCCAGTGCGTTGCGTAACAGTAGATTTGGTTAATAGGCTGAAGAACGCTTCGTGGAACACGGTGGGTGCCGGTTTGGATCCATTGCCGACGAGCTTGCGTAGCGTCTCTTGGAGAAAGAAGAAGACACCCACAGTGCATACGGCTGAATAGATGAACAGGAACATGAAGGTGGCCCGCCAACCAAAGCCAGTGGTTATGGCTGCGCCAATCAAGGGAGCGAGGGCGGTGCCGACGAGAGCCGAAGCCTGGAACACGCCCATCACGCCCGCCCGATCGGCCGGAGTGGTGATATCCTGCACGGCGCCCTGTTCATAAAAGAAGAAGAACGAGTTAATACAGCAGAAGTGCGTCGAAGAAACAAAGAGGGGAGGGAAAGTACGCACAGCACCGATGCTAATGGTGCTGGCAGAGCCAACGGCTTGGAAGCAGCGCAGAACCATGAGCCCCACATATCCACCCGATCCATTGGGCAGGACAAAGATATGATGTTGACAATGAGGTAAAGAATCTGGAGAGAATGATGACGGGCGACGACCCACTTTGTCCGTGTTGGCACCGACAATCATGGGGCTGATGCCTTGCATGATGAGAAATACGGTCACTGTGAGCTGCACATTCTCCGTGCTGGCGTGGAGGTCACGCGAGATGGTTGGGAGGGCGGGCATGTAGATGCTGCCTGTCATGGGGGAGATGATGCCGATAGCGACAAGGAGCAGCAAAAACAAGCGCGACGCGGGCCGCGAAAGGGTATAAGGCTCTTCGTCAGTGGGAAATGGGGGTTTGGAGGGGGGTCGGCGCTGCCCGATGGCCGCTTCTCAGGGCTGTCGGCTGGGGAGCATGGCGTAGTGGCTGGGCCAGGCGATGCGGGGGGGCTGGCAAGCAGCTTGGGCACGCCCTGATAGGCGGGAGCAGGATCATCTGGGGGCGACATGGTGGTGAGTGGCGGCAAGACAGCTGTGCAAGATGGAGCTCATCCGCGGTGGGGCACCGACGCCATCATCAAGCCACGAGGGTCACATGCGGCTCCCAGCAGCCCATATATATGCCCCCGGGCCGAGGAGGACGCCCCCGGCGCACCACTGATACGAAGAAACATCACGCATCCAGTTTCAAACACATCGTCCGCGTCTCATACCTGCATCATGCATCACATGTCACGCATCACTGCCTGAGGCCGCGGGTAAGCCAGCGTGTTGCCCGCTTGAGCATGCCGACCCTTGCCGGCCGCACCGGTTTTAATTTTGCCGCTGTTCATTGCGTTCAACAACATTGGTACGCCACCAGACCAGACCTCCCGACCTCCCACACGATCCCCAGGGGGCTAGGGGGCTAGCAGGCCAGCCAGCAGGTGCGGCGCCGCAGCCCTAGCCCTCCAGAGACCTCCTCGGACCTCTCAGCTCGTAGATCTCACACGACCAAGCGCACCCAAGAGGGCGAGCAGGGCTAGCCAACAACCAGGAGCGGCGCCGCAACCCTAGTGCCGATGCTGCACCAATGCAGCTTTGCGCCCCGCACTGCCGCGGAAGCAGCGACACAACCCTATTGCATGCAACGCGGCGCCGTTCTCCCCAGGACCTGGGTGGCTTTGGTCGACATCTGAGACGGTTGAGGAGCGGCTGCGGACTGTGTCAACAGTGTCAGCTGGGCAGCGTGTTTCTTCTGCTCTAGTTCGTCGCAACGAGCTTGACAAAACAGAGATGGAGGTGCAGATGGATTTGGAGTCACCAGAGTCACTCGGTACTTGCCTAGCCCCCAAAGCCAGCTTTGTGGCCGCTGTCCAGGCTATCCTCTCTGCTATTACTCCACTGTCATCTTGCTTGTTACACCACAGAGCCAGCAGCCAAACTGCTATTACGGTGTTAGCATGCTCACATTAAAGCACATCCCGCGCAGAACCCCACCACTACTAGTGTCCTGAGGAACACACCACGCACCCCGCCATGCCTCCCGGCACCCCGCCCATGTCTGGAGCGGCCGCGTGCGCACCCAGTCACCACTTGGCCGCCGAGCCGAGGCGACATCATCAACCCAACCACCGTAGGCACGCTGACTCCATCGCCGTCATGGTGTCTACACCTTAACCGCGCTGCGGACTCGTACAAGCCCTACTCCTTCATGTCACCGATCCTGCCAGTGTCGCCGTCAATCCGCCGACGACTGCCCACTGGTGTGCTTAGGACGCAAATCGGTCAAATTCGTGTACTCTTTGTGGTGGGTTGCTTTGCATATTGCAGGTCCCCACCCACGCCAATGCAGTTATTATGCACACCCAGCAGAGAGGGAAGCATCACCTCGTCCGGCCGTCATGTAGTAATGCATCGTCTTTGGGATGGGCATCACCTGCCCAGTACTGATCCCGCGGCTGAAGATTGATCCTGCGAAGACACCCAGACCCCATGCCCATCGCTCTGCTGTTGGTGGGGCTGATGCACTGATGGCGTGTCGCGGTCATCGACCTCGGTGGCCCGAGCGCGCGAGCTGGGTGATTAGCTAAGCATGCTCCCTCAAAGCGCGCTGCGTAGCATTAAATGACTCGTCATAGTGAAATGTGAAATGTACGGTGCGGCCGCCACCGCTGCTCCGTAGCCTGTCGCCTGGCTCGGGCAGCCACCCACCTGCCATTTCCCGCTCCCCGCGCCTCCTCCCGCGCCCCACCACCACCTTGGCTCGTCTCGCCTCGCTCCGATGCCGACGCAGCCGCCGTTGTCCTCGCCCCACCGTTGGCATCGGCTCCGCAATCGGCATCGCCCTCGCCCTCCCCATCGGCATCGCCATCGCCATCAACCCCGCGCGAACCCAGACCCGAGAGGCTGATGCTGGAGCCCATGTCCAGCCCCCCTCTCGCTGGCCGACCTGCTGCGCGACCAGGCCTTAGCTCGCGGCCAAGTCCCGTTGCCATCCCTCACTCACCCCCACGCGCTCACCGCCCCAGCCCGCTCCGCCGCTGGGCGTATGCAGTGGCCCATCCCTGGCAATCTCGATATGCATCCGCCTCTTTCCTGCCCTCCTCTGTCCCCGCCGCGGCCCCATCTTCTCCATCCGCCTCCTCGTCACATCCACACTATCGTCCCCTCGCCTGCCCCGCACTCCCCTTGATACACCGAGAAGGAGGTCTCTTTTTTTCCTAGTCGCCATGGCCGCTCTTCCTCCACTCCCATCGCTGCCCGTGCCCAGCATGCACACTCGTGGATCCCTTCCACTCTCAATCAAGCCTCTATACCACCTTCGTCTCCATCGCCCAGGCGGCATCCACCACGTCCCCAATCTTCCATTATCTTCCCCGTCCCCGGTTTCGGCCTTGGCACCAATCCCCCCCTCTACCCCGCTGCTGCTACAGAGGCGGGGAACAAACTCCGCTGGTCCAACGTGCGAGCCTGGCTCTGAGCATTGGATCGAGCTCCCCCTCAATAAGCAACCACAGTTGAGCCACACACGATGGGCGGGGGTATTATGTGCCCTGGTGGCTGCTCAGCTAGGATGGACTTTGAATTGGTCTACGCTTCCCCCATGCTCCTTTCAGCGGGCCTGAGCTTGACCCAAGTTTCATCCGTCTGGTTTGCATACATGCTCCTTTCCCTGGGCTGGAGACTGCTGGTGCCCTGCCACGAGACCGAGGCCGACGTTCCCCGAGCCCGGCATGACCTCTCTGCTGGCTCACTTGTCGTTGTTCTGGGTTTGATTGGGCTGGGAAAACTGGATTGCTTGGCCAACTTGGCCCGGCTAGGTGGTGGCGTGGGCGATTGGGACCCCTCCGTATTGACGCACGTGTAGGCGCTGGGCAAGTTGTGCTGATTTGTGCGTTGGGAGTGCTTGATACAGGATTGCAACGAGTTGGGTACGCTGCGCATGCCCTCGCCACCCATGTCCCTCAGGCATGGGCATGGGTCGCCCAAGGGCCCAACCACTCGTCCCTCCCCACTTGCGTCAATTTGAGAACGGCACAGGCTGTCTCCCATGTTGCCACCATTGCTGGTTTTGTGCTAGCTGGTACTCGCCTCGGAGCCCGACCCGAAGGTGTACTAGACTGGGTTCTGTCTCCTCCATCGGATGCAGAGGAGGAGTCTTTAGATGACAGGCAAGCACGACGCCTTTGTGCTGTACTGTCCATTCTTCTCTCCTTTTTGAGTTTCATTGCTTGGTTGCCTCTGGTCCGCCTATCAAGACCCCTCGGTCGCCCATGGAAGCTCCCAGCCATTACCCCCCCCCCCTCCTGTGCCTCGCCGGGGAGGAGCTCGAACAACTTCTGGTCAAACGTTATCCCTGTCGCTCTCCAGCCGAATCGGGACGGAGGAGTCAAGCGTGCCGTGAATCAGGTTGCGGCTGCAATGCGTGCGAAAAGCATGGATGCCGGGCGGAAAAAAGTGTATGTGGCACAGCTTTTGGCCCTAGCAGCATGGAGCCCCCTCATCTGGTTTGGATCGACGTTTGTCCTCCTCGTCCAACGAGGATACGAGAAAGATCGCCAGCGGTTTCGTCCGGGCCCCCCTTCGACCTTGTTATCATCGCAGACCCCAATCGTACTTCGACTACTGGCTTGGACGTACCCAGTGCAGCATGGGCGTTTGCGGCGTTTGCTGTCCTTTCCTCAATTTGCAGTTGGACCTTCTCAGTTGTTTTGTCACTCCCTGGGCGTGGAAATTCGTTGCGACCCTCAACTATATGGACGCTCTCTCTCCCTCTTCGCCGGAGCCGCTCTAATAGCCTCGCTCTGGGTGCGAACCCCATTCGAAGCTGGTGCCTGGCTCACAGTCCTGGGTGTGCCTTGGTGTTTACTCTCGGCTCTCCCCGGACTCTTGGTCAAAGCCCTGCCATCTCTGTCCCTGGCCGCTCCGTCCGATCTTCACGATGCACCTTTACCTCCATCCCCACCATCCCCCGCAGTGCCCGGTTCTAGCATTGCTACCCGTCCTTCTTGGCGCGGTGTTGAGAGCAGCCCCGTGTCGGAGCAGCAACGTCTTTCATGGCGTTCTTCCATCATCCGTGCTACCCAGGATGTCGGCCGTGCTGGATCGCAGCAATCAGGTCGCACATCCGCCTTGTCCCACGTCGCCCACGTCGCCCCTGCATCTGCCACCACCATGCCCGTGCCGATCCCTTCATCCCAAGATGACGTTCGACCCCTGAGGCACTGGCTCGGGCCCGGGAGATGCATGCGGGTTTTGCGTTTCGTCCCACTGATGAAGGCGCATCACCTGCTTCCCTTTCGTTTTCGTCGCCCGCTTTGCGGACTGTACCGCTTCCTGATACACCAAGGCAGCGGCATGTTAAACTTTCTTCATACGAAGGGGAGGAGAAGGAGAGGCAGGGGAAGGAGGAGAGGACGAAGAGGAGGACGAAGGAGAAGGAGAAGCCCGACGGGATGGTACCTTTCTTGCTTCGAGCGAGTTTGGATCGTCCGCATTGGGCTCATTGACTGACGAGGGCTCTTTGACCTCGTCTTATTCTACTAATGACGCACATTCCCGCCCTGCGCCTCCCACGTTTCTCGTCCCCGACACACCCGTTGCGGTGATGGACCTGACAACAGCGCCCGAACCAAGACGGCCTCCCACGCCACCTTCCCCTGCTCAGCCCGCCCCTTCAATTCGTCCCAGCAGTATTAGACAGCTTCCGCGTCACCAGCGTGCCCGGCAAGCGCAGCATACCGCCCTCTATCTACTCGATTCGGTCCGCTTTACCGGATGGTCCCTCGGCCCCAGAGGAAAGGGAGGAACGTGTTGTTCGGCAAGGTGTCTCGAACGCTTTGACGCGTTGTGCACCCCTCCCAAATCGCCACAGCCGAAATGAAGCGTCGGATACGGTGGAGCCGACGGGAAATGAGCTGGAAGAGGCTTCTCCGGGGGTGGGGTTGGCCGCCAGGGACCTTTTGAAGTGGGGTACCAAGTTGGCGTCAATCCTCGTTTGGCCCGCTTGCTTCCTCTGACCCTAGTACGTCTGCCTCTACCCTCTTCCTGCCTGTCGGGGCATTACTCGATCAACTGACCAAATGGCATGGCAGATGTCTTTCTTCCTCATGGTCGTATCCTACCTTACTTCGACCCCGGTCCACCCTCACTTTGGGGGCCGTTGGCCCGTGCCTCCTGCGTGGTCGCTCTCGCTGGGTGGGTTGATTGCGTTGGTCGCTGCCTTGGTCGTCCCCCGGCCCCAGCGCCGCGCAGAAGCCGCAGGCAGCGTGTGAGGCAGTGGAACTTAGCGTGCGCTGAACCTTTTCTATCATGGTTGTTTCTGTTTCGGCATTCCCGTTGTGTACGATATCCTCCTCTTCAGATGTATGCTGCCCTGTACTACCCCAACCCACTTCCATGTAAATAGCTGTCACTCCCTTGGCATTTGCACACCTGGCATAGACAGGTGCAATGTAAGCTCTGTCATTTGGAACGAGCCGATTTCAGCTTCTGGCCTGAGCGCTTCAGTGCCTCAATCCAGCGGGCATTCGACTAGGGACTGCACTTCGCTTGCGTTCGCGGTGGTAGAACGACAACGCGGATGAGGCCCAGAAGTTACGACGGGTAATATCGGCTAGCCGACGGACGCGGGGGACAGGCGATGCATGCTGTGGCTGGCCTACTGCCTCCACCCACAGATCATCATGCATGCATCATGCCCACGTTGGGGGGACCTGTTGCATGATGCATGATCCCCAGTCCTAACCTCTTTTGTCGACATGTCAACATTTGGCTTCAGTGCAGCCACCCGTATTCAGAAGTGTCCACATTATTTCCTGGGTGAGGATCCTGCTCTCATCGACACACCCTACCTCGAATTCGCTACGCCCTGCCTATGACCCAATCGAGGAAAGTCGACAGCCAAGCCAATCATGAATTAGACCAGGCAGGTATTACGCTCCAAATTGCTGGCGCAAAGCCATAATCGTCGCCCGCTCATCTGCTCCCATCGCATCAATTTGCTCTTGGGTGAGAGCCAGAACTTGTTGCAATAGTTCTTGTTGTTCGGGAGCAAGTTGGTTCGTGTCCACGCCAGTCGCCACTGGGGCAGCGGGTGGGGGCACAGCAGCGGCTGGAGCTGGAGCTGGCGGCACAGGTGGGTCGAGTACCTCCCAGCCGCTGGAGCCGAGTACGAAGCATATCCACTCGCCACGGCAGGGGACCCCAAGTGCGACCTGCTGGGGGCAGGGCAGCATAGGACGCGGCAGGAGCAGCAGCGGGGACCGGGGGTGCCAATCGGGGCCGGAGAAGGCGGCGCAAGGGGTTCGTCGGGTGCCAAGCGGGCCAACGAAGCCGGATTGCCAATGTTAACCATTGCCATTGCTTGCAGCAAAGCATATGCCAATTGGGGGGGGTGGTGAGCACGCTCTTGGCTTGATCAGGGAATTGGAGGGAGAATGTCTAGAGAGGCAAAGTTAGTCCGGGTCCTAGCTGTTTGTCTGATCAATCAGACTGTCCAACGTACCCGCATTTGAGTAAGAACATCCATAGCTGGTTGGATTGCATCTGCGAAAGTGCTGCCTTGATTGCATCTGTGGCTGATTGACCTGGCGCAGGAGGAGGGCCCTCAACAATTTCCGACGACGCATGGTTCGAAGCCGCGGCCCAGGTGGAAGATGAGCTTCCAGTCGCGCCCGAGGATTCTGGCACAGGGTTCACACCAGCACCCATCCCCTTGGGCTCCATTCCCCCATAGTCGACACGTAAAGGGCGCCCGCTAACATTCACACCATGGAGATTCCGGATTGCAGACGCAGCCGTCTCGGGATCTGGGCGCACAAGTGTCAGTGGCGAGGCAAGAGGACATATTGGGAATCACGCACCCTCATATTGGCAGAACCCATATCCTTTGGGTTTTCCAGAGTCGGGATCAAAGACGAGGCGAAAGTCAACAACTTGCCCACCTCGGAGAAGATTTCTTCAATTGCTCCTCGGACTGGTCGTATGGAATGTTACCCACTGCATGGAGCGAATAGGACCAGTCAGCCATGAAGAAGACGGCATATGCGGGAATGAATCATACCAAAGACGTTGGGCGATCCTCTATTCGGAAGATTTTCCATGCTGGATGCAGCCACAGGTTGGTGGGGAATCAACGCGAGCTGCATTGGAAAAGCGCTGGCCGCCATCCGGATCGTTCGGTATTTCAGTATTTCACAACGCTTCCGCTCAGCGCTCAAGTCCACTTCCGCTTCACTCCCGTGAAGAATTGGCTGCATGCGTCAATACCTACGACTGGACCTCCACCTCAACGAACATCGATGCTTGAAGGTCTACCAGAGCTCTGCCTGTAACACGAAGAAAATAGCGTCCATTATAAACCTCAATGCCGTCCCATCTCCCTGATGAAACGGCTACATATGGTGAAAGCATGTGGATCATAGAGATGCACTTTGATGTCCTCAAGGGACGAGGAAAACACCGGCAACCGGGGTGAGGGCTGTGGCGATGCATGTAGAACACAACAGATTCCGCAGATCAGGACCCACATGAAGGGAGGTGACAGGCCAAGTTCACAAGGGAACCCACGTGGATGGATGGCGCACACGCACAGCTTGCTTCAGCAAGCAATGCCAGCTGTTTGGCTCAAAGGCATGGGCACACAAAGCCAAAGAGCGAGCACGTAGTGCGGCCAGGAACGATGCGCTTAGAAGCGGAGGGGTGTGAAGAACCAGCGGTTCTTGCCAGTCAAGTAGCGCTCCTCGAAAAGCTTCTTGACAGCCTTCTTCGAGTCCTTCTTGGCAGCCGGCTCCTTGAGAGCATCGGCCGTGACCACACCCTTGAGGCCCTCGAGCTCAAGCGTACCGGGTGGGCATCAGGTGGTTGTAGTTGACCGCCTTGACAAACGGCTTGACCTTGCTACGGGCGACACCTTCTTGGCGTCCATAGCCTTATCACCTTCCGGGGTAGCGCTCAATGCCAGCCACCAGACATGCGGGTAAGGGCGCTCCTTGGTGCCATCGTCGTGTTGCTTGATGACAACAACCTTCTTGCCGGCCTGACGGCCGTGGAGGACAAGAGCAACCTTCCCGGGCTTGTAGATGCGAGCCATTTTTGCTGTGAATGCGGAAACCGTCAGTCAACAGTCCCTCGAGCACAAGTCCTCAAGCCAATGTCCAAAGCGACTGCATGCGGGCACATGCAGCAGATCACGGAGCCTGAGCGCGCATCCAGCGTGGCCGGGGAGCGCTCGCCCACCGGCCGACCCACGAGCAAGAGAAACTCACCTTGACTGGAACGGTAAAGTTGGCGTGGTAAACCTCTGGCGTACTTGCGCTGAATTGGCCAGGCCTGGAAATTGGAGGCGGACGCGAGGGCTAGGGCCGTGCTGAGCTAATCCCAACACTTAGGAGCGCCTGCCGATTTGGGTCCGGCTCGGGGCCAGTGTAGAAATGTTTTTTACTCTCAAAAATATGCCGCAGCAAAGATTACTGAGGGTTCGTTTGTCCTCCCTTTCTGCCGTTGCGCGCCCGACTTGCTCCAAACACCACCGGTCAAGAAGTGAGTATCTCTACTAGGCGGTTGACCCCGTCCTCAAAGTCCTCAGGGCCCACACCTATCCTCCTCCCCGCGCCCGCACCTGTCTGTGGTTTGTGTGTTGCGAGCGGCCAAGCCACGCGTGCGGCAAAGGGAGAGCGGGGGTTGTGGGTCTTTGGTGCCGAGCTGGTAATGCCGAACGGCGATGCTAACCATGCCTATTGTCTGTTGCAGCAATATGGGTAAGCCTAGTGGCCTGAACGCAGCGCGTAAGCTGCACACGACCCGTCGTGAGAACAAGTGGGCCGACAAGGCTTGGAAGAAGCGTGCGCTCGGCAACTTTTACAAGTCTTCCCACTGCTGGCTCGTCCCAGGCCAAGGGCATTGTCCTTGAAAAGGTGGGTGTTGAGGCCAAGCAGCCCAACTCGGCCATTCGCAAGTGTGTCCGTGTGCAACTGATCAAGAACGGCAAGAAGGTTGCCGCTTTCGTGCCCCACGATGGTTGCCTCAACTTTGTCGACGAGAACGACGAGGTGCTCATTGAGGGTTTCGGCCGCAAGGGCAAGGCCAAGGGTGACATTCCCGGTGTGCGCTTCCGTGTCATCAAGGTTTCGGGTGTCGGTGCGTATCGTTCCCAGTCCCCCTGTTCTTCCTCGACTCGCCTGCTAACTATTTTGCCCTTCAGGCCTGTACGCCCTCTTCCGCGAGAAGAAGGAGAAGCCCCGTTCATAAACGCTTCGCCTCCCTCTGTATGCTCTCCTCATTCTCTCCTCCCGGTCACCCCGACCCTGGAAGCTGAGGGTCTAGTGCCAACAGGCGCTTAGGAGTTTGATGGCTACGTCCATTCCTAAAATCTATGCGGAACGCCCTCACGTATATGCCGAGCGATAGTTAGGACCAAAAGCTCGACCGAGTCTCGCAGTAGATGGGGCTGCACATCCGCGCCATCACTTGCCAAAGGGGAGCCAACTGAATGCTTCGACAGTGGCTGGAACGGATATGGCTTACGTGAACCTCTGTCAATACACCCCCGAAAGTGTTCCCGTGTGTAGCCATTGCATCCAGGGAAATGCCTGTTCTGCTACTGCGTCTAACGACAACGACCACGCAACAGAGACAAGAAACACACCATCCCTCTCGGGGCGTGGCACTCAATTGCGCGAGCCTCTCTTTGAAGCCAAGCCCAGCATGCAACGATGGCATTTGCTCGCTGGCACAGATCAGGTGAGTTCAGGGTAGGAGGGTTGGGGCCAGGAGAAAGTAGGTAGATAAGAACAGTAAGGCTGTCGTACACATTCAGACGGGGGCGGAGGTAACATGTAACAGCACAACCTTCACAAGCCTCCAAGATCAACAAGGTCACGCTCATCACCGTTTTTCTGTGGGTGGGCAGGGATGTGGTCGTCCAGACATGGTTCAGGGGAAAAGAGGTATAGACGTACCCGCAGATAGACAGGAACCAGGAGCGCAAACCAGGAAAGGGCTTTGTTGAGCCACCGGGAGGCTCGGATTTGGCCAAGGACCCTTCAGTACCTCCTCAGACCTAGGAATTCGGGTGTTTTCTTGCTTCTGGTCCTGATCCGCAGCATAACACCGGGGGGCGACTGGCTGGTTTTGATGAACCCTCGAGGCCTCGAGGACCATCAGGACTCCGGGTCTTATCAGGAAGGTTTGCTTCTTGAGACAGGTTGGAGAACAGAGGCGTTTTTGGCGAAAGTACAGGAAAATGCGTAGGTGTGGGACAAGGAGGTGTCGGTGGCTGACAAGGGAGACTGGGACGGCTGATAACGAAAACGCAAGCAACAGCACACCACAACATTCACGATCAGAGCCTCTCAAGGCTTTGATGCGCGACGGTCCCATGCCCATCAAGGGCGCTACGCGGTGGGAAGGTGGGGTAAGGTTTTTGCGGCGGATGAGCCGGGCGACCAGAGAGGAGGGTAGTCTTGAGTCTTGGCGCGGGGCAGGTGAGCCGCCTTGGAAGACCGGGAAGAGGACTGGTTTGGGGCGTGGATTTGACCGTGCTGCCCAACGAGACAGAGGGGCTACTGGTCGTCGGATGGGACTGTGGCGACGCTGGCGACGCTGGCGGCGCAAAAAAGTCACGCATCGACGCCAACAACTGTACCGTCTGGGATGCGAGCGAAATCAACACAGCCAACACTACTCCTCCCAGCACAAGCGCCCAGCTGGAGTGGGGAGTAGAGGAACGAGAGGTGGTGGCGGCTTCCCCTCCCATTTTGAGCTCTTCGACCGCCTGTTTGTGGCGTGCGTGAGAGGAGGAGGATCCTGGGTCGGAGCTCGTCTCCTCGGGCCGGGGGGAAAACAGATCCCGGAGATGCCGGGGCATGGAAATGTTGTCGCCACGAGCCTGGAGGGGCATGTCGGATACTGGCTTCACCCGACAAGGAATGGGATTCCCGTACACTTGCTTTCCCGCTGCGCTTGTTCGTGTTGGTACTGCTGCTATTGCGCATGTTCTTGATGTCCATCGCCTCAACGGTTGCTTTCTCCTTCTTTCGAGCCGAGGGAAAAGGAGAGGGTGGACTGTTTCAGACGAGTCTGAATCATTCTGGGCTTCCAACCGGATAGAGGGGTCGGTCCCCTTTGGCGTGCGACCATGGATCGGTGGGACCCGGAGGAGAGGGTGAATGCTGCCCGTTGAGTGCCCACGGCCACTTGGCGGAAAGTGAGGACGTGTCGTCCCACAACGTCGCAGCATAGCTCAGCACCATGATGCCCGCCACAGAAATCGCCATGGCCGAGCCGAGGGTGACCACCATGGACGCTTGCAACAACGGCCGCATTGCCGCCAAGGGGAACCCCAAAGCCAACTGGCTCGCTATCCGACCAATGTGGCTCAATTGCCACGACAGGCGGGTTTTGGCTCCGCCCCCACGTGCCCGTCCCGATTGACGGGATGCGCGGCGCCTTCTTGCTCCCTCCGCGGACGGTTAATATGGGCCGTATGAAACCAGGCGGTGAGTTCAGGGAGGGATGGGGGGACAACATGGCTTCAAATGCATCTTCCCAGCTGCCGCGACGACCGCGTACGGTAGCGGATGCCGAGGAGCTGACCGAAGAAGGTCTGCTGGTATGCATCGTTGTCGCTCTCATCCTGCCCTTGGCTGAGGAGGAAGGGGGGATATGTATGGTGGAAGCAATCTCCGTCTTGGTTGGGTTGCGCGGATCCCCCCTGGCGCACCAGGCAAGGGATGGTACATGACCTGAGACCGGCGATGATACACCGTCGGATTAGCCTGGGTGCCCAGTGCCGAGCTCGATACCACCCTCCGACGATCGAACGAAGGTAGCCCCCGCGAGGCAGAAGGGTGGTGCTGCGAGGATCGTTTCCACTCAGCCCATTTCTGTGCCCCTGGGCGGAGGGGAGGTAGGGTCGACGAGGGGGACGGTGTTGTAGTGTTGGTGTAAGCGAGAGGGGATCGGTCCGAGTAATAAGACGGATGGGACGACAGGGAGGCGTGGGTACGGCGGGGAAAGCAGCGTGTGGGTAGGCTCAGCAACCGAAGAAGCATGTTGGCTTGGAGAAGTAGAGCCCGAAGAGCTGCGCAAGGGACGGGGCAGGACAGCCGAGTGGGAGGAAGCGCGGGTGCCCCGCGATCGGTGCATCCGCGCAGATCGGAGGCCGAGATGGCGCCCGGAGCTGGGTCGGTGGCGAGCGACTGCCGTTTCCACGTGGTGGACGTCCAGGGGGGTTTGAACGGCGGCGAGGCCTGCTCGCCTGTGACATCCGTATCTTCCTCTGTGTCCTCCAGCACCACGTCTTGCGCCACTCGACTGCTGGGGAAGAGCATGGAAAGGTGGGTAGAGTGGGAGCGGGCGTGGCGGTGGCGCAGACGAATGGTGGAGGAAGGGAGGAGGAGGAGCAGAAGCCGATGAGGGAGGTGCCGAAAACGAGGGGAGGAGGAGAGGCAGCCGTGTCGGGGGCGCTGGGGCGTAGTGGCGGCTGGGGGGGCGCGGTGCGACGGCTGGCGGGCGGGGTGCTGCTGTGGGGGTCGGGTCGGGGTCGCTGGCAGAGGAGGGGAAGGGGACGGGGTGGGCCCCCGCATGCATCATGGCGGGCCGGGGCGGGGGAGCAGGCGGGGGATGGGAGGAGCGCAAGGGGGGGCGGGGCAGAGAGCGTGCTGAAATACGGGGTGCTAGCAGCAGCCGGAAAAAGGGTGAGTATGCTGGGAGCGCTGCCTGGGGGCGGAGGTGGGCGCGTATATAGGCTGCTCCGCACCGGATGCAGGGTGTCTCATGCGCCAGGCACCCCGCCGCTTGCCACTGCCGGAAGACAGGGGGGTGCCCGAGCGCTGCAGCGGCAAAGGGGCAGAGCAGGCCAGCACGGGCGCGCACGGGAGAGGAGCCACTGCGCCCCGACGGCCGCACGTATGCCCATTGCGACGGCTGGCTGCGTGGGGCAAAGACAGAAGGGACCGCGTGAGTGGGTCGGCTATCGCACAGGACAGGCGATGGGTTGCCGCCATGTGCATTACTGGCGCGTGCACAGCAGGGCCATGTGGAATATGAAATGGACAGGCGGCCTATGCACACACGCTGCTATCGTCCGCACCCAGCAGCGCATTAGGCTTCCCACCGGCCACACCGCGTCGAGATAAAGATGCATGCCGTTATGCGTCCGCCTCAAGCTTCGGCCAGCCCGGCGGCGTCCGTCTGGGTGGCCAGGTGCCGCCCACACACGTACAGCGCATCCTCCATCCCAAACCACACCAGCCCCCTGCTCCTCCTGCCCCGCCCACCCGTCGCAGCCCGCAAACGCCCGGATTGGCGCGGCCAGCGGGGCAAACGAAACCTGCACCCCTCCTCCATCCGTCTGCCCCCTTCCTCCCCCTCCACCCAGCCCGCACGCAGCGTCACCGCTCGCTGTCCAAACGGACGACAGTCCCGTGCGCCTGTTACAAGGGGGTGTAAACGTTGCCCAACGGCTCAGGTCCGCCCCTCCTCCTTTCCCCACCAATCTCTCCCGTACCGCACCCGCCGTCGGCAGCGCTTCCTCGTGGCTGTACTCCCATGCCTCGGTCGGCGGCACAAACACGGGTGGGAGCCAGCAGTGCCAAACGGCGCCCCGCACCCCGACGCGCTGCGACGGTTCAAATGTAAGTTTGGAACAATGTGGCCCCCGTCGTGGTGGCTGCAACATCAATGTGCACACGCACACGGGACGGTATCACCGCCTCGGCTGGGCCAGGCGCTAGGTGAGCACAAGGGTGCGCTGGTCGTGCTGGGAGAGAAGCAGGGGAGTGAACGAGGCGGTGCAAGGTCGCTACGGCCTCCTCCTGGGTAGTTGCGCTGCGACGCGCCGAGCGAGACGAGGCTGATGCCGCTCAAGCCGGCCAAGAGGCCGAAAAAGGGCAAGACGACGGAACACAAACCCGATCCTTTGGTCGAGCAAAGGCGTGGCTTGTCCTTGTCCACCAGAACTGGGGGCGAGCGAGCCCAGCTACATCAAAGCCATCTGTAGTCATAGTGTCGGTCGACAGGATTGCTACCATAGACGTAGTGGTGGTGGTGGGGGGGGAGGGGGGGTGAAATGACGTACAGTGACTCAAGCGCTCGTGCAGCAAGCAGATTCCACACGGGAACAGTGTAGACAATGAAGCGCCATTCCTTGTGAGCCACAAGGGATAGCAGCCCGACGTGGAAGGCAGCGGTGAACACAAGCCAACCATAGGCGAATCGATGCAGGCACGCACTTGCTCCGACCAGCTCCGGTGGCCCGGACCACATCCCGCAGTACCAGCACCCCACCCCACCGGCACAAGGGGCAGGGCAAACGTCAGCAGGCGCGGCAGTGCGTTGGTCGCATACCAATGCATAGGCATGACTCCCCATGCTTTGCTCTGACCATGAAGAATGTTGAAGACGACAGCTTCCCATTCGGGAAGAAAGAGGCCGAACGGTAACGTGGGCGCGTGCAGCCCGGCCCAAGCGGGACGATCATACAGTGTACCGTATGCCACGGCGCCAAGGCCGGCACCAAGTCCAGTCCAGATGACAGAGACGAGCGAAAGGTGGCGGCTGAGCACCACCCACGCCGTGGCTGGGGCCAGAAGACCAACGAGCTCCGAGCGAAGCAACGCAGCGCAAAAGGTCAAGACCCCGATCCCAACTGCGCGTGGCTGGCACGGCGATCGAGAAAAATGAGGCGAAACGACAAAGCACAGGCCAACACAATCGAGTTGTGCGTCGTACGCCCAGCCCAGAGAGAAAATGAAACTGGGCAGCGGTGAGGAGCAGGACCCACAAGCCAAAGCGAACTCCCCGGCACAGGTAGACCAATCCGCCGAGTTGAGCAAGGCCAAGGTGAAGCGTACCGCGAGCTCGACGTGAGCACTGGATGGGGCAAACAAACTGGCAGGAAGACTGGCTAGCGCAAGCGCACGTACGCCGCAAATGAGTGCGGTACCGGGTCGGGGAACTGGCGAAAGTCCCAGGCCGCGCGCGGGGAGCGACCAGCACGTCGTGGACGGCGTGCAGCACAAAGCGCTCCTCGATCTTCGTGTAGGGCACCAACGCCACATGAGCGCAGCAACCAAGAACAGGAGCGCGGACGCAGCACCCAGCTGCGTGGCTGGCCATGTCGACGCCGGCGTGGGGTGGCCCAAATCAAGCGCCTCACAGCTAAGCGTTAAACGTTCGCCTCAACGTTAACGACGTTACGCGTTAACCCCAGTCTCTAGGCTTACTGCCTTGGTGACGTGGCCAATGTGGAGTTGGGCGGATGGACAATTTCAAAATGGCATTTCGCCAAGTCGATGGGAGGCGCGAAGGCGCCGACGTCAGTCTGACGTCAGTAGTGTAACCCTAGGTCAGCACTGCCCTGCCAACTCGAAAAAGTGGAAAACCCGCCGCAGCTCGTAACCCTATTACCCTGCCCTGCCGCCTACCAACACGCTGAGCCACGCCGGGCAAACTCCACACCACGAAGCCCAGCTTAGCAGCAAGAGGTAAGTTGGACGGGCCGGCACGCACCCCTGCCGCGACCTCGCCTGGTTCTGACCTGCGCCTTGTATTTGCCAGAGTAAGATGGCCAAGTCCAAGAACCACACCAACCACAACCAGTCGTCCAAGGCGCACCGCAACGGCATCAAGAAGCCCAAGTCGCGCGGTACCTTCGCTGCGTGGCGTTGACCCAAAATTCATCCGCAACCAGCGCTTTGCTAAGCACGGCACCGAGAGGCTCTTCGCGCCATCAAGGCTGCCAAGCACGCCAAGTCGGCCTAACGCGCCTCGGTTGCCCCAAAGGGGGGCTGGCTTGGCGCCGGGGAAGGACACGACGTCTGTCTTGCCTCTCGGGTGGATGGGGACAACCCATGCCTAGTGTTACTGTTGGCTTATTGAGCGGCATGCATAGTGGCCACTGAAGGCTGCATTAGTTCTTTCCTCCCCCGCCCCCCTTCCCCTTTCTCATCCCCATCGCCGCTGTCGCGCCTGCTATGCCTTGTGTGCTGATTGATGCAGGCTTCGATGCATATGGTACATCCCCATGATTGCCTCCGTTGGTCGCAGTGTCGGCATAATGTGCTCAGTCATAGCTGTCTCTCCCGCATGCAGTAGCATGGGGAACATCCCTTGCCTTGTTGATCGCCTGACGCCATGCGGGCGATACAGATCTCACAGGCGCTGGTTCTGAGCCTCCTGGATTTGGATTGAGATGAGGATGGATCGCTGGGCAGAGATATGGGCACAGTGCTGATGATTGGGAGTTCGCGGTTGCGCGTCAGCCTTCCTGGGTATGCACCAGCCCCTTAGCTTGACGTGGGACAAGAGGCAGGAGGCTGGGCACGGGGAGGACCTGCGGGACAGCGAGGGGCCGTGGACTTGGGCGTGCAATGTTTCAACATTGCATCTGCGGATGTATCTGCCCCCGCACCCGCTGCCGCCTCCTAACCTGTAGCAAGGCCTAGAGAGCCGGGGTCAAGGTGGGGCGGTGGGGGCCGATAGGAGGCTGAGGGCGATGGCCAGCCACACCCACCCAGCATGTCCGACGCTGCGTCTGATGCGCTGCCTCTCCTAGGACAGCAGGAGGGGGTCCCGCTCCCGCTGTCCTCCCGCCCCGCGCGCCGTGCGCTCCTGCCGACGCGACTGCATGGCTGCATCGCATGGGCCCTCGCCGCTCTGGGCTATTGGTGCTGGCCACGGTGCTTGTCGTGCGGCGTGGGTAGGGCAAGGAAGCTGCGCCCCTTCCTTCTCCCACAGCGCCACTTGTCGAGGTGGATGTGCCACCTCATCTGCCGCCGCCGCCGCGGGCGCACAGCTGATGCTGCTCCAGCTGGGTGGCAAGGCGGTGCCCGCGCTGCGGTCCGGTCCCTGGGCCGGCACCAGGGGCGTATCCCATGCGAAGAGGGTGGTGGTGGTGCAGCATGGGATTGGCGGGACATGGACCGGGCATGGGATGGATTTCATTCGGCGTTAGAAGGAGAAGATGCCCGGTGGATGACCACACGTTGGTCGTGGCGCCCAACTGTTACCTCGCGTCGGACACGGGGCGCTGGTTTGACCCCGACCTGATGCATGCCTGGGCCGACTTTGATGCCTGGGTCGGCGGCGCGGATGCGGTGGGCACGTCCACCACACGGAATCAGACCAGCCTGTACGATTTGTACGACCTGTTGCGCAGCCAGTTTGTGGACCGGCAGCGCTACCCGGACCTGGAGCAAGTCGTCTTTGCCGGCCACTCGGGCGGCGGTGCCACCATGACGCGGTACAGTGTGGTGGCAGACGACTGGCCCAAGAGGCGGGATCGGTACGGTACGTGGTGGCCAACTCTCCTAGCTTTTTGTACTTTACCCCGGCCCGGCCGCGCACCGAGTGCGAGGGATACGATCGGTACATGTACGGCTTGGCGCAGCCAGTGCGCTACGTGGAGCAGAAACTGGGCCGCCGCCCCGCGCGCGCCATCGCTCAGCGATGGTTCGCTCGCCAGTAGTGATGCTGCAGGGCGACCAAGACACGTTTGCGCGGTACCCGGTGGGGCGATACGGCTGTGGGGTGCTGGCGCAAGGTGGCAAGGATCGACGGGAGCGGAGCTATGCCTATTGGGTGTATAAGGTCTTGTTAGCCGGGGTGGGCTGGGACCATGCCCGAGTCGGGGGCGAACAGCGTTGGCGTTCTCTCCAGTTTGAAGGTCGGGCGAAGCTGGAAGCGTCGGTGGAGCCGTGGCGCGTGGCATCGGACAAGTTTGCGCATGATTGGTGTCATGTACTGAACGTGGGCCATGTGGGGGGGGAAATGTGGCGGTGAGTGTGGCCGAGCGGCCTTGTTGGGTCGAAGGATCTCGGAGGCAGTGTGGTGAACAGGGATGATATCTAGACTGGCAATCCGACATGCTGTGGGATTCTACAACGATCCTTTGCGCATGGATACCGAGATAGACAAGAACCATTACGGGCAGCGAGGAGTAGCAAACGCGAACCTAGACCTTCAATGGGGCGTGGGGAGGGAGGGGCATGGGGAATAGAGCAGGGGCAACGGAAAGCAGAGAGAAAGAGATATGGCAACCGGGGGTAGCCCCTTAATGGGGCTGAGACGGCCCCGTTCAACCGACTGGTCCCCGTCTTCGCACTGACCGAGAAACTGGCCACGCGAACGACAAGGCGCCAAGAAGGAGACCGTAAATGCAATCGTTCGGAACCGAGGGGCCGCAGAAACGGGTGGGAAGAAGGGAATGGGTGACATGGGGATCACCTAGATAGCGGAGGCCAACCGTAACCGGCAATCGTAGCCAATGATGCGTGGAGGGGAGGGGCAAAAGCATTCCAAGCAAGAAGATAACGAGAGGGGCAAGCTCGAGAACCAGCGCCACCGTTAGATTACGGGGCTTGGAACAGATGGGACGACGGCGACGGCGGCAGGGTTAGGGCAAACTTCTGGTGTAGCTTGTGTTCCCGGTTGCCCCGGTTGCGCAGCAAGGTCGCATTGTTCATATTGAGCTCGAAACCACCTTTCTTGGGCTTGGGTGCCGCTGCCAAGCCAGAGGGGATGACGGAACGGGCTTCCGCGTCGTGGAGGGCGCCCAACGGGCGTGGGCCGAGGAGAGGAGGATCGAAGCTCTTTCTCCCGTACTTGGCGCTGCTGTGCCAACACCTCTGTCACAACCGGCGGTAGGTTTTGTGTCTCGTCGTCCTCTTCTTCCTCGTTGAGCTGCATAAGGCCCTGTCCACTGTTGGCAAGAGTGTTGCGGTGGTAGGCCTCCTCTTCCATCCGATGCACCGCATACGAGACATCGAATGCCTCTCGCAGCTGATGAACACCGGGCGTGGTCAAACCCATGCCAGCACGCGCCTGGCGGCTGGCAGCATTGTCGCCACGTAATGCGTCGAGCAAAGGGGAGTCGAGGGGAGGAGTGCGGGCGACGGGCGGGGCCAGCAGGTGGGTGACAGTGGGAACGCTGGCAGGCAGCGGAGCGGGCTTGGAAGCGGCGCGGATCCAAGGGTGTGCGAGGAACTCGTCGATGGTGTAGCGCTTGCGCGGGTCGACAGTCAGCAAGTGAGAAATGAGGTCTTTGGACGAGTCGGAAATATCATCCCACCAGGGGGAGAGGAACGTGTATTGGCCCCGGGCCACCTTCTCGGTGAGGACCTGAATGCTTTCGTCGTAAAAGGGCGGGAAGCCACAGAGGATGGTGTACAGCACACAGCCAAGTGCCCACATGTCGACACTCTGTTGTAGAACTGGTCTTTCACAATCTCGGGGGCCGTGTACCCTGCCGTGCCACATGGTGTTTTGGTGGCCGACTCCCACACGATCTTGGACAAGCCAAAGTCGGCAATCTTGACTTTCCCAATACCACCACCCCCCACGCCGGGAATAAACTCGCCCTCATCTTCTTTCTCCTCGTCGTACGGCCGAGCAACAGGGTGACGAGAAGGAACGAAGGGGATGGGCTCAAAAAGAATGTTTTCTGGCTTAATGTCGCGATGCACGACGCCAGCTTCTTCGTGCATGTACCGAATGGCCTCGGCCACCTGAATAATCACATGGCGGGCCAAATCTTCCGAAAAGTAGGTGAGTTTGGCAATTTGATGGAACAGCTCGCCGCCGCGGGCCAGTTCGAGAACCAAAAAGTAGTACTCATCCGACTCGCTAAACTCAAGGAGGCGGACGATATTGTCGTGATCGAGACCACGCATGATCTGCACTTCCTTGAGAATGTTGGCGCGCTGTGAAGAGAAAAAGTAAAAAAAAGGTTAGTTCCATCGAAGGAAGACAGAAAGACGGAAGAAAGAGACAACTAGTACACACTTCGGTTGCCTTGTTCTTCTTGCGGAACTTGGGATTGAGGCGGTCAGCGTTGAGCGGGTTGAGCTCATACTTGCGAACCACCTTGATAGCGCACTCCATGCCCGTCTCACGATGAGCCGCTTTGTAGACATTGCTAAACGCTCCGTCTCCCATCTTATCGAGCAACACATAGCGCTCAGTTAAACCCTTATAGTCGGGCATGCCGGCTTGGGACTTGGCCACACGCTCCTGGCGCTCCTGCTCCACCAGTTTCTCAGCCACATCGCGGTGCCGGTTACGGTGCTGTGTGTCGTGGGTAGGTGTGGAGGCGTACGCAGGAAGAGGAGACATGGCGTCCCCTTGGATGACAGGCGATGGGTTGAGCAGCAGGGCCTGATCGATTGAGGGCTGCGAGCCGCGGACGGCGGTCGTAGAAAGAGAGAGGTCAGGCTCGAGGTGCGGGGCCAGAGCAGGGGAGGCCGGTAGCGGCTTGGCCACCTCGACGTAATCGAGGCCGGCGTCGTGCTTTGAGGGGACGACGACGGTAGGCTGGGGAGGGGTCAGCACGATGAGCGTCGAGACGAGGGTGGGGCAGGCGGAATGAGGCGTACAGAAGCGGGGTAGGAGGGGTCTGCGGCTTTGCCGTGACGGATGAAGTTGCGGAACTGCTCGAGCATGGGCATGGTGGGGAGTGGTGCGCACACCGGGAAGGGATGGTGGTGGTGGTGGGAGCAGAGCGGCGGGGAGAAGCGGCGGCGACGATAGGCCTGGCTCAGCTCTTGGACGTGATGGGCTGCGGCAGCTGCGGAACTGACGGGCACTGGTGCGGGCTGGATGTTCCGATGACGTCGGCGTCTCAGATGAGCCGTCGCCCGTGGAACACGACGTGGCCATTGGCCATGGGCGATTAATCGAGTGGCAGGTGGCCAGTGGCATGTGGCCCATCCAGCCGTATTGAAACTTCAGCTTGAACATTGAACATCGAAGGGCTGAATCGCGGCGCTCGCACTGGACCAGCGCCAGCACAGCGGCCAGCCTCCATGCAGCACGTATCTCTCTCATTTGGGCCGCCCGATGCACGAGGCCCGTCCCCAAGCCAAACAGACGCCCACACCGCCCGCAGCGACATATCACCCTTCGTGCTTCACGCGCACGCACCCCCGCAAGCCCCGTGCCTAGCAGCTGTCTTGATGCAATGCTCGATGCCCACCTCCCTGCATCTGCATCTGCAGGCTGCCTCGATCACACGCCGATCATCGATTCCACCCTTGAGCTTCCTCATGCATCGCATGCTTCCGCGACGTCATCGACGTCATCTACGGCACCTACGTCATCGACGCCGCGCCGTGTCTATGCGCTCCACACTCGGACGAATCGGGGCGAAATACAGAAGAGATAGCCACCAGCACGAGCCTAGCAGGCCGTAGCCTGCCGTAGCAGCTCATCGCAGCACCTTGCGCGTTGGGCCGCCAACCCCGGCCACCCACCCTGGTCCCCGCGCAACACGAATCGCTGGCAGCCCACGGGAGGTAACCAATCCCAAAGCCTCTTCTGCGTCATTTTGACGTATCTCGGCCAGAAAAATTAAGCAGCTGCTAGTACATGATCATAGTAATGCTGTTGGATTCCCTTTTTGGCCCACGTTGAACAAACATGATAGTACACTTTTGAGACACTTCGAATTCAACATTCAACGTATTCAACCGTGAAGCTTGGCTTGCCCCCGGTCCAACCTCCGACAGGAGAGTCCGCCACAACACAAGTGTAGGTCTATTGATTTTCAAGATAATGTGTGTGGATGCTGTCATCTCTACTTTCCATATCGGAGGGTGGAAAGAAAAGTGCCAACAACCCTACTGCTCCCCGACCTGCACGTGACGGGTAGGGGGGCTGGCTACTCCAAAGATCGGGCATATGACAGAGTCGCGTCGACGCGTCCCTCCCATACCTTAAAAGGGGAGCGGTGGTGCAAAGAGTAACCGTGGCACAAGGCGGAGTGGTGGAGCAAGGAGGAGATATGGAGAGCAATTGAGGGGGGGAGGGGGGGACAAGGGGGGACAAGAAGTGGAGGGGAACAAAGGGTCGGTGGAACCAGGGAAGGGTTGGGGCAAGGATGATCGGTGAACCAGAGGTGGTGGACTCGACCCACGTAATGTGATACGACGACCCTGGGCCCTGCCAGGGGGCTCTCACACAGGTTGACGGGGTACAATCCCTTAGGTGAAGGACGACTCACGGTGGTTTCGGGTTTGGGCTATTTGGTGGCGTGAATCATCAGTTGACCGGAAACCGTGAGGAGTTGGACAAAAGAAAGGCGGGAAGGGACGAGAATGGAAGGTGGGATAAAAGATCCCCACTGATAGAGAGGATGCTGACTGTTGGTTGACCCCTTTTTGGTAACCCCCTTCTGTCTAATCCCCA
This sequence comes from Moniliella sp. 'wahieum', assembly GCA_003971905.1. Lineage (NCBI taxonomy): Eukaryota > Fungi > Basidiomycota > Moniliellomycetes > Moniliellales > Moniliellaceae > Moniliella > Moniliella sp. 'wahieum'. The sequence goes on from RSEE01000012.1 coordinate 436,630, forward strand.
TCGCACTGGCATAGATGTTGACAGAGCGAAGCAGACGAAGCTGCTATTCGTAGAGTGCGGCGTGGGAGCACTCGCGATCCTATGGAAGAGCTGCAAAGGGGCCTTCAGACAGGCGTGAAGACAAAGGGGTGAACCACAAGTCTTCAAGCAACATCTGAAGGAAAGGAGACAGGAGAGAGAAAAGGGAAATGGAGTGAGCAGGGCGTGCGCGGCCTGCGAGCGGAACTCTTTCGACCGGCTAAGCGAGAGCGTCACCCACATCCACTGAGGGTGGGCGAAGAGGAAGCCTCGCACTACCCCCCCAACAGAAGCAAGCGGAGGCTGCGAAGGAACTAAGAATGTATCATCCGGTAGCACTTCCTCGTTATTACTATAACCGTTTCTTCGCAGGTCTTGTGTCGGCACCGAAGTACTAATAGGGTGGACGCCGACAGAAGGGACCACGGCCAGGGAAGGCCCCGGTCGCCCCCCAGTAGAGAAGGAAAGAAGTGAGACCCCAAAGATCCGCCCTCTCGGGACTTCGGGGCAACCGGTGGGATCCTCGGTTGTCGTTGCGCACGGCTGCACAGGCCAACAAAAGTGATCCGATAGCAGTGGGCGGGGTCAACATCTTCTTGTTGGGAAGATCTGGCATAGTCGTTGCATGCAAATGAGACGCCGGTGATCGTTCTGGACATATGAGAGCAAAACCGTTGTAGTTCTATTATAAAAACAATCGAAGGGATGCTCGCCCAGCTTCAAATCCCTCGCTTGAAGCTCAAGTGTAGGGGAACGAACTTGCCCACCCTGCCCCCAACTTGACGGGCAACTTGGGCGGTTCCCCCTACTCTATTATTCCAAAAAAGTTTTCACGGTTGACTTCGGTTGCAATGTCTCTCATCAAGATACGAGAACTGGAAGACGAGGTCGAGGAGAAAGAAGCAACTAAGAGAAGAAGTTGTGCCTGAACTGGATTGATCAATTGGCGATATCAGGAGAGGAAGACGCCACTGGACCGTGGGGGTTAACAAGGACCGTTGGTTACAAACAGGGACTAACAGTGAAACAACAATTACACAGGGAAAACGGGGGACAGGGATTACAGCGGGGACGGTCGCCGGTCCTCAGTCCTCAGCTGAGATCGAATCTGACCGCATAACCAATCTGCGGTCGGGGTTAAGAAGGCGAAGAGAGCGCGTACACTACATCGGCCTTGCTAGCCCGTCATCGCCTGTAACACCTCCGGCTTGGGTTTCCTTCCAGGTTTGAATAATTAAGTCCCATATATAGGTTGGCATACAAGGCCATTATATCGGCCGCGTTGTTGTCGATTGCGTCCACAAGGGGTCAAAGCAATGCAGAGCAACAGTATACTACATTCATAATATTCGGCACAGGGAAGAATCAATACGCATTCGGTAACAGGGGCCGATGAGATGGAGTATAAAAAAAGAGGGTCCTCGCGAGTTGATCACAACGCAAATGGTAATATTGTCCGGATCAATGTCCATGCCCGTATACACATCGTAGGGAGGCAGTTAGAGCGAGCAAAACATAAAATCTCGTAAAAAGAAAGTGGTCTACATGCCACGCCACTCATCGAGGTCGGGGGAGCCCTGCTGGGTAATAGAGGTCGAGGGATAGTAATGACGAGTAGTAATCGTGGTGCCGTTTTCGTCATACGTCTGGTGGATCTGGCCATGTCGAAGCAAATGTGGAGCGCAACTTCCTGGGCGGCTTCTCTAAGTAATACAATGGATGGAGGTGGTGGGCGTTGAATTCTGACCCGAGATGGCAGGTACGTCCCCAGCCAACCGTACTATGACGTCTGGGTCTGTGACCCCTCAGTCACATCGACACAAGCTGTGGTTAGTAGTAGTGGACTGTACTGTACTCGTGTACTTAAAAAAGCGCGCTTTTCATTATTAGACACACTGTTCTGTTTCCTGCATACACTTTCGATCTGGACCACACTCAGTAAGCCCATACACTTGCAACAAAACCAGCAGGATAACTATGCCTTCACCGCCATTGTCTTTCGAAACCCCAGCTTCCCACTAATAGTTGCATCTTGAAGGTGCCAGTGCCGGTAACCCACGATGTCTTCAGACCGGGGCGAAAGGGAGACGTTCGATCTACCCATTATGCCCCCCAGAACGTCACCATGGTGCGCTGCGGTAGATTGATTGGGGACTAGCAGCCAGAAGCCAATGGCACGGCATCGTCTGCCTTGGCCCAACGGACCACCCTACCGCGGCGCTGGCGCTGCATGGAAGCGGGGTGTACATGAGAAAGTCTAGAGCTCAGCGCGCCAACTCGCTGCAATGATGGCGATGCCCAGCACAAACACCAAAATCGCCACATCGTCCAGCAATGACGAAACGAGAGACCAGTACTGGGCACCAGTTTGCAGCATCAGCTGGACGGCCGGGATGGGGATCTGTGACGCCAATGTCCGTACCACCCCCCGTTGCTGGCTTGCCCCGCAGCGCCCACATCCGACCCGATTGCAGTACAATCTCCAGCGTGACAAAAAGGGTAAACAAGGGCTAACAACAAAATGGGTCAACTCAACGCCTGGTACAAAGACGAATGGCCACGCGAGATGAGGGGAGGAGGGGAGGGAGGAGGGGAGGGAGGAGGGGGAGGGGGCACGTACAAATTGCTGGAGGGGCATGTGAGCACCCAAATTGAACGCGGGCAAGTCGGCCGCATCTGGCGGCGCAACGGCCAATCGCCCCCAGGCGTTCAAGATGGACCGAGGCGGGTGGGTAAATTGTTGGCTGGTCTGGACCTGCGCCGGGACCAATGAGCAGTAAATGCCGTTCCAAATGTAAACAGCGCAAAAACAAAGATTGCCACCAAATGAACCCAACTCAGTAGGTGGTCAAACAGGTTTTGCGCGCGAACGGCTGCCGTGCCTGCCCCGGCACCAGCACCCATCGATTGCATGTGAGCGACCAACGATGCGAACGGGTCGTCTCCCGCGCCCAACCCCGCACCAGCCCCAAGACCAGGGCCCGCCCAGCATCCGAGCCGAACGGGTGGAAACGGCGGGAAGGGCGACTCGCTGCGGCTCCCCGACCTGTTGGCCCCAGGGCCTGCACCTGCTCCTCCCTCGGCTCCCATCTGAGCTTGCAACGCGCGCATGAACTGCTGCAACGGATCGTCCGGCGACGGCTCAACGCGTGGGTAAGTGAGCGCATCCGCTTCTGAAGCGGTGGGCTTGTCGGAAGATGACGTGCCGAGGCTCCCTCCGGGTGGCGGGTGAGAGGGCGGGGACGGCGGCTCGGTGGAGGAGCTCGGCAGCTCTTCGCCCTTGGTTCAGAGGACTTGAGTGAGGGGCCAGGGGAGGGCATAGAGCGAGGCCTCGTCGCCCCCACGGCCGGCCCTGGGTGATGCGTGCGAGACGGTCCAGTTCCGCGGGCGAGGATCTTGGCCTTGCGCGCCTCCCGCCGAGCCCGCGCTGCGTCGGCAGGCGAAGGGAAGACGAGGGCGTGCGGTTGCTGGCGCTGGCTCAGCGGCAGAAGTGGGCTCGTCCATGGCGGTGGCGGTGAGGTGGAGGTGACACAAGCGCGGAAGAAGGAGGTGGGGGGGGCGCTAAAGTAAGGAACCTGGGGAAGCAGCCGGACGTACTGAAACCTGGCCATCCATCCGTTCTGCTTACTGCCCCCCGAGGAGCAAACCTACGTGGAGCCAGTCGAACCATGAACATTTCATCCACCGTACGCATCGATCGATTCAATCCGTCGACGAAGGCAAGCATGGGCCAGCCAGTGGTCACGTGCACAGTGGTCGCATCAAGCATCAAGCTTCAAGCTTTCAGGGAGGACGCCAGTGCTGCTGCTGCCCCATCGTCGGCGGAATCTGCTGGGGGTTCCGCTGGTGCACGGCCAGGCCAATGGGCTGCAGCTGGCGGTTGCACCATTGGGCTGCCCACTCGCCCCCTTTCGCTAGGCCTTGGTGAGCATGAGCACCCCCCACAGCCCCCCGCGCCAGCCGCCGAGGCGGCACCGCCTCCACTTCTCCGCCCGCGCCCCAGCTGGACCAGGCTGTGTCCGAGCTCGTCTCGGGCTTTTCGTCCTGGTGGGGCGGCGTATCGAAGAAACTTGCTCGGCCGTCGAGACGGCTCGGAGCAACTTGCAGCAGGGCAGCCAGACCTTCCTGGCGGCTGCCAAAGACGAGATCAGCCGCTTTGAGGCGAGTCTCGAGGAGGCGCCAACGCAAGGCGCGCGAGGAATCTGCTGCTGCTCCCGACGATGCTGACGTGGATGCCGCTGCCGCTGCGCTCCCCCGCCTCCGGCTCTTCCGCCGCTCCCCCGCCCTGCGGACAAGGGAAGGACAAGGGCAAAGGCCGCGAGGTCTCGCTCGATGAACTTTCAGCCCTCGAGGGTCCTGAAGGCGCTGCCCGCGCCCAAGCAGCTAGTCTCGGCACTTCGTCGCCGGCGCTCGTGTTTGATGCCGACGGCGACGTTATCTCAGGTGGCGTCGGCCTACCGCACAAGAGGCCCAGCTAGAGCAGGGATGGAGCAAGGCCTGGAACAAGGATTGGCCCGCGCCCAAGCGCTGGTCAGCAACGTGACCAAGCAGCTGGGCGACGATCCGCGTGTACAGAGTTTGTCTGCTTCCCTCACCCACTGGGCCAGCCAAGCGGGGGAGCAGCTCAAGCAGCGCACCGCCACCGCCAATGCGGACCCAGATGCTCCCACACCCGCCCCGGGCGCGGGCAGCTCCTCCGATTTGCTGGCCAGCCTGTCGCGCTCGATTCAGACCAGTCTCCCCACTTGGATTGGGAGCGAGCAGAGCCAGCGCTGGCCCACAAGGCATGGAGCGTGGCGAAGAGTTCACCAAGGGGTGACGCAGGGTGTGCGCGATTTGGCTGGCGAACTGGTCCAAGTGACGCCCTTGGACGGAAATAAGGCCAACCCCAGCGCGCTGTCTGCCTCTGCTCTCGCAGCCCCTGGTCTGATATTTGACCCGTCCCGGCGCCTACGCCGCCCCGGCAGCCACCCCACCAAATCGCCCCCATTGCCCCTCTCAAGAGCGCAATGAAACACCCGACCAAGACGTTGACCCCTGATCGGCCGCTGCCCCTACGTCCAGCCTGGCGCCAGCGACTCCCTCTGGGCTCCTACGTCGGGTGTCGACCCTGCTAAGGCTGCGCCCACTGCGGCCTTGGCCTCCTTCCCGGCCCCGAACCCAAATCGGACGGGTCGGGATGGGGGTTGAGCGATGACGAGGAGGGCTTGCCTGTTTCGGTTGCCCCCGCCGCTTCCGCTTCCGCTTCTGCTTCTGCTTCCGTCCGTTTCTCACCAGGCCTTGCCAAGCGCCGTGCGTGCCAGTGACAGACGAGGATTCTGACTCGGACTGGGAATGAGGACGATTGACTTGTGTCGCGAGGCACGTCGCAGACTAGCCCCGCGAGGTGATTCAACGTATAGCCAAACATACTTCTGACATACGAATCTATTGCTGGAACTTGAGATGCAATGGGTCAAAACCGAGAGGGTCCAGTAAGAAAGCAGCGGGGAGCAGGGAAATGCCAAACATATTGAACAAGCGGCTCACAGGGACAAGGGGACAAGGGGCAAGGCGGGGGTGAGGGGGGTTGGGGGTTGGGGGGTTGGGGGGCAGGAGCAACAAGGGAGAGATGGGCAACAAGATCCGAGAGGGAAAGCTAAAACAAGCAATCTAAGACACAGGCGTCCTCACTCGCTCTCCAATCCCAACCGCCCACGATGGCAGTCGCAACGGTCATTGGGGTGCGGGTGCAACTGGGCAAAGTAGCTAACCACCGCTGGGTCTTGGAAGGCCGAGGGCAAGCCAGAGATGCGCGGCACAAACCTCCCTAACGGCGCAGCATACGCAAAGAAACGAGGCACAGTTCAAATCGTTTTCCTCCCGCTCCCGTGTGGCCTGCGCTGCTCATCCTCAATCGCCGTCTTGTGCTCGGTAGCAGCGTTCATATCCTTGTTCTCGATCGCCTTGGTCACTTCAGCCCAAAGCCGCCGCGACTCGTTCGTCGCCTGCTCTGCCTCGGGTCGCACTGACTTGGGCGCGATCGTAGCGTTGGCGGCGGAGAAGAGGACGCTTTGCTGACCAGTGATGGTATTCTTGTAGTCCATCTTGGAGGACCACTTGCCCGTCACCTCGCCCACCGTCTGGCCGTTGCGCTTCACCTTACCCTCGATGGCATTGTAGGTACCGGTAAAGTAGCCCTTGGTCTTGAATTCAACTGTGCACGCCATCTTGGTTGCTGCACACTCAATCAACGACGTATCGCCTAGCTCGAGCACCATGCTACCAAACAGGATGCCGCGGGCATACATGTTGGGCATCCCAATCACGTACTCTCCATCCTCCGGCCGCTCAACAACACCACCCGGCTGTCGCCGCCCATGAGGGTGGCGGCACTGTTACCCAAAAACTTGCTCTTGGGTTGCAGTTCGCCATAATCAGCACCTTGTGTTCAGGCGCACAATAAAAGTAGCGCTGATAGGGGGGTGGTGCGAAACTGGAAGGGAAAACCAGGCCAGAACCACCGCACCGCAGAGTGAAGCGCAAACACAGTCAGTCAGTTACTCAGTCGGTCAATGCAAAAATGGCAACGCACCTTGCTCGGCAATGTAGTATCCGTGCGAGCCATCGGGGTAGGTGTAGGAGCACTCGAAAAACTCGCCAATACGGGTTGTAACTGTCAGAGCACAACGAGTCAGTGCGCCGCTTGGATTCAGGTGGCGAGGTACAGGCGTCACGTACGGTTTTTTCACGCCCTTGGGCTTGATGTGCCAGCCGGCGAGATAGTAGCGCATCACGGCCACAAACCGATCCACAGGGTCCTCGAGCGCCGCAGCGCCAAAGATCAGATCGGGATGCGACATAAAGTCAGTAATGCGCTCCAGCATCGAACGCGGCTCGAGCAAACGTCGGCAGCGTCACGCGCGACAGGTCCATCCCGATCCGCAGCTGGCCAATCAAGCTGAGGAGGATGCTGCCATTCTCCTCGTCGAGTTCTTCCATGTCATCTGCATTGTCCTGCCCATTTGGTGTGATGCTGACTTGGAGGTTCCGAGCAAGCTGGAGAGCACCATAACAGCCAGGAGAACACGAGGACAAGCACCGAAAGCGAGACGGGGGGGGGCGGTGGTGGCCGTCAACGAGCTGGCGTCCACCCATTGGCCAGACCAGGCCAACCCTTGCGTACGCGCCCGCCGAAAGAGCGCAACCCTAGCGTCACTGGCGCCGCGCACGGCCCCGTGCGGTGTCCGCCAGATAATGGTCACCGGTCCGCGTCCAGCCAGCACTGAGTTTGCGCCAACTCGTCTCGACGCGTGACGCAACCGCGCACGGTGGCGCCTGCTGGGCCTCCAACGGCAACAGCACGGCTGTCTGGCTCCCTCGCCGCCTGCCCCCCCTCCCGGGCCTCTCGATGATGTCTGTCTCTCTTCGAGCATCCCGCCGCCAGACGCGGTTGAGGAAGAAGGACAGGCAAGTGGGGGGGAAAGCAGCAGTATGGAAGATTGCTGGGATTACCACACACAAGGGCAAAAAGACCCACCACGTCTCATTGAAACAGAGAGCAGCACACAGGCCCCCGCAAACCGTGAACGGCAGTACAGCAAGGATAGTGCCGCGCATGAGGAACGCTGCGGTTCTGTTAGCTCTGGGGTGGCCCCAGCCGAAGCAAGAGAGTAATGTTCGAAGCGTGGGGCGCAAGACCATATCGGGAGGCGCTCCGAAGCAAAAAAACGGGAGAGACTTGTCTCCGTCGTCGCTATATCCACGTTTGGTCAGCGCTACTCAAACGCAGGCCGGCATCGGCCTCTAATGTCGGGGACGATGAGGTGGGTTAGCCATGAGTCAGATTCACGCTGAAACAGCAGCAATTAAAAAAGCCGTCTTCGGGCCTATATGAGATCTGAGATCTACTTGAGATCATGTGATGAGAGTGTGGAAATAGGGCCGGTATTGAGATACACTGGTGTGGTATAATCAAGGCTGAGGTTTTCTGTTGGAGATTTACCGAGGGACTGCACCAAGAAGAAGACAAGGGCAAACAGATCCCCAGCAGAGCTGGAGCCACACATGCCCTCTCTGTCTCACAGTAGTAGATCCACAAAAGGAAAAGCCAAAAAAGAAGCAGCCAAGTGCGGCAGCACATATATCCAGCAGCCAGCATGTCATCCACTATGCCCAGCACCCAACTTCCCTAGTCCAGATGGGTCCACCACCCCAAGCTCCCTGGAACAGCAGCGCTAGTATACGTTCGTACGAGACCAGCAGGTGCTTCTGTCCACCAGGCTTTTGCCATGCGATGGTGTTTACAAATGTCTGTTTTCAAATGAAGTGTGGCGCAGCAGCGTCACCGTGACGGGGTGTGAGGCTGGTGATCGAACGCTAGTGAGACGCGGCCGACCCCCACAAAATCAGCGGATGCGCGCCCCCACGAGGCCTTCTCCTGTTAGTTGGTGCTCAGGCCGAACCATGCCTCTCCCTGCCATCTCGCCAGCGCATGAGGCCTCAGGACAATGCGACTCAAACGGTATTTAACGGCATTGCTCCTGCAGCGGGGATCACAAACGCTGCTCCGTTGCCCCGCCCCCGCATCCATTCGCCCCCTTCCTTTGCCCGCCGTCCCGCTGTTGGCTGTCGGCACGGGATGAGCCGGGCTGGGTGGATCCCCGCCAGACGGGCGGGGAGCATGGTGGACACCGTGTCCAGCGGTATGCAACCAACCGCTCAATGTTATCATTTCGGGAGGCTCCGACCCTGCGTTACGCACCGACCTGGGCCTACGCGAATGGGCACGGGCCATGGATTCAACAATGAGTGTCTGGAAGCACCGTGGGCATTGCAACAAGCAACTTAGAGGTGATGGGCGTTTGGCGCGTCGAAGAAAAGGTTTCGAGAAAAGGTCGAAGAAAAGGTCGAAGAAAAGGTCGAAGAAAAGTCGAAGAAAAGGTCGAAAAAAGGAACTTCGCCAAATCAATGCCCAATGGGATCGATGGCTGGGAAGTTGTGTCGAGTCTGTCTTTGGTGGGAACCATCTCCGGGTTTGGCGGCAATGCGGACCCCAACAACTGTGCACGGAAGCTTTGTTCTCGCTGTGTCCCAAGAGAAGAGTTTGCCCTACAAACACATTATTGAGCCGGACGGGTACAACATTGGAAGAAACCTCTTTGTCATTGCCGCCGAACGCGGCGGGTGGTTGAAGGGTGGTACTGGACAGCCACTACCGAATGGGTGGACGGTCTTTTGCCTCCCGGAAACGAAGGTGAGCTTTGCCTTTCCCATTTACTCACAGCAGACGCCATATACTGACTTCATGACTCGTGTCAGGATGAACCATGGCTTCGCTCAAGATGGGCGTAAGCTATTCTTACTGTGCGACGTATGTGTTTTCTCTCTTGCCTTTTCTTGCTGGTGGACCTGGGGCTTACCTCGTATATGTGCTCTTCGGCAGGAATGCGTCCTGGTTCGTGGTCCAAGTATACGCTTTGGCTCTCCCAACTTACCATATCCTTCATCCGAAGCGCAACGTCCTACTCACGTTACCGACAGGCTGCCTCAGATATTCTCGGCCGAATCCCTTTCTTGTGATTATTGCTGACGCATTCACGACTGCCACGACTCGCCCCTCCATTCTCAATTGAGTCTCATCGCTCATGCTTGTCTTTGACGCAGCACTGCGTGTTAGTGGTGTTGGTAGTTTAAACCCTGCTGCACCTGGGCTTTTCTCCCTCCCCCCCCCCCCCGAGGATCACGTTGTTTGTCAAAGGAAGGACAAATATTTTCACGTCATTGAACGCTTGCTCTATATAAGAATCCCCCAATTTCAAGATTGAGTTCAGTTATCGAGCTTCCTACCATCCCAGGCTCCTCACGACTAGAAGACTGGAAGCCATTAAGATTGAGCCTCAGTGTAGAAGGTGTGGTAGTCGTCCGGGAGTGAGTTCGGTTGGGTTGCTTGTGGTGTGTTGGAGACATTTTCTTAGGTCTGGACGCGTCCAATGTACGCCACGGCCCATTCTGATGTAATTGCAATGAAAATTGAAGCATAGTAATGCGGCTTAGCGGTTGCGCCTAAATGGGCACGAGGGCGTGGAGGTCCTGTGGTGCCTTGGCTGGCTGGTCTCGCGGGTAGGCTGGCGCAGGCACACAACGACAGCCCAGGCATGTGCCAGTGTTTGCTGCATCCACCCCAGCTGAGGTCCTGCGTCCGCCCGCCGCCAGCAGCCGGTTGGTTGGGCCAAGTTGAGAAGGATGGGGGGCGGAGCCGCTGGGCGCAGCTGACCTCCCCAACCCTCTGTCTCTTTAACCACCACCCGTGCTCTCTTTGTCTTCAACACCACCATGTCAATCCCACCCTCCTGGAAGGACCTGAGCAAGGCCACGAACGACCTGCTCGGCAAGGACTACCCCCTGGGCCACACGTCGCTCGACGTCAAGTCGGTTGCCCCCAACGGCGTCACTTTCCATGTCCAGGGTGCACGCAACAACCAGACGGCTGACATTTGGCCGACCTGGAGATCAAGGTGGCCAACAAGGCCAAGGGCCTGAGCTCGACGACGGTCTGGACGACCACCAACCAGATCCGTCAGACGGTGGAGGCCGACAACTACCTTGCCAAGGGCTTCAAGGTCGACTTTGTCTCCACTTTCAACCCCGAAAAGGGCACCAAGTCGGGTGTGATCAACACCGTCTTCAAGCAGTCTAATGTTCACACGCGCACCACGCTTGACCTTTCCAAGGGCCCCTCGTCGCCCACGACTCGGTGGCTGGCCGCGACGGCTTTGTGGCTGGGTACTCGGCCTTGGTCAACTTGCAGACCAAGCAGGTGGCCAACTACGAACTGGCTGCTGGCTACTACGCACGTGACTACTCGATCACGCTGCAGGGCACCAAGCGTCTCAACAACTTTATTGCCTCGTACTACCACCGCCTCAACGCGGACCTTGAGACGGGCGCGCGCGTCCACTTTGACGCCAGCAAGCCAGCCAAGGAGACCAAGCTCGAACTCGGCAGCAAGGTCTACCTCGACAATGCTGCCTTTGTCAAGGCCAAGATCAACAGCGATGGTATCCTTGGTCTCGGCTACACCCAGGCTCTCCGCCCTGGCGTCAAGTCGTCGCTCGGTCTGGCGCTCGACACCAAGGCCTTCTCGGCGACGGAGGCTGTCACCCCGGCCCACAAGGTCGGCGCTGCCCTCTTCTTCGAGGCTTAAGTGTCTTCCATTGCCCGCTAAACGTTAACAGTCTATCATGCTAATGCTGATCGTACCATCTGCCGCACCCATGCCTTGTGTCGTTTAATGATGTTTGCTTCGGTAGTAGGGCTCAGCCTGAGCGCTCATTGACTGAGCTTCTTCGCTCGGCGGCTTTGGCATTTTGGCGGTTCATCGTGGCTGGCGGCTGACGTGGAACACAGAGGCGGGAAGGTATTGCAGGTATATTAGGTCAGCGTCTGGGGGCGCGTGCACCACGAGGCGATTGGAACGAGGGCATGGGGTCAGTGTGATGCGGCTGCTGCCTGTGCCTGGCAGTGGGGCGGAGGAGCTAGCTGGAATACGCACACCCACCCACACGCACCACCACCACTGCGTCCGTCATGGCCGACAAGCTGGACCAGCTGCTGGCGCATCTGCCCGTCGTCCCGGTACCCACGCATAGCAACGGGCGTGTGGGCTACCACGTGTTTGGCAATGCGTACTTTGACCCCAACCAGTTCCACCGCGAGGCTTTCTTCCTCTCGCTTTCGCTGCTCTACCTTGCCGTCTACTTCGTCGTCGTGCTCAGCAAAACAAGGGGGTTGCTACGCGCTGGGCCAAGGTCGTTGTCCCGGCTCTGAAAAATGAGTTCTCGTATGTGCCCACCAAAACGCCATACGGGCCGGGTGCCCTGGTCTGGAACGGCGTTGGCGCTGCCACGCTCTACGCCTCGGGCCGGCGCAACGTTGAGCGTCTCCAGGCTGAACTGGAGTTTTATCCATACCATGACCTGATGCTCCTATTTTCCCAGCTGCCGTTGGCCCAGATGGGCCAGAAGACGCAAGAGTTCCACTCGCGGCTACGAGTGGTGCTCACGCTGCCTCCGACGGCCGATAATGTACTGGGTGTGTTTGGCGTGGTGAACAAGTCTCACCTCCGTACCACCCGGGCTGGGCGGTACGACCTGACGTTTGCCAAGCTTCTCGATGGAGAAAAGGCGTCTACGAGTCGGGGACTGGACAACCAATGGGCCATTCTTTCTGAAACGGGCGAGTTGACCGACTCGTTCCTGGGCGTGCCTGGTGAGCGGGGCCAAAGTGTGAGGGACAAGATTGGGATCCAACAAGTGCTCAACAGTCCGGCTGCTCAGCAGCTCGTTGAAAGTTTGGTCGTTACCGACCAGCCGAGAAGCAAGCCGACCAAGGGGCCCCTTCTTCCCGAAGACCGCCCACGGCAGATTGTGCTTACCCTCAAACTGCCGGGGTCCACTGCGGAGGCCAAGGCTCAACTTCCGTTCCTTGAGCTCGCGCTTAACTTGGCTGATGCAGTCGGTGTGGCGATCTCGGGGGCGGTCACGTCGCCGTTGCGCTTGCGGCCCGAACTGCTGACCAAACTGCGCAAGACGCGGCATGAGGTGGATGCCCAGTTGGAAGAGGAGGCGACGCGGGAAGAGCGTGAGGCAGAGGAGGAAGCGCTCAAGGAGGCCAAGGCCAAGGCGGAAGCGGAGCGTTTCAAGAACATGTCTCCAGCGGAGCAAGCCAAGCGTAAGGAGGTGGAGCGCAAGCGCGCCCTGCGCAAGGGACAAAAGACCATGCGGGCTCGCGGATAGCCGTTTATGGCCAGTTTCTTGTGAAGAGTTGCTTTGTTTCTACTCTTGTCGGGACTGTGGCCACAATAATGGCCTTGGATGCAAGTTCAGTCGGAAAATTATCCTGTACGGCTCGTAAACATACACTATCTTGCTTCTGTCTGAGAGAGCTGCTCTGCCCCTGTGGGTAGGTGGGAGTGAGTTGTGAGCGAAAGGGGGCATTTTAAAAACAGAAGTGGAGCCGCGATTATTGTTTTTCCCGCCACGTTCGGTGGCGGCCCAATAGACTGCCCAGGAGAACAACCATGCAAGAGCGATAGTGTAGTGCCATGGATCGCTGCACCAGCCACCTTCTACATCTCAGATCAAAGATCATTTTGCCTCAGGATGCAGCCTTTCTGGTTGGATGCATGTTGGTGGGGGGGGCGACTGAACATTTTTTTGCGCCACAGCATGCATATGTCAAGTCAGTGTGGCCCGCTTTCGCTACCGTGATTCATGTGCTGGCCCGCGGAGGATGTGTCCGAAATGTTGAGCAGAGCAGACCGGACCTAGGGTGTTTCCTCAGTCTATACTTCCAGCTCCAAACGGTCATCAGCAGGTAGTTAAACGGGAATGAGAGAGAAAAGTCGTGCAGTAAAGTGGTGAGGAGCGGAGTGGGCGGGGTCGGGGATTGGGAGATTTATGCTTGGCCAGGTACAGTATCCGGACTGTCAACAGAGCAGGCAAGTCAGTACGCCATCTCTATTACTGTGGCCAGTAGAGGAAGATACGCACATGATAGGAGCAACTTGCTTATTTTGGCCGGCAAACATGCGTTGCATGAGGACACCCATGCCCTCCATCACGCCAAGAAGAATGCCGCACATAATACCGGACCCGAGCATCATCTTGGGGCCACTACGTACTGCAAGGGCCGCGCCAGTCATGAAGCCGGCAATCACACCATTCTTCATGTCTTCCGTCTGGCGCACACTGCGCACAATGCAGTCGGACGTTCCGAACACGGCACCCCACATCCCGAAAGCACCGCCCAATGCGGGCCCCCGTTGCTTGATCGCAGCGAGAGCAGCTGGCAAGCGTTCGCCCTGTTGGTGCAAAGAGTCAGCACAACCGTTTTCCAATGCGCGCGCAGGAAGGGGAGGGGAGGGGCACGTACACGAGGGCTATTGCGGCTACCCTTGATGCCGTGCCAGAGCGAGCCACCAATGGCGCCCATGGCAAACGCGGCACCGGTGTCGTTGAGGATTACCCAGGGGCAGGGGTCGCGCGTGTGGTCGGCGGCAACCATTGGTCGTGACGCTACGAAGCACTGGAGGCAGGGAAGGCGGCGCGGCGCCAAGTCGAGAAGATTGGCCCGGGGCAGGCGGCCGCCACAGCCCCCCGCATGAAGCATGACGTAAGGTTCCGGCTCGACGCAGTGGGCGGAATGCAGCAGAAGAAGCTGCGCAGAGCAGCAGAGGCGCGGGGGCAGTGTGGCTGCATATCACCTCTCGGCCTGCGACCCCCAGGCCTGGGCAGGCCGCGCTCGTGTCTTCCTTTGCGAGTCACACAGTCCGTTCGCTCTCTTCAAGTTGGGCGGCGCACAAAGCAAGCCGCGTCCCCCCTCGCGCCCACCCACATCCACAGCCGATCGCCCGCTCCCCACCACCATCTCCAGCATGTCTGAAGCCGCTGCTGCTGCCCCGGCCCTGCACCTCGACCCCGTCACGGGCGAGAAAGTGAGCAAGAGCGAGCTCAAGCGCCGCCAGAAGGCGCCAGGCTGCCGAGAAGAAGGCGGCCAAGGCTGCTGCCGCGCCCGCTGCCGCCGCAAGCCCAAGTCGGCCGCCGATGAGGAAGGCGAGCTGAGCCCGCAGCAGTACTACGAGCACCGCTCGCGTACCATCAAGGCTCTTCGTCAAAGCAAAGCGCCCAACCCGTACCCTCACAAGTTCCATGTGAGCACATCGCTGGGTGCGTTCATCGACAAGTACGGCCCCACCACCGAGCCCGGTGCTAAGCTGGACGAGAAGGTGTCGATTGCGGGTCGCATTCACACGGTGCGTGCCCAGGGTGCCAAGTTGCACTTTTACGACCTCCACTCGGAGGGCCAAAAGGTCCAGATTATGGCCTCCGCCTCGGACCATATTGGCAAGGAGGGCACCCCCGAGGGCTACGCTGAGATCCATGGGCTCCTCCGCCGCGGTGACATTGTTGGTGTCGAGGGCTACCCGGGCAAGACCAAGAAGGGCGAGTTGTCCATCTTCCCTACCTCCATCACCCTCCTCTCGCCCAACCTGCACCGTCTCCCCGGGAAGGCATTTACCACCGCCGAGGGTGAGGTCAAGGGGGGCTGACCAACCCCGAGACGCGGTACCGCAAGCGCTACTTGGACTTGATGATCAACCCCAACGTGCGCGAGATCTTTATCAAGCGCGCCAAGATCATCAACTACGTTCGTCGCTTCTTTGAGAACCTGGGTTTCCTCGAGGTGGAGACGCCGATGATGAACATGGTCGCAGGAGGTGCGACGGCCAAACCGTTCATTACCCATCACAATGACCTCGGCATGGACCTGTTCATGCGCATTGCGCCCGAATTGTACCTCAAGGAGCTCGTGGTGGGTGGACTGGACCGCGTGTTTGAAATTGGCAAGGTGTTCCGCAACGAGTCGATTGACCAGACGCACAACCCCGAGTTTACTAGCTGTGAGTTTTACATGGCGTATGCAGACATGTACGACCTGATGGATATTACCGAGAAGATGATCTCGGGACTGGTCAAGTATGTGACAGGGGTACCAAGGTCACCTACCACCCCGAGGGCAAGGACAAGGCCGATGGCCCGGTGTACGAGATTGACTTTGCCACGCCGTGGAAGCGGTTCGATATGATCAAGGAGCTCGAAGCGCAGCTCAAGGTTACCTTCCCGCCTGCCGACCAGCTTCACACCGAGGCCACGCGGAAGTGGCTCGACGATTTGGCGGTCAAGCACGGGGTGGAGTGCAGCGCGCCGCGCACGTCGGCCCGGCTGGTGGACAAGTTTGTGGGCGAGTACATTGAGCCGCAGTGCATCAACCCTTCTTTCATGGGTCACCCGGAGGTGATGAGCCCGCTGGCCAAGTACCACCGCTCCATCCCGGGGCTGTCGGAGCGGTTCGAGCTGTTTGTGGCGACTAAAGAGATTGCCAATGCCTATACTGAGCTCAACGATCCCTTTGACCAGCGGGAGCGGTTCGAGGAGCAGTCGCGCCAGGCCGCCGCCGGCGACGACGAGGCGCAAGGAATCGACGAGGTGTTTGTCGATGCGCTGGAACACGGCCTGCCGCCCACCGCCGGTTGGGGGTTGGGCATTGACCGATTGACCATGTTCCTCACCGACTCGAACCGGATCGCCGAGGTGCTGGCTTTCCCGGCGATGAAGCCCGAGCAGACACAGACTGCCTCCGTGGTGCCCACACAGCCCACGGCATGAGCGCTAAGCCCTGGACACGCGCCAATGTATGGCATACATTGCTGTTTTTCAGTATGCTAATGTCGAAGGACGGTGGGGGAACAATTTTGAGGGATGCAGGACAAGATAGCTGATGCAGTCCATGTGAGGGTACGGGTAAGAGTGTGCACGAAGTGAATGTGGCCGTTGTGAATGTGGCCGTTGTCGACGCGATCGCTGGTAAGCCATCCGTGATGCTGGCTGGTTGCCAAGATCAGATAAGTAGGGGCCGTGACGCGTGAGCGAGAGTTGGTTGGGACCGCCTTGGCGCCTTGGCGTGCCTAACCCACCCTTGTCAAGCTCGGTGCCCGCCCGCATCGCTACCCGAAAAGGCGGTGAGGTATGCCCATCCTCCTTGAGCCGAAGCAGATCCACTCCTTCCTTGGCAGGTCTCTCCTCCTCCTCACTAGACTTGCCATCTCCTCGTGTGCCCCGCCCCGCCTGCCGAAACCACTTCTCTCTGTTGATAAAAAAATTGACGACCCCTTGGAAGTAGGCACTTGCTGCTCCAACAACATCTCCTCACAGTGCTTAGGAGGCAGTCAGATTCACTCACCCATCGCCATCAAACTGTTCCTTGATGCTCCAATTTAGGCCCAGACGACCGCATCGCCTACCAGTCCGCCGACCTTCACAGGCAACACCTCAGGAGTCCACGCCTCCTCCTCTGGTTGAGGTTTGGATCATCCTTCTTGTTCTCTCTCCAGTCCCCAGTTTCCCTCTTGCATCGTCATTCGACTTTGGCTCCGCGTCGTCCATCGAAGTTTCCATCCGCCCGCGGCGCTGGTCGAGCCTACAATCGGCGCCACTCCCTCCAGGACGTGCTGCGACCTCTTTCTCGCATGCTGCTATCTGTCAGCCAGTCGAGCGCATCTACAATTGCGGCCACAGTTGGTCACGCGACCACAGCGCAACAAATCGAGCCGTTCCCATCCCGCTCTGGCGGAGCAATCGAAGGCTGGGATTGAAATTGCAGTTCCTGGCCAGGCGGCGCTGGGCCCCCGCTTCAGCCAAGCACGTGTTGCGCCTACTTGGCCACACTTTTGATCGCCACCACCTCTTTCCTGGTGGCATCCAAACCGATGACGACCACCTTTACTTTCGACCTACCCACCCCCACCTCTCTGGCCATCTCTGACGCGTATGCGCCTGCCGCCACATCCTCCGATGCGCCTGCCATCGTCGCCACCTTGGCCGATGCAACTGCTGCGCGTTCTCGCATGGCCACCGTCTTGGTCGCCAACTCGTCCGCCAGCACAGGCACCCGCCAGTGGCTTCGCGCAGTTCAGGCGGTTGATGACTACCTTCCCTATGCAGTAAGTGTATGGGCGTTTTCAAGCCAGACTCGCGTTGTTCCACGTGCTCCTACGCCCTTTGGCTGGTCCATGTCCGTGGCTGAGCCCGAAAAAGATGGACTGCGCGACCGTCTGCGTGCGGCGGCGGTGCCATCGCGGACAAGGGAGGAGGCGGCAGCTGCCTGCTTTGGCGATGCAGGTTTTGATTTGCGCGCTGCTGTTTTGAGCCAGGCGCTAGCTTCGGCCAACCTTGCCTGCGCGGCCACCACCGCCTCGGAGCGGGACGCTACCCTTCCTTCCTCTGCCGGCCAGGGACTGGATGATCGGCTGCGATGGGCCGTTGATGCACAATGCCGTGCAGCCGGGGCGTTGGCATGGGTGGCTCAGACTTCGTTTGAGGTGCGTGCGGCGGATGTCATCCCGCCTGCAGTCCAACCAGCCGGAGCAGATGCGTTGGCCAAGCTGCTTCTGGCTCAAGCGCAAGGTCTTGCAATTCGCAAGTTGCTTGCCCCCATTGCGGCGGTATCCAACCCTCAAATGGAAGCTCGTACCCTCACTCGTTCTCGGGACGAGCGCGGCAAGCTCCTCAAGCACAGTCCTAGCCATCGCATCTCCTCCACTGCGGCTTGGATCCAATCGCCTCTTCCTCTCCCCTCGAGCCATCCGGCGCCAGCATTACTGGCCAAGCTCTACCTCCATGTAGCAGGGCTGTATGAGGGAGCCCAAGGTCTGCTCAAGACTTGTACGCATTGTCCTTCCTCCGCCTCACCGCGCCGGCCCACCGCCCTGCCACACCCAGCGAGGAAGGAACCAAAAAATCTCGCTTCCTCTCCAAACTAGGAAGGAAGGAGCGGTCCGACGAGTCACCAGGCTCGGCATCCCGTCGTTCGGCCCCTCATTCAAGCCATCAGCTGGACTCGTTACTGGCGTATACGTCGAGTGCCTGGGCCATCTCCCAAGCGGCCGGTCTACGTTGGCTTGCTGTGGATGCAGGGGAGGATGGGCGGGTGGGCGAGGCCCTTGCGTTCCTCCGCTTAGCCAGCAGTACGTTGGAGCCAGTGCTGCTCGATGGGAGCAGATTTTCGCTTCGACTTGGTCGAGGGGGGCGGGAAAGCGAGGGGAAAGACCGGCACCATGCTCTCCTGGAAGACGACGTGAGCTCAGATGGTCAACTGGCTCGAACCGCGCAAGCGGCCAAGGACGAAGCTGGAGCAATCGACTACTGCACGGGCATCTATACCCGTATCAACGACACTGTCCGTCCCTCTTTTCTTCCCTACTCGGGAACGCAGACTGATACTGATCCTACCGTTCGCTTTCCTCCCCAGGTTTCGTTTCAACCGATTGCTGCGCTGGATACAGTGCAGGCCAAGGTCCCCCACGGCCGACCTGCCATTGCGGCCAAACGCTTCGTACTGCCCGATCCCTCATTGTCGCTGTCTTCCTTGCCGGACACGACCGGCGCCACGGCTCCTTTGGACAAACAACTCGACGCGGTCACCCTGGACGAGGCGCCGAGGCCAACATATGCTGGCGCGGGAGCCTATTTTTAGTCTTCTGTCAATTCATTTCATTCCATTCCATTCCATTCTCTCCTTGCTTGGGCGGTTGGGCGTATGGCCATATGCCATTGGACGTTAGACATTTCCTGCCGTAAAGGCTTTTAGACAGCTTCATTCGCCGACTACGGTATGCCCATGTGCGTGCACAACGGTGCAAGGAAATAGCTGAGAGGAGAAAGGATCAATGACAAGGATGTGGACTGCGAAAAGAACAGGACACACGCCTGCGGAAGGTGGGTGTTGGGGGCGTAGGCGCTAAAGGGGATTACGCGGTTACTTGTATACCTCCTCATCGTAATCTCAACGTACATGACATGCATGGCGCCCACTTGGCGGATGGCACTACCAGCTATAATAAGCGACACACACACACGAAGAGAGAGGCCGGTGGATGGGTTGGGAGGATTGGTAAGGCTGCCTTATACACCTTGTCCTTAGGTCTCATTTGGAGGACGTGAGGAAGCAACGGGCGGGCTCGGAGGTAGAGGGAGGGCGCGGGATCCTTTTGGTGTCTGTGGGCTTGTGGCCCAAAGGACACTGGTCAGAGACAGCACGAATGAAGCGCTGAGCTCAGGCTGAGCTGCGGAGGCGTTGAGGCTGCTGAGGCCGGCTGAGATTCAGCTATCGACATTTTGGATTTGCGAGTGCTTGGTCGGCTGTCAGGCGGTCGCACTGTCGCGCACCGTGTGAGCGCCGTGTGCGGTGTGACTGTGGTGACTTCCCAGTCTACCCGTATGCCCGCGTCCCTGTCTGCTCTACAGCAGCTGACCAGTTGCTACGGACTAATTGCCCGCTGTCTGCCTGCTCGCAACACGGCAGTGCTGACGATGTGAAACAAGGCAAGCTTTGGTGTGCATGCCTGGGCTTAGGCGGAGCGCAGGGAGGCAGAAGCTTGCAGGACACCGGCGGACAGACATGATGCATGATGTCACATGTCATCCAGGGCCAAGCACTGCAGGCACCTCGGGGCACTCCCCCCAACAAAGCCACCGCAACCCACATGCGTCAGTGGCGTCCGCCACACTAGCCGAGTCACTGGAGTCACTAGTCACTAGTCACTAGTCATGCAAGTCATGCATCATGCATCATGCATCATGATGCGCCTGCTGCGCCGCACAGTCGGCCGAACTCCGCAACCAATTCCGCTGCGCTGCACAAGCGCGAAAGGCGCTCAGGAGCTCAGGAGCTCAGGCCCTGTCCTGCCGAGCCACACGCCTGTCACAGGCTGCCGGTCGCCGGCGTGCATGTCAACAGTGGCGCAGGCACGAGGCACGACTCTCGTTGGTGGTCACCACGTCACCTGCCGCAGTGAGAGAGTACGAAGGCCTGTACGGCAACCCGGCAAGACGCTGTTTGGGTCGGGGCGCGAGGCGCATCCCGCCAATGTTGGGATTCTCAGCCTGCCAAGCATGTCAGTAAGGTGACTCGGATGGCCTGTGGCCGAGTGACTAGTGACTCTAGTGACTAGTGACTAGTGACTAAGCCAATGTAGCCTTGAAGCTTGAAGCTTGAAGCTTGAAACTTGAAGCTTGAGAGCCGGGGGCCTGAGGCCCAGACCCTGAGGTCGCTGTGCCCTGCTGTGCCCGTGCTGAGATCTGAGATCTGAGGGCGGCTGAGATGCTAGAGGCCCCATGTCCGCGGGATTGCTTGCCCTTGTTGGCTCGGCCTCAGCCGGAGCCGCACTGTCGCCGGATGCTTTGTTTGCCTCAGGAGAGGCCATGTTCAAGCTTCAAGACTGGCAGTATGCCTTCACGCCTCAAGCCTCACGCCTGACCTCAGGGCCTCAGGTCCCACGCCTCAGCAGTGCCCCAGCGCCTCAGCGCGGATAAAGCGATAAAGCTGCGGGGAGGCAGCGTCACACACACGTGGCCCCTCCAATTGATCGATGATCGATGATCCCGGCAGTACTCGCCCCCTTCACCTCCTCCCCTCCTCCTCCACCACCCCCACCACCATTACCCTTGCAGCCGTCTCTCCCCTCCCCCATGTCCTTTCCCGAGCCCTTCGGTGGGTTGACCCCCCCATCGTCCGTACAGCTCGCACAGCCTCGCGCAAACCCAAGGCCCCGTTCCCAGGCGTCCACCAGGTATGTCGCGCCTCCCTGGCCCCTAGAGACACTCCCCCAGCCGCGTTGCTAATTCTTTCAGCAGAATCATGTCCATGCCTCAGCCGTTTTACAATGGCCGTGCATATTACGAACCTATAACTCCTTTTGACGTTCCGAGTCCCCGCCACACACTCGTATACCCAGGAGCGAGTGATCCCACCCTCCAGGCCAAGCCCAGGAGAGGCTACCCCCCTCAGCCAGCGCAACGCCCTCATTCTTGGTATGGAGGCCCTCCCGCCAATACCGGCTATCCCCCACTTGCTCCCGGCATGCCGCCGGCCCCGCACCTATGGCCATGCCCATCCACACCCCCACGAAAGTGGGGCCGGGTAGAAGGACCCTTGGGCCCACCTCATTACCGCAAGATGAACGTGCGCTTTGACCGTCCCCCGGAGGTACGATGGAAAACGGATGCGATACGAGTATAGCACGATGACAGGCCGACGTAAAGCGTTACTGATTGGCATCAACTATGTCGGCTCCAACCGAGCTGAAGGGCTGTTGGAACGATGTGGCCAAAATCCGCAAATTTATTATGCAAGCGGGCGGGTTTGCTGCCAAGAACATGGTCATTCTCACCGACCAAAACGCAGACCCACGAGCCCGTCCAACCCGGCCAACATGACAGCGGCCATGCACTGGCTTGTCAAGGATGCCCAACCGGGCGACTCTCTCTTCTTCCACTATTCTGGCCATGGCACCCAAGCAAAGGCAACTCAAGGAGATGAACGTGAGTCATGTTCCTTTGTGATATTGCGATCCCTGTCCTGTCGTACTAATCCTAGCCTTTCCCCATCACACAGCGGATGGCCTGAACGAGTGTATTGTTCCCTCGGATTATATTAAGAATGGCCTGATGGAGGATGATGAGTTGCATGCCCTCATGGTGCGCCCTCTGCCTGTGGGATGCCGCTTGACCGCGTTGTTCGATTCGTGTCACAGTGGCACGGTGCTGGACTTGCCTTATTTACTCGGCTTCAGCAAGGTTTCGGAGCCGACAGTGGCGGCTAACGTGGGATATGGCTTGGAACAGGCCATCCGTGCGTACACCCACGGTAACATCATGGACGCTGCCAAGGGCGTTGTGGCGACAATGACCAAGCGCAAGCCGAGCAGCGAGCGCGGGAGATTACCATTCGCACCCGTTCATCAGGCGCAGACGTGATCATGTTCTCGGGGTGCAAGGACAGCGAAACCAGCGCCGACACGGTGGAGGCGAAGAAGGCTACGGGTGCCTTGAGCTACGCTTGGATTGCTGTGTTTGAACGATGGCCCATATCACTTACCTCCAACTCCTCAATGCACTGCGCGATGAGCTCGTTGAGCGGTTCCACCAGAAACCACAGGTACGTCTTTTGGGCAATTCAAATTATATGCATTCCTCAGCGTATCTAACCTTTTCTGTTCCCCAATTTTTGTACGGAATTTTAGCTCTCCACCTCGCATCATATGACTTTGAACACATGTTCACCATTTAACAGTTGTTTTGCACCTGTCTTGCTCATTCTGATACCTACATGTGTAGGCCCACTTCCTGTTTCGTTCCGAGGCGCGTGCCGTCGGCCGCATAATTTGGGCCTCTCCCTCATCATTGTGTATCTATCCACATCTGTTCCGACTTTGTACTAATGTCTAATAATGCTGTGAGGATTTGATAGCCCTCCATTATCCCCCATTACTGAAAAGCACATACAGAGAGAAAGGAAGTCCATCAGGCTGATATTTTCAACACATGTTGAAGTAATTGGCACTTATGATGGATCGGTAGTATCCAGGATGGGTTCACGGGGCGCCGGGTTTCACCTCTCCCAGCTTCTGGATTTCAAGCTGGTACCTCCTCGGTTGGGGTTGTGGACGGCAGTATGCGCATCAATATCTCAATGCTGTATAGTATAGACACCTTCCCTTCGTTCACTATGATACATGCACCCTACAACTTTCTAGGGCAGTCCGCTGGGGCTGGGCACTGATGCTGCATTGGCGCCCTTGAAGTTCTTAATGAACGATAATGTAGGGTATCCCTACTGCCACTAGACGTATTCAGGCTTAAAGTGCGCATGAGAGTATAGGGCAAAATGTATACTCGTGTACCTGCGTGACTTGCCGTGTGGTCCCTACTGTACGTAGTGTCCTGAGTGACTATATCATGTTAGGGTACTGCTAGGGTTCTCCTGCGCGGCCCTCAATGGATCGGTGACGCTCGCCTAGTCGAGCGGAAGCGTCCGCTCGCAGCCGCGACGCCCTGTCGCTTCATCTCCCTTCTCTCTCTCCTTTCTCCTTCCCTTCAGACGTTTGCTTGAAGACTTGTGGCTCACCACTTTGCCTTCACGCCTTGTCTGAAGGCTGCTTTGCAGCTGATCCATAGGATCGCGAGTGCTCTCAAGTCGCACTCTAGCATATCAGAGCCCGAGGCTGAATAAATGCAAGAAAATACTGATGCATTGTGTACTCCTATCTCCCCTCTCTCCTCCGGTTCGATCATTTAGTGCATCAAGCTCCAAGCTACTTCAAGAGGTATCCTGGTTATCCAACACATCCTTCCTCAAAATGCGTCTCCTCGAACTATCTCTAGCAGAAGGTGACCGGAACTGCTTGTCACGGGGGGCGACGACTGAGCCGCCTTGCACAGCCACCTCCAATTCCTTGTCGTCACTACCGCTTCTCGGCTTCTTTCCCCTTCCTTCTTTTAAGCACTCCACTTGTAGAAGAAACACCTTTCGATCAGCTCGCTCGCCCTACTCCCTTGCCCATGGGAGCTCCCCGCTTTCCCGTCGAGCCCTTAGGCCTTGCACACGCAACCTCTGCTCGCAGACAGCTACTCAGGCTCTGCTCGACGTACAGCAAAGCATCACTCACAACCCTCCTGCGTTCACGCCAGTGTGCCTTGGACTTTGGATCTGAAACGCGTTCAGTCCTCCGTGAGTTTTTCTCCGATGAGCAGGGAGGGTCTCCGCCTGGGAAGCCAGCCACCCCGTCACACTGCTCATGATATGATCTCTCGGTGTCATGTGATACTGAGAGTCTCCCGGCGATATATGCGTCCTATATTAGACGTACGCTAGCAACACCTTTCTGAACGTGAACAGGTAAACGAAGAGAGGAAGAGTCCGATGGATATGCTGTGCGTCGGGCACCTTGGTTGCGACGTTCATCTCAGGGAAATGGCGGTGGAGACGTGGAAGGGGACAGACCATTGCGGCGCTTGCCCCCTTTTGGAGATAGGGTTTAGTATATATAGTACACTTGCGTGCGCAACGACGGCATATATTGCATACGTACCCACAACAGGAGTTAAGGTAGTTACAGTCATTCACAGGCGTTTTGTGGGTGTGTGCACACAGTATCTTGTTGTTTCATCCCACCTCTTTTGATGTCTCATTCGCGCATGCAAACAGGAGTATGTTACACTGATCATTTATTGTACATTGCTTTAGACATCTTGTGGTGTTAATAGTACTGCAGTACTGGTAGAATATGCTCTCGTGCATATACTCGAGGCGTGTGGCGCGTGTGTGGACCTCGAAGACTTGTGTTTGACACTATAGTCAAATTCCGTAAAAGCGAGCCATTGCGGATTGGCCAGAAGTTTGTCAACGCAGTCGGCGCAATCTGAGCAACAGGAGATATACATTGGGCGGATGTGTGGCGCCCGGAAGCAAAGGGTTTAGATGCTAGAGAGCGGGAGAGTGTAGTAGTACATATAGTACCACAGCAATGTCCTCCTCGTTGCTACTACTATCGGATTTTCCGGCTGACTGGTCTGTCGCAGGTCGTACGGAAAAGTAGGAACCCTCTCAAGATGGGAAGAAGAGAACCAAGCATCATGCGTGCGTGATGGATGAGCGCGTGACTGCTTTTAGCTTGGCTGCGTTTCTGCTGTGCCTGGGGATGCGATACCCGGGCATAGCCTGCCACGCATGTCCCCATAGGGGCCCCGTGCTGGGTGGGTGCGGCGCAGTTTTCCCAGCAGCCACCGGCAGGCTCTTATAATGCATGGCAGGCCAGCACAGCGCCCCCATGCGGCGACCCAGCACAGCGCCCAACAACTACTTAGTTGGCCTCTTCCCTTTCCCCTTCGCCCAGCTTCCCCGGCCCTGCCCACTCCGCCCACGCCTCTGGCCCCGTGCCCCCCCCGACTGTCCGTCGTCAGTAACTAGTAACACCCCGCACCCCCCGAATTTAGCTGCTGCGCCAACAACTGCCCTCGAAGCTTGTGAACAGAAGGCGCAGTGTGTCGCCGCCCCCTCATGACACCCCCGTTTTCATCCCTCTCAGCTTGCATCGGGAGGCCGCATGCCGAAGCCTATAAAACATCTTCGTCTGGAACGCTTCCCTCACAACTTACCCCTCTCACGCCCCTCTGCTCCCCTCCCGAACTCATCACCTCTTCGTTGCTGGCAACTATGGTCGCGGTCAAGTTCTTTTTCTCCCTCGTCGTCCTCGTAGCCCTGTTCCAGGTCGTGGCGGCTGTGAGCCCATTGTTATCTCCTGGTGAGACACGAATGGCCAAGCGCAAGATCCACATCCACCGGGCCAAACGTATGGAAAGCCAGCCCGAGCAGCGCAATGTCACCAATGCCGCTCGCTCTCAGGTCAGCAAAAAGGAGCCGCGTAGCAGCAAGGCCTGGTCGGACCGTGTGCTGGAAAAGCGCTACACTGTGTACAAGGGTGGCCAAGGCACCTGGTACTCCGGTGGAAACCTTGTATGTCTGCTGATTCCCTTTTTCCTTCATCCCCCTTTCTGAAGTGAACGCACAACGCCCGGCAGCACATCAAATACTGACACGAGGTTGAAAAGGACAACCCTGCCTGTGGCGGCAGCACCCCCACCGACTCTTCCAGTATTGTGCCGTGCCTGCCAACTCTCCTGCCAAGTGCTGGGATTGGATCCGGTACGTTTTTTGCTCTCTGCTTACACGTTCTCATTCATTTCCTGATGTGCTTCTCTTTTTTTGGCTTTCAACCTTGTCAGAATTCACTACAACGGAAACGTCGCCGTCGCCCAGGTTGTGGACGAATGTGCTAGTTGCGAAGGGTCCAATGATGTTGATATGACCAAGAGTACGACGTTTTTCTCCCTTTGCATCATATGGCTTTGCTAACCCCCTTTTGTTGTGCAGGTGTCTTTTCCCAACTCGCCAACCTGGATGTTGGTGTTGCTGGAAGACATTCATTGGCGCAATCTCAACAACGACAACTAAGTCCAGGTGACAAAGAGCCTCCTGCTGTGCAGGAAGGCTTATTGTTTGACGGAAGTCCAAGTTCCATTTTTTTTTCGGTTTCACCCAGGTTCCACAGGTGCCCTCCAGGTCCCCTCCATCAGGTCCCCTCCTCGCACTGTTACTCAAAAGCTTTACCATACCATCATCCACATCCTCCCACCCATTTTCACCTCTAGCTGTTTCTGCTGAGCAGTTTCTATGCTAGGATGGGCCATCGACACGCTACCGCATTTTCTTATTCGGCAGACCTCATTCGGGCTTTTTGTGCTCACCTTTTCGCACCATGATTTTCTCATATGCGTGTCCCATTTCCTTCATCACGCCCACTTTCCTCGCTACTGTATCCCATTCTGCAAGTGTGGCACTTTCTGCCCCTCGTGTTTGCTCTCGGCTTGGTGGCTTGTGCCAATGCTTCCTTCAGTTCTACGAGAGGGTGAATAGAATTGAACTGAAGACACCGGTTCTCTTTGATAACACCCTCAGTTATAGCCTACGCCATCTTCCGGTTTTGAAGTGCCGGCAGTGTGTTACTAAATAAGCTATCCCTAACCTTATTGCACCTTCGTTCGGGATTAGGAAGAAGTGGTGGTCTTCACACCTTTTTCAACTGTAATATCTGTCGAACTATGGGTGTCTCGTGTGTTGTGGCCAAGGTCCCTTCAGTCCCTCATCTCAGGCTTATAAGATCTCCGATGTTTTCTTGCTTCTGGTATTTTCTTTGCTTTGCAGCTCCACATATAGGTTGCATGGCGACTGGCTGCTCGATGTCCCTGTAGGTGCCGTTGGATGGCATATAGACGATCTCCACCGTCATCCCAAGTGTGCATCACCCGCGGGGGCTATCAAGACTCGAGGCCACGTCAGTATGACGACTGAGGAGGGGAAGACATTTGTTATACTCCGTCAGTGTACTCAATCTGAGCCCGCTACATTCTTGGTTGTGTACTACAGAAAGATTCGGCACCCGATTGGATGAAATCAATCGGGGAAATCGCTATCACGGTGTTCGGTGCGTGGGACTGTTGCTAAGAGCCAACTCTTCATGATCGACTTGTGTTCCCCTTGCCAAACTGGGGAAGCTGCTGATATACTTATGACACGCTGATACGCCATCTAAATACAGGATGCAAGATGGGCGCCACACACACAACCCTAACAAAGCCTTTTTATTGCGCCGCAGGGGCACAAGGGCGGTCATCTCTATCACAACCCTATTTGGGCATATCAGGCCTGCCTGGCATCCTCTTTTGGCTTAGGCCCCGGTAAGCAAGGTGTGCTCAATCTGCGCATCGTCCAGAGAGGTACGTTTGGGCTCCTGGTAAGGGCACGGATACTGCCTGGCGGATCGCCGGCGGCCTTGATACTCATGGACATCTGACGGGCGACCACGCTCCCGTTGGACAGTGTTAATCGTGGATGGATTATTGCCGCATGTGCCCTGTCGGCTGCTGTGGGGCTATGAACTAACCTGATCATTCGTCCCAGTCATTCCAAGATGGTCAACGTCCCTAAGACTCGCCGCACCTACTGCAAGGGCAAGGACTGCAAGAAGCACACGTGAGTATCGCCTGTTTAACTCACGACCATTTGCTCAATACTAATTTCTCTGATCGCCCAGCCCCCACAAGGTAACCCAGTACAAGACTGGCAAGGCTTCGCTCTACGCCCAGGGTAAGCGGCGTTACGACCGGAAGCAGAAGGGTTACGGTGGTCAGACCAAGCCCGTCTTCCACAAGAAGGCCAAGACGACCAAGAAGGTTGTGCTGCGCCTCGAGTGCTCGGCGTGCAAGTACCGCTCGCACGTGGCCCAAGCGCTGCAAGCACTTCGAGCTTGGTGGTGACAAGAAGCAGAAGGGCGCTGCCCTCGTTCTAAGCGCGTTGCAGTCAACGACGCCGCATTCGTTCTTTTCCTTCAGGACTGTTCGTGTTGTCGTGGCGGCTTGGCGCCAACGCTGGCTTTTTATCTGGTTACTTCACCCTGGCCGCAGTAGCATCATCGCTGTCACCTTCGCCTGAGGTGAGCCACCTATGCCGCAGCTCACTGCTGCAGTATGACCATCCTAAAATCTTCGCATTTCGCATCCCCCACACACTACAGCGACCTCACCACCATTCGCTCTTTGGCATCTTATAGCTCTTATTGGCTCGGATGTCGGGCTCGGATGCCGGCAGCATGGAAGGCAATTGCAGCATTGGGAGGTGGCGCTAAGGTAGCACCAAGGTGGTGGGTGCTATCGCTAGGAGTTGCTGTGATTCTGGGTGGGACAGTTCTTCAGCCGGACATCCTAGGTCATGCTTGTACCCCGAGCCTTCTCGTCCGAGGTGGTTTGCTCGGTGTGCCGAGTCTTCGGAAGTACAGGGATGGGCGCCAAACCGTCGTTCAGAATGATAGATTCCTAAATTGCCAGGACTTTTCATAGCGAGCCACGAAGATCGGCTGTGGGTGTGTCACGGTTGCTTCAAGCCAACCATGGACAGAATTTGTTTAACCAACTTTTATACCCAGTCCCAACCCTCTATTGTGCGCCTGAAAATCGCTGATTCTGGGGCCATTGTCACATGTCATGAATACACGCGGGGAAGCACAAACAATCGGTATCCCCTACTAACTGCCCATAGCAGATGTTTACCCTTTCCAAAATGGCGATCAGCCAATTTAGATAAGGAGGCGCTCGATCTGAGAACGAGAGATATTAGACAAGAGGTTGAGAGAGAACAGAAAAGACGTACAGCAAGTTTAATAGTTTGAATCTGGCTCTGCAGTTCGCGAGCCTCGTTGGTGGTGACCGAGGCAGCAATGACAGGACGAGAGACGTTGCAGGCGCGGCCAAGCGCCGTCTTAGAGGGAACAAAGACATAGGGCACGTTCTTGTCCTCACACAGAAGCGGAAGCGAGAGCACAATTTCGATGGGTTCCGTGTCGGCAGCCATGACAATGAACTCGCAGATACCGCGGTTCAGCGTCTTGGTTGCCTCGTTGGCACCCTTCTTGAGCTGCTTGTAGTGCGACGCCTGCTGCACCAGGTCAAGGATCTGGTTGGTCAAGGTCGCATCGGCGAGGGGGAAGGCCTTGGGACTGATAGCAGACATAATGGGTGGTAATGGGCGAAACAAATTAGGGATGGAAACTGCCAGGGACCTCACGG
Organism: Moniliella sp. 'wahieum'; assembly: GCA_003971905.1. NCBI lineage: Eukaryota > Fungi > Basidiomycota > Moniliellomycetes > Moniliellales > Moniliellaceae > Moniliella > Moniliella sp. 'wahieum'. The sequence continues at coordinate 466,206 of RSEE01000012.1, forward strand.
CCGGGGATCACGGGTCGAGACAGCGGCGAAAAGGCAGCTGTGATGGCGGTGGTGGGGTTGGATATGAGGTCCAAACGTTGAAGCGGTCTTCATACGCAATGGGTTGAAAAAAGTATTGCAAGGGCGGAATTTACTTGGGCGGAATCTAGGATCGCGTGTGGGCAGCAGCTGCTGAGATTTGAGACGAGGGCAGAGCACAATTGATGTCGATGATCGATGATCATTTAACCGGTAACTAGGTAACTCGGCAATTGGTAACCGGTAACTAGTAACTAGCAAAACAGGTATTCCCATGCGATGTCACACGACCGGCCACATTGCCTCTGGGTGGCCCAGCCTCAGCACACAGTACCAGTACCAGTCGCCGTTTCTCGTTGTTGATCGTTCCGTGTGAGCGCGTGGGATCTGAGAGCCTAAGGGTGCTCTTGAGATGCTCAGGCGCTCAGGCATCTCAATCAGCGCCCAGTTGCTCCGTCTGAGCGTACTGAGTACTGACTTCGAATATTGAGGTCGGAGAGGAGCTCGGAATAACTCAATGCAACCCGTGGAAGATGGCGCTGGGCGTACGGTTTCGAGTTAAATTCTGTAGTGTAGGACCACGCCATCACGCGACGGAGATAAGTCCAGCTCGTCCTCGGAGCCGGCCAGTCGATGATCGATGATCGATGATCGATGATCGATGATTAGGACCTCACGCCTCAGGCTGCCGTGGGGCGCCACAGAATCGATAACAGGCGATACTCGATAGTACGGCCGCCCGCGGCAGCACGCGAGTGGGCGTGTGGGCAGGCAAGCGCCCACGCTCCTCCTTCCGAACACTCATCCCTTGTCTTTACCGCCACCTTCACGCCCATGAACGCTTACGACACCAGCGAACGCTTGCCGCTCTTGTCCGATGCCGAGAAGGATGAGACCAAACTCGCCCCCTTATCGGGCCCCGTGCTCTCCAACCGGCGGCGCGACAGGCGGTGGCGATGGCGGATCCTGCCTGCCCTCTGCATTGCCCTGGGCGTTGCGGCACTTTGCTGGGTCGCCCTCTGCCCCCAAATCCCGACGCTATCCGCATTGACACCCATGTCGCCCAAGCTGGATGGAGGAAATCGTACCCGCCGCCACCGCGAGGGCCGGACCTACGACGCTTTCACCGCCTTTGGGCAGCACGGCGCGGTAGCCACCGAAAACGAAATCTGCAGTGATATGGGTGTGGATGGTGCGTCGATCTTTCGTGGCTCATGTGTTAGGATCGCAAGTTGACTCCCGTGTCGTTGCAGTGTTGCGAAAGGGCGGAAATGCGTTGGACGCCGCGATCACTGCCACACTCTGTGGGGGACGACCAACATGTTTAGTAGCGGCATCGGTGGCGGTGGCTTTCTGAACATCCGCGCCCCGAGATCGTGTTCGTTGCTTGAGCGGCGCCAAGGCCTGACCGATTGTGCGGACCACATGACGATCGATTTCCGTGAGACTGCTCCAGCGGCTAGTAATGCGACCATGTTTGACGAGGACAACGACCCTGAGCTCTCCTCCCTCCGCAATACTGCCCAACACGCTGTTGGACCAGAACACAAATACGACAAATTGTTCGCGAGCTCGACTTCGCTCAAATCCAAGATTGGTGGCCTGGCTGTTGCCGTTCCGGGTGAGGTGCGTGGCTTGGAGGAGGCTTGGCGGAGATGGGGGTCACACAAACCTCACCTGGGTTGGGAGGAGCTCATCATGCCCGTGGCCCAACTAGCAAAGAAAGGGTGGACAGTGCCCCCGCTCTTGGAGCAGCGGGTGCGGATGTACGAAAACTTGACCAACCTTTTCACCGCTCGACCCGAGTGGGGGGCGATCTTTACCAACAATGGCTCTCTCAAGCGCCGGTGATCGGATTTCTCGTCCTGCGTACGGTTCGTCATTGGCCAAGATCGCCAAAGGTGGCAGTAGTGCATTTTTATGGCGATATGGCGCGTAGCATGGTGGACGAGGTCCAGCAGCGAGGGGGGATCCTCTCTATGAAGGACTTGGCTGACTACAAGGTCGGAGTTGCCCCCGATTCAGGGGACATGGGGGACAGGAGAGTGTGGACCACCCCGGCACCTTCCAGCGGTCCGGTCTTGCTCTCCATGCTGCGTATCCTGGGTTGTGGGGGAAAGAGCTGGCTACCACCCCATCTTGGATTTCCCCTCTCTCTGCCCATCGCCTGGTTGAGACGCTCAAGACTGGTTTTGGCCAACGAACTCACTTGGCCGACCCTGCGTTCCTCAACTCGACTAACCGGGCAAAGATCGACACAATTGCCAATGATGCTGCCGAGTCTGCACGACTTCATGGCAGACTTAGTGACAACCATACTTGGGATACAAGGACGCCCGAGGGTCTCAGCTTTTACGAACCCATCTTTGACATTTCGGAGAATCATGGGACAATGAGCTTAAGTGTCATGGACGAAGCAGGCATGGCGGTTGTCGTCACCTCAACGGTCAATCTCCCCTTCGGATCACAAGTGCTCGATGCCAAGACGGGAATTATAATGGGCGATGAGATGGACGACTTTTCCGCCCAAGGCCAACCCATGGATTTGGTCTGTGGCCTTCGCCGTTCAACTATCCGGCCCGGGCAAACGCCCATTGAGCAGCATGGCGCCGACCATTGTGGAGCAGGCTAATGGAACGGCGATACTTGCCGTTGGTGGTTCGGGGGGCTCGCGCATCTTCCCTGCCGTACTTCAAACGATGCTGAATCTCGACTGGGGGTTGGATTGTCCAACTCAATCGAAGCACCCCGTTTGCATCACCAACTTCTGCCCCACACTATTGAGGCTGAGTCGACGTTCCCAACCAGTCTGCTTGCCAGTCTTGCTAAGAAGGGCCACGAGCACGAGATAATCAGCATCAACGAAGGCTGGGCGGTTGTGCAAGCAGTTCAGCACACGACGAATAACCTGCAGCCTCGGTTCATCGCGGCGAGCGACAGCCGCAAAGCTGGTGTGGCCACGGCGTACTGATGGCTGCGAGGATCCTACGGCTGCAGCTACTCCTTCCCCCATTGTGACGGTCTTGCCCATTCATGCTTGAATGCCCATCAATATCAATTCTGACGAACCCGGATATGGGACACTCATTATAATGATGTCAGAGCAACGCTTAGATTTGGCCAAATAGACCCTTCGATGACGCCCTCGTCAGCTGGGTCCCGTTTCCTGCCTTCCTCTGCGGGGGGCGGCGGGTTGTCGCCCTCCAGAACACGGAGGTAGAGCTGGCGTGCAACGCTGCTGTTGTCCTCATCTCGCAGTTGAAGATGCGCCTGGGGGTTCATTGGGTCACCCTTGGCAAAGAGGGAGCCCGAATAGACTCGGGTGTCGGGACGCATCGATAAGCGACGAAGCTCACGGTGCAGATACTCGGTCACCAGCTCGAGCTGCTGGGGGAAACAAGCTCGGGGTAGTCGACGGCCAAGCTGATAGCCTCCGAAGCAGCCTCGGTTGGGATCTCAAACTGACCGGGGATAACACGGCCCGAGTAGAGGGTGGTGTTACCAACAGGCATGATGGGCAGGTACGGGTCGCGCTTGCCGGCTTGGATTGCTTTGTTCCGTTCCTCCTGGGACTTGACTTCAGCTTCCGGCGAGCCTTTTCCAGCTCCTCCTGGTCGACCTCCGGTTTCTCTGAATCGACGTCTGAGATCTTGGCCCGCACACCACCCACAGCATCGAACCCACGAGCAAACCCACCGGCACCCACACTACACGCCCACAAGCCGACGCAAATTTGGGGTCGGGCTGCACCACACCATAGAGCCCAGCCTTTTGACTGGAGATTGTGCCAGGGCCTCATCCAAACGCAAACACCAGACCACGGTGTTGCTGATGAGGTCTTCATGAACTTGCGCACCAGCCGCTCCCGCTTGATATGGTACTCGGTTTGCATCCTCCGCTCCGAGTCCAGGAAAAAGTGGTTAGTAAGCTCTTGCGCATACAGAGTAGCGCCAGCCGGCTTGGGCAAATGCGCAAGCGAACGTGGACCATCCATACATGGATCGCCGTAATGGCCCACCATGTTTGGAACGTCCGCGGCAAGCCACAGACTGAGGGACAAGAAAAGGGAACAGGAGGTCAGTTGGCTGATGACCTGGGGCCGAATGGTGCACACATACCTCCATACCAAAACCAGGCCTGATGCTCGTGAATATCAGCGCACGCGTCATAGATCTTGTTGGTGGCATATGAAGCACGGTAGGAAGGCAAGGCTGTACCCACCACACGGGCAAGCTTGGTAGCGACCCAGACGGTGAGCGGGTGGTGTTGCCTGCGCAGGGGGGTGACCGCGGCTTTGCGGGCGTGTTGGATGTGCTCCACCGCGTTCTGGGCATCCACTTTGGCATTGTCTGGCAGGGTGTCCTCGGCGTGTTGGATGGCGCGCGCCTCGCGCACTGTCATCCGGGGGTCCGCGGGACGGGTGCTGGCTGGGAAGGCTTGGGGGCCGTGCTGGTGCTTGCGGCCTTGGACGGCCGGGCCCGGGGCGGCTTGGCGACATACGGGGACGGACGTGGCGAGGGTGCGCGCGCAAGAGGAAGGGGCGTCCGCGCGGCGGCGCCGCGGGACAGCTGAGCGGTCCGGAGCACAGCCAGCATGGCGGGGGGATGGGTGTGGGTGTGGACAGGGAGGGGGCAGCGTTGGGCGAGCAGGGAGCAGAAGAAACGGGGGCGGAATGGAAGCTTGCGGCTTGAGCTTGAAGCCGGAGGGGCGGCGCCGCTTGGATAGTGAACATTGCAGCGCCTGCGGTGGCCGGTGTTCCGCCCCTGCGCTGGCGCCATCTGCCCAGGAGGGGAACCATTTGAACATTGCAGCTGCCGTTTCGCCTGAGCCACACCGGGCCCTTGCTAAACGCCGCCTGCGTGGCGGAAACGCGGGCAGCAGCGGCAGTGCGTGTGCCCCACGCAGCTCCGGCTGCCCCACCACCTCCGCTCTGCCGCCCCCCCGCCATGTCGTCCTGGTGGCCCGCATCCAAGGCGGCCGACCCAACAACACAATCGAGGTCGACGATGCCAGCGCCTGGTCCAACCCCTTCACCAAGGTCGCTTCCAACCAGTCCGTCGTCTCCAGCAACCAGAGCCAGAGCGGCGCCTCGTCCTGGGCCAATCCCTTCCGTAGCAAGTCGCGCGACACTGCGAACACTGCGACGGCGGAGGCGGATACCCGTTTTCGGCTGCCTCGGGAAATGCCGTAGGCGGTGGGTCGGGGTCCCGATGGATCAATGTCGACAGCGAAAACCTGAGCTTTGCTCGCAACGAGCTGACAGGCGAAAACTCCGAGTTCAAGAAGTGGGGCTTTGACCTGACGCGACAGCAGAGGATCATGGGCTTCCTTGGTTGGTAAGTCATTTGAAGTTGGTTCTACCCAGTGTTTCTTGTCTACTCGGTGCCTCGCTAACATCTTCCTCGACAGCGTGGCATCCGGCTTTGTCATTTCCCTTCTCGGCACCATCCTGCTCATCGTGGGCAGCCACGCTGCATTTGCCATCCTCTACTCGATTGGTGTAGTCATCTCGTTGGTCGGGACTGGTTTCCTTATTGGCGTATGTGCTCCTTTCCCTAACCCCCGTCCAGAGGTCTACTGACATGGATCGTGTTTTGTTGTTAGTTTGCTCGCCAACTCAAACTCATGTTCAAGCCAGTGCGCATCATTGCTACAGGATTGATGATTGCGGCCTTTGTCATGGTCTGGATTTCAGCCTTTGTGATTCACATCTCTTTCCTCGCGCTGATCTTCTGTATCCTCCTCTATGTGTTCTATCTGTGGTATGCCCTTTCCTACATCCCTGGTGCTCACAGTTTCCTCAAGGGCATTTTTTCGCGGGTCATTTGATCCCATCGGTCGGTGCTAGACAAGAGATACGGGTCATGGAGGGCGCGCCTGCCCATCTCGGCACGAACAATCAGACGATCTTCCCTCCTGATCATGATAGGTCAAACTTCAGCTACTGATCTTCACATCGGAGTTGCCCAGTTGACCTGTGAGTGATCATGATCATGGCTGCTTGTCCCGAGCGCTTATTTGCGATGGGAGGGACAATGCCTGTGCGAGCAGCACTCTCAACTGTTGTCATTTTCTGTCTTTATGATACGCGCGACTGAAGAAGCGCAAGTACAAGAATTGTCAAGCGGGGTCCATCATGATTCAGTGACGAAAGGGAGAAGTGTAGGGAAAAGGAAGTAGATAGAAATATTCAGTAGTTCGCATTGAACTTGCGGGCATTGTAGTCCTGCACAACCACAGAGAGTTTCTTAAGAACCAGGCGCGGGTGCTGGCCTCAGGGATGGTGAGGTACGGCCCTTCGCGGGGCCCCGTGCGGAGCAATAAGGAGATGCCCTTGTCCTCGAGGGAGATGGAGCTGAGTTCACTCAAGGGTACATCCCAAGCGACCCGCAGCTCGATTGTTTGAACATAGACTACGAAAAGGTCAGCGGATCTGTTGCATCGTAAAGCGAAGAAAAGGACGTACCGATCCGGTTGGTCGTCAAGATGATCGCAGCGTCACCCTCGTGGCCACCCACGTCGATCCAGGCGACGTATTGTTCTTTGAGGAATGTGCCATGATCCGCGTTTTTGAGCCACATCTGGCCCAGTGCGTCCGCTCGTTGTACGGCCTTACAATGCCATCAGCAGCAACGTAGCGCGGCAAACGAACTCGGTCGATTGTGTTCTGATCAAAGACCTGGGTTGTGTTGCGCACACCCTCGGTAAAGTTGGACGCCAGGTCAAACACCCCCACTGCCGGCTTGGTAATCGCACCGACCAATCCTTTGCCCACACCCCGAAGGAAACCTCCGGCACCACCCTGCTCAGCACCCTCTAGGGGACGAAGAGCCAAGCCTTCAAAGCCTGATGCGACCGATGTGAGGAGCGAATTGGCCCCCTGGCAAACCCGTAGAGAGCATGCTTGGGCTTGTTGCGGAACTGGACATACGGCGGCGGTCTTGAAATTCCTTGTCCATCGTTGCCGCGGCCAAGCCTTTGCCAATTGATCCCGTAACTTTGGACATTGAGTCTGTCACGCCAAAGACTGTTTTCTGACGAAGGAGGACGCCCCGCGGACAATGCCCAGACCCAGTTCCTTATTGCCGTGCATGATAAGACCTTGGTACGGCTCGTAAAACTGTCAGCGACACCTGATGAGACATTGTTGAACAGCCCCCCGGGTTCCCCAAAAAGTCGGCCGAGCCAAGAACACGGTAGAGCTGATAGAGGAATTCTTGCGTATAGTGGTACCGAATGCGCTCCGACAGCACTGCTCGCGAGAGACGAACGTTCTCGATCACGAGGGCGTTGAGGCGGACCGGTGCCTCGTTGACGTTGCCTAGCGCCATGGTCAGCGCATTGATGAGAAGATCATGGGGTTGCGCGAGCTGACGCGGTCGTCCGCATTGACCCGCTCTGTCCGCATGAACGAGAGGTTAAGAGCCACGGGTTGGAGGTGCAAGATCTCATAGTACACATCATCGTTGTTGTGCAACAGGTCGAGGGCTCTGGAATCGTCGTCGGATTCTCAATAAAGTCTGTGTCGTCCGAGTCGGCCTTGCGCGTGGTGAACTTGAAAAATTCGTACAGGGCGTACAAGAAATCCTCGTCCAACTCAATCGTGAGCTCCTGCAGAAGCACAGAAGCGTACTTAACGTGCATCACACCGTGCGACTCGCCCTTCATTTTGATCGCCGACATTTGTAGCGTGGGGTGCACCTCTAGGTCCTTCCCCACCTTGGGAATCACTGAGGGATAGAGGACGATAGGGAAGAGACCGCCGAATAGCTGGTTGTCAATCTGAATCCACTTGCATGTTAAGTTAGCGCCACCGTCACTTCTGACTCGGTGTAGTGCAGTTCGAGCCACGGAACGACGTATACATCAATTCTTGTGCGTTGCGGTTGATAGCGACATACCAATCCCCTCTAATCAATATTGAAAGAGGAGAGGATCTTGGTGTCCACATCAACCGACTCGAACCCAGGGTCGCGGACGCTCCCGAGCGAGTCCGTCCGGGTCAGAACCGACAATTGCCTTGTTAGCTTGTAGTTGCTGGTCTCCTCCGAGTAGTTGGAAAGTATAAGTGTTTGGGTCGGGCCGTCGGCCCGGACGTCAAGTGAAATAGCACCTGCGTGCCGTTCTTGATTGCCTGGAATGCGGAAAGGTACCAGTGTGCCAATCTCCATAATGTTCACATTGCGGTCCCGATCGCCCACCATCAACTTGATGACCTTGTCCGACATGGCCGGGTAATCCCACGTATACTTCATCTTCGATCGGGGTTGCAGCACTAGCGGGCTCCAACAACCTCGTCATGCAAAACTTCGCCGCTGGAAGAACGGGACTCACTCGCTTGAGCAAAGACCACAGGATAGTCACTCTCATTGCGCATGAGTGCCGGCCACGGCCCATCATCTAGCCGCAAAGAGATGAAGATGGTCGGCCCCTCTAAGAGGACATCCACTTTGATCAGGTGTTGATGTTCACCAGCCCGTGCGATGCGCAAGAAGACAGTACCGATGTCTTCGATACTGCACGGCGCCGTCCACTTATTATTGAGACCGGATAGGCCAGCGTGATTTGCTTGGTCGCACCCACTCGCAGGCATTGTAGCGGAGACCTTTGGCGGGGCTGGATCTGGATGAAGTCCGCCGCGCCTGCCTCGCGTAGGTTGATGGGTACACCTAAGTGATTGCTGATCAAAAAGCGAGGCATGAGTTTGACCACCTTTGACAACTTGAACTTGCCCAAACCATCCTCAATGGCCAAGCCAGCGTAAAACTCCTCGTTTTTCCGAGACGACGGGATGACCACCTCTGTCTGGGAACCCACCGCCTCAAACGTGAGGACGCGACCACTGCGAATCGCCCACTTTCAAAAAATGCGGTTGCGACGGTCGTTGTTTGGCTGAGAGAAGAGGAAGGGGTCCGGCTTGAGAGATTGGGTAGATCCCTCCTGTTGCCCAGCCAGTAAACGAGCCACGCCCATCCACGACTTGGACTTGAGCTGGAATGGCTGCCCTGTCTGGTTGATGAAGATATAGGGGGAGTAGATCTGAACCTTGAAGGCACCGCCCGATTCGGGATGATGCACAAAGTGCATCCTCAACTCAAGCTTGAGCCCATCAATGTCGGTAAGACTGAGGACCTTTTCGATGGGGAAGTCATCCGGGTTGTCGGTTGAGATGATGGCGAAGTCGCTGGGAGAAAACACAGGAGATTGAATGTCGATACTTAGAAGGAGCAAGTGGGTCAGCTCGACCACATGGATGGGAGAGATCCCACCCTTCCGCAAGTAGCTTGACCAGTTTTGGTTTAGGTTCTTGTCAAAGATGCGGTACTGCACATCATACGGCAGCAGGTTCTCGATCTCAACCGGAGCTCGCAGTTAAGGCTGAGGTGAGGGTAGATCCTGCTGCGAGGATCTTGACGATTGTAGAGCGTGTAGCATTGGAACCGGAATGGCGCCTCGCCATCGTCTTCGCTGACACATGCAATCACCCTCGATGACTTGGAGACGAGGTCGCGCCACCCGACAATATCCTCTGACCACTTGTAATCAAAGCCAGGGTCGGGTCGAATTCGAATCTGATTGTAGTAGGCCGCTTCAATCGGGACGGGGCAAGTTTCCGATGGGGCCATCTTGTACGGCTCACTGTTGGGGTTGCCATTGTCATCGACGATCATCATCTCGACTGGACCAAAGTCAGGTTCTCAATATTGAATGTGGAGCGGAAGGTGATGATCTTGACATTGTCTTGCAACCGCACCTCGTATGCCAGTTGGTGACCCACTTTGTCCAACTTGGGCGTAGATTGAGGACAAAGACGCCTTCATGGTCGACCGCGATGTGCTTTACTCGATCCCAAGGCATATCGTCAATGTGTAATGAACAAGTTGTCTGCTGGGATGTCGTAGACTGACGAGGAAAAATAGTTAGTCTTCAAGAACAGGAGACACGGTGAGCGTACCTCGCGCATAGTCTTCCAATCGTCGAAGCGCCAAGGAACGGAAGATCCGTCAGCCAAGTGAGTAGGGGTGGGCTTGACCCGCTTGTCATGGTGCTCAGCCCAAACACTGATGCGGTACCCAGTGCGATTGACGATTTTGAATGGTGCGGCATTTCGAGACGCCTTGACTCGTTGGTTTTCGTCCGAGTAAACTCCGATCGCCAAGGAGATAGTGTCAATGAAAGTGGAACTGACGTTCACCTCCAGACGACGGTTGGACGAAATGGTCTTAGAGACGTTCTGGTCTGCCCCGATCGCGTCGCTCGTGATGCCGAATTCGAAGTTCCATGGATCGATAAGCGGCTCCCAATGAGAGCGTGACAAGTTATAATAGTTGATACGAAGTGGAACGGCGGCCGAAACGCGAAGGTCGCTGCTCCAGTCTTGAATATTAACTGTGGTCTCGGTCACGTTGAGATCCAAGACGGGGAGACCATGCAGGTCCCCAATAACTACTACTTGCAAGCCACTGAAGACGACAGTAAGCACTTCCTTGGAAACAAGAAGATGAGGGGGGTAAGTTCGTCGCTCTGCCCCCCACTGCTAGTGCGTCTGACCACCGCACCATCCATGCCGTTGTCTGCATCCTCGCTTGAACGGCGGGCGTCGGGCAAGTTTTGCTGGTTTGGCTCGGAGTGGTCCTTGCTGGTTGAGGCGGACTTGTCAGGCGACTGGTTGGAGAGCTTGATGGCCTCGTTCACGACCGAACTGATCAGGCGTACGTCACGTAGGGCAATGCGCAGCACCAGCGGGTCCACCTGCACATCGATGCTGGTCATTTGCTTCATCTCACTGCTCCCGCTATCCATTGACAGCGTCATGTTGAAGTTGTCCAGCAAGCGTACTGTGTCCTTTGGGGCGGTCATCCGACACATGAACATGCCAAACTGGTCGACTGTCAAAGCCAAGACCACTTGGTGCGAGATGAGCACTTGCTTGATCGAGAGCACGATTGCCTCGCTGTCGGACTTCTCTGGGTTGGCGAGCAGGATAATCGTAGGGGCCACCAAGTTGACCCGGTAGGCAAATGAAGGTTCTACCACATCGACAGCGTTGGGTTCTCCCGAGGACTTTGGGGGAGGGGGGGGGGGTAATGCCTGTTGAGGGCATAGGCGAGTCAGGCGAGTTTGCAGGTTGTTCTTGCTCCCCTTCACTCGAGAAAGGAGAGGTCCAAAAGTTGAGCAAGGCGAACATGGGGTCGAGAGCAAAGATGATCTTGGGCGAATCAATGGTTACCAAAAACAGCCCACCTCCCTCACTAAACGCAGAATAGGACAGCATGAACTGGTACCCATCATGCTTGACTGCAGGAACAATCTCGCGGAACTTGGTTTCTTTGTGCACCCGTGTATCCCGTACCGTGAGAGATTTGAGAGCCAACTCTGCTTCCATTGACTGGTCGTTCATCCTCTTGAGTTTGAGTTCATGTCGTTCAAGGCAAACCGAGCCAGACTGGCGTTAGAAACCGCATCCTGCTCTTGGGAGACCCATTGTAAATCTCAAGTTGGATCGCATGAGCAGCGAAAGAAGGTCTAACGTGGTATGCGCGTGCTTGGACCGCTTGTCCGACCCGGAATGGCTTCATTCTTCTCTCCATCGGTAACCGATGGTGGTGTGGGGGAAGCGGCTCGGGGCGAACTAGAAGCGACAACCATTGGGGGCACAGTGGAGGGAGCGTGATCATCTTGGACGGCGCGCGCTGAGCGAAGGCGCGGGATACTGCGCGACAGTTCGATAAGGAAACAATACTGCTCTTCCGTCAGGCGCATGGAGACATCCGACAGGGTGGCTTGGACCTGGGTGTCAGGATGATCCTCGTCAAACACACTCGATGTCCTGGTCTGGATCATGTCGATGGCCAAGTTGACGTCACTGATCATTTGCAGTCGCTCTCCTTGTCATTTTCATGGAAAATCCGAGACACTAGACGAACGTGGCGTACCCCCGCCGTGATTTTGGTGATGAGCCCCTCCCCCTCCTTGACAGCATTTTTGTGGGGTTCGCCGTAGCACCAAAAAAGGCGTTGTGTGCATAAATCTCGCCCAAGTTGGCAATCATTACATCCTTTTGGTCGGAAGAGCGGGGGAGCACAACAATGGGAGTCTTGATGATCACGTCGTAATGCATCTTGCTTGCCTTATTAACACTTCGGCTTCCTGGTTTGTCGTCGCCGGAGCACGAGTAGCCTGCTGTTCGCGAACAATCCGGCTTTCATTTCAGCAAACTCGCTGAAAAATTGAAAGAGATCTTGGAGCGGCTCTTCAGCACTGTAAAACGAAGAGAGCCTGTGCGAAGCCAAATGGACGAGTCGTAACCCGGATAGACATCGGCGTCGAGAGGATCAAACGTCTCGTAGGCCAAGTCAGCCAACTCATCCCCTTCAATCGCGAGCACCTTAGCAAACTCAGGATGCCGTAGTTGCGTATTTGGTTGTCCACCAATGAAAGAGACCCTAGACGTGCTGCCACCCGCATCGTCGTCCCGCGCATCAGCACGGCCACATCTGCCGTCGAGAAGGCGATTGTGGCTAGTAGGTCTCCTTCGTGATTGAGTCGCACAATGACACCATTAAGTTTGACTCGTACCTTCATCTTGGACACGCGTTCCGAACTCTGCACAGACGATGGCTCATCAGACGGGACCTTGGCAATGGCGTCATCCTCCTGGGTGGGTCTAAATTGCCGCGCTTGTGAAAGTCTAGTGTACAGTGTGAGTGTCTGAAATATAAAAATGGGGGGAAGAGAACACAGTCACGATCCACTGATAGAATGTCAAGATACTCTCGCGTCCACATGAAGTTGAGTGTCGATAGCTCGATGTTCACGGACTGGTCGATACCCTCAAACTGGCTTTGGAAAGCTGGGTGGTCAGCCGAAACCGAATTGTAGGTGACTGCGACCAAGTCCTTCTCCGACTTTGCTCCTTGACGCTTCCTGATCTCCCAGAAGCTGAGAGGTCATCAACCAACGGAACATGCCATGGGGACGAGGAATGATCTTGTCCTCCAAGTCCACAGAACGAAGGCGAACATCCACGTTTAGGTTGTAAGGATAAACAGATACACCAACATGGAAACCCTCAAATACGGCATTGACCAAAACCTTGTCGGGAAGGGAGGCATCGGGATCGCTCTGGGAAATCTGCCCCAATAAACGGTCGACTTGGAAACTGAGTTCGAATGATTTCTGGTCAGCATTAATCCGATCGGACTTGTCGTCCTCAGCATCCTCAAAGTTGTCATCTCCCTCGTCTGGGTTGCCTTCATCATTGTCTTGATCTACCAAGTATTCCTCGTCATTGTCACGCTGAGCGCGAAGATGTCGAACCTGTTCCACTCTTCTTTCAGCTTCTTCCGCGAACCGTAGGTTGCGATGCTGACGGGGTCGCAGGAGTGGCTGAAGATGTATCGGCACCTTTAGAACGAGGCATGATGATGCTGATAAACTGATGAGTGTCTTGTACTTGCGATCGGAGAAGTTGACCTGCAAAGTCGGGAGGTGGCCCGTCACTTTAAATTTGGTCAAGTTGGGCGCTTTGGGAAGAATGCAGTTGTGGATAGTGAAGTTGAGGTTGATCCTCTCAATCAGGTGAGTCTTTCGGATATCAGGCGTGCCTCCTCCAGCCTCATGTGTGACAAGACTGTGAAGACAGGCTTCCAGATCGGTTCCCAGAAGGAGCTGGGCATCGTCGAGTTTGACGATAAAACGATCGTACATCAAATCCTCTAAGCGCGATAGTCATCCGCAGTGTACTGTTGGTTCTGTTTGGCACGCACATCAGCCAAGGCCTGCTTGTCAGCAAAAATGCTCTTGACGCTAATTCGACCCGCATCAAGCACCATGTGTTGTCCATGGAGAGTCGTGACATCCTCGGGCATAATGATAATGGGAGCTTTGACGTCCACGTTCATGTCGACTGTTTTGTGGTTGTCCAAGGCGTTCTCCAGCCCAGCCCGGGTCTGCTTGCGAATTCCCTCGATTGTATTGCTAGCGGCATCAATCAAAGCCCCGATAAGCTCTAGCTCCGACTCGGCGGGCTCAAAGAATGCCGACACGGCCTCGACGTAGCCGCGATGATAAATGATCTCCGTAGAGCCCACGCGGAGGGTGAGGCCATGGTCCGCACGCTCGTCCAATGGCTTGTACTCATACTTGACAAAAAAGAAAGGATCGCCTTTTGTCGTACTTGGCGCATCCCTGAGACAATTGGATCGGATTGGAGGAGCGGTGGGGGGTTGGGAACTGCTTGGGGCTCGCTTACCAACTCGAGATAGTCATCCGCCTTGACACGCACGATCTCAGGGTAAACCGAATTAGGGGTAGTCCCATCAAGGATCTTCATATCGCCAAGCGAAATGGTAGTGTCGAGGTTATCCACCCGCTTGGTCAACTCGGCCTGGAGTCCCGAAAACAGGACACTGACCACATCCGTACCCTTTTGCTGGCTCCGGAGAGTAAATGAACCGCGCGGTGAAGCAGAGTGGTGACATGCAACTTGATCGCATCTCGAGGCAAATCCAACAAGACCATGTCGTCATTCTTGGCGGTATCGTCCCAATCAATTGCATCATATAGCTCTTTGCGCTGCTCATCGTTGAGCTGAATGGCAGTGTCAGGAGTCTGCTGGTTTTGTGTTGGATCCGCCGCCCCAAAGCCAGCCCATCCACCCCCTGCTGCGGTTTGGCTTCTTGTTCCTTCGTCTCTACCTGACCCTGGGAAGCGGCATGTTCTTGCTCGCGGTGCAACTCGCGGCGGGCAATGGAACGGTAAAAGCGAATGTCCTGGTAATCCAACTTGCGCTCGAGGGCATCAAGCTGTTGGACCACTTCATTAGTCTGGGCTCCGGTGTTTGTGCCTGCTCAGGGCGCGAAGTAGTTCTTTTTCCTTGAACAAGCGAACATAGGTCTTGCGGTCATCTCGACGCTGCTTAAGGTAGTCCCAGTCCAGCGGTAATGGCGTTGATGCACCTCATCCAACACGGCGCGGATGGCGAACTGAAATTGGGGCCTTCGAATGTCTCTTCCAAGCTGAGCAGGAGTGGGGCGGAAACGGCGGTAACGGGCTTGGCGGGTGTAGTAATGAAATAGATCGATGACCGAGATCATATCGCGGTACTGCTCGTCGTCCAGAGCGAAGCCCAAATCTTCAAACAGCAGTTGCACATCCAATTTAGGAATCTCGTTGGTGAGTGTGTTGCGCATGATCAATCGCCCAATCCCTGAGACAGGCTTCAGGATGAATTGGTGTGAAGGGAGATGGTCTGCGCGTGCAATTAGCTCCTGGAAGCTGTCATAGGCCAAGACGGGAGTGGAGAGGTCCCCCGCCTGCTCTTTGCCGATAAATTCGCTGTCAGTGTCCCGTAAAAGGACAAACTGTCGAGACGAGCAACCTTGTGAATGCCATTGGCACTGTTCTGAATAAAGGTCGGCTTCCAATTCTCGTCGGTCGAAACAGCCGAGAACTCGGAAAGCGTGATTCCAGCGCTGAAGGGGTGGAGGGGGTTGGAAAGGAGTCCTCATACCGGATATGGATATTGCGGACCGTGATCTGAAGATTGTCCAAGATTTTAGTCACGAGGGATTGGGTGAAAGACTCTTGTTGAGCGTCGCTCCCCATCTGGTCTCGGCCAATGAGCTCAGCGCTGGCCAACTTGCTCTGTTTGACTGCCTGAATGCGCTCATCTTCCTCGGCCTCGTCAACGTCCACGCTGGCTGATCGGGGCCGGGCAAGAACAAACACGTTGTCAATCAGCACGCGTACAGGCTTGCCCTTGAGGTTGGACCAGGGGATACTGAGGGTGAGCTCGCCGAGAAAGCCTTCCTGAACATCAATCGGCAGATGGAACTTGTCGAGTGCTGATTTCTTGAGCTTGAGTCTACGACACAGTTAAGGCAGGATGCCTCGTCAGAAGGAATGGCATACAATGCAAGCGCGGTAACGTACCCTCGGAGTTTGACATCGCCGCTCCAAATGCCAACGTTGAGCTGGTCGGTGTTGAGGTTGTCAACGTAAGCCGAGAGGACGCTGTTGAGGACAGTTGCGACGACGCCCTCAAGCATGGCTGGCAAAAGCCGTGCGTATCAAAGGATGAGTGGGGGGGTTCAGCAGCGTAGGCGCAGCGGTGTTTCACAGGCGGTAGCGGGGGAGAGCGGGGAGAGGGGGGAGAGGGGGGCGAGGTGGTGGGGTGGGGGTGGTGGGCTGAAAGCTGAGATGCGCCGCCCATGCCGATTGCCAGCTCCGATGGCTGACGGGCCTGACATGTGACATGTGACGATGACGCCTGATGCGTGATGCATGACGCATGACGCCCCTGACCAGCCTCTGCTCCGAGCCTGAGCCTGATCTGAGGCAGGAGGCTGAGATCTGAGTCTGGGAGTGCGACCAGTGCGACCAGGCCCGCGCACCCTCAGCTTGACGCCTGACGATGAGCGAGCCCAGCCCAGGCCAAAGCTGCATGCAGGGCTGACGTCACGCGTCACCATCACGCGGCACTGCGCTGCTGCCGGCCGAGGGCGGCCAGGGGCGACGGGCAACCCTGTTGGCAGAAGGACATCGATAGGGTTAGGCCTGGTGGGATGCGGGGGGGGAGGTACGCGTGAGCCACACCCACTGTGGGCCATCACGCTCATGCGTCATGGGTCAGGCACATGTCAGCATGTCACATGTCCGTGCCATGCTGCGCACGTCACATGATGATCACCAGCGCGTCGCGCAGAGTTGCAGGAAATGTCCAATTGAAATCGCGGAACTCGAAGGGCCACCCTGGCCACCGTCAACACCACTCGTCACCGCGTCACTAGTAACTAGTAACTAGTAACCAGTACCTGCTTCCGGCCGGTCACCGTGATCGGTCACCGCCCAGGCGCGTCGCGCCCTGTCGCGTCCCGCCCTGCCCTCTGGCTACCAGCGGTGCACCACACCATACTACTAGTATACTAGCCGCAGCCACTCGCGTTTCGAGGAAGACTGACGCCGTGCAGAGAGCGCAATCCTGCACGCTCTCGCATACCGCGTAAGGCACCTTCCCGTCCCCCACCGCCACCACCACCCGTCCAGTATGCGGCGGGAGGCAGACGATGCTTCTCGGCACACTTCACCGTCGTCTACGCAGGTCTCCGCGGGCAGCACATGTTCTTTCCCCCCCCTGGCTACCCCTGCACTGCTTCCGCCGCCCCGCACCAACGCGCCCCCGGTAGTAACGGCAGCCACCGGCGGCTCGAGCCTCGCCGCCAGTGGCGCGTTCGCATCGCTCACATCGCCCTCACGTTCCCCCGACTCGGACCACACAGGCTTCCTCACTCCCGACACGTCCGAACACCACTTGGTGCCCTGACACAAGCGCCAGCTTCACTGCCCCAACTCTGTCTTTGGTCCTATTCTTGGTTGCAAGTCTGTATCCCCTGGAGACGCGTCCCCCCAACCAAAACATATTCTCGCTTACGAACGTCATCAAGCTTGACTCGTACGTCGCTCTCTCTCTCTCTCCTCATACACGTTTCTTGCTGACCCCATTTCACGCGTCGGCAGGTCCGCTTCACAATCATCCAGGCCCCCAAGGCTCCGGCGCCTTTCCAAACATCTGTTCCCGCGCTTTCGGCCGGCCCAGGCGGTCCGGTTACAGTCTCCCAGGAGAGAGAAACGGCACCAAATGCGCCTCGGGCTTCTACCCCTGTCCAGGAGGATATTCCCAAACTAATCAGCACCTCACTCAAGTCCCTGGTATCCAAGGAAACGCGCTTTTTGTCGCGTTCCCACTCTTCGCATGTTCCGCTGTTAGCGGCTGATCAGTCTTCCGCTTGGACTCATTCGCATCTGCCTACACTGCCTACGCATCTTAACGCCTTGTGCCTTTCCCAGCCTCGACACGCTCTTAGCATATCACGAGGCACGGCCAGGGAGTGACACCAAGAATACCTGGAAGGAGGAACCGCCATCATCCGCACGCCTTGCCGTGCATACTAAACAGGATCAATTCCCACCCTCTAACCCTCCTAAAGGCCCCAGTCAGCGAGCAATACGGACGTGGATGCATGTGCAGTTCTCCGGACCGCTTCTTCAACGCCGACACCGGACAAGTACCGCCTGGTACCACGCCCATCACGAAAGAAGATGGCGCGTGTCCTCTCCGCTCCAGCTTGTTCGTACTGCCTGGCAAGCCTCCATCCTATTTGCTACCAAGGGCTACTTCTGGCACTCTGGACCGCGCTATGGCCTTGCAGACGTGTTTGGCGAGGAGACACCGTCAGGAGGCGATTCGGAACTGGACGCTCGAGTTCAAGCTGCCGCGCATGACCAATTGGCAAGAGTACCTTACGGGTTTCTGCATGCACTTGGTAGTTCACCCCTGTGGTGCGGTGCTCAGCTCAGAAGCGGAAACCCCAGCTCTGCAGGGCCGTTGGAGGCAAGTGGCCATCGGAAGAGGAACAGGGCGGATCGGTCGCGTGTGCCTCTGCGAACAGGGCCGAGCAGCAGCACATCCAAGCGCGGCCGTCCCAAGTCTCTCCGCGAATCCCAACCGGGTCCAATGACCAAGGCAAAGAAAAGGAGTGTGATGCACACTTGGGGTGCCCACAGTAGCACCAGCTTGGGTGCGTTGCCAGAGCCACGCGGGCCATCTCCTTTCCGTTAGTCCACACCTGGGTACAAAGGACCAAGACAGGGACCGCGATGCTGCAGTGGCCCTACTTGGGCTGGGACTTGGGCTGGGTCGTGTGTGAGTCAATGTCAAAGCATCCGTGCGTGCCATTCAAAATATGCTGGGAGTTGTTGGTCGTTGGTCGGCTTCAATATTCAGTAGGCCTCCAGGCCTCACCCTCACATGTGACTGTCACAGATCCTCACGCCGCAGGAGCGCCAGGAGGGGTGCGGGGTAAAATAACACTCAGTACTCAGTCGGCCGGTCAGGTGACCGGTGTGACCGGTGACCGCCGGAACCGGTAACGCACTTGTGAACTCATCAATGTGATCGATGATTATCACATCCCTCATGCCATGCAGGACAGGTGTAGGTTGTGATGGATGATCGATTCGATGATGCAGGTGCAGGATGCATGATCAGTGATGCAAACAGTGCGTCGTGTGATGCATGACATCATGCAGTTGGTCGAGTGGGGAGGTCATCACGCATGACGTCAGCGCGCCGCGAGTACACCCGCGGAAATGAAGGCAGATGTTGGCAGCGTTGAATATTTGAATGGATTTCGGCAAGATCTAACATGCGGGTGACGCGTACGCGCGTAACGAAAGCTGGCTGCGAAGATGGTTTCTAGTACGACTGGTCCCATACTATGTGAGGGATCAAGTACCGCCGCGAGTGCACCATCCCACCCTCATATCCGCGAATACTCTGCTAGCGTACACGGCATCTCTCTCGCCTCTTCTCTCTGCACCTGCTGGCTGATGTGGGGAGTCAATACGGTCAGTTACATGTGTATTAAGATCTCTATGATCGCTCTTTTCGCATCCTGTACCCTAAGGTAACCCCGGTATCGACCACCAAAGGTCATGCATCACTTCCAAGGCTGACTCTTTAACACTGTTTCGTATCTTTCTTCCCGGCATCTATGACGCGAAGAACTCCGAAAAATAAGACCCACATTTTATGATATCTATCCTCAGGCCGTCGTCTCAGAGAAGGCCTCACTGGGTCCCTCACTCTACTTCTACCTACAGGAGAAGAGTTTGTTGAGGGTACTGCTAGGGTTCTCTCCTGCGCGGCCCTCAATGGATCAGACGCTCGCCTAGCCGAGCGGAAGCGTTCCGCTCGCAGGCCGCGCACGCCCTGCTTCGCTCCATCTCCCTTCTCTCTCTCCTTTCTCCTTCCCTTCAGACGTTGCTTGAAGACTTGTGGCTCACCACTTTGCCTTCACGACTTGTCTGAAGGCTGCTTTGCAGCTGATCCATGGATTGCGAGTGCTCCCAAGTCGCACTCTAGTAGAGTTTGACAACACCCACTCCCCAATGTTGAAACACTCTTGCCGTCAGGCACAGCAATGGCACAGCTTTTACTGTAGTCGTGTGTAGTCGATAGCTTCTTGGGGATTGAAGCGAGTTCTAATTGTGTTCCAGTGGCCCCCACCACTAATCCACAAGCAGCGCCTCATCCTCCCCGCAGAGCGCCTGAGCCCGAGCCTGTTGCAGAGTATAGTGCCAATATGCTTTTCCTCTGCACTCCATCCAATTGATAGGCCCCCGGTGACGCTCTTCTCGCTCAGCTGCGAATTCGGCCTGCGCGCAGGCTACGCTGCGCTCCTCCGCCCCCAAGTTGTTCAGTGCACCGACTTGTCTCTTAACAACTCTTTCTTGTCTCCTTCCCTTCAGATTGCTTGAAGGATTTGGGTGGCTAAGCATCTTGCCTTCTCGCACGCTGATCTCTCGTGCTGCCCGTGGCGTTCTCTAGCCGCACTCTACAGAGTCAGATCCATTATCGTGGTCTAGCCACCTCTAACCGAGTCAGGTCCATGATGCATGATTCGTGGTCTAGCCGCAGTATATTTTGACTGTGTGTGATTCACGATCGACACATTTCACAATTGGAACGAGAGCTTCGCCTCTCAGCATCCTGTTTTAATTGTACTGCGGACTACGCCGCCCGCAGTTAAATTACTAAACGCAATATCGATCCTCAACATTGGCAGTGGTGTGCGGGCGCCCACAATATACTCGTTCAGAGCATCATTGAGAACCCTTCTCGCTCACTCTCGAACAACGCCGATGTTATAGCGGGTATGAAGAGTCCTTTTCTACTCTCCACTGCACCCTTTTCCGCACCTTGCAACCCAACTGGCACCCTCACACACACACTGCCCGGCACCCACATATACTATGAACAACAACCTCACTCAAGGCGGCCGCCCTGTCGAAGAGGGACTCAGCTCTTCCCGCATACGACTCTGACGGGTTTGCTAGCGACCCAGACTTGAAGCTCACGTCGTCAGACACGTGGTCAGTCGACTTCGAGCAGGACAAGCGTTGGCCCGATCACTCTCACACTGCTATTTCGCGCCCCTGGCCTCAGCCGAAGACACGAGTCAGCCGGCAGCCGCACCGCCTGACCGACCTGTCCCCCACGGGCTCGATCGGGCCGTCCTCCCTCCCGGTACACTTTCATCTTGGATCAGGCCCTGAATTCAGCCGCGCTGCCATTGCTTGGGTGTGTTACCCTTCTTTCCCTCCACTCCAATCAATCGTGATGTCTAATATTAACCACAAAACACACAGAACCCAATCCCTGGAGGACGGCGTACCGAGGTCTTGTACCGCTGGGTGTACGGCCCAGCGTTTCCCGTTCTCGCATTTTCATGGATGGCTCGGTAATGCCTTGTTTAATGTCCAGCGTCTCTCTGTCACCCGCCACGGACGCTGGGTCGTCACCTCCACCTCGACCGGGGAAACAGTCTTAACGATCGAACGCAAGGCCATTCCTCCCCTTCGACTGCAGGTGACGGTCAACAGTGGATATTTGTCCCGCCCTTCCGGACCGGAAGGAGGGAGAACGCTCATCGCCATCATGTGGGACAACATGAGGCTCCACAGTATGGCTGCCAACGCACACCCTTTGTTGGTTGGACTGTGACGTCCAACACAAACAAGGTGATTGCTGACTTTTCAGAGGCCTTGCAACACGAATTCAACGTGACAGGTATGTCCCACATCTTAACGCGTCCAAAGTGATGTCAGAGTGATTTCTGCAGGGCTTTTTGGTTGCAGAGTCGCGGAGTGCATTGTGACTTGTGACTCGCTGGCCTGCTACTCGCGCGTCACGCGACAGCTGATGAAGAGGTCACAAGGGCGCCGCAGGTCTCTGTAAACAAAATAAGCGATTACTGTGCGCGGATACATGATCCTGATGCACATTTCGGGGAATGCGTGCATACTGACGAGTCATCTTGAATCTCCCCAGTCGCACCCCATTCCGACCAGATGGTAACTGCCTGTATGGGCTTCATATTTCGCGAGATTGAGATCGTGCTGCGAGGGTCCCAGAATCTCGGCGTGGTCGACTTGGCGCGTAAAGGCATCGCAATGAGCAGTAGTAAGTGACGCGTATTATCACACGCACAAACGGGAAAATCTCAGATCTCAGATTTCACACGATCTCACGAAGGATATATATCTTTTTTTGATCACCTTCGATTGTGGTCGCTACTTGTATAGAATGCCGCAGAAAGAGCGCGGCGGACCACGAGGTATGTCACCGCCATACTGTCACCAGTGGTGCCCTCCTGAATGAACGCGTGAATACACGTATGTGTGAACCACCAAGATAGCAAGGGCAGTAGCGATGCTAATACCAGTCACCACTATCCGATTCTTTCTCCCACTCCCTCACTATCGCTACTATCCACATAACAGTAGAAGTGCGGTGTTCTTTGTAGCTCTCCTGCCCCATGACACCTGGGCATCATAAGAAGGGTGAGCTTCTTAGTTGAAAGAGAGAAAAGTTATATTGATGGAACGGGACTGGAGTGGGGGGGTGTATATATGGTACAAAAAAGCTGTTAGCGGATACGCCGACCAAGACCCCCAGATACGGCACGCCAGAAGGCGCGGGCAACCCTGATGCCCCCGCGATCGAAGTGCGGGTAAGAGCTCGACTGCAATGTAGAGCACTGCATAGCAGAGGGGGAAGTTGATGAGCATAGCGGCCCAGTAAGGAATGCCAGCCTCCAGCATCTTGAGCGTTGTCACTGCGCCCACAGTCCAGAAGACGGTGCCGTGGAGAAGGTACAGGGAGAAGGCGTTGCGCCCAAAGATGGTCCATGCACGCAACGTGAACAACACTCGCACGAATTTGCTTAAGTCGCAAAGAAGGAAGAATGACATGACCCAAATGCCGTCTTGGATGGGGGTGTGTAATAAGGCCTTGCCACATGAGCCCAATAGTTGGGCACACCAAACTGGAAGTTGGCCTTGACCTCAAATTCACTGTCGCGGGCGTTGAAGTACGCTGTTGAGTGAGCCAAGTGATGATGGCCCCAAGGCAGAAGAGTGCCCAGCAAAGGGCTCGTACGTCATGCGGAATTTGCCAAATACCTTAAACCCTTTGGCCGAGAGCTGGCGGTATTTGAGACGGTTATCCAGATCGGCAACCATAAGCCCAGCAATGAAGAAATAATCGTACCGGTTTGACCACCACTCGATCGTAATGCAAGCCATGTAGTAACTGTACGCTTCAGGAATTCTTGATCTCACGTGCAATAAGGGCGCATATGTAAACCGTCCATGACGACTGGATGATAACTGGAACGGTCCAGAGAATACCTGTAGCGTAATGGCGCGTGAGAGGAGTGATGCTGGGAGGTTGCATCCACCAAAGACAAATAGTCGTTGATAAACTCTCCCAGAGAGAAAAGTCTTCGTAATGACCAACCACTGAGCGTGCGCGCAGGCAAACGAGCAACCCAGTAAAACGCGCCCTGGAAAGAGATGAGCTGTTGAATGGATGTTCAGAAACCGCGCAACCACGGAAAAATACGTACAACTTCAATAAGGAAGTAGTTTATAAGGAGGGCCGCTGATATTGTTGTTGCGAGGCGAGGGACCCGAGTGAGGACTGTTGAGCCAAGTCTTGCAAGTTACCACGGACCAGGTACCGATTTGCGATTACACGAGCAGCAAGAACGAAAAAAGTGCCCACATTCAGCTCACCGTTGCAGATAACCGGGCCAATGGTTCGACGTATCCAAAGCTCAACGTGTAGTGATAAGGAACATGGGGAGGGTGAATCCGTAATAGTAATCATGTCCAATGGTGGATAGACACCAGCAAGCACGCAAAGCCGCGGAGACCATCTAGGTATTCAACCCGCCGCACCTGATCCCGTAGCACCTCCCTCGCCCTTGTGGACAAAGACCTTGTACTTGATCCGTTCCCAAAATGTCTCCTGTTTGCCCTGCTCATCAGTCAGACCGGTTTTGTCGGGGTTCTGAGACTTGGCAAGGGGACCCTTCATTTCGACTCTGCTCTCCCTCGGTGCAGGTTTCCATTCAACAATTGGAGTAGTCCAGCTGACCGGCATCATGGACCCGTCCTCAAGCAGCATCTGCGGGTGAGGATGGAAAGAGACCAAGTCGGGAAGACCTGGAGGGGCACCCAACCCATCTTCACCCGACAAAACCGAGTTGTTGTACAGCGATGTCTCCGAGGTGATGGTCGAATACGTTTCCGTAAAGGGAAGATTAGCACTACCGCCAACATTGCTTTTCGGAGTAGCCAAATTGGGCACACTTCGTTGAGGATGAAGCAATGGGTCACCATACCAGAGGGAGTGCGTGAAGGAGTTTGGATGCCGTTTTGGATACGAAGCCCCAATTCAGTTACAGAAGCGCTGGCGAGGCTTGGGGCAGAAGAAGAAAACCCCTTGGTGGAACCGAACCGACGGTGCACGGTATCCGGCGGCCAAGGTGTCTGCCAAACTCAAGTTGGTACCCTTAGCAGCAGATGTTGATAAAGGGGTCGTCAACCATCAATAACACCTTATCGTCATCATGAACGTCTGAATCGCTGTCTTCTTCGCCATCATCAATGATAAGGTCCGGGTTGTCCCATGCGGTCATAGCTCTTCAAACACCTTCTTGTCCGTTAGTTCGGCCAAATGTACTGATTCTGAAGGCGGTAACTCCAACAAGGACGTCATAGAAGGTACTGCTTCTTCAAACGGCTGATGACCATCACGGTTGTACTCCTCATAAACAGACGCTTTTTGGTCCGAACCCGAGCTAGCCGACGTATCAAGGCATGAATGAACAGGATAGTAAAGATGCTCGTTGAGATAGCAAAGCCAATCCATGAATAGGGGCGGACGTGGTAGTGTGAATGCCACATGGGCTGATTTTGGGTCATGATCATGTCAAATGGCGTCGAGTTGCGTAGGGTCATGTCTTCCGTCGAACAAACCTGAGCTCCGCCAGCCGCATCACACTGTTGATTGAACTGCTCCCAACGAGCAGAATGGAAAGAGTTGAAGAGAGGCGAGCATAGCGGATCTGGGCAAGTGGCGCCTTATGCTTGGGGGGTCCACGGGACCCAGTGGGAGACCCATTGGACCAATGCTTGTAGCTGAATGGTCCAGGGAGGACAGGGATGTCGACTTTCTGTGATCTGGGCCGGACCACAGCGGTCAAAGACGAGTTGGTCCCATCATTTGACCAATCATCACAGTTGGAAGCCAATCCATTCGATACTCGTGCCAGTCATGAATCCTCTGCCCAGAACTGATGCTGGACTGGTTAAAAAACGACGGGATTGGAGGGGTTTTCTTTGGAAGAGTAGGACATGGACAGTGTGGCATCAGAAGCGTTGTCGTTGCTGAAGAGAGTCTGAATGATGGAAGACTCGTTGTACGCAATCGCAATGTCAAATTCGGTCCCGGCTTTGTGAAGGATGGGCGTAATAACCATTGTACGGAAGGAACCGTACAGGATGTCACGGCGGCGTGTTTGAAACTGGCTCCCGTACACGATTCGATGCTTCTGGTCGGCAGGCTGAACGAGCATGTTCATGCTACTTTGATTGAGGAAGGTATTGTCGTACGATACAGCGGCGCCACAATGCAGAAAAGTCATTCTCCCATTCGTTGGTCCTCTGACTGTTAATCCAGGGTTGCTGTCCGGTTCCAGCATAACCAGGATCATCCCTCCCGAAGCGGTCGGCGGATCTTTCGGGATAGAACACCACCTGGTCCGCTGCATCGGTCTCGTTGAAGTAGGTGATGATGGCATCGGTATATATATCGGGTGTTGGGGTCCTTGTATCCGCACGCACACTGCTGAGCCCATGCACTGGAGGACAAAGCGGCGATGATGGACCCAGTAAGGATTAGTTTCGTCGGCTTGAGCCACATCCCGGAATCGCGGGGTAGTCTGGTGAGGCGGATGTGGGGTCAATAATACTGGCGCAACAGGGAGATGGCATAAACCGCCACAGGCCCAATCACCCCGGAGAGGCTGTGTGGCCGACCACAGGCTGATTTACGCAAGCTTATGTGGGTACCCGAAAAGAGAGGAAGTGAGAGGGACGTACGGGTTATTCTGTTTGTTCTCAAAAGGAGAGATATGTGGTGGTGGGGAGGTGGTGGAACACAGGAGGAAAGGGCGGCGTGGAGGTTCAAGAAGGCGTGAAGGTTGGGGAAGGTGGAAAGGGAGATGATGAATGCCGTTTTCTCGGTTATATGTGCCCGCGCACATAAGTATAGGTTCTTTCTACTGGGTCACTGGCAGTAACATCGAGACACTATTTCTGCGGTACGTCAGTGGTACGTCTCCCGCATCTCTCGTCCGTCACGTGTCACATGTCACGCGTCACAGCTGTCACATGTCACATGTCACAGTCCAGTCCGGAACCTGGACAAAGGCCGAGATCTGAGATGACCGAGACCTGGAGGTTCACTTCATCGCATCCATCATGTGTCACAAGTACAGTTCGGCGGCGCCCTTTCGCTGGTTGTGAACGATGTGATGAGAACCCGATGGACGTGAACGTCATTGGTCGCTCGTTTAACCACGGAACAGCTCGTGTGTGCACACACGCGTGCACAAAAAACATATAATAGTAAGCTATACCAAGCAATTACTACTGGCTGTGGCCCGCTGCGGCGCTAGGGTCGGCCTAGAAAGATCACACGTGCACCATGCATAAGGACTAAGATGCACAGGACGGCCTTAGTCTTAAGGTACTGCAGAAGGTGCAGCATACTGCAAAATGCGTATAATGGCTGAGGTACATAAGGCGTGGCTGTGGCTGTAAGGCCTAAGGCCGAAGGCCAGGGTCGATAACGCATCAACAGTCACTTACTAACTATTAGCATTAGTAGTGACTAGTGCCTAGTGA
The DNA here is from genome assembly GCA_003971905.1 of Moniliella sp. 'wahieum'. Taxonomy (NCBI): domain Eukaryota; kingdom Fungi; phylum Basidiomycota; class Moniliellomycetes; order Moniliellales; family Moniliellaceae; genus Moniliella; species Moniliella sp. 'wahieum'. The sequence goes on from RSEE01000012.1 coordinate 493,047, forward strand.
CTATAGTATACCTACTACTACCACTGTGGTTTACACGTTTATTTTTTTGACATGTTTCCAACATCAGCTTCATTAATCCTCTCGGGTGTGTACCGCATCTATAGTAACTATATTTGATGGAGGAGACGGGATGTGCCAGGGAGTGTCTGTGGGAGCCCTCAGCGCGCGCCCGATGAGGCTGAGATATCTAAAAGAGTGCTTGCCCATCTCGATCGTAGCGTCCCCCCGACCCCAATATAAGCCCCAAGCACGTTTGCCTGTCGAGATGAGGCATAATTTTGAGCGATGGCTTCCATCGCCTGTACAGGTATGTGTTGACCAAAATGTTCACCAAAATAGAGTAGTGAGATTCTAATGGTTAAACGTTAAACATTAAAATGCATAGCAATGAGATGCATGCTAAAATGTGCTAATGATGCTAAGATCATTAATTGATCGATGAATGTTTTCTCAGCTTCTCCCAGGATCTCAGATCTCAGCAAAGAAACGCTGAGGCTCAGCTTTGAAATTTGAGTTGAGACGTTGAGGGTTACCGGTTACGGGTTAACATCGAGGCTCAGCGCGCTCAGCGAGCGCTCAGCCGCTCAGAAAATGCCCGGATGCTCACACGAACCACTGCGAAGCCGCCGATCAGGTCCACCAGGGATGATCGATGATCGATGTCCATATTCGGGCCGGGTGTATCGAACGTGTATCTGCGAAAAGTGGAGTATGAACACGATGCATGATATCCGATGCATGACTGTTCGATAATCGATGAGATCATCGATTATGAGGATGTGAGATGATCGATGAGTGGGATGTGAGATCGATGATTTTTTGACAGCCATAGCATTGCATGACGCATCATGCATCATGCATCATGCAATGCATCCTAATGCACGCCTCGATGACCTTGCCGACGGAACAGCATTGATAAATGTCGTCCTAAACAAACTGACACTACTGTCTTTTTGTCCCCACGTTGCAAATATATAAATGTCTGAGGTGGAGAACATTTTCAGGACTTGTACTTAGTAGAGGAATAATAGATCCGTGGTGTGCTCCGTACGTGTTGATGTTGGATGGGACACAGCCTGCGGGCCAGTCCGTCTCGAGGCATGTGTGGTCCTTGGAGGAGTCATGCAATAATCACCCCAAAATAGTGATGTGCTGGTTGCGGTCCATAAGCACTTACGTGAATATGTCAGAGCCGTTAACTTCTCTCGTTAACACCACTGTGCCTACAAGGACTTAGATCTCACGACAGAACAAAAACCAAAAAAAAGGTATCTCATACAGACCTCATTGCTGTGTGGGTCTGTGACGTGGTTAGTTTCTTGGGCTATGGAACTCCTACATAGCACTACTAGATCTGAAGGGGGAAACAGCCATCATGATGGGCTAGGACGTTCGGACTGGCCACACTCAAGAAAAGCCACACCTAAAAATACATTTCTATCCGGGGTCCATTTTATATACGTCAACTAGCAATAAGAAACAAACATTTTGTCAAGTGTGGTTACCATGAACGTTGTGAGGCACATGCGGGAATGATTCAGGATGGTTTTCCTTCGAAACACCCTTTCTGCAGAGCCTGGCATTATAGGTCACAATGTCTTTCGTCCTTTTTTATTGCCCCTGAGTTTTCCAATACGATATGTCTTCTCTGCGGGACCGCCATCACTTCCACTCTTCCGCACTTTGGTGGTGGTCGTGCGTAAAAAGCTCGTTGGTGTATAGATCTTATTTCAAGCACTCGGGCCATGCTGCTTGCGACCAGTTTTAGTTACGACTTCTTTTTTCAATCATCTTTTGTTGCTGTCTCCATTACTATAGCCAGCTACACCATTTCGTTTTTCTTTTTATCGAGTCCATTTATCGCTCACCACTGCGTATAGCAATTCGGCTCTCATTCTCATCGCCCTGCACAAAAGTGAGTTAATATATGGGGATGCCGCAATTTGTTGGAGGAACGGCATTGTATATAGATGCGCGATCCTAGCATGAGAAACATAATATTATGTTGGCTTCATGACGGGGTAACCGATAACATATATGGAAAACAGAAGACGTTTAGGCGGACCAGAAGATTCCTTTTCATTTAAGAGCCTGGGAAGGCGTATGACACCAGTTTGGCCGTGGAACCAACAGAGAAAAAATGCGGCGGGGAGGGGGGGGGATGATGACGTGAGAGGTGGTAAGTTGACCTCACAACTGGGTCAGTGACTTATTGTGGAGAAGAGGTCATCTTAGAAAGAAACCGAAGTAATATTAATAGTACCGTTCCGGAGTGTATGTTGACGCTAGTAGGTTTCGGGAGTCGTTGGCTCAGGATCTGGAGCCAAGTGACGTTCGGACCGCTTCTCCTCCTCATGCATTTATATCTTCTCCAATCTCTCCATGTCTTAACAGCCAAGGCAGAGATCTCCCCTTTGACTAGAGCATGACGTGACGTGAAGCCAGGAGGACAACCACGTGCGACTGTTCCAGGCTTTGCAATCGGGTCGTGGTACATCAGGTCAACTTGTTCCAGACTGAGACCTTGTGTCTCTCGAACAAAGAAGAAGACCAGCAGTGCGTGACAATATTCCAAGCAGCAAAGATGAAGCCATACGCTGATGAAAAGAGGTGGATTAGTATATATGGGACGCAAACAGTCAAAACCAGACCAAACGAGCCAAATATATAGTAGTCTAAGAAAAGATCGAAAAAAGAGAACATACCGTAGCCAATGTTACCCGTAATGGGCTGGGTGAAGAATGCAAGGGCAAGTTCCAGGCCCAGTTAGTGGCCGTTGACAGGGCAGCTTGCTTGGCCACGAGTGCGTGAACCGAAATTCTCGCCGCACCAGATCCATACGGCAGGAGACCAAGTGCATGCAAGGCATAGGACAAAAAGCAGCCAGCCACAGTCATCAGGTCGCCAATGCTCTTGGAGACGTGGGGTTTACCCATCACACCGCTCTCGTTACCCGCGACACCAGCAATGGCGAAGACGAAAGCCACAGGGAACATGCAATCGCGCCCCCACGCTTCCACCATCCAGAGACCGGGGGCAGTACAGACAAAGTTTGACAGCACCAAGGATAATTGGGTTGCGTATGAGTCCTTGAGGCCGGCGTTGGCAAACACCTGATTGCCGTAAAAGAAGAAGTCTGGACGGAACATTGTGTCAGTGGCTGATTTGGCAATGACATGCTGAGGAAAGTCTTATGAACGTACAGTTTCCGCAGCAGAGTTGCTGCCCCTCTGGAGGGCCATGCCCATGCATGTCCGAGCAAGTCGAGTTCTCCAATTTGAAGCAGTCCACCCAGGTCTTCGGAGACGTTGGAAGCCTTTTCCTCCTCGATATTCCGAATGAGGTCATTGTATTCGCATTCAACGTGAGGATCGTGATCCTCAACCGTCACACCGTGCATAACAGCAATTGTTTTCTTCGCTTCGTCGTAACAGCCCTTTTGTGCGCTAATGGTGGGAGACTCGGGGGTCAGCAACGCTAGAGCACCCTGGAGAAGAGCAAATACGAAGCCGATTGCAGCCAAAACTCGCCACGACGCCGAATCGTGTTGCCCGCATGTCGAGTCCCAATAGCAATGGCGTATGCCAGCAAAATACCGAGGGTAATTGCAAACTGGAAAAAACCTCCCATCATGCCGCGGATTTGCCGGGGCATGAGCTCGGACTGGTATACGGGTGCAAGGGCTGAAGACATGCCAATGCCGTAGCCTGACACCAATCGACCAATTCCGAATTGAACCCAAAGCTGACGGAGGCTACTTTAATGATGCAGCCAAAGATGATCCAGAGAGCCGAGATCTGGACACTGTACTTAGTGCCTAAGCGATGTTGCCATATGTTGCCAGTAAGAGCGCCGATACCACAACCATCGACATAAATCCCGTTATCAAGCCCTGGAGCCAAGGAGACCAGGCTTTCTGGTACTTCCCATCAGGATAGGTGGCAGCGCCTGTGGCAAGCGGCGCTGAAAATCTTCCATGGGGTACATACCTGCCATAATACCGGTTTCATGCCAAACTGTCTTCATCCATACATCAAAAAGATCATCAGTAGGATGTTTTGCTGTGCTGGCGCACAAAAATGCAGCAGAAAAGAGTTTTACTGCGTCCGTTAAGTCCGGCACCATAGTCACCAGGGTGACCAGGTGGACCATGATGCCGACAGAAGTGCCCCCGATCTCATGGTGAATCAGACAGTTGACAGCAAAAATGGGAAGGCGATTAGAGGAGAGTGAAGGCCTCAAAAGAGGAGCTTTTTTCGTAGGGTTTCGTTATAGTGGTGAGAGAAGGCGGAAAGATGTTGCGGATGGGGTAAGAAGGATGGTTCGGCCCCGGCGGTTTCCATTTATACACTCCAATGATTTGTATACAAGAGAGAGAATATTGACTAACCATATCAGTCCATATGATTGGAACTGTCGAGCCTAATGTATGCGGCCATATCCTTGGCAGTCATTTGCGGGTCTCTATAGGTTCTATTAGTCACTCACTAGGTCAGGAACAGCCTCGTCACAAACAGCAGTGTTTTGGGTGGGGAGATGCAAGCTGCACCAGACCGCAACACTGCGGCAACTGTGCTGCACCCCGGAAAATCATACGGAGCCCCACTATGCTCCGGGTTGGAGACCCAATCCCATCTTCGCCTCTGTCTCCATGTGTATGTGCCACATGCTGCACTGTACCTGTGTCCCGGTTCCAACACACAGTGGGTTGCATCAGTCTTGTCTCGCTCCACGAGCTCACTATTGTAACTCCCGCGAGCTACTCTTGTACCCCCCTCCAGCAACCAGCAACGGCTCTTCGGCAGCCTTCTGCAGCACATTGCAAGGTGCGGGGAGCTGCATTATGGTGCCACCCCCCCGAAAAGGTCTTCGGTTGACGAGTCAATATTCAATGAACTAAATTGGTGCTCCCCAGGCCTGCTGCTGCATATATATAGGCGCATAGCCCTGCTACACGTCCCGCGGCAGTCGCACCGCCCTACTTTGCACACAGCTCGCATCGGGTCAGTGGCCTTATGCGGCCCTTTCATTGAGCGTCTCACTCATACCGTCGGCGCCGTAGCAATTTAATGATCACCGACCCATGGGGGCAGTTTAGCCTCTGTCTATATTCCCGTCTCCTCAATAAAAGTACGGAAAACATCCGAAGACCGCGGTCACCTGGTCTCAGATCTCACAACTCTTCGGAACTCTGCGCCTAAGCCGACCCGTTTACCCGGCATGTGTTGTTTGTTAGGGCCAACAACCCCGTTTAGGGAACAGGGGGAGAATCCAGGAGATCAGGACCCTCTGGTGCCCGTCATTCGTTCCCATATCCGAGGTTGCGTAAAAAACAGAAAAATTGTGTGTCGCTTTGTACGTCACGCGTCACATGTCACGCGTCATATAACGGCTCGTAACGCGTAAGGCCTAAGGCTGTCAAATGTCACGTGGCATGTCTTTTCACTGCACGCAGTCCAGCAACATCTCGGTGATATGATTCCGCTTCTCCAGCGAGAGGAATGGTGGAAGGTGGAACGGGGGCTACGGTGGCGACGATGTAACGGTGGCTTCAGTGGCGAGCGAGCAGACCGCGGTCCGTAGGCCCGGTGGTCCCCTCGTGCGTATAATAGTAGTAGAGGGCTTTCTCATCGATCATCATAAGAACGACTTCCATCAGTACATCATCACTGATGCAATGGGTTAGTAGTTTTTCATTTAGACTTCCTGCTTAATATAGTTGTCAAGTAGTAGCCAGTCTTCCTGACTTATTAAACCCTCCTTGTACAGACCAGCTTGGGGCGATCTCCTGAGGCCCAAGGAGAAAGTGTGAGCCATCTCGTATGTGCGGCGGAACGGCTCATCCAAGCATGCACTCACACAGGGATAATGTTCTTGGAGACCAACACAGATATTTTACTATATTACTAGATGTATTACTAGTAGATGAGGGACATAGTGAAATCGATCCGTGGAGGAATACCTGTGGTCTTGTATACACCACAGTTCAAAAACAGAGTCCTGGCGTGTCAACCGGTAAAACCGGCCATTGGCCAAAAAGGATATAATCGATCACAGAATGTCACACGTCACATGTGTCACATGTCACAGCCGGCCAGATCTCAGAAGCCAGTCACTCTAGTCACTTCTTCCGAGGTCACACTGACCTTTTTATTCTGACCACATGGAACACTTACCCTGCCTTTATCTCAACCCTCTTTTGTTTTGACCTATAGTAGTACCGCCACTCCAGGCTACTCTCCCCTTCTTTTTCTTCGATTCAGAGCCATTTGCCGTCCACCTAACAGCTAGCACCTGTCTTTCTTCTACCCATTGTGCGACACTGTACTTGGGACTTCGTTGGAGAACCACACGACCATTATTCCGTCCATCACCACACCTTCGGAGTTGCTGAATTCATATACTTAGTAGCATTTGCACAATTTTCGACAGGAATAAACAGAAACGCCGCAGGCGTACTCATTCGACGTGCGCGGTTATGCTTGTGCCGACCCCATCCGGAAGCCGATGGCGTCGCCAGGAGACGTCTCAATACCCATTGGGGATCCCGCAATTCGATTCTAAACCGGAGGTAGCATGAGGGTGCATATCATCGTTGCTGATGTATGGAAATGTTAGCACGAAAAATACACTCTGTTTGACAAAATTAGAGCTTTGAGTCCCTGCCACCTTTTGCTTTCTGTAGAACATCAGTGCATCAGAGAGTAGGTAGTTTTGATGGTGCATTGCATTGAACATGAACTACAGAGGCTGGAGATATTCCCGCCCTCCATACGACGGAATATTGTGCACGGAATGAACGAAGAATCCGGGCTTGTGGGCTACCGGCGCCAACACCAGTGTGGCGTCACACTTTCGCGAGAGATCATATCCTGCATTCTACCCTCCATTGCATCTACTGTATAGGGTTAAGAAAAAACCCCGCCAATATGACGAACAACCTCTCGACCAAGTATATACACTAATGTATACTAATGAGACCATCACAGATTCAGGAGACTGCGAACTTCGATAAAGGGCCCCTTTGGTCAGTTCGTACAACTCTGTGCAGTGGGGACCGGTACAAGCATATATGCTCCTTCACCTGCTCCCCTAAACTATTCCCCGCTTTCAATTCAGTCAGTATATCCTATGGAGCTGTTGGGTATTTGCAAAGGATGCCTGCGTGGGCTGACCCTTGTGGTCTCGTTACTCCTTCTTCACGGCAAGGTTTATCTCATACAGTTGGCTGATTCATAATTGTCCAAAAACACCCTCTCCGTCTGTTCTTTTCTCTCTATACTACTACTCCATCCCACAGTATGTCTTGTCACTCGATGTCTCCTTATCGACCTTATCGACCTTTATCAATTTTCTGTATTGCTCATCCACATATACAACCACGAGATAGGCCAAGGGCTGTGACCCACAAAGGCCAATAATTAAAAGCTGAGGAGAGTGTCCATTAGGGCCGCTCTGAGAGATATATGAGACCAAATCTTACCATTATTTTCACGTTTGTGATATATATGACAGCAAGGATAGCTAGCTGCGAGCCATCAGCGCGTGCGCGTGCGCAACCTTTTCTTCGTTCTCTCGTTCCAAAATGACGCACATGCCGTCTCCCTTTCTCGCGACCACATTTCCCCTTTCCATGCCTTTTTTATACTCGACTTTTGATACTTGAATCAATACATACTCACTGTGGTTATAATGGTAATTGATCCTACTAGAGACAAGATGTCTCATGATCGTGTCCTTGTGTCGCTTCATTGAAGCTTCACCGGTCACCACAGTAGCGTCCGCGTCACCTGCCATAACACTGAGCAAAAATAACGTTAGGTCAATCTCAGTATCTGTTCCCTTTTTTGGCCTCTGAAACGAATGTCCTGCCTCCTTCTCCTCATTTGCCAGGAATTATGCCAGCTCGAAAGGACGAGCTCGGCCCACGCGGCTATCGCTGACGCGCGTTTGAGAGTCAGTTCCTCTTCAAAAACACAACACATTTTTTAGGCTATATATAGGTGGTCAAAAGAAAAAAGGCGCCTTATTTATCGGGTCTTCTTCCTGTTTCCCATCACAGGTCCCAACGTGAGACCTGTTGGCTTTCCTTCTCTCTCTCGAGGGCTCAGTCTCAGTCTCTGTGAGGATGTATAACGGGGAGCATGACGAAAGGCATTATTGTAACCCGCCATCGCTCTTCCCCCGTCGGCTGTGAGCCTCAGCTACTAAGTATATAGCTCAACAGTGGAAGACGAGAGTGGTGTGATGGTGTGCGCCCAGGCCCAGAGCTCAATGTCAATGTGCAAACTGTAATACATGCAGCTGTGTCATTGCTGCTCGGTCGCTTGATAGCACAGAGCACGGATGCTTGCGCAGGACCGAGCGACACTGCTGCCTCCGGCATGGCCGCAGTGGTAGGGGGGGTAAAGCTTAAAGATGCGAGAGGTCAGATTCAAGATCCAAGACAGGCGTAGGCCTCGGAAAACCCGTTTTTGAAATATTGGAACCGCGTATCCACCACTGGCCATGGGGCAGGTGGATGTGGCACAGGGCGCTGATGATCTAAGTATGCCGCAGCTGGTAGGCCAGCGTGTAGCTTGAAGCTTCAATCCCACCCCGCCACCTTCATCGCATCAACGTGGCCGCCGTGCCCTCCTACAGCGCAGACGTCATGGCCGTCGACTTTCTTACTGCGCTTCCGCCCGAAGTCTCAGTCGCCATTCTCTCTCCGGAGTGCTTGCCCCAACCGACATTCGCCGTATAGCCTCGGTCAGCAAAGCGTGGGCCAACCTGGCGCACTTTCCGCACCTGTGGCGGACGCTCGCACTACGCTGGGGCGTGGCGGAGCGGCCAGCAGAGGGGGGTGAGCCCAGGTTAACAGCTGATACCGTGGCGCAACTTTATGCGATAGGGAACCCACCTTTGTCTCCCGAGATGCCTTCGGCCGGACCTTTTCCGCCTACCCTGTTGGACGATTGGCGCATGGTGGTGGGCTTGATGGACCTGCGGAACATGCAGTGGACTGGTCGGTCACTGAATGGGGATGAGATGGAGATGCATCACTTCGAAGAGGTGGGCGTACTTTCTCTGCAGAGTCTCCGTTGACGTCGGTGTCCCGGCAGATGCTCGTCTGTCTGGCAGCCCCTACCGATGCTGGACTTTTGGCGTTTCAAAGTCTTGCCCGAAGCTCAAGCTGCCGTGGCTACGACGACCTCACCTGGTGGGCTTTACGTTTTGCCATTGAATGGGTCACCCACCGTGCGCCTTGTCTCCGCTTATGGTTCCTCCCCACTCTCACCTAGAGGCCGATGGAAGTTGGATGGCTTTTAGCGGCAGGGGGGGATATACGCGATGAAGCTGATCCCACCGCCGAGCACCCTTCAGGGTTGACGGCACAGAATCCTGGTTGGACCTTTAGCAGCGCCACACAAGTAACGTCCGCTATCGGGGGCGGTGACCAGGCGTATGCCTTCCGTCTCAAGAAGGGTATCTTGGCCACTTATACCTTGCTCAAGAAGGCGTACTTTGGGACTGGAGCGGGATGATCCAGCTGAGCGCGTTGAGCCGTTATGTGTGATGGACTTGGAGGAGGTACCCATCGAGATGGGTACCTACATTGACTTTGATGATGAATACCTGTTTCTTGCCGGGATGCTTTCGCGTGGCCTGACGGATGTATATGCGATTAGTCGGCACGACACCTCGCCGCGACGTTTTGTCTGGAGCTTGGTGCGCGGACCCTTACCCTTGGCCACCGACGAAGAGCGTCGCCAAGCTGGCTGGCCTCCACGACCTGCAGAAGTGACGCGCAAGTTTATGCGACTGCATTTCCCCCACTGGAAACGGGCTTCGTTCCATGATCCTGGAATTGGCATTCCAGGCTGCTTCCATGGTGTGACACGTTCGTTGATGACCATTATGGGGGCGGATCCCTTAGCAAGGGTACGTTGCCACTCTTCTTTTGTTTCTTTTGATCATGGGGACTGACCCCTGTTTTTAGGGAAGTTGGGCGGCGTCCTCGCGTGTCGCTCCCACAGAACCATGGGAAGCAGTGCACATGGACGAACCAACCGGCACCTTGGTCATGCTGAACAAGTGCACTATGGCCATTCTACGTGACTACCGCCGCCTCTTTAAGGAGCCTGGATACCAGCTTGAATTAGAGGCGTACGTGGATCTGAGCCATCCGCTTGGAACGCCCCCCGAAGATGTCTCCTTCTCCGATGAGGAAGACGAAGCAGAGCATGAGTGGCAGTACGACAATGCGGCGGGGCAAGAGACTGGGACGTGGGACCAGTCTGGTACTACATTTCCCCACAGCGATTGTCGAGCTGCGCTCAGTGTGGAAAATGGGCGTGCGCTGATCGTCAACCAGGCCCCAATGATCGTTGATTTTTCTCATCTCCCAACATGCCCGGAGGAGTTGCGGGTGAGTTTGTTGTGGCCACGGCCGGGGATGCCGCGTGCCTCTTCAAGCGACAAAGACGGCATGTACACACTGCCCGATGTGGGGGCGTACCAATTCTCAACGTGCGCCATGATCGCTCCGTCGGGGAATCAGCTGTATGTGTTGCGCTCGGTCGAGGACTTGGAACAGCGCTCGGCCGAAGACTTGGATCAGCACTCGGTCGAAGATCCCTCGGATATGGACATGTACCATCTGATTGAGCAGTGGGACTTTACGCCCCCTCTGACCGCTCGGGCACAGAAACCGAGCCCCCCTACCCAGCTCCGTGGATGGGGGCGCCAGCAAGTTGAAAGCATACGGCCTAGGCCGGATCCGGCATCTCGTATTTGATCCGAGGGAGAGGAAGAGTAAGCAACAGGCTGAGATAGCATGTGGTTGAAAATGCAGAGGGTATCGTTCCTTTAACCAGCGAGATCAGAAAAGGGTGAAGCACCATCTATTCACAGAAAGGATGTGTGCAATCAACTGATGGGAACAAAGCCAGTGGCCTTTCCCTCTATTAGCGGTTCTTCGCACCCGTCGGGACTGCCCAGTGGACATGAGGGGTCATGACCAACGTAGAGGCAAGACTGGGCGTGGGCACACTAGCACGCGTGATCGGCCCACATTCCAAAGAGGATACCGAGGAGCCCGATGGCGCACTCCCCCGCAATTCATCGCTCTGGTCCAGCGGAGTAAAGGAAAAAGTATGAGCGCAAGTAGATACTGGAGACCTATGCGTCGTATGGACCGATGATGCAGATGGACTGGTCGGGCTGACCAACGCGTCCACCGAACTGGAGATGGCCGTGCTGACCTGAGGGGAAAAGTGCAATGCGCGGTGCGGTGCGGAGGAGGCAGATGCGCTGGAACTAGAGCGAGAGCGATATCGCGACTGAGGACGCGAATGCGAGGCAGATTGCATGCGCAACTCGGTAAGAGCGGCAGAGATGGGGTCAAGGGAGGGATGGTGCGGATGGGCGTGGCTTGCACCTAGGAGTTGATGGTATCGAGGTTGACTGATGGTGTAGGGATCTACGGACGCGCGACTTTGTCTCACGGTTCGTACGGTGCCGGGGCGAGCGAAGGAGGGGGGAGCAGGGTGGCGTTGCGCGCGGGAGCCAGCGCGCGAGCGCCGAAGGGCGGGAGAGACTTGGCCTTGGGGGGTAGGCAATCGGGCGAGAGGTTGGTGGGCAGAGGCGAGCGCCGAGGGATGCAACCAATCCAGATGGGGGTGAGGGCGGGGAGTTGCCCCTGGACGACAGACCAGTTGGGCACCGGTGTGGGCGCTGAGCCGCGAGGGGTCGGGGGGGACCGAGGGCGATGTGGCCTAGACTGGCAAAGAGTGTGTCGCGCAGGTCCTGGATTGCATGGCCGCGATCGCCGGCATGGATGGACTGGAAGGAGCGACTGAGGCAGTCGACGTCGTCGACGACAGCAGCCATAGCCCAGCGGGAGATGGTGATGGCGGATAGGAGGCGAGCAGCGGGCGCGCCAGGGGAGAGACGAGGGGGAGCGATGTGGGCTCATCGCATCGACATGGCGCCAGCCCGCCAGCGCCTGCACTCTGCCCGAACAAAACAGACGATCGGGTCAGAGCAAGCCCCGAGGCGCAATCGGCCTGCGCTGCTGTGCTGCCCCGGATGCACCGCATGCGCATGTCACATGTGCGCACATGCCACATCATGCATGCATCATGCATCACAGCTCTGCCGCGCACATGCACACTGGCCCGCGCGCACCCCCGCCTTCTGCCGGAGCATACCGGGCCCGTGCTTCAAGCCAGGTTCCTCCACACTGCTCCCCGGCCGCGGCGGTACCTGTTCCTGCTCGCCCGCCGCCATCTGAGACCGAGCCATCTGAGATCTGAGATCAGCGCAGCGGCAATTATTAAATGTGCCGCTGTCCGATCCACTCAGTAGTCATGGTCATGCGTCACACCGCCACGCCGTCACATGCATATCAACGGGTGTCAACATGTCAATGTCAATGTCACCTCAGGTGACCGGTGACCGGTGACGACCGGTGACCGACCCACGGCCAACAATTTGATCATTCTGGCTTGTTGGAAGGCTACCAAGTACTAACGCTTAAATGATGTTGTGCTTACGGCGCTGAGGTGCTTGCGTATGCCGGCGCTACCATCCTATGGAACTGAGTTCGGAGTGACATTGAGGAGCATGTGCGAGGGATCCGAATCGGGTCTGGAAGCCGCGGGGGCTGGACGGTGCTGTGTGCGCTGGAAGCTACTCATCACAACTAAGCTGAGGGCGCTGAGCTGAGGCACAGATGTTGCATGATGCATGATGTATGCACCTGATGCATGATGCAGGCTGCAGGCTGTGCTCTGCTGTGCTGCATGCTGCGATGCGATGCGATGCGATGCGAGAGGATGCGATTCGCCCATGCAAGTTCCCAATGATATCACCCATCATGCAGACCGTCGACCATCGGCCATCGGATGGAGATATGAGTCTGACGCGATGACGTAGCCCCGCTGCCTGCGCTTTGCCTGCCTGTCGATGTCTGGACCTCCCTGCGCTGTTGCTCTCTGGCCCACCGCCACCACCGTCTCCCTCTTGCTCGCATCCTCCTCGCCCTCTATCCGCCATGAGCCAGCTGGTCAACGACCATTACACCCGCGCCTCCGCTGCCCTCCAGCCGCACTATCAAAAGGCGAAGCCCTACCTGGCCAAGGGCCACAGCAAGCTCCAGCCCTACCTTGCCCCCATTGACCAGGAGCTCGCCCGCTTCCCTGCGCTCAACAAGCTGGAGCAGCGAACGGGCGTACCCAAAGCTTACGTTGGCCTGGCGGTTTTCTTCCTCTTTGGCGGTATGTATCCAATGTGTCCCACGCATGTGCCTTTTCTGAACAGGCGACGCCGTGGCGAGCAGCAGCTGACCTGTGCCTCAATCTGTTGATTGCCAGTTCATCTTTTTCAACATCTGTGCCTCCTTCCTGACCAATGCGCTGGGCTTTGCCATCCCTGCGTATTACTCGCTCAAGGCGCTTCAGACACCGTCGCCCAACGACGACACTCAGTGGCTGACATACTGGAGCGTCTTTGGTTTCTTCAGCGTGCTCGAAGGGTTGGGGGACCAGGTGGTGTATTGGTTCCCCTTCTACTATACCTTCAAGGCCCTCTTCCTCGTTTGGCTCATGCTACCCCAAACCCAGGGGGCCAAGATTGTGTACGCCAACGTCCTGCGCCCCATCTTGTTCAAAGCGCCCAAGGGCACACTGCCGGCCGGCTACTACTCGAAATCCGCCACTTCTTCGGCTGTGCCCTCCAAGCCCGTGCCCACAGTTCCGTCGACCACCACATACTCAGCCGCCCCGGCGACCGCGCCTGCCATTCCGCCCCGCGCCTCGGCCACGTCGACCGCCATTCCCTCTGCGCCTGTGAGCAGCCACTACAGCTCGCTTGCCTCCGTTCCTTCCGCTGCGGCCGCGACCCATGCTGCTTCCGGCGTGCACCCCCAGGCTGCCGCTGCCCAGGCTGTCCAGGCTGCCCAGCGCGCCCATGAGCTTGACGGCGTTGCGGGCCACATCCCGCCTGACCTCAACGCCACCGTTGACGCTTTGGCCCATGGCGACTTTGTCACTGCCGAATCTACCAACCCCTTCCGTTAAACGCAACAGTGCGCACGAGCGAATTGCAAGTGCGCAACTAAGGACGAAAGAGATCTCGTTCTACCTCCCTTACTCCACCTTGCGGAATGTCGTATGCATAAATGCATGCAAGACCAACATTTCTTTCTCCTTTCATGCCGTTTCCGATGCCTCAACCCCCCGCCTCCCCCGTCTGCTTTCTGTTTCTTGCTCTCTTTTGCTCTTTGACCTGCGTTCCATTGTCAATTAGAATGGTTTTGTTTCCCGTTGATCGTCCGTTGGATGAAGAGGTCTACCTAGCGGGCTCGGCCGCTCCCACCAGACTCTGCAGTGCACCCTGAGGCGTCGACCAAGAAACTAGCCTTGGGTGGGGGATGGGCACGAACGAAACGAGGGGAGAAGCAGCAAAGGGCATGTTCTGAATTTCAAGTCCGTGCGGAACCAAATGGTGCGAAGGAGACACAAGGTAGAACCAAACGACGGGGAAAGAGGGCAGGATGAGCCTGTAAAAGAGAGTGCGGAGAAGCACGAAGAGAGAAGCAGACGGAGGGCGAGGGGGGGGGGCAGGAGACCAAAGCAGGTACAACGATGGGAAGAAGGATAGGGCGCGGTGGGACAAGCAAAGATGAGGCGAGTGAGATGAGGTGACGGGCGGGAAAGGGGAGCGTACCGTACGTACAGGCACCAGACACATAGAAGACGCCCAGTCGGACTTACCTGGGCAGCAGCTGACATGTCGCCAAGGCAGACTCATGAACAAAATCGAGCAAAACTGACACGAATGGAGAAAAACAAAGGCGAGGTCGAAAGGCAAAGGCGACACCGCAAACCACACCACTTTCGCTGCCCCACGCAATTGTGAACAAGACTCCTCCTAAATATCGCATCCTCCCGGCCGGATGCGTCCACAGGAAAGGCGAACAGAGGTTGGACAAAACCCAGGAGCGGGTCCAGGCGAGAAGTAGAAGAGTTTCACCCCATGTGCCTGTTGAACGTGCGCCAGCAAAGCACAACTTACACCTCATTGTACTTTTGGGCGGTGGGTAAGTCGTGGGAGGTGCGGTAGGACATGCCGGAACCCATGACACGGCGCATGTCATGCCTTCGTGTGGGAGCCGGGGTGATCTGGAAGGAGCGGCGGGGCGTGGGGGACAGAGGATCGTCTTCTTCTCCCGCTGATTCCTGCAACGTGGCCGGCACATCCGGTTCAATCAGCGCTGCTTCGGCCGGCCGGCCCATGTCCGAGAGCGAACGGCGTTGTGCCTCAGCAATCTCAGCCGCCTCGCGCGCCGCCAGCGCACGTTCGCGCTGAACTTGCCTCTCGTCGCCCCTGCGACGACGGCGGCGGCGGGGAAGCGTGATGAACTTGGGCATTTGACGAGCATCCAAGTCCAGCGCGACATTGGTAGCTGCTTGCAGCGCTTCGATCCAGGCCACAACATGCGCTTGGTCGCAACACTGAATCAAAAACTGTTCCCCGCCCACGCGAACGCGCACCACATTCTTCCGCTTAATGTAGTCGGCCGCCAAGCCCGACTCGGCGCGTTGGAGAGAATACGCCTTGGACAAGTTGGCCCCATACGGGTCTTTCCCCGCGGCGTGCGGGTTGACGTACGTGTCATTCTTAATCGAGGCAAGGAGCGAGCCTTGGGGCTCGGCCATAGCTTTCCGTTGCGCTTCTGTTCCCGACATGTGCTCGGACGTGGTGTCCGATCCTGGATTTTGGCCACCGCCGCCCAAATGGCCAATGGTAACATGCGAGTGACGCTGGAAACGCGCCGCGGGCCGACTGGGCGGCATGAGACGCTGTTGCGGCCACGCCCGAAGTGGCTGTCGAGTTGGATGCCGAGCTTTCATCTTCGTTGATCGGGTCGGGATGGACATGAATGCCCTCCATGGGCTCAAAGGCCTTGAGCGCGACCGCGCGAGGCACCAAAGCACTCATGTCCCCCTTGTACACCTTGAGGAAGGTGCCATGCAAGACAAAGTACCTGCGCCAGCTCCGGTCCCGCGACTGGACCCCAGGCGCGGAAAACTCCATCTTGCGCGCCAGATATCCTTCTAGGTGCACCCGCGCCGTGTACTGCGGCAGCGGCTCCTTGCCTTCCTCTTCGCGAGGCAGAATAAGCTGGTTATTGAACATCTCAGAGGAATACACTGGAGGGGCAGTGTCCATGGCCGACATGGACTTGCGCCGCAGTTTGGGCGAGCTTACTTGCATGGCCGGCGGCGCATCCACACGAGACGGAAGGTGCGCCGGCGTGGATTGCACGCCTTCATCCTCGGGAAAGTGGCGTGCATACTGCCCTCGGTAATGCTGTTGCCATGCGACGAGTCTTCCGTGGTTTCAGCCGAGTTGCCACTCGATACCGAGGCAGATTGGCTCGTTGGTTCCGGCACGGCCGAGCTGCCAATTCCTACTCCCGTCTCCGCCCCATCTTCAGCTCGTCCAGCTGCGTTTGTTTGCATTTTGAGTTCCACCATGGAGCGCGACACGCCCCGCCGCAGCGTCCCACGAGGCCGGACAGGTGCATCAGGATTTGAAGAAGGATTATTCGGAGGAGAGGCTGGGCTAGGCTCTGGTGGCGCACCTGCTGCACCTTCGGGTGGGGCTGGAGCTGGAGCTGGGTCCGGCGCTGGGGGAGGCACAGATGCCAATGCCGCCTTTGTAGGTGCAGGCGCAGGCACAGGTGCAGGCGCAGGCGCAGGCGCAGGGACAGGCGCTGCGACTGAACCCTCACGAGACGGCGTAGGGGTGAGGGACAGTGCTGTCGAGATGGCCGAACCACGGCGGGAGGGAGAGGCGGCGGTGATGCCTGGGGCTAATTGGCGCGAAGGCACAGGCTGGATCGGGGCAAACCCGCCGCCCAGCGCGGCCAACGTCGAGGCCATTTGTTGTCGGCGTACTTCGGGTGGCACTTGCTGAGCTGCATCGTCGGGCGTCCGGAGGCGGCGCGATACGGTGATCATCGAGGGCGAAGGCGGAGGCATGCCGCCACTTGGAGCATTTCCGCTTTCGGCCAAGGCGCGTGCGGCTGCCGGTCCATGGTTGGTACTGGTCATGGGCACGAGGGAAAAATAATCCCCCTCGGAGCCCATCGCGCCGGGCGAGGCAGTGGCGGTGACCAGGCTGGCTCGACGCGAGCCTGGACGACTGGGCGCATGGGAGGTAAAACGGACCCAATTCGCACGCCGATTCGCATTTCTTTGCCAAATTTTTGCAGGCTCGTAGCGTTGGGGTTGGAGGGCAGAGTGCCGAGGTGGAGGGAGGGATTGGTCATCGACGGCTTGGGCATGGTCGGACTTGGATTGTCAAAGGCGGCCGGTAATGGCTCAGATGGCTCGGCAGAAGCGGGGCTGGCTAGATCCGGGGTAGACCCGTCCTCAGAGGAAGAGCCGGACGACTCACTGAGCTCTTGCGACTCAATCGAAGCGCGATGGTCATCTCCATCTAATCCGGACGGATGGCCGAGCGTGGGATCAAAGTTGATCTGTGGGAGTTGACGCATTGGATCCCGCCGGCTCCGGGGAGGGGGGCGATGTGCGAGATCGTAAGAAGGCCGGGCGGCAGAGGGGGGCTCTGAGGAAGCAGAAAGCGGGGTGGTCAGCACATGGGCATGGTGTGGACGAGTGGGGGGAAGGAGAGAAGGCGTACCAAACGACTCGACGGCATCAACAAACGTGTCACGCTCCTCGGCCCCCAGGCTGGTACGGCGGGTGGAGGAGGCAGGGTGGGCGGGATGCGGGGAGTGTGACAGGGGAGAATGGGGCGCGCGGGCGCGGCGGAGGGCACTGGTGATGCGAGGAGCAAGGTGGATGTCGACGCTGTGGCGGATAGGGGAGTGGGAGGGGCTGCTGGAGGAAGCGGGAGGCGGTGTGGAGCAGGACTGCCGCTGGGGCTGGGGTTGGGGCTGAGGGAGGAACGGTCGT
The DNA here is from genome assembly GCA_003971905.1 of Moniliella sp. 'wahieum'. Classification (NCBI taxonomy): domain Eukaryota; kingdom Fungi; phylum Basidiomycota; class Moniliellomycetes; order Moniliellales; family Moniliellaceae; genus Moniliella; species Moniliella sp. 'wahieum'. The sequence goes on from RSEE01000012.1 coordinate 511,019, forward strand.
CGGTGTCGGCGTCGCGGCCAGAGCGGCGGGAGCCAAAGTGGGGGCGGAGGAAGCTGATGCGCTTCGCGGCGAGCGACGGCATGGTGGTGGGGGAGGTGGCAGGGGCGATGGGACGGCGAGAGAGATGGCGAGAGAGACGCGAGAGAGACGCGATGGGTGGAGAGAGGAGAGGCGATGAGAAGACGGCGGGGAAGGCGAGAGCCAAGCGCTGGAGAGGGGCCGAGGGGCAGCAGAGGGGCAGCGAGAGCGGGGACCAGTGGGGTGTACGGGGAAAAGTCACAGCGTTGGTCCGATTGTGCTGCGCATCACCCGGCAGACCAGGCGGGCACCTGAGCCTGATGGCCCTGGCATGGCTGCCGATGGCAGTGGCACCCGCAGCAGGGGGCCAGCGCCCGCGCTGCAGGAGCCACACGCTGCCACACCCCGCCCACACCGGCGCTGTGCCGCACCCAACCCGACAGCCGTCTGCGTCATCCATGCTGCGCGTCATGCACCAGGCGCCAGGCCTCAGGGCGCAGCCTGAGCGCTGAGGCTCAGCGCATCGGCGCATCAGCACTGGCCCAGTGGCACAGGCAGCGACGGGGAGACATGGGGGCACACTGCGCAGCTGCCCGCCGGCAGGCAGGCCGGACGAGATAGCAGGGCGCCCGACGGCCAGTCAGGCCTCAGGCGGGTGGCTGAGTATTGAAAGCAGCCACCGAGACTCAGTACTCAGGATCGGTATTGACGAGGACTGAGTCTCAGTACTGAGTGTGAGACTCCCAGTACTCACTACCAGTTCGAATGGGCAGCAGAAGGCGGCAATGCTGCGTGGGGGTGCCCTGTGTCCGTGTGTGGCCAGCAGCAGCCTTACAGCTGGCGCTCACATGCCCCACCAGGCCCCAGGCCACCCCCCCAGGTGTCCCATAGCATCCGAGCATCATGCATCATGCATGCATCATGCATCGTGCATCACCCTTACCGAGCTGTTGGGGCGCCCTGTGCCCTCCGACTAGCCACTGCCCTCTCCTCCCTTTGAGATCTGAGATCCTGAGATAGGACCAGCGACTATTTCATGTCTGGCCAACTTTATGCTAGCGCAGCCAACAACTCCGTTTCCTCGTTGGGTCAGCTGACCGGTCTTGGGCACCGTCGAGCGCTGAGCTCAGCCGCGGAGCTAAAATTGGCTGATTCAAGATAGTCGGCCGTCACGCGTCACGCATCACGAATCACGCATCGCATCTCACATCGTAGACATCCTGCTTCCTGAGCCTGACGTCGTTTGTGCCTCCTTGCTCTGGAGCCCTCGACAATGAGCTCATCGATCACTGGTCAGGCTGAGGCTCACTGGTCAGACATGTGCTTACGTGACCGCTCAGGCTGAGCGCTGAGTCTCAGCGCTGGCTTGAGTTTGAGTACCTCAGTACACTGACTCCCGCTTCCAACACCCCCGCTCGAGATCATGTGGCCATTTCTTCCCTCCCCGCCTGAAAGAATGGGGGTTAGGACGAAGCAACTACACTGGGAAAGCAACGGGTGAGCCGATGAATCGGTCACACCAACATGAGCCCAGAACCGCGGTTGTCCGTTGCATGTTCATGTTATTACGCGTTAACTGTGAGAAGTAGCTACACTACCTCAACTTAGGCGGATTGCAGGGCGGAGAAACAGTCAGAGATAGATTCTTGTAAACTCCTGACACTAGTCTGGCCTTGCATGCAAGAGGTAAAAGAGGAACGAGAGGAACGAGGTGCGGCGGGAACCAATCCGGAGCGCGCCTGTCGCGAAACTCTGTAGCCAGTTCCGGTTGCCAGTGACATGGACATGGCCAACCAAGCCATCACACGCCAAGTGGTGTCATATGTTGGCACCTTGGGGCATCGCATCGCCCCAACAGCACCACACTCCAACACCACCAAGCTATTTTGCATCAGCAATTCCACATGTTGCGTTTGACTGCTGGGCCCCTGGCGTCTGGCATGAGCCTCATCGGGGCCTCAGGCTAAGCGCTAAGCTAAGCGCTGAGGGCGTCTGAGGCCTGAGGTGCTGAGGCCCTGAAGACTGAGCCTCAGTAACCGGCCCTACTACCCCTCAGCAATCGCGCGTGGTCGTAATGTCGTGAATATTGAATGCGAGAGCATGCGAGCGAAGAGCCAAGTTTATCGGGTTGCACGAGGCAGTAGGGAGCCCATTCTCCAGCTCGTGCGCTCCATCCCGACACCCACGTCCGCAACGAACCCGCTGTGGAGGAAGAGGATGGGTCGAGGCGCGGGCGGAAGGCGCTGCGCACCGACTACCGCGTGATGGGGCCTGGAGCAATCGGAGGATCAGGGATGGAGGCGGACCACACGCTGCTCGACACGGAAACGTAGGAGCGCAGAGCGCGTACGGGAGAGTGGTGCATGAGAGCACCGCAACACACCTTTGGAACGCCGGGAGAACTGAGCTGCTTCGGCTGCTGGAACAAGCAGAATGCGACAAGAACGCCAAGTACCAGGGACGCACGCAGAGCTGTTTTCCCCCTGGTTTTGACGACGCGAGGATACTACGGCACCAGACGGCGGGCAAGGTGTCTGCGCATTGGAAGGATTTGGCTACTAAGTCTCAATGGAAATGGTTCCTCGCTCGGATGTCAACCACGTTCATCCGTGTCCACACGCTACCTTGGGTATGATGGGACCGGATGGCGAGCACCAGAAGGTCCTGATATCCATCAGGCGATCCCCTGGTTCCTTTTAACTCATTGGTGGCGCTACCAAGTAACTCCGGCAAGATGAACGGTTCAGTTTAGACGCAGCGTTTCCCTGTCCCAGCCTTAAGCTCTGTCAATGATATGGATGCAGTATAGTGGTAGCGAGAATACGATCTCGACGTGTTGTATTTTATTGACCGTGGTGACGAAGTGTGCCGGCTCCCTAGCTCCTCTGGGCTCCCAGGTGGAACCTTAATCGTACAGGCCCCTGCAACCTGAGGACCGAGAACCGGCCTCGCGCCGGTTTCCCTCTCGCTTGTTCTTCGCCGGGAAAACAGGAGGAACCCAAGGAATTGGATGGAGAAAACCCGTGGGGGAGAAGTACTAAGAGTAATAGAGACCGATGAGATCGAGATAGTCGTGATTTTGTAAGTATCAGCTCTCAGATATCAGATCGATCAGACCGCATGCCTTGCTTGGTGGAAGTCATAGGCGCTACTCGCGTATATACACCCGCGTGTAGGCTTTGGAAGTCAAAAAGGAGAGTAGCACCTTGACATATTTCAGCGGGACCGTAATAGGTCCCAACAACATGTCCTCCATTTCCTTTCTGGGTCTAAGCAGGCGTAGTATTAGTCAGGAGAGGCTATAGTCTCACCTCTCGGTTTTGAATCGCCATGGCACATTCAGTGTTGAGCTAGGTGGCTCGTGCTTTGGCCAATGTCCCTTCAGTTCCTCCTCAGGCCTATAGAAGTTCCGCTGTTTCCCCTCTCCTGTTTTCCTCCTTGTACCGCAGCTTAGCCCTGATGGCGACTCGCTGCTTGAGATGTTCCTCTGTAGGCATTGCTGGTTGCCGCACCACCACCACCAGTGCGATTGCATCGCCTCGAGGCCATCAGGATCAGGTCTCATCAATCATCTCTGTCGAGTCCCCAGTAGGGAGAGACGTTGAGAGACAAGGTTGAAAGCGATACTGACTAGGATGAGCGTAAAAGGAGTAGCATGCGACGATGAGGTCTGCGAACGTGTGGAAATGTTGAATTGTAAAGCGTCCCCCGCCGACACCCCTTGTTCTTGTTCTCACGGTGTACGACGGTATACTTCTCTTCCGTACACATGGGCGATGAACGCGTTAATTTACAGTCGTATCCTCATTGGACCAATGATCAGTACCTGAGTAACACTAACCCCAGGAGGGCTTGGCCATGTGTGGGACGGGCAGGTGCGAACAACTGAGGCTGAGTACTCGATGCTCGCCCTGGTCGCCAGGCGACGTGCCACGTGCCAGCTGACATGCGCCTGGCTGAGGCACGGCAGGGCACAGCGGAGGCTGGTGTGGCCTTGGCAATGGCCCAGCTGAAATGAAAGGTTGCAGCTTGAGCGGCAAGCGGCTGCCGTAAGCGCGCATTCTGCCTGGTCTGGAAGGCGGCGGAGGGGCGGCGGCCCCCGCATGTGTTCATTATTGGCTGCTGCGGACGCCCGCCCGCGCCATGCGTCGTCGCCGTCGTCGCCGGCGCGCCCCCGCGCGCGCGCGCCCCCGTCGCGCCGTCCGCAGCCGCAGCCGCCGCCCCAGCGCCGCGCCCCACGACGGCCGCCTCTCGGCCGCCGCCACATGATCCTCCACAACCCGAGCTCGAGGCCGAGTGGCTCGACTCGTACGCCCGCCCCCACAACCGCCAGGCCATCAGCACCCGCGCCCTCCCCTGCCGCTCCAGCCCAGCACCCGCCCACCCCCCGTACCCCACTCCCTCCGCCACCTCTGCCTCCGCGTCGCCGCCACCCACTTTGCCTCCCACGTCCTCCCCCTCGGCCTCCACGCCCCGCCCCCGGCGAGGAGTCGCTGGCCATCAAGCACGCGCTGGGCCAGAGCGGCGCTGGCATGGTCCTGACCGCGTTCGCGGCACCCAGCCCGCCGCCCCCGCCAAGCGCAAGCGCACCTCCGCCCTCGAGTATGACGAGGAGGCCGATTCCGACTTCCATGACGACGCACCACGCCGCCCTCCCGCCAGTGCCCGCCCCGGCCGACGCTCCCGCCGTGTTGCTGCCGCCGCTCACCTTCCCTCACCCCCCGCGCAGCAGGCATCTCCGCGGCCTGCTGCCCGAGCAGAAGGATGACTTGGCCTTGTCCCCGGCTGAGCGCGCTCAGCGCCGCTGGCGACACCCGGCCACGCATCATTTTTGGCACTTTCGCAACTCTTACATTCTCCGCACGGAAACTGGATGCCATCTGCACAGGGATCTACTCCAGCAATTGCTCCAATACGCCCCCGAAGCGCTCACCCCCCATGTCTGGCCACCTACTTTGTTCTGGGCTTGGACCAAGTTACCCTGACCAGCTCCATGGATGCCGTCAGCAAGAACTTGACCAGTCTCCCGGCAATGCTGTTAAGCCTCATCCTTGCCAAGGGATCGGCCCTTCTCAATCCTGCTTTGGCTGCAGCGCGCTGTGGGCGCTGTAGAGGAGGCGCAAGAGCTCCTTCACTCCATCGTCCCTAGCTCCCGCAATGGGGACCCTTCCCAACCCCTGCGCTCCCGGGCGACGACTTGCCCGACAAGTGGGAGTTGGGTCCGCCCCAAGCCCCCGGGGGCAGACAAGTGCTTACCTCGCTCCATCTCCGGGCCTGACCCGCCTGTCGACGCGGACAATCAAAGGCTTTTTCGCTGCCTACCCAGCCGGCTCGCACTTGACCTCGGTGCAGTTGCCTGGATGTGTAGGGGTGGGGGTGGCGGCCATCGAGGCGCTGGTCACCTGCTGTGGGGCGTCGCTGCGCACCGTGTCGGTGGAGAGCACGGATGTGGGTGCAGCCGGGTTCGAAGCGCTGCTGGCGGGGTGCCCAGCGCTCGAGGTGCTCAAGGCGAGTCGAGTCGAAGGCTTGGGCGATAGCGCGATGGCAGGCATCCTGGACAGGGTCGAGCAAGCGGCGCACCAGGCACCCATTCCTTTTCGCCCGCTGGCCCACCTCAGCACACTCAAGCTGGCCGGTACCGAAGTGGGCGATGCCGGTGCGGCTCGATTGATTCGCCTGTGCGCGGGCACCTTGACCAATCTGAATCTGTCCAACACCCATGTCGTACCCAAGGGCGACTTTGCGCCTCTGGCCACGGCCTTGGGCTTGCCTGGCTACCCCAGGAGACGGACTCGCCTGTGCGGGCCAAGTTGCGCAAATTGGTCCTGTCCCAGTGCACCTTGAACTCGAGTCGTGGCGCGCGTTTATTCATGCGTTGTGCCAACCCCCGGAAGCGCAAGACGACGACGGAGCCAGCCACCGACGGCATGCTCCTGGCCCCTCGATCGACGGGGGGCCTTCGTTTGCCAACCCACGGCCCGAGGCTCTGGGTGCGACCGACGGCATGTTGGACACGATCGTGCTCGAGTCGATGATGGCGGTGGAGAAGCGGGTGGCCAAACCGGGAGGAATGTCGCAAGCGGCCTTGATGGCCCTGACGGATGCACTGCAGCCCATTCTGTCCCTCCGAGCGCAACGGTTTGCCAACCAGAAGGGCACGCCGCTGATGGAACGCATCGATCTTTCGTTCAACGATGCGCTGGAATCCGAGACCCATGGCGGCTGGGGCGCCGTCCTGCCCTCGGACCCGAATTGGCGCCCCGAACAGCACCAGCCCGGCTCGCACCATCGTGGTGGTCCGGCGCGCGGGTACGCCTATGTCCCAGAGGGGGAGATCGTACTGATGCGGACTACGCTGGGCCACTTTGTAGCCCATGCCGGACGGTACACGCGCCGGCTGGTCCTCAACGGCATTGCGCTCGGACGCTCGGACCTGCTATTTGATGCGCCCGAGGGGGAGTGGGGGCCCAGCAGCACCCAAGTGCTTTCGCTTGCCCAGAGCAATGTGCCGGACGATGCCTTGGCGGGCATTGCCGGGCCACGCGGCTGCCGCTCTCTCACCCACCTCAACCTCGAGACGTCGGGCATTGAAGAGGAAACCGCGATCCGGATCGTTGTCGCCAACCCGTTCCTGCAAGCACTCAACTTGACCCAGTGCAGGGCCATTCCTCGCAACGAGCGAAGAACGTTTTTGTGAGTACGTGCCTGCGTCCCTTCGTCGCACACCTATCCTTCTAGTTGACTGACCCGCGATTGACCTCACTCCTCAGTCGTGCGGGGAACCAGGGAACAACTAACGGGCAACGACAACGCCAACAGTCTCGCCGCGCACGGTCGCTCTTGGATGCATATCTAGTCTGTCAAGAAATGGCTTGTATAGAGAGAGAGGAGGTGGAGGTGGATACATTATTGGCATATGCGTGGAGAAACGGCGAATTGCTCCTATAGCTGCTAGTGACCACATTTTTTTCCCTCTGAAAGCCTGCCATATTTACACCATTTTCCCATTCCTTTCTTCCGCAGCATTCCCATGCTTGACAGTGCGAGCTCTGCGGGACTGTAGGGATACTACAACGAATGCACATGGGCGCATACATGATTGGGATCTATCAGGGGTGGTGATGTACGGGGCAAGGGAAAGAGCTGGAAGCATTGCAGTGAAGAACGAGTGGCACAAAGCGAGCTTTGGCAAGCAACAGCGACAGATGTAACCAGGGGATCAACCGAAGAGAGGAAGAGAGGGAGGTTTGCCATTAGTCGTACAAATACGTGTGTTCCTCAAACAGGGTGCCCTCCACCGTGTTGGTACCCGCTTTGAGCTCGCCCATAGGCTCGGGCAATTCGAGGGTGAGCTTGGCCGGGTTGATCGTCTGGTACACGTAGGGCTTGAGCCCGGCCGCGTACGAGATGATTTTCTTCACCAGGTACGGAATCTCAGCCAGGACGTCGACCTTGTCCACCAGCCAGGCGCATCGTTGGAGGGGTAGGGAGGGCTAAGGCTCACCACCACATCCGCCTTAACTGCCTTGTCGGTCTGGGCCTTGGGATCGGCGGTATCGGTGAGCACAGGACCGTCCCAGTGGTACGCGATCTCAGTTGGCACATGGTATCCCGTGTCGGGGTCCAAGGTGGGCTTGTTATGCTGAACAAAGGCCTTGAGATGTGCGTCGGCACTCGCGTCCATCAGTGGCACCCCGGGCCGGCCACGCGTAGCAGCAACAACGGCGGTCAAGCGCCCGCCTACAGAGACGCTGCCAATCGTAACCGCTAGTGGGTGGCGCTTGGTTGCCACGGGTTCGCCGGGTCCTTCTCGGCGCTTGCCTCATCTGGATCGCCGTACGATGCGATGGTAGTGAATTCCATCATGATCGCGGTCGCCTGGGGAGACTGAAAGTTGGCAAAGTTCCACTTGGATGCCACCAGGTTAGGCCGCATGCCCTGAATGGCATGGATAAACATGCCCTGGCCCACGCCGTCCACAACGGCCATTAGCCAGGACACCCTCTGTTTTGGCCACGGGCCAGAAGGCGTGGAAGACGTAGCCGTCCGGCTCGGCGTTGGGTGTAGGGGGCGGCTGCGCACCAAAGATGCTCTTGCCGCCCTGGGGCCCGAGCCGATCTGTAGCCCTTTGCTTGCGGGGCGAACAAAGGACCAGCTCAGCTGCACTTCGGCATCGTATGTAATGTCGAGAACGAACTTCTCATCGCCGTTGGGCAGGGTGACAAAGTCAATGTGCAGCTGGTCCGACTTGCACGTCCGCTTGTCGCTTGACTTGGGCGCAGGCGAGACAAACTTGCTCACGCTCACGCTCTTCCAGATCTTGGCGTGGGTCTTGGGGTTGTACAGCTTAAAGGTGACCTGGATCTGGGGGAAGGGGATGCCGATGGCGCTGTGGATGATCTGGGCGGACACGAGGGAGCCGTCGGTGAGGATGCTGTACCAGGTGTAGGTCTCGGTGGTGAAGCCGCTGGCCTGGACCCAGCTCAGGTCGGCGGGCGTGAGGGCGCCAAAGAGCTGGTCCTGGGGGGTGTCGCTGATCGGCTTGAAGTTGGGGTTGTGCGTCGCGGCCTCGACGGCGGCGGGATCGGGGGTGGAGCCCCAGAGCCAGGAAGACATGGTGGAGGCAGAGCACGAGAACAGATGAAGGGCGGAGGGTGCGGACCGAGCTCGAAAGCGAACCGGGTAGAGTCTGCTGACATAAGCCTGTTACCCCACCCGCCTGCAGCAGGCAGCAGGCAGCAGCCCCAGGCAGCGCCCCATGCTGCATGCGCGCGCCCCCCGCAGGCACCAGGCGGCAGGCCTGTCCAAATGGCCGAGGCCGCACCAGGGCAGTGCGCCGCCCCCAGGCGTTTCGGTGATTGATGATGCATGATACCGGCGATCGGCACAACCACCCACTGCCGCCTGGCGTTCGTCCCGGGTACCAGCGAAGGGCCAGTGTGGCCAGCATAGCTCATCCATGCAGCCTGCCTCCCGCTCCTCTCGCCAGTGCGCGTTCCGTTTGCATGGTACAGCGTGTGGTCTAACGTTGGGCGTCTACGATCGATGATCTGGCCTGCGTCACGCGTCACGCATCGCACATCACGCATCACGCATCATGCGCCGGTCGCTGGTTGGACAGTGCGTCACATGACACCACCCCACTCGCCAATGCATAATGAACAGCTCGCGGTCCTGTACCATCGATCGAGCCATGGCGGGTATCGTACGTCGAGTGGTAGCGCCAATACTCCAGCCCATGTGCGTCGTCCACCAAATCATACAGCATGCATGCATCCGGCCTCGCTTTCGCGTCGCGCGCCTTGGACGCGGCCGTGTCGACGCGGACATACTCGGCCTCTTCCCTGCCCTTGGGATCCTCCGACGCGGGCAGGACCGACGAGTAGACGTCGCCCAGGATGCCCAGCGCTTGCGCCCGCAGGCGCTGCGTTTCTTTGCTGGCCGTCTCGTCGTACAATACCTTCTCTGCCACATCGCGAATCACACTCTCCACCTCCCACTTGGCCCCCTTGAACATTGCCCTGGTCAGCTTGGCCGCGGCCTCTTGCTCCAGCTCTTGCTTGCGCGCCTCCGTAATGCCTTCCGCCTCTGCTTTGCTGATTTCCTCGTACACCCGCTTAGGTCAAGTGCTGCCCGCACCGCCGACATTGTCTCCCGCAGCGTGTGCACCCCACTCGACGCCCCATGCAGCATCCCGCCCAGGGCACCCCACATGCCTACACTGGCAAGGTAGTGCTTGGACTTGGCCGTGTACTGCCCCCCGACTGCATGAAGCAGCTCACACCAAAGCTGTACAACAAAGGAACCAATCAGTACAGTTCACAACGTGGAGAGACAAGGTACCCACTTTTCGTCCCGTAGAAGGAGTGCCTTCTCCGTTTCAATCTTCTCAAAGCTCTCCGAGATGGCCCGCTGGTGGGAAGGATCATCAGAGGTCCTCATGGCCTCGGTGTATACATTGAGCTTGGAGATAAGGGTGTCCGCCAACTCGGCACCCTTGCCTTGCGAGCAGCCGCGCGGGCATCAGCCGTCTTGCGTTCCCGCTCCTCCTTGGCGGCCTTGACAGCCGCTCGGCCTCCTTGCGCGCAAGGTCCTTGTCCTTCCCGTCTGCTTCGCCTTGGCTTGAGCCTCAGCAATCGCCTCATTGGATTCGGCTTCCATCTCCTCGTTCTGCATCGCGTCCTTCATATCGGCCACGATTGAGAGGGTACCAATGATGTCCTTGAATCGTTCGCCGCCAAACAACTGCCCAAAGACCTCCTCTGGGTCGACGGTAGCAGCGCCCTCCCCGTCGCATCCTCCCCCACTTGAGACATGCCAAACTCATTGTAGCGCGTACGCAGCTCCGGGTCCTTGAGCACATGGTACGCAGTAGCAAGTGCTTTAAACTTCTCGGCCGCTTGAGCGTCCCTGGGTTCTTGTCCGGGTGGAGTTGGATGGCCCGCTTGCGGTACGCACGTTTGATTTCATGCGGTAGCAGAAGCTTTGATACCCAAAGCATCGTAGTAGGTCATGTCTAGCGGCGACTCGTCCGTCCCGATCCGCCGGGTCCGCTTGCCGGAAGATTGCTGTCCACTCGACCCGGCTCCCGGTTTGCCCGCGGAAGCGCGTGCCTCGCGCACCCGCGCCACCGCCCCCGGCGGCTCAAACTTGGTCCCACACGAACAACACTGCACTTGGAACGATCCTTGCATCGGGCCCACGTGGGCCTGCAACGCCGCTGCGCTGGCCGCGCATATTCCACCGACGCCTTGCACGTCTTGACGGGACAGGGACCCGCACCCACTCCACATCCGCCGGGCGGCTCGGCACAGTCCAGTTTGCCATTCGCAGACGAGTAGCTGTACCCCGCTGCGGGTGTGTGGGCATTCAGCACCGGGCGTACACCCGCTACTCATTGCTGCGCCAGAAGGAGAGCGATGGTCGACGGTCGATGGGCAGTGGCGCCGATGCAGCAGGGGTGTCGTCGGCCAAGCCGGGTGGCGCGTGCGTGAGAGATAAAATAGTGGGCGGAATGGCCCGTTCCGCTTGCTGCCCGCCTGCAGGGGGGCAGTGTCGGGGGGCTCTGGGCTCGAGGGGCAGCCGCAGAACAGCAGTGTGGCAAGATGATGATTGTGGATGGGAAGGGCCAGGCCAGTGTTTGAAATTTGAGAGTGACGAAAGGTGAAAGTTGAAACTGGGGCCCTTGAAAGGGGGTTTTGGCCTATTAACGGCATTCTGATGGTCTGAGGTCTAGCTTCCAGCCTCATCGACGTCAACGGCACCGACCACCCCCCAATCAACGTCAAACGCGTCAGCATGCATAGCAGCAACGCGATGTACTCCACAGGAGCAGCCCTGCCTAATGAGGGAGAGAAAACTGCCATATTTTTTCGGGGGTCAGGGTCGGATATACAAGAGGCAGGGGCAACATGATATCGACCAGGAGGCAGTTTGGCTGGCATGCCCCCCAGCGTACCAGTGATGGGCAGGGAGGGGGGCCGAGGAGAAGAGGGAGGAGAGGGGAGGAGCGTATAGAGAAGGGGAGGATATTACGTGGAGATGAGGACATAGGAGAGTGAGAGTGAAAGACAAGGGGAGCCCACGTTCCTCCACAAAGAAGAAATCAGATGGACACAGGCAGCCCTTTTGAAAAGTCGCGGGCGATGGAAGGGGTAAATGGCGCAGACAGCTCCAAAGTGATGTTGTAGCAAGAAATTACTTCGAACCGGAGGTGCTGAGGAGGGCGTGCATGTTGCTGAGGATGCCCAAAGCCTGGCCGGTGGCCTGTTGTGCAGGGCTTTCTGGCGGGAAAGCGCTGGCCGGTGCGGGCTTGTGTGCCCAAGGGAAGGGAAGGTACTCCTGCAAGTATTCAAATGCGACCAGTGTCGCCCCAAATTGGGGCGACGAGCGCAGGACGCGAGCAAGAGACCCTTGAAGAATGCTTTGGGCCCCTCTTGCGCCAGGATCTTGCGGAAGCAGTCGGCCATGCCGTTGTACGTGGCTTGTCCCTTACGAGCCTCAACTTGCAAGCGTGTCTTGATCACGTCCGCAGAGTGGTGAAGAAGGCGGCAGGCATACCACTGATGGCCGCAGCGGCAAGCGTCTCCCCAAAGCTCAGACGTTTCCCATTCACTCCCTCTGGAAGGTGTCCTTCTTGAGATGGGCGTAAGCAGGGAAGTAGATCGCGCTGAAAGGAATGTCACGCAAGAGGCACGCCCCAGCGCCCTTGTACAGGCCTTTCAGGCCCAGGTCGCGCACAATCTGCACCGCGCCCTGCTTGACGGGAGCCGCAGCACTTTCGGCCGCCTTGGCCATCTCACCTGAACCTGCAGACGAATTTTGACAATCTGCGGGAGCAAGGAACAGTCAGAAACAACGAACAAAAGTTAAACAGACCCAGAAAAACAGTTAGCCATACCGAGGGGATTAGTAAAAATGACTTGGCAGCCACCAGCCGTGCCACCGGCGACAAGCTCCCACTTGAATGCAATTGCGCCCGTAACGGGTCCTTTGTCTTGGACCGAACCAGGTCGTTGACCGTCAGCTTGATCGCCTTCTCGGGTGCCACGCCAATTAGCTGAGGCCCTAAACCCGAGTAGAAGCCAAGCAAACCCTCGTTGCGAAACACCTGGCGCACGCAATCGACACTATTCTTGTACATCGGCGCCTCGCCAACAACGGTGGTACGTTGGTTCTGCATCCGTGTCTTGACCAGATCAATGGGGTACACCAGCGTTGCGCCGACTGAACCGGCAATACCACCGAGAATAAAGTGGTAAATGGAATGACCGACATCGTACAGCAGCGACTGGGCAGACTCGTGGGACAGATCATGCTGTTTGGGCGCATGATCCAACGCCACCAGCTCACCCTCAGCGTCGACGTGGGCGGCAGGGAGCTCGCCCGACGAGGAGCTTGCTGGCGCACCAGCCGGCGACGCGTTGAAGTCGTCCGAGATGGTGAGCTGGTGCACCACATCGCTGTCGCCCTGTTTAGCTTGCGGGTCAACGGCCAAGGCCTGGTAGGTCAGCAGCCCACTTGGGGCAGTGCGGGCGAGCTGGCGGTAGGCCTCGATCTGTTGGACGAGCTCGGGAGAGGAGTGGGGGGGGGTGCGAAGCGTGGCGCGGATAAAAAGGGGCGGTCGGACCGGGTGCCGGGCTGTCACACGCCAGCGACGGCCGCCAAAGCGGGGGAATGAGGGACGACATGGGAAGGGAGGCACGGGTGGTGGTGGGTGGGTGGGGAGAGGAGGAGGGGGGACGGGGAGGGGGACGGGGATGTGGGGGTGGGTCGGCGGGTACAAGGTGCGTGGCTGGGTGCACTGCTGTGGCCGGGAGCTGGGCGAGGGGCTGGCGCTGATCGCTGATCTGCTGGATTCCAGCGGCGGGACCGCGGGGGAAACAGGGAGGCTAAGTCCGCCTGGGACGGGGCAGTGTGCATCTCCGCCCACGGCGCCTGCGGGGTGTCGCGCCTCAGGAGCGCCCGAGTGAAGCATGAAGCTGCTAGTGACAGTGACTAGTGACTGCTCCTGAAACCAGGCACTCGTGGCTGCTGGAGGCGTGCGGGCGCTGCTTTGTCCGTCCTGGTCGGCGGGAACCAATTACCCGCACAATGTGACTCTCCCTGCGGCTCCGGCTTGTCCCGGCTTCGCAGCTGGCCTGCGGCGTCCTGGCCTCTCCCCGCCTGGCCCTCCTGGCGCCGGGCTGTCCGGTTGGCGCAGACCATGTGCCATGGCCGCCGAAGCGCCCGAAGCTCAGCGGCTCAGCTCAGCGCGCTCAGCGTTATTGAGGCTCAACACGCTCAGCTCTCCGTACCCAGCGCTGTGCACCGCTCTGCGCCACGGTAAAATGTTCAGACACGTTGGCACCAAACCACACGCCGGCAGTCACCTGCTGCGGCCTGCCTACTCCCCTGCACCATGCGGTTTCAATTCCAAACATTCATTCAGCGATAATCGGAGGCATGGCAGGCACAGCAGCGCACAGCTGCAACCCTCAGCGTCTCAATCCTCTGGGGCCCCGCATTGCTGAGCTCAGCTGAACTGCTCCATTCATATCACGATCACTAGATCCCTATCTAGCTTCCCTCCTCGTTGATCAGCCCGAGGGCTCCCAGCAGCGACACTTGCCCGCTCCTTTTCGAATCCATATCATTGACAGAGCTTAAGGCTGGGACAGGGGGAACGCTACGTCTAAACCGAACCGTTCATCTTGCGGGGGTTACTTGGAAGCGCCACTAAGGTCAAGAGGGACCAGGGGGATTGCCAGGTGTAAGCCAGGCTAAACGAAGTTCCAGCTATGATGCATGGTGTTCTCCACTGTCAATCAAAACATGCTTGAGACTTGAAGATTGACGCTAGCTTGACGCCGCAACCGACCCAATGCCTAACAGGCCTAACGCCTAACGCCGCCTTAAAGCCTCAAACAACGCCAAACGCCTAGTGCACATACCATGTTTGACACTGTCGAGATGACATATCCACACCCTGTCCCATCCATACCATTGCTACCACCCCCAATTACGACCCGGCGGTTGATTGGACGCCAGCTTGCCAACCCGCCTTCGACGACCTCAAGAGCACCTTCCCTTCTCCCCATGATGTCTCATTTGCCTCTTTGATCCCGGTCGGGCGCTCCGCATCGAGGCGGACGCATCCCCCATGCCGCCTTTAGTCGGGTACACAGTGCTGTGGCCATGCAGGACGACAGAACCTGCCGTACTGGTTGCTCGCAATGCTCTGCTCCCGAAATCGCTTATTGTTGTCCCGCCGCCCCGACATCTCCTCCGGCTCTCACCCTGTCGACGCTGCCTGCCAAACGTTGTTGGATCCTGTGTCCGAGCTTTGGTACTCGTGCTCCAGCTCACGTCCATACAGTCAGGCCGATCCGTGGATGGGATGGTGGCGCTTTTGTCGGCCGACAGCGCATTCGCGACTTGAGTCCCGAGACCCCCGTTGGACAGTGTCGCGACATCCCCACGACCTCCTCTCCATGCTCGGCTGTCCTTTCCCACCGGCACTTGACTCGGCGCAGGCAGAAAATGAAGGGCGTGACAAAAGGCTCGGCTACGTGCCCGGTCGCGATATTGGTGGCGCCGCCTGCCGCGGTCAATGTGTGGGCATTTGAGCGCTCTTGCAACCGTTGTCGGCCGACCAAAATGCTGAGGCGTTTCTCTCGCCGGATTACTACAACCCCTGGCCTCACCCTCAAGGCCTGTGGACTCACTTGGCGATTGGCCGCTTCACCCCGCTGCCATCATCGAGAGGGTGCGATGTGGCCCTGGTCGTGGCGGACGGGTTCACCAAGATGACGCATTTTATCCCTGCTCTCACTGCCGCGGCTTTTGCTCGCGGCTATGTTTACCACGTCACCCGCTACCATGGCCTGCCGCACGACGTGGTGTGCGACCGTGATCCCACCTTCACGATCACTTTTTGAGGGTGGGGGGGGGGGCAGTGCAGTGACTTGGGCATCCACTCGAACTTCAGTACCGTGCGTGTATCACCATCAATCGGCCGGAACCAGTCCGAGTTTCACCAGCTTTTCCAGTAGTACCTCTGTTTTGCTACCTGGATGAGCGGTAGTCGAGCTGGACTGCTCTTCTCCACATGGCTGAGTTGGTATAACTCTTCCCCCCACTTCATACAGGACAGGTGCATCCCCCTTTTTCCATACACATGATAATATGGTTTTACTCTCCCCCCGGGAGTTAGCGGCAACCTCTTCGGTCGTGCCCGGCACCGCCTTGTATCCCGATGGTTTCCGTTCGGCCCAGACCTAATTCAGAAGACGTTGTCGCAGCCCATGAACGGTATCTCGGTACTACGCTGATCGGCATCGCACCGATGTCACCTCCTTTGAAGTCAGGCAACCGTTCTTGTTCCGTCGCCATGACTATACTTTTATCCCCCGACCGCCCTTCCGACGGAGTGGACTGTCGCTACGTGTGACCCTTTCCAAACGTCTGTGTTGCCGGACGTGCTGCGTACTAACTTCACGTGCCCGATGGGCTCCATATCCACGATGTCTTCCATCTCTCCTCCCGTTTGCGCGCCCACACTCCAGGCGATGAGGTCTCTAACCGCTTGATCAAGCTCCCTGCCTCCCTCCTTGAGTATACCGACGATGAGGCGATTCACCATGAGGTCCAGGAAGTCCTTGGCTCCCACCGTAAAGGCTGAGGCGGGAGTTTTGAGTATTGTGTCCGTTTCAGGACGTACCCTGTCCACGAGCGGGGGTGGGTGCCACAACTGCAGACATGTCCCAGAATGCATAACTCCGTCCAGTCGTCTGTTTCTATGCGACGTAGCCCGCCAAGCCGGTGTTGCGCCAACGCGGGTGGCTCGTGTGTTTTGGCCAACGCCCCTTCAGTCCCTCCTCCGGCTAGGAGTTCCGTTGTTTCTCGCTCCAGTTTTGCATGGTCCGCAGCCTAGACTCTAGCACACGCCAGTCAATTCGCGTAATTCCATCGGTCTTGACATCCGTCAAGAATTTGACCACTCCAACCTCAATCGGAGCACGTTTATGGTACAAAGTTGTTCTCGACCAACCGAGGACGTAAAGGCTACTCTGACGTCCAACAGAAGGCTGGATTAGAATAGCGAGAGAGGGTCAGAGTGAAACTTGGATATCCTCCGCGGCGGCGGCCACATCTGGTCGCACAAGCTCATTGGGGTAAGATGCTTTAATTGTGCCCATCTCGCACCTATACAAACGCCGTTGGAGTGGCCAAAAGACGCCGCTCTCCCCAGAAGGCCCCCCCATCCAAAGTGAAGCTGGCGTGTTGCAACAATTGAGGGGCATATTTCTGGAATCGGATGTTATTTCGGAGCTGAGAAATAGCACTCCATGGGTGGGAAAACAGGGCGGAGACGTGCCCGACGGTGTACGGTTATATGTGTCCTCTCACTCTGTGCAGGCATGGCGCCAGTTTGGGCGTGGTGATATTCGTGTTGGAAGAGTGCTAAGTCCGTGCGCACGAACCTTCTCCGGTCGGTGGATGGAAAAGACAGTTGTCTCGCCACCCCGCCGTCTTCTTCCTTCCACCATCGCATTCCCGTTATGTCTGCCCGTGCCCCCCAGACTGCTCTCCGTGCCGCTCAGCGTGTTGGGCTTACCCGCATCGCAGCCCCCCGTTCGGCTCCCCTTGCTCGTACCCTCAGCACCCTTGTCGCCGGCGGTGCCCGTGCTGCCCGCCCGGCCATGCGTGCCGCTGCTCCTACTCTGTCCGGGGTATGCGCACCATGAAGTTTGCTGACACGGAGGAGACCGTTTACGAACGTTCTGACTGGCCGACGGAGAAGCTCCAGAGCTACTTCAAGGACGACACGTTTGCCGTTATTGGCTACGGGTCGCAGGGCTACGCCCAGTCGCTCAACCTGCGTGACAATGGCCTGAACGTTATTGTTGGCGTTCGTGAGGGTGGCCGCTCCTGGAAGGAGGCGCAAGAAGACGGTTACGTTCCCGGAAAGACCCTCTTCCCTATTGAGGAGGCCATCAACAAGGGCACGATCATCATGAACCTTCTCTCGGATGCTGCCCAGTCGGAGCTGTGGCCGAAGATTGCCCCCCTCATCAAGCCCGGCAAGACGCTCTCTCGCACGGCTTTTCGGTTGTGTTCAAGGATGACACTCACGTTGTGCCCCCCAAGGATGTGGATGTGATTCTTTGCGCTCCCAAGGGCTCGGGCCGTACCGTACGCAGCCTCTACCTGGAAGGCAAGGGAATCAACTCTTCGGTCGCTGTGTACCAGGACGTGACGGGCAAGGCTCTGGAGAAGGCGGGTCGCTACCGGTATTGCCGTTGGGTCGGGGTACATTTACGAGACTACCTTTGAGAAGGAGGTGTACTCGGACCTGTACGGCGAGCGTGGCGCGCTCATGGCGGTATTCAGGGCATGTTCAAGGCCCAGTACGATGTGCTGCGTGAAACGGCCACTCGCCCTCGGAGGCTTTCAATGAGACGGTGGAGGAGGCGCTCCAGTCGCTCTACCCCCTCGTGGGCGAGCACGGCATGGATTACATGTACAAGGCCTGCTCCACCACCGCCCGCCGTGGCGCCCTGGACTGGGCCCCCGAGTTTGAGAGGCCAACAAGCCCGTGTTTGAGCGCCTCTACGCTTCGGTCCGCAAGGGCGATGAAACGCGCCGCACGCTCGAGTTTGCCTCGCGTCCCACGTACCGTGAGGACTATGACAAGGAGACGGATGCGATCGCCGACCAAGAGATGTGGCGGTTGGCCACACTGTCCGTGCTCTCCGCCCTGACCGCCAGAACAAGTAAGGTTGGGTACAGTCGGATGCACCCATCTCTTTCGGGATCTCTTCCCCTCTTCTAAAACGCCCGGCATGGTTGCCCGTGGAAATAATATCTTTGAAGATTTGAGTGCATTCCCGTAGTCTGGTATCTGATGTCTGTCATTTCAGTCCACTATAGGTGTGCCAGCATTGGTCAAACGCTGGCTCCCCGGCGCTTCTGACCATTTGGGCAGGTCGTCATTGACATCGACCGTGCGATAGGCGTAGAACTGGTGCATGGTCGGTGCAAAGTGTTCGAGGCCAAGCAATTCACCTTCGGGGTGCTGAGGCGTTGGGTCCGCGCTCAAGGGTTGTGGGCCAAAGGGAGTAACTGAGAAGAAGGAAAGGAGCAGGTTGGTCAGCCCATCGCACTTTTAGGGTGAAGATTGTGCGCACCCTCCCTTGACGCGACTCCAAGTCCCAAGGGGCGAGCCGCACTTGCGGCAGCGCAGCTTCCACTTGCGCCCAGGCTTGGACATCCAGTTTCCACCCGATCACCGAGGAAGGCAGCAAGGAATTCGGGTTGTAACTTCATCAGGCAGTGAATCGGGCACGGCGGGGGGCGGGGGGCCCGTGGCGCCGAGCCACTGGACCGCAGATGCCTTCCAATGGCTCGTCCAGATGTAGGGAGCGCCATTGATGCGTGCACAGGAGGTGCAGTGACACGCCCGCGCAGCGTCGCTCAGGCACATCGGGCAAGGTGAGGGTCACCGAGTACCGGGCATAGCCACAGGCACAGTGCCCATGCACTTGGATTCGATCGGCATCGGATCCTGACATGGCAATCGAACGGCAGGGCGTTGGCGTTGAGTGTGGGGGGTGAGAGAGAGGGGTAAAGTCACCTGGCCGTAACAAGAATGATGGAGAGCGGAGGCGGATGAGTGATCGATGATCTCAGCGGTAATTGCGGAACTGAGGCGCTCAGGACAGCCTCATCAGACTAGCTGAGCTCAGCCGGCCTGAGTACTACTGTGGTCCCCAAGGAGCTTCCTGTATTCATATGTTACTAGAGGACCACCCGGGCCTACGGCCCGGAATGCGTACTCCTCATGCTTTTACCGTGTCTGTACTGAAGGGCTGGGGCTTCGCCCCAGCCTTCCTCTGTGTTGGTTGCGGACACCCACGGCCATCTTTCCCCCTGGTCCACCGTTCCATAGGCCTCTTTCCCCACTCGTCCCCGCTGTCCACCGGTCCATCGTCAAAGCGACTCCAGCACGCGACAGGGAACCGTCCCAAAGCAGGGAGATGGTAGGGTTAGGTGGATTTATCCTTTAGTTCCATATCCGAGTACCCATCAAAATCCGCCAACAACCCTACTGCTCTCCTGCCTGCATGTGACGGGGGGGAGGCTTGCTGCGCCAGCTGGCTAATAATCGGGCATATCACACCTAAATGGCACCTAAGTCGCGTCGACGCGTCCCTCCTCCCTCCTTAAATGCCCCTACCCGTGCTCACTGGCGGTGCCCCCATTGCCGCACCAGTGACCACACTCGCGCCCAGTGTTCCTTCAATCCACGCCGAGAGTTGTGCCGCCACTGCCGTCGCCATGGCCACAAGGCTGCCGCCTGCGGTAGTTTCGGGTTTGGGCTATTTGATGGATCCAAGCCGAGGAGAAGCCTTTGGGCGTGAAGCCGAGGCGGCCGCACCCGCGGAAAGGCTGTGTATGCGCCGGCTTGGGGGTAGTAACGTGTCTGAAGCCTCCGGAGCTTAGGGACGGGTAGATGCTGTGGAGGACAAAGACTGCCAGGGCTGAAGCTGGGCGGGGGCGGCTGTGGGCGTAGCTGTGAAAGGAACCCACGCGATACGCTGTGGTAGAGCGAATCGACGCCGCTGAAGGAAGGCTCGCGTGACTGGGCGGATGGAAAGCTGGAGGACGAGGTTGGATGATGAAGATGAGGCAGCTAAGTGGAGACGAGAGGTTGCCTGTATTACTCAATCAATTGGTTGCAAACGGTCAGGAGATGGACAAGAAAGGCGGGAAGGAACGAGAATGGAAGGTGGAATAAATGATTCCCACTGACCGAGGATGCTGACTGTTAGTTGACCCCTTTTTGGTAACCTCCTTCTGTCTAAGCCCCATCGCACTGGGATAGATGTTGACAGAGCGAAGCAGACGAAGCTGCTATAGAGTGCGACTTGGGAGCACTCGCGATCCTATGGATCACCTGCAAAGCAGCCTTCAGACAAGGCGTGAAGGCAAAGCTCAAGCAACATCTGAATTGAAGGGAAGGAGACAGGAGGGAGAGAAGGGAGATGAAGCGAGCAGGGCGCGCGCGCCCTGCAAGCGGAACTCTTCCGCCCGGTTAAGTGAGCGTCGCCGATCCACCGAGGGCCGTGCAGGGGAACCCCAGTACTACCCTCCAACAGAAGCAAGCGAAGACTGCGAAGGCACTAAGAATGTCATCCGATAGCACTTCCTCGTAGCCCATGTGTGGTGTTGAGGCGAGTGGCTGGGCTGCACGTGCTATTAGGTCAGAACTTGGCATCGAGCTCTCTGTTTTATTAAAAGGGGGATTTGCGAAAAGCGCCGTACGGCCCCTCATGAGGAGACCTGAGGTCTGCATGAGGTATAAAGAAACGCTGCCCATATACCAGGCTCGCTCATCAAACGTGCCCCGCTAATTCATGTGGCCCATTCGAGAGCTCAGAGGCGTTGCCAGCAGAGTATGATTATTAGGTTTCAGGATCCATCTGCCAGTGGCTCAACATATATGTACCCCTCCACGCTTCCAGCAACCCTCCGCCGGTCAAGGCGAATGAACGTGGTAATAGTCTTGTCATGGGAGGATCCCCGAGGGGGGACCCGTCTTTGTTGTTTAGGGGTACAAACCCTTGGACAGCCAATCGAAGCCACGTGTCACGGGCGGGCCCCGCCAGGGGAGCTCACCCAGGTTTGTGGGGTACAATGCCTTAAGACGGACGGACGACTCACAGTAGTGTCGGATTTGGGCTAGTTGGTAGATCTGAGCGGAGCGAGAGAGGGAGAGAGAGGCATTTGAGCGGGAAGCGGAGGCGGATGAGGTTGGTTGTGGCAAGCAACTGGTAAGGAATATGAACAGGATCGTCAATGAGGGCGACAGCTAGGGAACCTTAGACAGGGCTGCTTATATACAGAGAAGCAATAAGGCCTCAAGCCTCACGAGAGGTGTAATAGGAATGCGGGAACTTTCTAGACATGTATAACAACTTACACACAGCCCCGTACTCTCCAAAGCGCTGACGCGGTGCAGTCCAGCAGGTAAAGGGCTCTCCCAAAAGACTGGGTGCGACGGGCACAAAGCATCGTATAAAGATGATCCCATGCACCATAGCGGTCCGTGGAGGATATCTGCACCACTGATAAGTTGTCCGCTGAGACTCTCTTTCGCTAGTCTAATGGGACTGACGTGTGTTTGAAAGATATGTCTACTACACTCGGTGCTCTGCCTCCCGGGATAATTGGAGCGCCCCGGAGCACGTATATACAAAGCAGGGCGGAGGCGAAGGCGCTGGAAGCCAACAGACAGGGTGAAATTCACCAGTATCAGGACGTAATGATAGTGTGTGATCGTCTATGTGCAAATAAGGTCAGGCCGCAGGTATATATACAGCTCTCTCTATTACACAGGCGCGTCAGAATCAACAAAAGATCGAGGTACAGACGCGGCACACTTTGCAGAAGTATGAGCCCCAGCCGTTTTCAGTGAAGGGCCATGAGTCCTGATGGCCCTTGAGGGTATGCAATGCTACTAGTGGTTTCGGTTGTGATCAAATCCGACTAAGGGAATCTACTACAGAGGGAGGACAGAAAGGAGAGACAACAGTTGACACCTCGACCTGCGGAGGGGCAGACTGAGGGGACCTGTTTGCTAAACGCACGAGCCACATCCTTATGTAACTCAACACTCTAACGACGTCATTTTCATCCGTCCTCTTCCCCAATTTCAAGCTCACAGGAACGTTGCTACCACAAAGTGGCACTATGATCCGTCCCCCCTTCTTCCACAAGCGTAAAGGCTTCAAAAACGCTTCCTCAGCGCCGTTGTGTTCTGCTGTACACTACGTTAATGACGGGACAGTGACAAATGGTTGTTCTAAACAAGGCGAGCTCAGTCTCGCCCTGGTTTTCCAGCTTTTGTATCCCGTGAGGAAAGGATCTTTTGGCCATATCCTCAACTTTGAGCCCCCCCCCCAAATGTCACGGAGATGAGCAAAATAAAAATTGAGAGGATCTTGTTGCCCGTCAGTCTATAAGAGTTGTTGGGTGCGTCGAGGATCATCCATCGGCGGTCTAACCCTAAGGATGGAGGATGGAGGATGGAGGATGGAGGATGGAGGATGGAGGATGGAGGATGGAGGATGGAGGATGGAGGATGGAGGATGGAGGATGGAGGATGGAGGATGGAGGATGGAGGGAGGATGGAGGATGCAGGATCGGTGGATGTAGACTCTGTATCTGTCGCATTGAAACGTGGGGACTAATCGGCTAATCGATCGCTAATCATTAAAAGCGTCAAGTGATTAATGATGATCGATCGAATGGATCGCCGCGCTCTGCTCTGCAGCGCTGCAGCGCCAATGCCCCCGGGTACCCTGGAGTACCAAGCAAAGCTTAACCATGGATGATCGATGACGCACACCGTGGCAAGTGAAGCACGAGGGCGCTGTTGCACCGCAGCTGGCCGGTGGGGGGTCACGCCTCACGCGTCACACCTTCACCTTCTCCGATCCGACCACACTACCTCGCCGCAGCTCACCAAGCCGTCGCTCCCACCATCCCCTCGCCTTCCCACAGCATGGCTACTGCCTCCGCCCCCCCCAGTGCTGCGCCCACCCTCCAGAACAATGCGCCGGTCGATCTCTGGGCTCTCATGGCGCCCGGCTATGTCCAGCGCGACGATGAGCCCCGCATGACCTGGGCGCGCATCTTTGAACTCATCACCACCGGCAGCTTGGGCAACTTGGACCGGCAAGACTCGTGCCAGAACGAGTACGACGAGTGGGCGCGCTGGGTGCGCTCCCACGGCGTGTCTCTCGAACAGCTGCTCCGTCTTCGTCTCGGCTGGCCCGCCGAGGAGCTTCCGGCTCCCACTTCTGCCGATGGTTGCCTCCAGGTCCCTGCCCGTGATGCGCCCAATGTTCTGCCTGGAACGCCCCCCGAGTTCCCTCCGCCTAGCGCCGTCGCTGCCGATGCGTCTTTGGCTGGTGTCGCTACCCCGCCCGCCAAACCCCCTTTCTTGGTTCACACAGCTTCCGGCATCACAACCAAAATCGTTCCCAACGACTGGCCTTACGCTGTGCCCGACAATGCCCAGCACTGGGTCGTTTGGGCAGATGTTCCCATTGTGCACCCCGCCCTCTTTGCTGAGGCGCCCATTGATCCCGAGAACGAAGTGCCTTATCCTCCGACCCCTGAGGTTGCTAATGTGCTGAGCCGCGACCGTGCAACGCCTATGCTGCCGTTGGCAGCGATGGCGTTCGTGGCCAGTGTGGGTGGGATCACCCGGCCAGTGACACCCCCATGATCGACCTTCAAGTAGTTGGGATGGCTACCTTGACCTATGCCCGCTCGGTCATCAATGCTTCGCCTGAACACTCGTCCCATTCTGACCAGGAGAAAGAACAAGCTGCCCGTTCTCTAGCTAGCCAGCTGCAAGCCTGGGCGGGGCGGCACATCGAGGCCATGGTGCTGGCTAAGTTCCCTCCTGAGAAGTACCAGTCTGTTTGGTTTCTGCAACCCACCGCATTTGCGCACGGTGCCCGGACTAAGCCACTTCCAGTACGTCTCTTTTGCTTTCTCCCTGTTTGACGATATGACGCTGACCGGGGGTCTGATTAGCGTGATTGCGGCTGCTCGGCCCAGTCCTTGAACTATTGAGCGCTAGGGGCTGACCCTGGCTGACCCCACTTTGCTCTTGCTTGCTCTTGGACTCTTTCGGCTACACGCTCCTTTTTTGGCCCCACCCAGCTCTCCCTACTTACTTTACTCATTTGGCACCCTTTCTTCCTCGTTCTGCACTTTGGTCCTTGTCTCTGCTCGCCTTGCTGTCCCCTCAATCCCTGCCATCACATTCCCTTCCTGCAATCTACAGTCATGCAAGTCATGCGACTCTTGGTGTCTGCCCAATCTCTACTTCAATAAAAAATGAGAAATACTGCTACTCCTTTTGCGTGCAACCTTCACGTACGTATCGAGCCAGGCCTGCCAGTCCCGCCAGTCAGCCCCGCCAGCCAGCCCCGCCAGCCAGCGTATCGGTGATAAGTTTTTGCCTCTCCAGGGCAGAACGGTGGAACGGTGGTTACGGTGGTTCCGGTGGCTACGGTGGTGAGCAGGCTGCGGCGAAGCCCTAGCAGAGCGGGCCGTAGGCCCGGTGGTCCCCTCGTTTCATGATAACACCCTCGTTTGCTGTTCTCGACTTTATTCATCGTCCTCCAATGCGCGCGCATCGTCCTCGTCAGCATCCGGACGATGAAGCATCTGGGAGGCCAGTTCAAATGCCATGCTATCCTCCTCAAGCGTAGCCGGCTCAGGTTCAGGGGATTGAGAACCTTCGGGACGCATGCTCCTACGGGATCGTATCTCTGGCGCAGGAGTGGAGCCTGCCTGGCCGGGCGTAGATGAAGGAGAATGAGACAGACGGCTGTACCGGGACCGAGTTGGGCCAGTCATTGGTGCCGGCATCAGGACACTGGCTTGGCGACCTGGCTCCAAGCCCACTGGGATGACGCTTCCGCCGCGAGGAAAGAGGGAGAGGGAGCGTTCCCGCTCTGGCGCCAGCGTCCAGTCGCGTAATGCGGGGGTCGGAGTGCGTGCCCATCCCATCTCGGACGGTACCTGGCTGCCACCGCGGAACAAGGGCAGCCGCACCGACTCGCTCCTTCGGGCAAGAGAGGCAGCGATGGAGGCTTGCCGCACCCTCTCTTTCTCTTCGGCCTGCATGCGGAACCGGTTGCGCTCCTCGGCGTGTAGGGTGTGGCGCTCAGCTCTCTGCCTGTCTCGGCACGGCCCGCTGCGTCCCATGCTTGCTCCAACCTACGCTTCTTACTCGCCGGAACGGCCGATTGAGACCGGGTGCGAGCATCGGGCGGGCGAGATACCAGCCGATCCCGATCCGCCTCCGGGTGGAGAAACTCATCGGCAAACAGATGGGGAGCCCGCTCGATGGAACTTCGCGTGGGCTCCACCACCACCACCAGCATCTTGCCAAAGATCCCAAACCCACTGTACTTGACTCGCACCGCCGGCTTGATATCATCTCCTTCCTCCGCCACAGGCCCGGCAGGACCAAGACCTGCCGGAAGGGGCGCAGGGCCCGGCCCTTCTTCCGCGGCAGGGTCGTCGGTCAGATCAAACCCGGCATCCGGGTGGACATGATTGATCCCGACAAACATTGGCTCGTCGTCCTCTCTTCTCCTTAATTCGGAAGCGAGGCGCTGGACGCACACCCGCTTCCTTTGGATGGGGTGGGGGGAGCGTGTATCCTGCGCTTCAGCCTCCCGCAGCGCTTCCATCTCATCATCTTCGTCCGCTTCCCCGCCTGTTTGTACTGGGTCCTGTGGGCCAAGGGGCATGGGAGGAGGCGATTCGGGAGTGGGGGCGTCTTGCGCAGGTGGGCGACGGGTAGGCTGGTACAGGACGTAATCCTTGAGCAGCACCGCGTGGCGCGAGGTAACCTTGCGGAAAAAATAGGCTACCTTAAAGTCCTCCGTGTGCTCTTGGTCCACCTTGGATGCTTTGGACGAGCTGGAGGCGAGGCCTTCGCGTTCCGAGGCCACTTCGGCATGCAGCTTGGGCATGATCCTGGTCGTGGGTCAGTCGTGCCATGCCAGCGGCAACAGAGAGGGGCGGAAAAGAAACGCACTTGGGACGGAGGAGATCCATGACAAGGGGAAGCACATTGGCACCCTCTTCGTTCATCCAGTCCAGGTGGCGCGGGTCGAGATAGAGCAGCATCTGGATCACGGTGCGGGGCGACGCACGAAGATAGTAGAGGTTGCGCTGCCCAAAAACCAGGCCCGAAGGAATCTGGGCCGGGTCCAACCTGCCCACGTTTGCCCCGGCAATCTGGGTGGCAGCGATGGCATAGTCCATGCGGCCTACTTGCCTGCGCAAAGGGGGGCTGGCAGTACTACTGGTGGGGCAGCTGTCTGTCTGGTGCACTGTTCCAGCTGGGGATAACTAAAGTGCCCTCGCCAAGCTTGAAGCTTGAAGCTTGATTCCGCCAATCCAACCCTACCACAGTTCTGAGGCCGCGATGAGATCACAGAGATGCCTCCGCTGTCACATGTGATGTTGATTGTCACACGTCACATGTCACGGCCCTCCTAGCTAACTTAATCAGGTAACTCTTCTCTGCGCCGGTCCTGTTCCCTTCCCTCTACCAGTACATCTTTTGCTTCCCTTTTTGGTACTTGGCTCTCTCAGATCTCACCGGGCATTTTCACTGGTTCCCAACGGAGAGCCTGATCAGTACCACCAGACCAACCTCATGCCCACCCCGGCCAAGACACGCCTGCCCAGCAATTTGGGGGCCACACGCCCATGGGCGCCTTTACCCCCTGCCGTATAGCCAAGGGTGCGATCCCCTCTCTATCGGACGCCGCCTCCTTCGAGCATATTGTCAGTAAGTTGGCTACGTTCCAGGCGGACCGGGCTCGTGCCGCCGCGCCCCGGTGTGAGGGCCAGATTCCCTACTCGGTTTGATACTCTCTGTGCTTTTGATGATGCCAAACAGGATAGAGACAGCTATAAACTCTGCCCTGACCAAGTCCAATGAAACGAAGATATAGGCAGCTCCGCATGTGAAGGGACGAAAAGCGAACGAGACACTAACGATGCAGAGATTGAGATTGCAGGATGAGCAAGAACATTAGAGAGAAACCTCGAGTTGTTCAGGCAAGACAAAAGGAGACGAGGGCATGGGGTGGGGGGGCAGGAAGACCCGGAGGCCAACCAGGGGGACACGCGAGGGTATAGGCCAGCCTCTCCTTTCGTGTGTGAAGAGCAAAGAGTTTAGTGCCACTTGTCGGGAACGTGGCCGGCCAGGTCGACAGCCGTGGCAATGTCCTTGGCAACATAGGTAGGCGTAATGGGCCGGTCGGGGCGGTCGAGCATGTCCTTGGAGGTAATGCCGGAAAGCACGAGACATTGGGCAAAGCCAGCACGCTGACCAAAGGGAATGTCCGTGTCAAGACGGTCGCCAAAGAAGATGGCACGCTTCGGGTCGACGTTGGGCCCGCACAACACAGTCCAGAATGGGCTGGTGGGGCTTGCCAATCACGATGGGGTGGCGGGCCGGTCGAGTTGATGATGGGCGCAACG
This sequence comes from Moniliella sp. 'wahieum', assembly GCA_003971905.1. Lineage (NCBI taxonomy): Eukaryota > Fungi > Basidiomycota > Moniliellomycetes > Moniliellales > Moniliellaceae > Moniliella > Moniliella sp. 'wahieum'. Next base: position 538,613 of record RSEE01000012.1, read on the forward strand.
GTCGCACCAGCCTCGGGCCATGGTCCACCAATGGCAGGAGTAGTGGTGTCCTCATTGGTGAGGATAAAGTGCACTTCGGGGTCCATCACGTACTTGGCCGCTTTGGCCGTCTTGGCATAGTTCTGGTCAATGTCAAAGCCGACAATCACGGCACCCACCTTGGGGTCAATGACGCCAGGGGCAGCAAGGGCCTCAAAGGGGTGGTCCGAAGGCAGACCGGCGAGCGGTGGTGGGGGTCTTGGGTACCGCCAATGTGCTCCACGCCCTCGAGGTCGAGCTCGTGTTCAATGCCCTCCATGCCGAGCACATACACCTTGTTGCGCTCCTGCTCCTTAATCTTGAGCACTTGGGACACGTAGACCGCAGCAGCGTAGGCGGACGAAATCATCTCGTCCTCATGCACCTCGATGCCGAGCTTGGCAAACTTCTTGAGGTACGTGGCGCGGGAGACGGAGGCATTGTTGGTGACAAAGAGCACCTTCTTGCCCTGAGAGCGCAGGTAGGCCAGAGCATCAGCACTGCCAGTGATGGGGGTGTCGATGCGGTAGAGGACACCGTCGCAGTCAAAGACGAAGGTGTCGTACTTGGCCAGCAGCTCGGAGGAGAAGCCGTCCTTGGAGAGGTGGAGAGTGTGGTAGGCGTCCATGATGCAGAGGAAAGCAAGCGGCGGCGCGGGTGGGGGTGGGTGGAGAAGAAGGAGGAGGGGAGGGGCGGGGGGGGGCTGGTTTATATAGGTAGCGAGGAGCAGAGGGTACGGCATGGCAGGGCTGCTGCTGGGCCTTGTATAACCACAGCCTCCTGCGTCGCTGTGCCACCCTCTGCCCGCGACGAGACGCGGGTTGATAATCTGAGGTTGTGATGTCATCGATGCACCTGCAGATTGATCATCGGTCATCGCGCCCATCCGTCCAATCAGACAGGGCATCGTAGCTGCAGGTAAAACCGACGCGGAAACCGGTGAGCTTCCAATTAGACGCGTAGGTCGCGGTGTCGAAATTGAAATTGCATCAGCCCCCTGCTTTCACCAATCCGGCTTCCACGCAGCGGCTGGCATCGCGCGGCGAGTGCATACGCAGCCCACGGGGGCAGTGTGTGTGGCTGGGGGCTCGTGCTGCGGGCGTGGTTGCCCCGAGAGCCGAGCTGGCCGAACGTCCAGCGGCCGAGTTGGCGTGCCATGGGGCACAATTTTAGTTTGAAATTTGATTCCCGAGCCCCAGCGACACGCGTGGCGTCACGCGTGCATGGGTCTTATCCACATCTCGACGGTTGACTAGTGCTTAGTGATTTATGTCCTTTGATTAATTTGAGCTTTCCACCACAGCCGCCGGGTGGGAACGCATCATGCATCGCCTGTACTCATCGATCCTCTACATCGCTCTGGAGTGGGGCCAGCGAGCGTCATGCATCACATGTATCATGCGTCACGTGTCACGTGCCCCTGTCACTAGTGAAACGGTGGCCGCAAACCGGGACCCAGCGCAGCACCATCGTGCCCGTCCGGCCCATCGTCCGGCTGCCCCCGTGCCCATCGCGGCCACCAGCGGGTGGGCCACCCAGGAAAAACACTGTTTGCGAACACACCCATCGCCGCCTACCAGCCCTGCCCCATCATGTGCATCATGCATGCATGCTATTGCCAGCCGCTTGCATTGGGTCAGTATAAGCAAGGACTCAGCGCGTACTCAGCAAAAGCTTTCTCTTACAGCTCGACCGCGGCTTTCACCATCTGGAGGAGCTTCAATTAAAGCCTGAAGCTTGAGGCTCGAGGAGCTTAACGCGTAACGCGTGACGCGTGATGCGCGTTTCAACACGACTGGGTCCGCCAACCGGTAACTCCAAAGAGCGCAGTATCTGGGCCCTACCAGGCCCCACCACAGCGGTCACTCTAACCCTAGCTGTGAATGGCCACTCTACCCACACCCACTCATAGCGTGTGACATGTGACATGTGACATATGACAGTCACATGCGACACGTGGCCGATGCGTTGATCTGTTGATCATGTTGATTGCAAGTGGCATAGCAGCGTACAGCCTGGTATTCGCCATGGCACCCATCCTGCATCCTGCCCATCCCTGTTTTCCTCTCTGGGCGCGCAATCCCGGTAAGATCTGAGATACAGAAGCGAATTATGTGCTGGGGTTCCACTACAGGAACGCCTTGACACGATTGTAGAGCCAAAATGCCATTCCAACAGCTCTTTTTAGCCAAAGCAGAAAGTCGTGGCCAAACGAAAGTGGCCTGGGTCGTAGGGAAAAAAAAAAGCCAGTCCGCGAGTAGAATCCACAAGGGTGGGCAGGCGTCGGCGGCCGTTCCAGGAGGCCTGAGCGCAGCCCGGCCTCAAGCCCTGAAACCAGACGCCTCACAATACATAAATCGTAAGCACACAGTAGAGCCATCTGCATCATCGAGACGATCACTTTATCACAGTGTAAAAATGCGGCACAGAGGAGACAGCCACTGCGAACCAACCACCAATAAAACGAGACTGCGCTCCCAACCGATGCAAGAGAAGAACGCATATCTCCATTTGAGAGAGGCAAAAGGAAAGGGACCCACAGGCGGGGGGACACCACGGTCCCAAACGCCCTTGTCCCGCCATGATGCTGAGCTTGGCATCACATCCGAGAAGCAGCGTGGTGGGCCACCACCTGCGCCCGCATCTTCTGATCAGCCTGGTTGAAAGCGAAGAGCATCTCGTCAAAAGACTTGTGGCCAGATGGGGACGATAGGGGACTGGAAACGGGCGCCGAGGCGATCACGCGGGCCAATGGTGGGCTCAGGGAGAGGGGCATGTTGCTCAACAGCTTTGGCGCGAGGTCCCTCCGCTGCGCCTTGTCCGCCATGCTGGGTAAGGAAGGGCGGGCCAAACCTGCACCGTCTAAGGGTACCTCGGGCGTGTGGGAGCGATCCGGGGCCGTCTTGCTCGTCAAAGGTTCGGCAAATGTAATGGCCATCCTGGCAACAAGAGAGCTCATTTGTCCCTCCTCCTCCACGGCGACGGGCGTTCGAAGTTCAATGGTGCCAGGGCAGGAGGATTGCCCAGGAGTGGGGATGGAACGTCATCAAGCGACTCATGCATCTCGCCCGCAGTGTGGACGGAGCTGGCCTCGGTTACCAAGCGAGGTGTGAGACTCTTGTAGATGGTATCCTGGGTCCCGCCACCATTCCAGTCGGGGCTCGATGGGCCGGAGGAATTGGTGCTGGGGGGGAGAAGAAGCTAGACGTCGCCTTACTTGGCCAGGAATGGGTCGGCGTACCCGATCGGCTCGGGAGCAGGCTGGTATATACACTTCGCCGCTGGGGAAGGTGTAAGGGAGGCGGGCGCTTGGTGTGGCGCTCCATCCATCCGTTGTATACCGAAGCGAAGTCCGCCCACGGTAAAGAGCCAGAACGTTGGGAACGACCGGCCTCCTCGTTCAAAGGGAGAAGAATGGGTTCGCTCAAGCCCAGCGGAGAGCCAAGAGCGTCCCCCCCGGAAAATAGGGGAGTGACCGGGCTGGGCGAGACCGTTCGAGAAGCAGGCTGGGAAAGAGAGGGTGTGCAGACTGTCTCTTTCTCTTCTTTGGTCCCTACCGTGGCCCACTTCTGACTGTTGACAGGTGGACAGGGGAACGGGGCCTTGGACGCAGAGTAGGCGGTAGTAGAACGAGCTCGAAGCAATTGAAAGGAAGGCAAGCGAGGCTTAGAGAAAGAAAGGGACGAGGACCGCGTGCGGACTCGGATGCGTCGCGAGGGTTCATGCTGGCTCGTTCGCGGAGAGGTCGAGGACACAGGTTCCTTGCCCGTCCCCTCGACAACGGCTCCAGGGCTACTCGGAACCTCCGGAAGCGGTTCGTCGGCCATCTGCTCCATCTCATCGGATGAGGAGTGGGAGGGGCGAGATGACCGTGGCCCGAAAAAGAGGGGGTCGGAAGGACCCTTGTCGCAGTGGATTGCAAACCAGAGGAGGCAAGGTGATTCCGTCCTGAGACTCCGAGTGGTGAAATGAAGGACATGCAAGGGGAGAAGTGGGTATCCAACCCACCGCTGAAGAAGACCGGGATCGCACAGGGTGATTCAACCCTGGTCGAGGTCGAGAGCGCCAGCCCGTAGTCAGTCGGGTAAAGAGACTGCCACTGGTGGGTCCTCCGCTGGGCGGAGTAGCACTCATAATAGAAGCATCTGATCCCTCCGTTCTCATAGCGGAGCTCTTTGCCTCGACCCTCGATGACTCCTGATGGCCCCCGGGGTGGTTCCAGACCCGTTCGAGGCAAGTGACAGGGCGGAGCTGAGGTAGCTCAAGCCCAATGCGACACCCATCCCTGACCCCCCCCGGGAAGGCGGGGATGCAGAAAAAGCGGAAGCGTACGGTGAGTGAGGAACGGAAATAGAAGGAGATCCTTGACTTGGACTAGCCGTTTGCACCCCCGGCAATGCCCATCGCGCTAAGGACAACGAGTCTGGCCTTGATGGAGGAATGAAATAAGTGTTGGCCACATACAGCTCTTGTCGGTTAAAGGGAGTGTGATGCACCTTCTCTCCGATCTTGTTCTCGTCGGCTCGGGCGAAAATGCTTTTTCAGGTGGATCTGTCCGGCGACGGGAGTAGATATGCTGTCCTGAGGGAAGACCGAAACCAAAGTCGGGAAAAGAGGAATCGACGCTTTGCGAAAGGGCGTGCTTTTTGCGGCCAGCAGATGAATTTGTTGGGGCGGTAGGGGCTGCATCAAAAGAGACATGCGTGTGTGCTCCTCTTGTCCCTGGTTGCGGTTAGTATGTTCAAGAGTGGGAATGTTGACTCGGGGAGTACGCTGTTGCGAGGATAGTCCAGAGTCTGTCCAGCTCGGCAGTTCGGCAAGCTCCACCTCGGTTACTTGGGACGCCGAGGCAGTCCGACTAGACCGGTGTTGGGAATGCGAGGAGGAGCGGGGGCGACAGCGAGAGTGATGGGACGAGCTTCGCTGTCGATGGCGTTTTTGATGGCGCTGTTGGCTGGAGGCGAGCGACCCGGGTGGAGAGGAGGTGGGGACGCTCTTGGTGCGATGCTTAGCCCTATGCTTGTGGTTCTTGTGTAGGTGGGTGGTGGGGCGGGGAGAGGAGCTGGTCGATGGGCCGTGCGGGCTGCCTGGACTGTGTTGCACCGGACGCTCGGACGGGCGGGAGAGGGCGAGGAGATGGTCAAATTCGTCGGGCGGCCGAGGGAGGCGGGAGGGGCGAGGCACAGTGAAGGAGCGCAGGCGGCCTCGGCCAGTGCCCGCCGCCATCGTCCGGACGGCCGAGAGGGGAGGGGGAGCGGCAGGTAGTGTGGTGGTGGCGGCATTGTTTCCAGGCCAAGGCAGGTGCTTGGATATGCATCGCTGGTTTCAGGGGTCTGGCCTGCTTGTTGTGCTATACGGGGATCATCGATCAGGGCCGAGTGGCCCACAGCGGGTGGAGGGGGGGGGCAGAGCCAGAGCCGCAGTGCCGGCGCCAGCAGAGCCTAGGCTCAGTGCGGCCAGGGCCGCCTACTGCTATCGATCATCGATTATGCCCCCCTAGTGCCCCCGCCCACACCTTGGCAGTCCCGCCAGGTCCCGCCCACAGCGCCAGTGTCCCACACCGGTTCCCCACATTTCGCGGTGCTGGGCTGCCCCGGCTCCATTGGCACCACACGCTCCACCCCGGCCTCCCTGCTTTCTGCTGCGTCGTTGGCCTCTCAGATCGCAGTTTCTCAGTACTCAGTGAGTACTCAGTTGCTGATCTCGCTCCCCCCACCCCTCACCGTCACGTGACCAGCCACTGAGCATCACTGGCTCGGCTTTTTGCTGTCTGCTCTGGCATCATGCATCACCTGCTCCACCGTCTATCTGCTGCACAGTTAGATGCATAGCATAGCTAGTTGATGAAGTTGACCGCGGGATCTGAGATCATCGATCAGAGTGGATCAAGAATTTACATCATGTCCACTGATGCCACGTTCTCGGCCCCTCCATGACGCAGGCGATAGAGCTATCGGGATGGTAAGCCGTCGCACAGCTTTTGACCAAGCAAGAGTGCCATGGGGGGGGAGTCCTGAGGTGGGACCCACCCCTGTAGTTGAGGGATACAAACCCTTTTGGACGGGGCCAATTGGAGCCACGTATGGTATGTCCGGCCTCAGGTCCTGGTCGAACCGAGCGGAGTGTATAGAGGCGAGGGAGAGACCATCTAGTTTGGGCGGCTTTGCCTGTGTACAAAAAGGAGCTCAGGCCCCTAGCATTAGGTAGAGCAGCATACGTAGGCTGTCCCCGTTGAAGGGGTCCAGGTAGTCCGGGGAAATGTAGGTCCCTTGATCGTTACCACAGTCGCTGCCTGTAATAGACTGAGTCTTCCTGACGAAGAGCAAGCGCTACTGAGAGTAACCGCGGCTTGCAGTGTAATCGAGACGTGAGTGGTAAATTTGTAAGGGTGGTAGAAGGTGGAGGGGAGAGAGAGAGGAATGGAAAGTTTGGATCAAGGACGGGTGGAAAAAGTGGATGGCATTTTCCTAACACCGAGCCGCCTAAAGGGACAGCACTACATACGGAGGTGAAGTAAGACGTAGGATTGTGCGACATGGGGAGTACCGCAGCTCCCGGGGGCGTAGAGGAGGTGAGAGGGGACTCTTTAATGGTACAGAGCACCAGCGTAACCGGAACAATATCGACCGGGTCATGTTCCCCTGCTCCCTCGTCTCCGCGCCCCATGCTTGAGAGTCCTGGCATTCTAGTTATACGGAGGCAAGGTCCGACAAACGTGAGTGCGATCCCTGCCAAATGGATGACCGGAAAGAAGACGAGCACTTTTGTAATATACCACCGTGAGGGTCATGAGCACAGAAGCGCATCCTGATGAGAGTACAGAGAGAATAATGTTGATCTTGTCCATAGCGTTCTCCTGTTCTTTAACTCCTACAACACTGGTGCCGGGAATGCCCATTTCTCATCCATCATTCCAGAAAGGAAACTAGCTTGGACGGAGGCGAAGTTCTACTGTGTCCCGTTAGGGATTTCTTGGAGTAAACGTATTGAGCCACACATAAATTATCGTCGAAAGCCAAAGTGATCTCCCCTCGATCAAGGCTGTGGGTGAGCAGCACACGGCCAATGCATATCAGCATGCTCCCGAGTGTGAACGGACAGAGGGAGAATCAAGTCTGGTATGTTAGCTAATACAAAACAACCCCGAGTAGGCTATAACGGTAAACAAGTGGGATAGAGTCAAAGCCTTCATCTCGTATTCACCACCATGGCAACCGTTGTTTTGGTATATTCCGCGGGAGATGGCAAAATTGCTCAAAGCATGGCCTACTGCGGTAAAGACCGAAAACTTACCCACGTCGAGGATTCGAGATTCACACGGGGAGAAATTCAGAGGCCGGGACACGGTGCACAGTCGTTGGGTGTAGAAGAGTGGGAAGAGGATGCCCGAGCGGCGGCTGGTTTGGGGCAGGGACTGCGACTAGGTTCTGGCATGGTCATGTGATGCGTCACCGATGGTGGCATTGCGTGTCACTGTCACAGTGGCATGCCACACATGCCGTGACGCCCCCACTGCCCCCCTGCTGGTGTCGCGTGTTGGCTGGTCGCAGGCCACACTGGCGCTGAGGCGGAGCCAGAGGCCAGACCCAACTCCAGGAGAGCGTGGGTGACCGGTGAGGCTAATCCATGCGTTCGGTGCAAGTTTTTCGATGGATTGCAGAGCAAGGGTCGTCTCCCATACAGTCCAGACACGACCTTCAACACCAGCGGCGCCACCGACGTCCAACACACGAACGCATGTCCGAGATTGACGACATCTTTGGCGGCGCAACCACCATCCCCACGCCCAAGGATGCCCAGGGAGTAGCCTCCACCACCAAACCCAAGACAAATCCAAAGCCAAGGCCAAATCCAAATCCAGCTCCTAAGTCCCAGCAGGCTCAGGCCACCCCGGCCACGTCGGACCCCAGCGTGTCCAGCGGGCAGAAGCGAAAGCACACCGACGTCTCCCAACCGCCACCAGAGAAGGATAACGAAGAGAGGAAATCGTCCAAGATCAAAAAGCCCAAGACCAAGAAAGCAGTAGAAGAGGTGGAGGATCCGAGTGCCGGTGTGGGCCTTGTCTCGGCCGCCGCTCCGACGCACGGGTGGCCGCTGCAGCGGCCCGCCTGGTCGCGCAGCACGATGCTGGGAATGGCAGTCGTGGACTGAAGAAGGGGCGGCCGTACATTGCCCCTCCCGAGATGGACGACTCGGAAGCGGCGTTTGCCGACTCGCGCGGGCTGCGCGGCGGCGGGCGCAAGACCACTGCCGAGGGATGGTCCGTCTACACAGAGGAGGAATTGGGCATGGACAACCCCTACGCGGGCGAAACTGACCTGTGTCCTTTCGACTGCGACTGTTGTATGTTTCACTCACTGACTCTGTCTACTTTGGCGCTGACCTTGTCCTCCCCTTTGCAGGTTTCTAAACATCCTACTTATACACACATGGCTTTGTTGGTCACAACTGTTTCCAATTGGTTTTAGCCCCACGTCGGAACCGAAGCAAACAGTGGGTAAAGAAGGGAGGGCGAGCATGAACAAAATTAGGTACCCGAAGAGGAGCCCACAGCAAGGCGCTTCAGGTGTTCCATGAATACCTGCAGCGAGACATCGTCGGTAAAGATGGCCGTGCCAGATGCCTGAGTGCCGTACATTCCTGCCGACATGTGGGTTGTCGAAGGATTGAGCTTGGAGAGAAGGAAACGGGCTTGAGAACCACCTTGATCGGTAACAATGTACCGGGGTACCGGCAGGCGGTCCGCCAGCAAGTCTGCCGCGTCCTGCTGAGGCGTATCAAGCAGTTCGCGGAAGGACTCATAGCCTTCCTGATCTTGGTAGCCGGCTTTGCGCCATTCGGCAATGGTCGAGCCATAGAAGATGAGAATGTGGAAGAACGTGTCGAGCAACAGAATCACATCGGGCCGGATGGAGACCGAGTCGAGCAAGACCGGTTGCGGGTCGCTATCAAAGGAGTAGGACATGAGCGTGGGCTGGATCATGATCAAACTGTTGTTCACATCCTCCGAGTTGAGCACGTGTCGGTGGAATGCGGTCTCATCGGGAGAGTTGTTGAACACTTGGAGGAACTGCGACCGACGAAGATGGAACATAAACTGTGGGTAGATGGAGAAGTTCTCGCCTAAACGGAACGAAGTGGCATCGTCCTTGATGTAGTGCGCAAACTTCTGGCACAGGCGGATCAGCATCTTGTCCAGCCACCGCAGCACGTCCGCCGAGTCGTCAATCTCCGCCTTGAATGCGGCAATCCGGGCCATGAGCACCGCAGCCGCTTCCTGATCAAAGGAGGGAGCGATTGCCGGCGTACCCTCGGCAAATTTGCGCGCGATCGTCGTCACCCGCAGACGGAACTCGCCTGCGGCATGCTGGTAATGCGTCACGAACTGCATCAGCCCAGGCGAGTTGGACGGCAGGCCCGTTCCGCCTGGCGCGGCAATCTCGAAATACACGCCCACATTCGTCCGCGGCGTGAGGGAGCAAATTTTCCACTCGCACGTTTGACCAATACCAATCTCCGTCTCGCTAACCCACGCCGACTTGCGGTTGGCGCTAACGGCATGGCCAATCAGCCCCGACACCTTCATCGAGTTGGTGCACTGCACCGAGAAGGTGGCGTTGAATCCAGCCGCAGGCGACCGTCGGCATCTTTCTCAAAGATGCGCTGGAACGACTGCTTGAAGATCCCCATCTGGAAAGAGTCGGTGAGAATCATAGCACCATTGGTATAGTTGCACAGATTCTTCATCTCCAGCAAACCAATCTGGTCCAGACATCCTGCAAAGATGTCAATACTGTGACCATTGGCGGCCGCCCGCTTGGCCAATGCATCGTAGAACTTGATCGCTCGCTTGTAATGCTTGACACTGTCCTTGTCGATGTCATGGTGGGAGCGGATCCGTTCCCTGAGTTCGGTACCGACCACCAGGCCGGGGCCTTCGGTACAGGGACCACCGGCAAAGAGCATGATTTCACCCCCCGTGCGTGGGAACGTGGTTTCCATAAGTCCCACCGCGACCGACAAGGCGGCACCGGTGCAGCGCTGAGCACGGTGGTCGTTGGCCACGGGCCACGGGTCGCGCTGCAGCTGCTCGAGGATCGAGGTGAGAGTGAACTCACACTGCGACACAGGCAGCAGGAACCGGCTCGAGCCCACCTGACCCGGACGAGGCCCAGTACTGGATCCGCCGCGGCGGCAGCAGCGGCCGAGGCCGCAGCAGGGGGGATGCCTGGCCGGCCTCCAGGGGTGAGGCCGAGCATGTCCTGGATTTGCTTTGGCGCATAGTCTTTTGAGCCGCGGAAGACGTAGGACTTGGGGCACGGTTCGTACCCCAGCTCGTGGACCTGGACCATTGTGCCAAACGTGATCAATCCAACCAACGCCTCGGGAGGCAAAAGGCTGAGAGATACGACCAACGACTCGCGCAGCGCCTTGAGGTCATCCTCGTCCATGCACGTGTCTACCACGTAGAGGAAGACAGGAGGTGTGGTGGCGGGGCGACCAAGCGTGTACTCGATGGTGGTGTACTTGCTCAGCAGCTCGGCGGGCAGATTGGTGGGGCTAATGTCGCGGTAGTGGGGCGGGAAGGTGTTGCGGCTGAGGCAGAAAGGGCAAATCCACAGCTTGCCCCGCACGTCGATCTGGCAGTACGGGTTGAGCACAGCACGGCACGGGTCCTTGCACATCACGGGTTCATACATGACCGGCGGGAGGTCCTCGCGTTCCTTGAGCGGCGTGTAGAGCGCTGCAACGGGCACCACCGTGCGGTTGGCCTCCACCTTGGTCGAAGGCCACACGTTCCACGACAGGCGCACGCCATCGCGGTCCTCCACGTCGTCAACGTCTGGATGGGGGCGTCAGGAAGAGGCAGAGGCAACAGCACAGCAACAGCGATCACGGGAACGAGGGGGGGGCGACGTACTCATCGTCGGCAGGCGCACGGGGGGCGGTGGAAGACGACACCAGGGGGACAGAAACGCAGCGGCGCTGACTGCTCCCTCCCGCCGCCCCCCGCCGCACCTCCACGTAGCCAGTTCGGGCGCTGGGCCACGTACACTGCCCCTGTGCCCGACCCTCACCCACCGTTCGGATGCTTGCCACCTCCAACAGCGGAATTGGGAATCAAAGCCGCCCATCGGTCACGTGCTAGGCGGTGGATGCATCTTCGTAGAATTTGGCAAAGTTAATATATAGCCTGCTTTTGGCCGCTTCGCCCATTGCATTGTGCAGATGCTCTCTGCTGTCCACAACCCAAGCCTAGCCAACACACCGCCACTACAAAGACACAGTTTGATGCAAGTAACCTACGCCAACCCTAAACAACATCTATGCAGAAAAACGGCTGACGCCGAGACTGTCACAGTCTTTTCGGGGGGCTATAGAAGGCCAGGGAGACCATGAGTCGATACAAGATCAAGGGATATTGCAATCGTTCGTGGGGAAGCAGTAAGAGCAGAGGATATGGTGCCAAGTGGAAGAAACAGGGAAAGATCGAGACGCTCCGGACGAATAAATTGGAAATATGGGGGCGAGATCAGCCAAACTATGGCAGGTATAATATACGTCCTTTTTTTGGTCGGACGTGAGTGACATATGGATGTTAGGCGTGGGATTCAAGGTCGAATCCCGGCGCCCCTTCAATCACGTCGCTGTTGGGCGCCTATGGTGGGCGGTCCACCTTGCTTGTCTCCTTCAGAGCAGGCGATTTGTTTCAAACTCAATGTCCCCTTTCGATGGGGAGAAAACACGAGTTGCAGGGGCTGGCAGTCCTTAGCCACGACGGGAATGTTATGACAGACACAACGGGGAAGCGATGGCACCTGCTTGAAAGAGGGTTGGTGGTCTATACAATGACCCAATGGCCACACCCCCAAGGAGAATTGTCCTAGTTTTAGAGGTACTGTTGCGTAGTAAGGAACAAACTGTGGCGGTGGAAGACCCAAGTCAGAACTGAGCTGGCCACGAGGCCGGTTCTGGTTTTCTCTATGGTGGGCCGGCTACTAGATGCGAACATTCCCATCTGGTCACCACACTTCTAGGAAGGGGGTGGATAAATCGGGATAGCGTCCACAATGTGGGTAAGAAGGAGTGCCATAATAGGTGGTGGAGGGAGTTGTGGAATTGAAAATGGCGAACAGATGGGTTCAGTTTTATTTGGTGAGACCAGTGGAACCTTCGGTGTCCAGAAGAGCGTCCTTAGACCCTTGTGGTCCGAGTCGATACGGTAGGGTAGCATCTCTGACCGGAAGTGGGGGATGGAGCCCATGAATTTTCTCTGCAATCAATCATGTCCTATTGAAAGTGCAGTCAGCGGGGGACGGATGAAGCGGGGGTTTTGAGGTCCTAGAAGGAAGGATGAGGTGAATACCGGCTTGGAATTATCGTAATTGTACCCTTCTCACATACTTCAAGAGTGTGACCCCTCTAATTCGATTGGAATACTTGTATAATGTGGTGCGCAACCGCGCACAACTTCAACCGTGGAAACAACGGTGTTTCGAAAAGTGTAGCAGGAGTCGCGAACGCAAGTGCGGCGTGGGTAGATGTTTTCTGCTTTGGTGCTCATTATGCTACTGACCTGCACCCGTACCCCCACAATAGTATAGTTCCGGGGCGCTTCAGAGCACAGCACAGGGCCGATGACGATCCTCGACCTGGTGCGCTCCAATCGGGCCATCCAGTTTCTCTTTGAACCACAGAGTTGAGGAGGAAGGAGAGGAACCGCGACCGATGAGGACGACCAAGCTCATGAGGGAGCTGTACGACCATCGAGTCGCTTTTGATGTATTTCCCACCTCCAAGAAAGTCAGTCATGTTTTCCATCAGTACGTTCACAGAGCCACGTGTGCAAGATATACCAACTTTTGATGATCCGCCACATATCCCACGCCATCACTAGCTCGTCACTGCCATCCCATCCCGTCACATGTCACACGCCATCAAGCACATTGAAGCTTGAAGCTTGAAGCTCGAAGATCCCTATCAAGCTTTAAATTTAAGGCCTCCAAGATCGACATGATCGACATGATCACGGCCTCATTCACATGGCCTCCTCTACTTCTCTTGACAAGGAGCCCCTCTAAGAAGGAGCAATAAGACATGTGCAAAGCCTAATTGCATCACAAGAGTATAGGGCCTTCTGCAGGGGCCACAGCTCAGGAAAATGGTGCACAACTGTACACTTGTCAGTTCACATGTGGTAATGTGTGTTGATATTGTTAATTTCCAAAGCTATTATGGGCCGCAAAAGGTTACATGGTCCCAGACAGAACCATCCACACAGAGAATTGATCATCGAGACGTGGCATATAGCGCGGAGCAAAAAGAGAACGAGTGACAAGAAGGCCCGCTAGTAAAATTAAGCGCACATCATGCACATCAGAGCGCAAAAAGGGCCGAGAAACGAGCAAAAGATGGGATTGGTTCCTTCTCTGGAAAAAGATCGACATGCAGAGTTTGAGGAGAGGAATCCAGGCGGGTGGTGCAAAACGAAGGACAGATACACGAAGGAGAGGTAACAAGGGGTCGGGCCAGAAAGGAGGGTATGCTGCTATAGAGGGCATGATTAAGAAAGAGCCTTGGGGTTGGTGTCTACCCCTACTGTTGGGCAGAGTCTTTGAGGGCTTGATGAAACTCGCGCTGTTGGGCGATCAGCTGAACTAAGGTCAGCTCTATACGCTGACAGTAAACGGAGAGACGGGAGACGTACCGTGGCATAGTTGATGATGCGCTCCTCCGACCGTCCGCGGGTCAAGGGTGGCTCGGGAGGAAGTTTCAGCACCTCCTCCCACGAAATGGGGGGGGGCGTCAAAGGCGACCTCGGCTTTGTTCAGGCCAAGGTCGTAGGCAGAGTCGCGCATGTCATACTGCCATCGGAAGAGCGAGCGAAGCCTGGCGGGGCCCTTGGGACTCCAATCGTACGTGGGCTGGGCGAGGTTGAGGGCGTCACCGGGGTTGGGGACGTTGACCAGCATGCCGCGCGACGAGGCCATTGCGCCGGTAAGGGCGGAGAGCAGGAGCAGTGGCAGGCGCATTCTTGGGGGGTTGGTAGGGGACGGTCGAGAGACGGAAACGAAGGACGGTGGACGGGAGGCAAAGAGAGAACGGGCGAGGGAGAAGGCAGGGAGAGCGAGCGGCAACGGTGGTTAGGGGTGGGGGCGTGAAGCTGTACACAGTATACGGGTGAACTGGGGAGGGGCCGAGTGCTGCGAGGAGCTACCATATGCGCTGGCTATAACGATTCCGCAACGCTGCCCCACCTTGGTGCCTGGATACTGGATGCATGTGGGCGGGTCAACTGGCGGGGGACGTGACAAAGAGAGCTGATGCTCAGCGCGGCCCAGCCTCAGTGCTGCCGCGCTTGCGCTCGCTCAGTACCTAGCGATGGGTTTGAAGCTTAACGCTTCCCGTGACCGCGTGACCGGTGACCCCCAGGATGCTTAGTGCGCAGTCTGAGATCTGAGACTCAGATCCCAGATTTGAGAAGGCCGCGCTGCTGCTGTCCAACGCCCCCAGCCGCAAGCGAGCCCTTGAAACCGAAGATCCCTATATGGGACGGACGCCCGGACGATCGGCGGCTGGGCAGAGTGTGAGACGAAGCACCCGAAGGCGTGTAGGATCTGGGATCTCGGATCTAGACCACCGGCTTTTTGCCAAGCTGAGCTACATGGGATCGGCGGTCGATGTGCCGATGGAAGCGATGGACGGTACGTAGGTACCGGCTGCTTCCAACAGAGCCGTGGCATCGGTAACGCATAACGCGTGTGATTGTAACGTTGAACTGCAACTTTCAACGTTCAACGTATTCCACCCAACACCAACCATGCAACGCAACGCGTCACGCTTTGCCGCTGGAGTGTGAACACCCGGGTCTTTAATATTCACCCTCGATCTTCCTCAACGCGATCACCCACCGCTCGCTCCCCACGCAATCGCAATCATTAATATTGCATGCATTAATCACCACCCAAATCTCACGTGTCACATGTCACAGGTCAAGTCGGCCACCTGGTGCCCCAATGGGCGGCGTGAGGCGTGAGGCCAGGCGTGAGGCGTCGCGCCACGCCTGCTGGATGTGGCAGGCATCCTACCAGTGGCTGCGTCGGCGCCCCCCCGGCCAATCTGAATCAGCAATCAACGTAATCATTAATCAACATGCAATCAGCCCAAGACACATTCGGTGGCGTCGGCGCCAGAGACTGTCAGCGCGGGGGCAGTGTCGCGGCGTGCAGGCTTCGTACATGGCACACTGCTTGCGCACACTAGCACTGCCCTGGCGGCTGTGCTGCGCGCGGCAAGCGGCAAATTGGCGTGTTGCGTTGCCACTGCGTTGCAATTTCAGGCCACCACCTCCGGCAGCGCCGGCCGCTCAGCCCGCCATGGCATCTCCCACGCCTGGACCCGGGCCTGGGTCCATCCTGCTCCCTCTCTCGCCGCCCCCACGCCACCCCGAGCACGAGTACTTCCCTCCCCCTCCCCCCCCCAAGGAGCCCCGCGTGCGCTCGCCTGCCCCGCTGCCCAACCGCCTCAGTGCCACCTACAGCCACCACCCACGCCTCCCGCGCCTCCGTCCTCACCACCGCCAGCGGCAGCGGCAGCGGCAGCACATCTACCGAATGGGAGGAGCACGCCGGGCGCGTCGAGATGCGGGGGCGCACGATTCAAGTGGTCGCGGATGCGTATGCCCGCGCAGGCACCGTTAGCCACCTCCTCATCCCGCGCACCGCTTCCCAAGTCGGGGCCTTCCTCGCCTCGATCCCGCTCCAGGCGCTGGAGGAGATGGATGTGTCGTACTGCCAGCTGAGCTCCTTCCCCTTCTCTTTCAGCACCAATTTGCGCGTGCTCAATGTCGAAGGAAACCCCTTAGGCGACCCTCCGGCATGTCTGGCTGATCTCACCGCACTCACCACCCTGGTGTGGAGCAAGACTGGTGCACAGCACGTGCCCGACCTATCGCCGTTACGTGAACTCACTACGCTTGCTCTTGCGGGCAACCAGCTGATTGAGCCCCCGAGGTGGATCCATCGTCTCCCGCGCCTCAATCACCTTCAGCTCGAGGACAACCCATTGATCGATCCTTGGCGCGAACTCCTCTTCCCCTCCGCTTTTCAGTCTTCCCGTTCCTCCCGTCCCTCAGCTGGTGTCTCCACCTCTCCAGCTTCACCCCGCCCTTGGAGTCCACGCCTCTCCCACAGCCCCCGTCTTTCAGGCTTACCAATACGCACCTTTCCCCTCGACTGGACCGGTACAGGCTCTCCCGATCGCTCGCGCAGGCGATGGACTAAGTTCATGCGTCCCTCTTTCTCGGGTGAGGGAGAGATGTTGTCCGCACCTCATTCCCCACATTTGGAAGAGCCGCGACCGACGTTGGATGTGAGTGGGCTGGATTCGGCATTGGAGATCCTTTCCAACGAGGAGGTGCCGCTGGCGGTGCTGCGCCAATATCTGCAGGACTTGGATGAACTCTGCTCCCCCCTCCCCCCCGGGCCTACCAGAGTTGAGACCGGTGTCCCCATGACGGGCTTAGGGCCGGCTATGGCGTCCCAATCTGCCGCGGGAGGGCGAGTGGAAGAGATACAGAGAACGGCTACGGATAACCCTTCTCGTCGCCAACAAATTCTCGCCGAGCTGCTTGACTCGGAGGAGCGGTACGTGCAAGGGCTGACAACGCTTGTTGACGTCTACATTTCTTCCCTCCGCGGCATCATTCCTCCCTCGCATGACCGTATTGTGTTCAGCAACGTCGAGTCGCTGTTGGCCTTCCATCGGGTCTTTCTCCCTTCTCTCCGCATCGCCAAGGATGGGGAAGGAGTGGGACGGGTATTTGTCGAGCACATGGCGTTCTTACGCCTGTATATCTACATCTACATTCTACGCGTCCCGAAGCAGCAGTTGTGCTGGAACAGTGGAACAAACCGCTCAAGAGGAAGAGTCTGCCTCGGGAGGAGAAAAAATCAGATTTGCCCTCAACGCAAAGGAAAGCGATCCAGCTGGCGCTCCGGCGTGCTGATGAGGACCCACGCACTTCCTCCCTTGGGTTGGGCAGCTACCTCTTACTTCCCGTTCAGAGGATACCTCGCTACCGTCTTTTCCTCGAGGATTTGGTCCGATCTTCTGCCCCCGGCGCGTCCGGCGCGGGGGCGAGGCGCTTACCCAGCTTCTCCAGATGGCGGGGGGCATCAACGAGGCCCAAAAACGGGCCGAGATGGAGAGACAGCTGCACGCATGGGGGGACAAGCTGAGTGGATTGACATTGAACGTGCCCCACCGTCGGCTGTTGCGGGACGGGCAGTTGTGCCTGCAACACATCGTGCGTTTGGGCCAGTTTTATCTTACGCAGCAAAGTGAACTGGGCAAGGTGGATGTCCTGGACGTGGAACGACCGGGGACGACAGTCACACTGCTCCTGTGCAGCGATACCATCGTTCTTGTCCTACCGCTGGGCGGGGGGGAAGACGCTTACTGCACAGCTGGATCTCTGTGACGCCAAGCTGGAGCGCGACACCCTCCGTCTCAGGGGCGAGAAAGCCATCTACTACCTTTCAGCGTCGTCCGAGGCCCTGGCAGAGGAGTGGGCGCGCGAAGTCCAAGATGCTTATTGGGCGTGGAGGGGGTGAGGGCGCGAGGGGTGTTATATACCATGTCTTGTACTTCTAGACGTCTGTGTGTATATGCAGTGCATTGTATGCCTTGACAGAAACGTCAGGCAGCCTCAGAGCTTCCTTCGTGGAACCGCATAAACGACATGGACTGACTGTCCCTCCTCCCAAATTCACATCGAACCGCCCGGCCAGACCAGCGTAGCTCGCACTTACGGCGGGTCTATGACAGAATCATCGGGGGAACCGGAGAGGCGCTGGGGTGCGGAGGAGTTGAGGCACTCGTCGGCCGTGAGGTTGAAGTGATCGCGGGGGCCGTACAGTACAAGTGAGCCTCACTTGCTTGAACGCGGAGTGGCGACCGGTATCAATATCGTGCATCATACATCACGTGGCCACTGGACAGGCGACGGGGGATCGAGTGATCGCCTCCATGCTAAAAGCCACTAGTCTGCCAAAAGACGCAGCGGGCCAGTTTCTTCAGGAAGCCTGTCACACTGCCCCCACGTGGCGGACTAGTATATGTGCACTAGCAAGCGATCAAGAAGAGATCAATATTCAATGGTGGATGATCGATGATTGATGATTGATGACGCGGATGATGCATGATGCATGATGCATGACGATGGCCAACAATGGATGATGGATGATGCATTACTGGTTCCCCGCATCTGTGCTCCTGTGCCTGAACGCAGGGAGACCCCGGCGTGCAATGCCCAGTTCTTACATCATGCTTTGTCTATTTTCGCCCTAACAGGCATTCCCCGAGCTGGACAATCGGATCCATTGATTCTATGTAACCCCCTTCCCGAATCGACAGTCCATCTCGCGTATCTGCCCCCTCCCACCATCGGCTTTCCGCACATGGGCGACAGTAGGGACAGCGCCACCTCATCCCACAGTCCCGACGCCAAGGGAAAGGTGCCGGACCACACGACACATCCAGCAGTCATGCCCATGTCCACCATCTCAAGTTCGGCGCGATTCCAACCGCTGGCTTTGGCACGGTTGCCGATCTGGAGCGCGAACCCAGCCATGTCTCTCTCGAGCAGACTTGTGGAAGAAACAATGATGGGGAGAGTACCAGAAAACGCGCAATGGTGCGCGACCGCGCTGTGGAGGTTCTCGATGCCGAGTCCCGCCGCATTCACGACAAGCGCCGCTATCTCTTCCGCAAACCACGGGCACTGCAGTATTTCCGAGGGAAGACCTTGATCCGGTCTGACGAAGAACGCTCCTCGTCCCGGTTGGAACTCTTTTTTGACCTCACCTTCGTCGGGCTGGTGAGCGTAGGGGGAGAGGAGGTGTCTGCCGACCCGGTCGGCTCGGCATTGGTCCGTTTCCTTCTCACTTTTGCCGCTGTTTTCCTTATTTGGTCCTGGATGCGGGAAATCTTTAATGCTTTTTACCGCGACGATCTTGAAAGCCGGGTGATGGTGTTGTTTGTTATGGCTTGCCTGATTGTTTTTGGAAATAACTCGACCCATGTCGAGCTGCGCGAAGGCAAGGGCGGCAATGCACGCGCCGTGACCATTGCGTCCTACCTTCTTGCCGAACTGTGTATATTCTCTCACTTTGTTTTCTACTCGTTTCACGTCAAGGCCTTCCGTATCCAGCTCCTTTCCCACTGCTGTATGGATTATTTCCTCTGGCATCTGGATCGGAGCCATCTTTGTCGATGAACGTGCGGCGGTAGCGATGGCGACTGTTGCCCTCGTTATCGAGTACGTGGGCTGGTTTACCGTCTATAGCCCCCCCTTCAAACGCTTGCTCAAGCTGCGTTACAGCTCCGCTACCAACATTGAGCATTCGCTGGAGCGGCATTCCGACTTCATCACCTTGGTTACGGGCGAATTTGTCGCGTCCGCTTTCAAGGGTCAACCGGCCGGGGTTGGGTTCCACGACCGTGCTGGACGTGCGATCATGTGCCTTATGGTAGCTTGGGCTTTCCAGCTGCTCTATATCAATGGCGGCGGGTCAATCAAGATCATTCACCCTATCCGTTACTCAGTCTACACTGTATTTATCTTTTCACTGCCCACATCCCCGTCGCCGCCCTCACCATTTGTGGTGACGGGATGGGGGAGATGATCAAGGAGAGCCATGCGTCAACCGGACTTCGTTGGCTCGTGTGCGAGTCCTTCGCGGTTGCGATGCTGGGCATGTGGGTGCTGGCCATGATCGAGGTCGAGGAAGATGCGAAGGGGATACTCTGGATGCCCAAATGGCTACGCCTATTCCCCCGTCTCATCGCCATGACCGTCGCAGCCTTCCTTCCCTTTACTTATCAGCTCCCTGCCATGCCCGAGGAAGGCGAAGAACAACAGGAGCTGGAGCTCACCAGACTCGTTCGCCGCGCCCTTGAATCCATTCCAGGCGGTACTGACACCATTCAACATCACGGAGACGACCTTACCACCACCAAGTTGCTCGGCATCCTTACTGTCCTTTCTGTCTTCTGCTTAGTGTGGGAACTGGTGGGCGCCCTGAACGGTCCTAATGCGCCTGATGAGTCGGCCCACCGCACCTAATTGACCTTGCCTCTAGCAAACTAGGGGATCGCCACACCACGGTCGCTGCGCTTCAGACACCGAAATGGAAGGGCGTACCAACTGTTTTGGAACCAGGTTTGTTCCAC
Organism: Moniliella sp. 'wahieum'; assembly: GCA_003971905.1. Taxonomy (NCBI): domain Eukaryota; kingdom Fungi; phylum Basidiomycota; class Moniliellomycetes; order Moniliellales; family Moniliellaceae; genus Moniliella; species Moniliella sp. 'wahieum'. The sequence goes on from RSEE01000012.1 coordinate 558,866, forward strand.
TTTGACTATTCTCGTCAGCGCGGGCCTGCGCCACTTGCGGACGAGGCCGAAGCGTCGCGACAAGAAGATGCGCTCCAGCATCAAGCCCCTAGCCGAACGTCATTTCATTCGGCGCCCCCGGCCCCGCTTTCCTCCGAGCTGCCCAAGCCTTCGAAGCAAACGTCAGGCGAAGGTGTTGAGAACGCCGCGTCCGAAACTTCCGAGTGGTAGGAACTGTGAGGAATTTGGAATGTCCAGGCTTGAGAGTGGCCATGTACCCGCGAAAGATCTGCCACTGATTCAGATGCACTGTGGCTCTCCCTTCTCTTCCACCCCCGCCTATTGGAGCTATTTCGTTCCTCACACCCTGCTTTCCGTCCTATACTGTCATCGTTATTCAAGCCTCTGTTTCTTGTCCGCACTTTGCGACGTTCTAATCGTTTGTCATTCACGTCGTGTTGTCGCTCTTTTTGTTTAACCACGAACTACGTTGTCTATAGCTGATAGGAGATTTGCGGAGATAGGTGTTCGACGGTCAAAACATACCCTTGAGAGGTCCAACGTCCACATCAATTTGTCCTTCATTCGCTTTCCAAGGGTAGTCGGAGCGGTGGCTGCGAAGCAGGCACACTTCCATGCTATACTCTTTGTATTGGTCCCGTCTCCTGGCCTAGTTAGTCCAAATGATGCGTCCACGACACATTGCATATTTCCGGATAAGAATGCATGCACATCATTATGGTGGGTTGGTTTTTCTTTGCCCGCTTGGGGATTTGGGCCTGGTTTGAGACTGTTTTTTCAAGGAAATCTGTCCCTCCCTCTTTGCAAACCAAGCAGGTTGGCACTACAAACCCCAAACGTAGGCGGGGAGAAAGGAGGGGGATCAAGAAATGCATGGTCCACACCTCGCTCGAGGTGTAGAACAACAGCTGAGGACATGAATTGCATCCCCCGCCTTTTGGAGGTGAAGTCGCTTTACTTGAGCACCTTCTTCTTGCGCAGCTGCGACGAGTGGCCGCACTTGCGCTTACGGCAGTTGGTCGCACGGGGAGGAAGGCGCGCGTAGCACTTGCGGCAAATCTGCTTCTCCACGTTCGTCTTCGACGCGAGGACCTTGAGCGATGGCTCAATGATACCACCCAGCAGGCTAGCGGAGAGAGGCGAGACCGGTTAGCCACACATCGTGAATCAAAAAACGGCAAGAAACTAGCGTGCGTACCTCAGCGACATGTGCAGGGTAGAGTCCTTCTGAATGCCGTAGTCGGCCAGGGTGCGGCCGTCAGCCAGCTGCTTGCCCGCGTAGAGCAAGCGCTGCTCCGCGGCAGGGATACCCTCGCGCGCAAAGTTGAGCGCCTTGACCGACTCGACAGTGGCCTCGGGGGCCACGGCGAGAGCCAGGGTGTTGCCCCGGACCGAGTTCACAAAGATTTGCATCCCTCCTGTCGGCGGGGACGGGTTAGCGGGGGCTGGGCACGCAAGAGCAAAGGGGCTGGTGCTGTGCTAGAGCAGAGTGGGGCAGGGAGCGCACAGGGTGCGGTGGCGGGGACCTACCTTGACTTGCTTGGTGGTAGATGGGCGGCAGATGCAGATGGGCGGCGTGCGTCTCGACTGGCGGCTGGGACGAGGGCGGAACGGGACACCGACTGGTGTCCGCGCGAAAATGCAGGCTGGGCTGGTGCGCAGCGGGCGAAGCGCAGAGTGCGCTGGTGCCGCCTCATCGTTCGTAATTATTGCGCCATCCCAACCCTAGTGCCTCCCATGGAGCTAGGTTCTCGAGGCTGAAATTGAAGGGGCTAGCTGCTGGGCAGGTCACGTGCTATGGGTGCCCATGCATGTGTGACTGTAACCCTCGGTGGCACAAGCGGGCGCAGGCGGGCGTGCTTGTGTACTCACCGCACCTAGTCACTGCCAGTCCTTGGTTGAAATGAACGTTTGAGCCGTTGATGCACCGAGGTTAGGCGCCCGCAACAAGGGCTTGCGGCATATCGTTCGTCGATCGCCTTTTCTTCTCTCCATCTCTCCTGTACCCACTGGCGGATGCGCTTGCTGCTATGAACCTGGGAGGTGGGGGAGGCGGTCGCAGTGCCGGTGCTGTTGGGGTAGTGGGTGATGCGCTGCGCTTAATGGCATCCGCCGATCTGGCTGCCGAGCTGGCCGGGATTGCGCCTGACCGGGTGACCGGTGACCGGTGACCAAGCACGGAGCGCGAGTCAGCGTGTCGATACAAAAGACGACGCGGGGGTCGGATCGGTGCAAGTGGTGCGGCTGAGGGGTAATGCGATTGTTCTTGGTGTTCCCCCCCGTCCCCAGAAGAAGATGGCCAACACCCGCCCTTGGAAGCGCCCCCATCGCTTCTGGCTACGTCAAGCCCAGCCCATCATGCGAGCGGCTGTGCGCGTCTCGACCGTGTCGCCAACGTTGGCCCTGCGCCGCGGCATCGCCTCCGCCGCGGTGGCGCGTGCGCCTGCTCCGGCACAGAACAAGTCGGACCAACCCCCCCCAGAACGCCCTGCCTGGGAGGTCAACAGTGCCGCCTATCTTGCCCGTCCGCTACCCTCGCTGCGGGAGTTGCGTGCCACCCTCTCACCGAGACGCCCTCCAAGGCGGTCCTCAGCAACCTCGAGCCTGCCTTCACTGCGGAGCCTGGTCCCTTTTTTGACGAGCACATGACGTTTGTCGGTGGTCGCCCGCGCCCTGGTATGACCACCTTCTACATGCGCGACCCGTACTTTGAGGGTGCCATGATCCGCACCAACAACCTGCTGAGCGAGATGCAGCGTTGCCTTGAACTGCGTGGGATCTTGCGTGCGCGTGAGCTTCCGCCGCCGCCGGAAGAAAAGTACCGTCACAACACCCATTGGGTCAATGTGGAGCTGGCCAGTGCTCGTCTGGCCGGTGCCAAGCCGGGGCATGAAGACAGCATTGGCAAGAACTATGTCACGTTGCGACGCTTCCAGTTTGTGGAACTACTGGATCGTCTCAAGGAGATTGCTCGCTACCTGCCCTACATTGCCCGGTGGTGTGCTTTCTGGCTTGCCGCCGCCTTTTGGGACGGAGCCGCACCCGTCGATTATTGGGCAAGAGGCCGCTTCGGACCGCGAGATTGCGTTGGCCAAGCAGTTGACTGAAGAGTTGGACAGGTTTGCTGCACCGACGACAGCCATGGGCCAGGCGCGCAAGGCTCGGTTCAATATTGCGCTGAATGCTCCCTCGGACCCGGATGTGGAGGTGGTACGCAACCAGCCCAACCCGGGCGCCATCCTTCAGGCTCGCCGACCGGAGGACCGGTTTGCCAAGATGTGGACCATGGACGTCTCAGGCCGTATTCACAGCTCTGGCGCGCGTAAGCACGCCAACGCGTCCGTGTGGATCGTGCCCTCGCGCACACGCGATGCACCCGGGCAAAATGGGCTGACGGTTGAGGCGCTGGAGCCGACGAGTGAGACGATGGCCGAAGCGGTTTTGAAGGCGCATGAGGGAGCAGCTGCTGAAGAAAAAGTCGACTCGTTCAATCCCTTGCCCCCAGAGCACATGCTCCGCACCGTGCCCCAAGGTGTGGGTTCAATTTTGGTCAATGGTGAACAGCTGGGTCGGTACTTTAGCAACTACAAGGACACGGCCTATGTGCAGCGTGCATTCAACGTCCTCGGTCTTGCTGGTGCCTTCAACGTGTATGCCCTTGTATCTGGTGGTGGCATGACGGGCCAGGCGGGTGCGATCGCCCATGGTCTGGCCAAGGCCTTGGTTGGCGCTGCTCAAGTCGGCTGGATCACCACCAAGTCCGCGCCCACTGGCATCACTCTCACCGCAGACCACAAGCCAAGGCCCAAGCCGAGTTGGCAGCTAAGATTCTCGCTGTTCTGCGTAAGGACGGTGTGTTGCGTCGCGACCCCCGCATGCCCGAGCGGAAGAAGACAGGCAAGCCTGGCGCACGCGCATCCCATACCTGGGTCAAGCGTTGAGGACCACCACGTCCATACCGCAAAATCTATCCTCAAGTCTCCCCTGGCGTGTTATAGAGCAGTAGAAGCTGAGCGATCGAATCCATTGCCTGAAAGTTTACAGGTACTCGGGAGACACCTCTTGCTTTCCCTTATCTGGTTGTGGTTGCCGATTGTGGTACTCAACGAAGGACTTTTTCCAGGAAATGTAGTCGTGCTAATACTTATCGATCGTCTCATCCTCCTTTGACTTGTTCACGGCGCTAGCAGTAGTGGGAGTGGGGCAGTCTGCGAGTCTTGCCCGGCTGGAACATTCTCTCCCGTAGCAGTGGCAACTGAGGCCGTGGCGGAAGGAGCGGCGTCGGAAGCTGAAGTAGATGAGGCGGTGCCTGTGTGCCTTTGTCCTGTGTCGACTTGGGACGGGCCTCCATCGTAGAAAGCCTTAATTTTGGCGTATTCTTCCCGCACCATCTCCATCAGATCTTCAGCCAGGTCTTTGACTTCTTGGACTCGTCCCACATCAGGACCAGCGATATGGATGTGCATCTGCTCGCCTGATTCCCTACCAGTGCCTAACTCGATATACCCCGATGCCCGGCCCTCGATTTGGACCCGCGTCCCGGTCTCCTCTTGAATGTACTTGACAAACATGCCGCCCGGACCGACGACCTTGGATCGGACGTTGAACCAACAATGATGCGACTCGACATCTACGGGAACTTTGGCCTCAAGTCGGCGCCCAGGACGCGGGGCTTCGACCCGTACTGGTTCCTTGTTCATCAGCCCGCACCGCCCCCACCCCACGTCGCACCTCTTCCCGCGTCTTGGCTGTGATCTTGAGGAAGAGAGGCGGCTCGCCACCAGCAGGCGGCAGATGAACGGGAACGGTATCAAACCCCTATGTTGAAGCTTGACTTGCGACCCCAGCTCTGCACCGGCACCTGCATGCAACTCTAACCTCTGCTTGGCCGGTTCCACTCGGTCCCTTCTCCATCCACGTCGCAAGAAACACGCTGGCGACGACGCTTGCCACGCCTTCGGTGCATGGGCTGATCCCCATAATCAAGGGGGTGCCACAGGATGTTCTGCGCACGGCTGCGCTAATCAAGCCCCCGTGCTCGGCCGCGCGCTACTCGCCTCGATTGCCACCGCTTCCCGCGCGCTACAGCAGGCCGAATCCCCTGGCCAATTGGCCGGGCGAACGGATCTGAGCGCAGAGCAACAGCCCGAGCTCATCACCACGTACGAACAGCACATGGCCCGTATCCACGACACCTCTTGGCAGGCCTTGCGGGACGCACACGAGCACCCTCTTGACGTCCTAGCTGTCCGACGGGCCCAGGAAGACGACTTCCCGCCCAACCTGCGAATTGAGCGAAGAGTCAAAGCCCAGTATCTGTCCTGGAAAGTGCGTTTTTCTGCCTCGATCCTTGCTGTTTGCCGAGCGGACAACCAAAGGCGACTCATTGTGCAGGTTACTGATACGTGTTTCTGTGCAGGTCAACGAATCAACCAAGAGAGATATCATCAAGTTGGTCAAAGAGAAGTGATCAGCTACACGGGATACAAATGCACCCGTTCGAACCACCTGACTCGCATCTGGTCGGATGGGACACAAGCGCCAGCGGGAGCCGGTTATAACGAACGCTCCGCAAGCGGTCGCTTGGACACAGCAGGTTTTACTGGGATACAGAGGCGCGCGGCCCCAAGAGCCTCGAGCGGAACATCGTTGTTGCGTGGGGTTTTGTGCGTGATCTTGGGCGGCAGAAGGGATCCGTGCTCATTCATACATATGACCATTGGGTGCTAGCTGGAGGGACGGCTCCAGCCAAAAATGGGATCGGCGAGTACGCTCGAAAGCAACACGACTGGGAACAAAGGAGGCAAAAACGTCAAGGGCAAGACCACGGGGGTAAAGAAGACACGAGTGTGCACCTTGAAAGCTGGGGAGGATGTTGCGGCGCGTCAAACCATGCCACACACAGGACTGAACGCGGCGACTTGACCATGACCTCCATACCAAGATTGCCGTCAGTGTCTGATGGCGGGTGTAGCGATAGGCTTGGACGAGCCCAAACTGAAGAGGGATATGGCTGATCGGTGTTGACCGGTGCGTTGACGTTCAGTTATCGATTATCGGAATACCGAGTACCGGGTACCTTGAATACAATGTGGGGGATGGTGTATGCCAGAGGATGCAGTATGCCCCAGCATGCCCTAGTAACTAGATGGGGGGGACTTGTTCCAGCCTGTTCCAGCCCATCCAGACGGGAAGCCTGCCCAGGACGGCTGCTGCGATGGGGGTGCATGCGTAACGCGTACACATATCCGCATCCATGACCGTCGTCGAGTCAGCAGCGTTGCCCTCGCTGAACGTTCAGCTGAACGTTCAACACGTTCAACGTTCTTTAGAATGTTCAGCGCGTGCAGACTGACGCGCATAAAAAAGCGCAGGCTGTCTCGGTGTTGGCCATCGCTTACACAGAAGAATAAGCAGAGTGTACAAGGCGCATGGACCGGGGGCCTCGCCGGCACCGCTGAGCGCGAGTACTGACTGAGTACGGAGTGAGTGGCGCTGAGCGGCCTAGAACCATTCCACGTTCCCCCAGAATGGGATTGGCTTTTCGGCAGCCATGCCGAGGAGCAGCTCTCCTTCCACGTTCCCACAATGGATCGGCACTTGAGCCACCGGCAGCCACCGCACCCGGCCAGTGTGATGCCGCGAGGCCAAGTCGAATGCCAGTGGGGCAGTGCTCGCTCCACTCACCCCGAGTAGTTCGGCCACTGTGCGCTGGCGCGAGGGCCGGGTGGCAGCGCCCAGGTGGGGCGTAGTGCATAGTGGGGCAGGGTGGGACAGGGTAGGGCAGGACAGGGCTTGCTGCGGCCACGACGCAAGTGCACATCAGGCATTGCGGCATCGTGGCTTGGCCGAGTGCATGCCGCCGCAGCGTGCAGCGCCGTGCCAGGCCGTGCCTTGCAGGTGACTAGCCTCTGGCCACTCGCCACTGTGTCAGAGCTGCTAGGTACTGGCCTGCTCCGCCCCTGTTGTGCGCCCTGCTGCCTGCTACGCGCTAAACGCTAGACGCTGCGCCCCAGGCACACAACGCCCACCAGCGCCCACCCGCGCACCCGCGCTGTTCCGATCGCCATCGACCATCCGCCTTCTCCGGCCCGGGCACAGCGCCACACCCCATCCTCAAACTCAGCGCGCGCCATGCATGGAGCGCAGCACGTGTGACGTGTGACGGGCGATGTGCGATGCGTGATGGTGCTGCGACACCAGCACTTGCATAGCCCCGGCCCCTGCACCGCGCTACTGTCCAGCCCACCTTGCCGCACGCGCCCCGCAGGCACACTTGCGCGGTGCCTGCCCCGTCTCTCGCCGCCTCCACGGTTCGAGCCACGCAAGCACGGCCACCCACCCACCCACTCCCCCACCGGGTCTTCCTCTCCTTGCCAGCCACCCGCCACCCGCACCGCCTCCGCCTTGCCCATCCTCCACCAACACCTCCTCTCCTTCCTCCCCCCCCCAACGCCTCACGTTCTCTACCCGGCCATGGTCCACGTTGCCTCCCTCGCCCTCGTTGGCGGCTTGCTGGTCGGCCAGGCCACCGCCCACCTTGGCCACGGTGTCCCTGGCCACCTCACCCCCCGCTTGAAGGCCGAGGCCGCCAAGCGCGGCATGGAGCGCCGCCAGACCTCCTACAACGACCAGACCTGGCAGTCTGTTTCCGCTTCGGCCGCCGAGTGCGCGGGCTACAACTATGCCCCCGCTCCTCCTTTAGCTCTCACTTCCCCGAGATTTGGGAGATTGCCTCGATTGTGCCTTCTGACACGGAGGCACAGAACGTGTGGAAGCAGATCCAGTCTTCTGGCGCCATCCCCAACATTGCCCCCAAGGGTACCCCTACCTCCTCCGAGCAGGGCACCAAGTACGACGAGAACACTGACCCCGACTGCTGGTGGACTGAAACGCTCTGCACCAAGCCCAAGCACCCCAACCTCCCCGACGACATCATTGACTGCCCTACTCCCTCCACCTGGGGTCTCACCTTTGACGACGGTCCCAACTGCACTCACAATGCCTTTTACGACTTCCTCAAGTCGAAGAAGCAGACGGCCACCATGTTCTACATTGGTTCCAATGTGCTCAACTGGCCACTCCAAGCCCAGCGTGGCCTGACCGATGGGCACCAGCTCGCCGCCCACACCTGGTCTCACCGCTACACCACCGCCCTCAGCAACGAGCAGGTGTTCGCCGAGCTGTACTACACTGTCAAGGCCATCAAGTGGACGACTGGTGTCACGGTGACCTCGTGGCGGCCGCCTTACGGTGACGTTGACGACCGTGTGCGTGCGATTGCGCACGCGCTCGGCCTCGACCATCATTTGGACCGACGACACGGACGACTGGAATGTGATCCCGTACGTTTTCGACTATGCTTTGTCTCTGTCGTGGCCTGGATTCTAACCCCTTTTCTTTGTCTCAGTGGTGGCACGGCGCCTACCGCTCGATCCAAGCCAACTACAACAGTATCATTTCCAAGGGCAAGGGCCCGGCTGCCACGGCTGGTGTTGTCGTTCTCACCCACGAGATCAACGCCCAGACGATGCACATGATGATGTCCGAGTACCCTACCATTGCCGCGTCCTTTGACCACATTGTGCCCGTGCACGTATGCCAAAACAAGACCCAACCGTACCGCGAGGGCTCGTACGTGTACCCCAACTTTGAACAGTACATTGCCGGCACCATCATGCCCTCGGGTGTGCCTGATGCACCGACATTACCGCGTCGGCGGTCTCGTCGATCCAGGTGGGCGCCATCGCTTCCTCGGCGCAGCTACGCTGAGCATTTCTTCCTCGGCTGCCCCGTCCTCGGCGGCAGCTGGCGGCAGCTCTTCCGCTGCGTGGCGCAGGCGTCCCAAGGGGGCGAAGAACGACAAGGCGAGCGGTGCCGCTTCCGGCGTGGCGGCTGTCGGTTCGTGGCGCTGGCTGTTGTGGGCGGCGCGGCGGCATTGTTCGTGTAAAAAGGGTTTCCAACTTGAGCCAGGACCTACGTTGATGGGATTGCTTGGCCTGGGGCCGTTGCTCTGCTCTGTAACGGGTTTGTGGCGGCCTTCCTGCGTGCTCCCTCCCCACCCTTTGGCTTGCGCACTCTCTTTCTAATTTTCTTGCGTCTGCTTTGTTTGCACTTTTTGCACCCTCTTCCATTTCCCCCTCCCACCCTTGGGGATCCAGCTACGAGCTGCGATCCCTTCGTATCCATCCTTTGCGTTCCCATCCATTGCAACTCATCCATCTCACATGGTGATCTAGGTGCTAGAAGTATTACATACCGGCAATGCTATGGTTCTTGTTCTTGTGTCATCCATCGCGCACCAACAAGGTTCGTTGCTTGGGCCAGTGATGAATGATCCATGGCCTCTGCCATCGGGAGGCATACAGGGGCCGGCTAGTGGGCCCAGACGAAGGGAGACAGATCGAAGCGTTAGCGCCATCAGATGTCACAGGACTTTTGTTTGCGCTGCTTCTCCGACTATCCTTCGCCACACACCTCTCTGAGATAGTACCACCTTCCCTCAACCTCGAGCAGATTTCTGTCGACTAAAGATGGCAGGAATCTCTTACAGATCCACCTGCCGCGCCGCTCGAAAAAAGCCCTCACGGGGCCAGCTCACTCGCATCATAAGGGTGCAACGCACTTTCCCAAGGGAGCGCGCCGCGCTGGCGCCCTTTTGGACCACACCCTGCCTAGTGTGGTAGTACCTCGCATCGGCTTATTCTGTTGTGACATGGGGGTGATACCGGTGGTCACTGGCCCAGGCTGGTGCCCTGGCTGGGGGCACTAGGCTGTTCCACTGCAAGCTGCACACCATTCCAGTCTATCTTGTCGTCACGTGACACGGGGGGCTCTGCCATCCTCAATCTCAGACGTCCCATCTGAGCTCTGACAGATCTGACATCTGACATGTGACGCTAGGCTCGACACGGACTAGTGGCTAGTGACTAGGCCATAAGAAAGGTGCGACTGCTGCTCCCCGGAAGAAGGCTGGAAAAGCTGAGAGGCCAAGAAAACAAGCGTGGCAGCAACCAGCTCTGTCTGTCGCTTCTTGTCGGCTGCCCAAGCGAAGCGAACGGACGGAGGGACTGCATCATGCATCATCTTTGCAGCTGGGAACAGCAATGGGGGTGCATTGTAGATCACAGGACCAAAGCGGCCGTGGAGACGGGGAGGAGGGGGGGGGGTACAATTCTCCTCCAGGACCATCCGACTTGGCCTTGGCTCTCGCGTGGATTGCCGCACCAAGAAAACGAGACGACTAGTTTCCACCTCGTCCGTGTCGCGTTTGCGACCCAAGGTGCCCAAAAACGTCCCGAACCGACGTAGATCGGGGAACGTGGGCGTCGCCTTGCCTCCGCCGACGGGGGGCGGCGAAGCGACGCCCATGCCGGCCGCATGGGCCTGGCTCTCCTCCTCCTCTTCTGAATGCGCATCCGAACCAAACACGCCCGGGAGAGAAAGGTTGGGAAGGCGGGTGTGCCAGTCGCCGCCGCCGCGGGAGGAAACGGCAGGTTCGGCGTGCCCGTACCGTGCCGTCGACGTCGTAGCAGCGGGAGCGGGCTTGCTCTGGTCCAAATCGAGCGAGGTGAAAGAGGCATCGGTGAGCCCTGCGCCGACGTCGGACGCGAGCATCGCATCAAAGCATCGGTCAATGTATTTTGCTCCAGCCGCCGCGCGCCGCGCAGCTCGAGCACTTTTTGAAAGTTGGCCAAGGACCGGTCGCCAATGGCCTGGACGTAGGTTTGTACCAGCGCCTCGGCGCCTTGGGCGCTCGGCACGCCAGCACCCGAAGCAATGCATCCACCCGGCCCCAGGAGCGCTCGAGCATACGCGTATACGACGCGAGCGCGGTGCGTGCCGTTTCGTCCCGCGGCGGTAGTTCGAGGAGCAACGTTCGGATCTCCAGTGCGTCCCGCCGCAACTGGCGTGCGCTGGATCGGACCGGACGCGCCAACAATCTCCTGGCCCAGTCGCTGGGTGATGCTGGCCATGGCCTTGTCGCACCAAACGCGAACGTGGCGTGCGCTCTGCACCTCGGTGCGCACCACCGTCGCAACAATTTCCAGTGCCGACGCTACCAGATCCACATACGTACTCGTCGGCAACGCGCGCAACCTCTCGTTCCGCTTCTTCTTGCGACGCCGTGCCGCCCTGGCTCGAGCCCAGCACCGCACTGCCTTCGTCCCGTCGGCCGCCTCTTCCGACACAGCCGTCTCCCCCGCCTCGTCGTCCCACCGACGCGACATGCTATCCCGTCCGGGCGTGCGCAGCTGCGCCCAGGCAGGCTCAAGCGAGCCTTCCAAGGTACGGTCAGTGCATTGATCGCCTGTCCCACACACACGCGTCGAACTGCTCCACCTCGGGTTCCAGCGAAAAGGAGGCAGCGGCCGGGCCCGAGCCCGAAGCGGAGCTGGGACGGGACGAAGACGAGGTAGTAGTGGCAGCAGGAGCAGCAGCGACAGCAGTCGTAGTAGCAGTAGCAGCAGCGGGGGTGGGGGCCAAGAGGGCTGCAATGCGCTGTTCGAGCTGTTTGGACGTTGCGGCACAGTACGCGGCCGTGTTGAGTACTTTGGCTCCAGTATGGGCTTGGGCCAACACAGGCTCGCCGTGGGTCTTCTTCCCCAGCCAGATCGTCGGCACTGGGCGGATCGGAGAGAGCCGGAACGAGAACGTCGGTGGCATAGGCACGCAGGTACTTTTTAAACACCCCGGCCAAGTCGCGCAACAGCGCCGAAGGTGGCGCGCAGGCTTTTTGCTCGGCGGGGCAAGACGCAAGGCCTGGTCCAGCGCTTGGCGGTAAAAGATAAACAGTTCAGTAGAGGATGCTAAAACGGCCGCATCGGATTCCTTGCCCTCTTCTCCCGCTCCTTCATCTTGGTTCCATGCGCTGACAGAGGCCGTGGTCGACGTTGCAGAACGACCCGCCCCGCCACGACGGAAGGAACGGACCATTCCACTTAGCGCGGTCTTGTGCATCGACAAAGATGGACAGGTAGGGCTCAAACACTGCGCTGATCCGTGGGATCGATACATTGCCACCCAAGTTGCTGGGTGCGGGGGAACAGGGCGTGCGATCAAAAGATCGGTAAACTGCAGCGAACAGCCGAGTCAGTACGGGGTCCACCCGCTAGGTCATAACAGGGGGGGTCTGAGAGAACGTACTGGCATATGGAATCGAGTTTGCATCTCATGTTCAAACTGAATGGTCGCCTCCATGGGTGCCAGCAGAGCAGCAAGTGAGCCGACTCTGTTCCCGCCGCAGCGCCGACTTGAGGTCATCGCGCGTGATTTGGGCAAACGCGGCGGTCAAGACGCGGTCCACGCGCCAAGGGGTAGTGCGCGGGTCCTTGGCTTGGGCCACGGACTTGACAGGCGCATCGCCATTTGCCAGCGCGGCTGTGGGACTGCCCGGGGCCGGGGTAAAGCGGAAGGCCACGGCATGCGCCTGGTCAAAGCGATCGAGAAGACGGCTGAACCAGCGATAGCGCTGCTCGGCGTTCTCCAGCCCACCCGCCTCGTCTTGCGGACGGAACAGACGGCGGTACTCGCGCAGCTGGGACGTCGCGTACCAGTCCAATACCCGGGCCGCTGATTGGGGCCCAAGCGCATCCAGAGCACAGGCAGCTGAGGGCAAAACGTGGGCGCGGCGCGGTGGTGGGGCCGTTGCCGCTACCACTGCCGCCTCCGAGTGGGTCGGCGGTAAAGGTAGAGGTGAAGAGAGCAAAGGCATCCTTTTCTAGCTGGCCTGCCAGCGAGTCGGCGGTGTGGGAAAGATTGGCAACGCGTTGGACCGAAGCCCACTTGGCCAGACTAAAGTCGTCCTGCAGCGCGCGAACTGCCAAGAGAGCAGGGGCGGCATCTGCGTACTGCTTGCCATTGGTATGCTGCGCCAGCTGGGCCACGCCCACACTAAACATCTGTAGCCGCTTGAGCGCAGTCATGGAGGCCACCACATTCGCCTTGGCCACATCCATTTGCGGATGTCGGCCGTCAGGGCAAGCACTGCGCCTTCACTCTGTTGGGCAAGTTGGCGCATCGAGCCCAACGACGACAGCAATTCGCCAGCTCGACTTGGGCGGCAGCCAGACGAGCGCCGACGCTCGACCCATCGTGCGCGGGAGCGATGGCGGCGGCATAGCGTGCCTCCAGCTGTGCAATCAGCTTGTCTTCCTGCTCGAGGGCAGCGCGGACGGTGTGCATAGATGCCAGCACCTCGCCCGACGACAGGGTCGGCGGGCCAGGGGGAGGCCGAGCGGGCGCACCGGGCGGGGAACCTCCGCCCGGCGTCAGTGCGCGCAGGGCCGCAGCAATGTCTGCGTCGGGGCCAGCGTCGGCGTCGGGGCTGACAACAAGGCCCAGGGCAGGCCCCAGGCCCGGATCGAGGGGGGGGCGGTGCCGGGGGGGAGGGTGTCGGCGAGACACGGCGGAGGGGCAGGAGCAGCTCGATGGGCAGCTGGGCTGGCAGGGCGGGCGGACCGGGGGGGGGGGGAGGTGGCCATCGGCGCTGCCGCGGAGCTCGCGCGGGGGGCTGGGGCTGGGGCTGGGGCTGGATGGCGTCGGCGCTGGAAACGGCGATGGAGTCGGGGCGCCTGGAGGCGTGCGAGGGCGCGGAGGGACGGGTGACGCTCATCGATCGCCATGCAACGCTGAGGCTGGGCGCCAATCAATCGAGCGCTGGCCCCACCCGCCACGTCACACCCCACTACAACTTTCAAGCTTCACCTGCCCCACGTGAAATGTTCAGCTGCCTCGACGTGGAAGGGGCGCTGGCCGCGAAGGAAGGCAGACGCCCCGCGCCTCCGCCTCGGCCGCCGCCTCTGCCTCCACCAGCCGCCGCGACCCTGGCCGCACCCCGCCGTGCAATGAGCTCCTTCCGCTTCCTCGCGCTCGTGCGCCCCTTCATGGGCGTCCTCCCCGAGGTCGCCGCCCGAGCGCAAGGTGCCGTTCCAGAGCCGCGTGCTGTGGACCGCCATTGTGCTCGGTATCTTCCTCGTCTCGTCCCAGATCCCCTTGTATGGCATCATGTCCTCCGACAGCTCCGACCCGCTCTATTGGATGCGCGTCATCCTCGCCTCCAACCGGGCACCCTGATGGAGCTCGGCATCAGCCCCATCGTCACCTCGGCATGATCATGCAACTCCTCGCGGGTGCCAACCTGATCGAGGTCGACTTTAGCCTCAAGGAGGACCGCGCTCTGTTTGGTGGCGCGCAGAAATTGTTTGCCATTCTCATCTCCTTGGGCCAGGCCACAGTCTACGTCTTGTCCGGCCTGTACGGCCCGCCGTCGCAGCTGGGCGCCGGGGTGTGCTTGCTGCTCATTCTCCAGCTCGTCGTGGCCGGGCTGATTGTGATTCTGCTGGACGAGCTGTTGGTCAAGGGCTATGGCTTGGGCTCGGGCATCAGCCTGTTTATTGCGACCAACATTTGCGAAAGCATTGTGTGGAAGGCGTTCAGCCCCACCACTGTCAACACGGGTCGTGGACCCGAGTTTGAGGGCGCTCTGGTGGCCTTGGTGCATCTGTTGTTTACGTGGAACGACAAGACGCGTGCGCTCAAGGAAGCCTTTTTCCGCGACCGGTTGCCCAACGTGATGAACTTGCTTGCCACGCTGGTTGTCTTTTTGGCCGTCATTTACCTCCAAGGCTTCCGCGTCGAGATTCCGATCAAGTCGGTTCGGTTCCGTGGCCAGCAGGGCCGGTACCCAATCAAGCTCTTCTACACTTCCAACATGCCCATCATGCTGCCAGCACCTGACCAGCAACGTGTTTATCATTTCGCAAATGCTCGCTTCGCGCTTCCCTTCCAACTTGCTTGTGCGTCTGCTGGGCGTGTGGGAGCCCATGGAAGACTCGCCGCAGCTCCATGCTGTCGGTGGCTTGTCCTACTACCTCTCCCCCCCCACCTCCTTGACCGCGGCGGCCCAGGACCCGCTTCACACACTGGTCAACGTTGCCTTTACCCTGGTCGTGTGCGCTCTGATCTCCAAGGCGTGGATCGACGTGTCGGGATCCGGGCCGCGCGACGTGGCCAAGCAACTGAAGGACAATGGCATGGTCATGGCCGGGCACCGGACGGGTCAATGTACAAGGAACTCAAACGGATCATCCCCACCGCCGCTGCCTGGGGCGGCGCAACGATCGGTGCGCTCTCGGTCGCGGCCGACTTGATTGGTGCGTGCTTGGCTCGGGCACCGGCATCTTGATGGCTGTCACCACGATTATACGTACTTTGAGATGGGCTTGCGCGAATCGGGCGGGCCAGAGATGAACGCGCTGGGCGACCTGATCGGCTAACGGTGGCAAACGTACCCGTGCCCCGCAACAAAACACACTGCCCCAACTGCGATCTCTCGTTCTCTCTCTCCCCCCAAGCCCCATCCCAACCATAGAACCCTGACGGACGGAGGCCGAGCCTCCCAACCAAACTGCAATGGCATCTGTGATAGCGTCGTTCATTTCCAGCAGATGCGCTCCTGTTAAATGTCCAACGCCATGCAAGGAAGGAAGCACAAAATTGTCCAATATCCACTAGAATGAGGAAGCGAAACAAAGTGGCTTTTTTGGCCACGGACTCAGATCCAGAGCAGATCAACGTACGTTGATCAAGCTTCAAGCTTCAACGTTCAACGTACTCACGTTCAACAGGGTAAGTACCATCCCAAGCGGGGATAGACCACACCAGGGCACTAGGAGACAAAAAAAGCCAAGCCAGATCGCACGTACATAACCCCTCTGGCGCCAAAGTCGGCGCGACTGTTATACCGGCACGGGCTTGCGCCGTACTGGTAGACGAAGGCTGCCGTCGCGCGACGGAGGCAAAGAACCTTGCCGTGGCCTCGGTGACGCAGCGGCACCGTCAGGCTCGGACGACGCGGCCTCCGGCCGGCCTGCCGAACCGCGCTCGGGTCCGTCCGCACCCGACCAAGTCAATAGCGACTCTGTTGCTCCGAGTCGGCCGGAGAAGGCGCAAGAGGCGTATCTGCGGGCCCCAAGCCGTTGCCGTCCGGATGCGAGGGACCCGCGGCAGGACTGGAAGCGACCGCGTCGCCTGCCCCCTGGCTCTTGGAGCCTCCGCCTGGGCCGGGACGGCAGCCTGAGCTAAAGGATAGGAAGGGGGGTCGACGGATGGAGAAGGAAACGTAGATGCGTGGTTGGTAGTAGAGTAGGGCAAGTGGGAAGGCGCTCTGCCCGGCAAGTCAGCATCGTGGGAGAAGGATGGAGCCGCGGGGGCCGCAGGAGCGGTACTCTTTGGTTCGATCGTCGCCTTGTGGACAAAGGTGGTGGCCAACAACGTTTCCCATGCGTCCGCCCGCACTTCGCGGTTCAGCTTCGATCCGGGCTTGGCTGGTAAACTGCGTTTGGTACTGTTCTCGGCGTGTTTGGATGATGGGATAGGCACTGGCCACGGCCAACACCACGTCAGGGCAAGCGGGCAAGATGTCAATGCGAGGTGTGCGTTCATGCCTGTCCAATGCGACCCAATCGGCGGTCAGCTCCTATCAATCAAGCGCACACCCAAAGGCCCATGGGGCACTCCAGCCGAGGTGCGGACATACCAAAGATCATAAACCCATAGCTGGGGTGGTTCCCATCTTTGTCTGGCTGAACCGGACGGGAAAAGAGGCTGCCATGCAACACGCCCTTCCACGCCCAATCGCCCCACGGGGTAGTGAACTGATGCTTGCGTGTATTGATGCTCTTGCTCATCGTGCCAGTATGGCGCTCGGGCCCCGCCTGGCCCGGCTGGGCCACGATGGTGATCTCAAACGGCCCATTCTTGTCGCCGGTCGCCTTGCGCACGATGGCCAACGGTTGTGCGCTGGGCAGCGAACGAAGCTCGACACTCCACTGCCATTGACGCACGGGCGAAGGGGAGGAAGAACGGGAGCGAGCACGCGCTTCGCTGGCGCCACCCTTGAGCTTGCGCAACAACGATTTGCCCCCCGACCTGGGTCCCACCGGACCACCTTCAGGCATGGGGGAACTGCCCTGGGAAGAAGGCGAAGCCGAGGGCAGGCGCGGGTTGGGCACCACACAAAACGCAAGGGACGGGGCGTCTGGGCTGGCGCCAGCCGCAGCTGCGCGGGTGGGCGTCTTGGGCGCCAAGCTTTCCCACTCCTCGCCGCCATCGTCGTAGGACAGGAGGGAGCTGGGCGGTTCGGCGCCCGAGGACACACTGCGGTGGTGGCTGAGAGGCACGCTGGGCGCGGCCATGTAGGGCGGGGGCGCGTGGCGGTCGAGGACAGGCATGGTCGCTAGCGGGTCCCGGGGGGGGGGGGCGGGCGGCGGGGGGCAGGGGTTGGCGGTGCGGCCGCCGGGCGGCGGAGCCGGCATTGGGGGTGGGGTCGATGAGGGTGCGGGAGCGGGTGGTGTGTAGCTGTCGAGTGGTCGAGGGCGAAGGAGAGGGTGTTGCTGGGGAAGGCGCGGGGCAGGCGTCGGTCCATGGCGGGCGAGGCGAGCGGTGGTGGGCAGCGCCGGGGGGTGGGAGCACGGACGAGGGGTCAAGTACTCGGTCTGGGGCTCCGCGGAGAGGCCCTGAGCGTGCTCGGCTGAGTGCTGCTGAGGCCCAGCTGAGCCTCGGCGCCACGCCGCTGCCAACGCCGACGCCGACGCCAACCGCAGCCCACGGCGCCTGGGCAGCCATGCTCCCCAGGAGCAGCGGGCATCATGCATCCAGCCCATGCGCAGCTCCGCCAAGCTCGCGCATGGCGGCACACCGGGCCTGGCAGACGCTCTGACGCGTGACCCGGGCCCGGGTTACGCGCAACCACGCGGCAGCGCAGGCTGCCCCCCCGCCCGCGTCGCCCCCAATCACCGGTCGACACGCCCACCCCGCGTCGGCGAGGACGCACGGGGCGTCGTGCGTGTGGCGCTGCGCATGCAGGAGCAGGAACCCCGAGGCAACCCTGCTGTGGGACAGCTGGCATATGGATAGCAGCAACCTATGCAATCAATCAATCAACGCCCGAGTGGTTCCTGGCCGTCTATGCATACTGCAACATTGCAACTGCCCCTGGCCTCATTCGGTGCAATCCCCCCGCCCACCTCCGCCGCTGGGTAGATAGGATTGGGATGGCCCCACAGCTTCAGGCCTTTGCTCCGCCCTTCACAGCGCGCCCGCCATGCAGTCCAAGTCGGTCCTCTCCACCCTCTCCGAAGAACGCACCTTCCCGCCATGGCGCTCCTATCCGCCCTGTGGTCTGGTCCGTGCGCGCTGCACGTACGATACGCCCATCGCCCTGCAGATCCTCACCCGCAAGGCCCCCGCCCCGTCCAGTACCCGCAACCAGGCCGATGATGCCCCCCCCACCCGTATGCGCCGCTGCGGTACTATGCCTTGGTGTGTCGATGCCGTTCTTGTTGCACCCGCAAACGCAATGGCCGCCTGGCTTCTGCACAGCACACTAACCCCTAATCCTTCTCCGTCCCCGCAGGAGGCCTCAAGCCAGCAGGTTTTGTTTAGCCTACTTGAGCAAGAGACAGGACAGAGCAAGAAACGTTTTTTTGTTCTCGTCGGTCCAGACGCTGTGCCTCTCTTCCACATCAGGCGAGACAAGGAAGCGGACACGGTATGGGAGGGATACGACTGCTGGACCCACGAATTCCTCTTCCGCATCACACCCGCCTTGGTTGATCCCAACAATGCGATGCACGTCAAGTTTCGCAACTCGGCCGCTGTTGCCTGTCAGAAGGAGGACGCGCGGCGGGGAGTGGAACCGGGCACTACCAATCTGGGTCCACAGGAGGACGCCGATCCCCCCACCTTGCCTCGCCTAATCGACTTTGAGGCGGACTGGCCCATGCCATCGGAACGCGAGCCGGGAGGGTACGACCAAGGAGAAGTGCTGCCTTGTCTCCTGTCGTCGTGGCGTGCGCTGCATACGCGGGAACGCGTTATTGTTTACGCGTCCTTGTACCAAGTCGGATCGGCTGCTTGAAGTTGTCAGTGAGTGTGATAGCCTTCCTCCTGCGCCCGCCGGAGCCAATTCTAACATTAACAAAATCTGTTCCCCAGTTGCCCCCCGATTTGACTTGGCGTTTGGGGCAGTGTTGGGGATGATCTGCGCCATCCAGCAAGCAAGCACGTTTTTGTAACATCTCATTGCAGTCTGTGATACATGCCCAGATACCCGTTGTTTTTGCTGCGATGGCCGATAATCGATCGATAATCGATCAGACTGATTTAAGGGGCGGAGAGGCAAGGTGTGCGGGGGTGTATATATTGCGGGCCCAGGATCATACCCAGTCGAGTGGGTAATTATTCTTGCTTGGGAGAATATATACAGTGGCTGCTAGGGTTGCGTGGCTGTCGCCTGCCAGCCAGCCTGCTCGCCTCGGCTGAGCGGAGCAACGCTGAGTACGCAGTTGGCTATGCTGGGCGCAGGGCAGCCCGCGGGCGCCAACACCTGCGAACGCCCGCCCCCACCACCGCCCCCGTGCCTCACCGCCTGCTCCCGCTCTCCCGCTCCCTCTCGCGCATCTCTCCCTCGCGTCCCTCGTGCCCCTGCGTGGACAGCGGCGTGCCGGCTGAGCTGGAGCCTGCGTCGCATCTGCCCGCCCCGCCTCAGCGCCATGGCCGACGCCGCGGCCAGCGCGGCCACCGCCAGCGCGTCACCTATGTCCTCCCGCTGCCCCGCGAACTCGGCGGCTGGCGCAACTCCCTCGGCCCCACCCATGCCCCGCTCCCGCCCCCCACCCACACGTTTGCCGTCCCCCCGCTCGTCCACCCGCGACCCCGCTCGCCTCGCCCGTCGTGGCCCTCTTCTCATCCCCCTGCACCCCCTGACAGCACCCCCTCCGATGCCGAGTCCGATTCTACTGCGCCTCAACCCGACCCCGTGTCTGCCACAGCCCAGCCGAGGCCATCCCGGTCTCGCTCCTCCCCTTCCCACCCGCGGCACATGCTCCCTGTCACCTCCCTTGCCCTCGACCTCACCACCTGTGTCGAAGGTGCTGACGAGCATCCACCCGAGCCCTCACCGACGAGCGCATCGAGCAGGTCGATGACGTTCTTCCGCCATCTCTGGGCGGTGGATTTGCCTCAACCCGTATGCGTACCCCCCAGCGGCCCCGCGGCCTGTTGTACACGGCTGGACGCGATGCATTGATTGCCTCGTGGCAGCTGAACCTGCCTATGACTTGGTCTACGGACACCCAACCGGACCCCGCCCAGCCCCTTCCTATCGCCCCTGGCGTGTGACACAACCTTACTGGACCCTTCACCCCGTGGAAGCGCTCAGTGCTGCTGGTCCTCCTCCGGCACCAGATGGCTTACTCCGCCGTCCCATCTTCCGCCAGGGGATTCAAGCGCACTCGGAATGGGTCAACGATCTCCTGCTCGTTAACGGGAATCAGACTGTCCTATCCGCCTCGTCCGACCGACTGATCAAGGCATGGAATCCCCACGACCCAGCCTCCCATTCCACCTCCTTTACCCTAGGTAGCCACGACGACTTTGTCAAAACCCTCGCGGCGCCGGCCTGGCAACTGGGTGCCGGACAAACCCATACCATCTTCTCTGGCGGCTTGGATCGGACGGTCAAGATGTGGGACATGAATGCCAACCCTTCCAGACCACGGACTCGTCCTCGGCCGTGTTGGGTCCAGGCCGTGGCGCAGACAATGCGTCTGTCCCCCAGCCCGTTCTCACGCTCAACCAAGATGTGGATGAGCTGCCGTCGTCGGTCTACAGTCTTAGTGTGAATGGAAGCGGGAGTCTGATCGGGGTGGGATGCTCGGCGAATGAGGTGTCTGTGTACGATACGCGGAGTCGGATGCGGGTGGCCAAGTTGGTGGGTCACACGGGGTATGTTCGATCGGTGCTCATGTCGGCCGACGGACGCCACCTTCTCTCTGCCTCCTCCGATAGCACCGTGCGGCTGTGGTCGATCGCCGAGCAACGTGCGCTGCACACGTTTGAACATCATTCCGACTCGATCTGGGCGCTGTACTCGCGCGATCCGTACGAAAAGGATACTCTCACCTCGTTTTATTCGGCCGACCGCGTAGGCGATCTTTGCAAAGTCGATTGGTCCGATGCACCCGACATTGTGAGCGGCGAATGTATTTTGTTGGCACGCAATCGTCCTTCCAAGTTCAACCGCCGCGGCAGCCATGTGCCCATTCCGTTGGACCCCGCCGTTGGACCCCATGGCCTTCCGCCTCCGCATCACGGACCAAGTCACCAAGGCATCCACCGCATCGTGGCTGCCGACGATGCGTTTGTCTTTACTGCTTCCGACACTTCCTCCTCCGTCTTGGCCTGGCCCGATGTGCCCAAGCACAAGGACCGTCTTGCCAAATACCCCGCCATTGCCGCCCGTGCCCTGTCGGGTGCCGGGGGGGGCGAGACGAGCTGGGCCAAGCAGGCCAAGAAAGCAATGCAGACCACGGATATTTCGTCGGCCGTCGAGATGGCCGGCATACCAGCTTGCAGTTTAATCTCCTTGGGCGACGACCAGAGCCCCTTTGACGATCGCCCGGCTGCCGATGGGTCCAGCACGGTCGACCGATCGACGACGCGAAACGTGCGCCCATCCCCGGGGTCAATGTCCCTGCTGCGAGACGGGGCCCATTCGGCCGCGCCGCTGTTCCGGCAGCCGTGTGCGCGCGTGTCGGGTGGGGTGGGCTTGATCCGCAGTTCCATGCTCAACGACCGCCGCCATGTGCTGACGATGGAACACGTGGCTCGGTCGGAATCTGGGACGTTTTGCTGGGCGTTTGCCTGGGCTTTTTTGAGCGCCGAGCGCTCACCCAGCTCGCGTTGGACGAGGAGGCTCTGACTGGCTCCGCGCTCTTGACCTCCGTCGCGGCTCCCTCGGCTACCGACATGAGCCAAGAGGCCATCACGTCCCTCCTTACCCAGTCGCCGGCGGACCTGCTCGAGTTGATCCGAGACCGGATCGAAGGTTCGGATGCGGCGCCGGCGTGGTGCACCACCGACGTTCGCGCTGGACTCTTGTCGGTCCATTTGCAGAGCAACACCTGCTTTGACGCCGAAATGTACCTGGACGATGCCGCGTTTGCCAGCAAAGAGGGGTCCGAAGAAGATACCAGGGGTACGTTGCGCCCTCTTTCTCTCTTTGGCCGGTTGGGCTAGTCTGTAATTTTTTTCCCGTACTGACCAAGGACTGTGCTTGTTGGGCAGTCAACATGGGCCGCTGGGTCCTTCAGAACTTGTTCAGGGGGTTCATTGAGCAGGAGATTCGCGCTCGCAGTGGCTCGTATCGTGGAGCACAGTTGAGACCTCCGACAGTGACGCAAACAGACACACTGCAGCAGAGGAGCCCAAAGCGTTCTCTTCTAGCCGGGATGCCCCCAAAGCGTTGGCGGCGCCTTTAAGTGCTAGCTTGGCCATCCCGCCTTCCGACAGACAATGGTGCTTCCTCCTGGCTCGGATTGCGGGGAACCCACCCAATGGTCGCCTTACCGCCCCTCTGTCCAATTGGACGTCGAAGTCGAGATGAAGGCACTGCAAGACGCATGGCAAGCCGTGCTTCGCGCCCAAGCGGCCACTTTGCCTACAAATACGGCAGAAAAGCACAATGGTGCGGTAGGAAAGTTAATGCCAAGCGATCCGTGAGCGGGTCGGGGGGAGGATTCCTGTCCCGTTTCAAACGGAAATCCAAAGACTTTTCCACCGACAAGAAGGTTGTTGCCCCCGCTAGCCCCGCATCTCGCCCCTCATCTCGCCCCGCATCTCGCCCCGCATCTCGCTTTGAGAGTCGAAGAACGAACCGGTCCATGTGCGCCAGATCCGTGAGATAGTTTCCCGAGTCGCTTTGCTCTCTCCGCCCTTACCAGCCGGCTATGACGGCAAGGCTGACTCTACCCACCCTTTACTGGACCTGCCTCCTCTTCCCTTCCCCCCGGGGTGATGGTTCTGTTTGAGACCATCTCTCCCCAGGCTGGACAAGCGCTTCCTGCCTACCGTGAAACCACGGGCCGGATGGGGCAGGATGTGCCCTTGTCGAACTGCTAGCGTCGCCTCTGCTGCTTTCCCACTGCTCACCACTCCACCGAATCCCGATTCCGATTCTCCTGCCTCCGAACCTGCCACCACGCTGGCCGGGACCAAAGACCCGGCCGCCTACAAAGCAGCCTTGCAAGAGTCTGTCACCCTGTTCCGCCGCCGCGTGGTCCGGATCAGTTTCACCCTTACTCCTTGGCATCCATTAGGGAGCCGAGGAGGCGTCGGATGGGCCGGCGTACCCCGACGAGCAGGCCCTTCCTGAACTTCCCGCCACTTCGATCCGGTTGACGGCAACACAGATGCTACGAATGAAAAAGGTGGCCGGATACGTGCTGGAGCAATTATCGTCGCACAAGCAAGAGGCCATGCAACTCCTCCAGGAAAAGGAAAAGGGAATGAAACATGCCCAGACGGCCGAGACGCGCTACTGGGCTACGTTCAAGTTGCCCGCCCAGCATGAGGTGGTGATCCTGTGCAAAGATACTGTTGTCCCCCCGGACATGACGTTGGCGCAGGCCAGACGCTTTCTCTTCCGCCAGTCGGGCGACCTCAAGCTCCAGTACCGCCGCGCCCAGCCAGGCGAGGCCCTGCCATACTCCCATGGTTCGCCATCTCTGTCGCCTGCTGCGGGTTTGGCGCCTCAGCACAACCACTCCCGCGTGGCCACTCTGCGCTCTTCGCACCAGACTCTCCCTCGTTGGGACGCCCCTCCATCGGCCCTCCATCGCCGATTCGTACGCGCCTGCTCCCCCGCCTCCGACGCCACTACCAACACCGATACCGATGCCAAATTGGCCAACGGCCACAGCCCTCCTCCACTCACTGCTCCGATGCATCGATTGGATTACTAGCAATCGATCCGCACACCTCCATCTGCCACTTCCGACCCCCACCATGCTTTCCTTTTCCATCCGTTTTGCTCTTGCTGGCTTGGGTACCCAGACCGTTCCTTTCCAATTCTTCTTTTTACCGTTTCCTTCTTCTTATCCCCTCTCCAACCCCTCATGCTTTGTGTGTCCCTATTACTATCCATACCTTTCTTTTTTTGCCCTGCACCCCCTGTGTTCATTGCAAGCATACCAAAAAAGAGATGGACACGAACCCAGAGAGCACTGTAGCTAAGGCAAGCGGATCGAGTCGACGCGGATGCGCGTGTACTGCTCTTGGTGTTTCGAGTGACGCTTCCACTTGCGGGGCATGTGTCGCACCTTGATCCAGACGGGTGAGTGGGTATGTTCGACGACCGTCGCTTCGATCTGCACGACCGGTTGGGCCGCATCCCCCACGGCGCCGGCCAGAGCGGCGGAAGAGTAGGGCTCGGACGGAGTGGCGCGATTGCCGATCAACTCGGCCTGTTGCGGGGTAAGCCCGATCAGCGCAGCGAGCGTGGCACCCTTGTTGGCAATGCCATCTACCGACGCTGCGTTGGCCTCCCAACTGTTTTCCTGTTGCAGGCCCCGCTCGACAGCAAATTGCATCAAGGACTGGGTCCCTGGGACCGGGCAGTTCGCGAAACGAGCCTGGCACACGCAACCGCAGAGCCTCCAGTTCGGTATTGCGCTCGGACAAGGGCAGCAGCACATTGTCCGCCGTCTTGCGCAACTGCTTGGCTTGCAGCCGGTGGTGCGTCCGACGCCAGAGCGACTCTTGCGCTCGCAACACATAGTCCCTCGTACCAATCTCGTGCACACGGTCCAGGTGCAGCACATCCCCAATGTGCACGTCCGTCATCCCGGGCACCGTCACCACGTCGCCCGGGGCAACGAGATAGGTCTTGCCCAAGAACGAGACGACGGCATAGAGGTGGGTACTTTGGGAGCGCAGCAGCTCGATGGCTGTTTGGCGCTCCACCGCCTCCAGACGCGTTTTTTTGTCCACCTTGTCGCACGGAACGCCTTGGCGGGCACCTTGTACCCAGAACGGCTCATGATGTACTCGCCACGCTCCAGCGCACTCGGCGTCACCTTGACCGCCTCGGCGTCGGTCTCAATCTCGTGGAGGATGAGGGGGGGGGGTGGGGGGGGGGTGTGGGAGGGCGGCAGCCGAGGTGGCCAAGGCGCGATGGGGCCTGCGCGGCCTGCGCGGCGCGCAGCATGGCGCCAGCGCTGCTGCGGGCGAGGAGCACCATGGGATGCGCGCGGGACTGCTCGGGCCGAGTACGGAGCGGTGGCAGCAGGAACAAAACGCAGCCTCTTGGCTGCCGGCTTCCAGGCCGCACCCACTTGCACCGAACCACCGCTCCTGGGGATGGGCGTGGGGGCGATGCATGATGGATCATCGACCAGCTCTCAGATTCAGATCGATCACATGATCAACGGGGCGGATGACCCATCGGATCGATGATCAATGAGGCGGGGATAGGGTTAGCCCATTTCTAAGCTCTTGCTGGCCAGCGGCTCGCCCATCTCACGTAAGGCGGAAGCGCTGCCACATGCACGGGGCGCCAGCCACTCCGCCAGTGTCGGCAGCGGGGACGCAGGCGTGCGGGCGGGGCACGGCGCCGGTGTGGCGGCGCCCGAGCGGGTGGGTGCGGGTGCGCCCGGCTGGACAGGGCGGGCAGGCCGTCGCTCCTTCTCTCTCCCCCACCAGCCCTGCTGTGCCCCGCCCTGCCTAGCATGCTCGCCCGCCCCGCTGGCCTTGCTGGCCTTGCTGCGCGCGTCGCCCCGCGCGCTGCCCTCCGCGCCTCCCCCGCCATCGCCCTCCGTGCGTCCCCCGCCGCGCTCCCCTCGGCCGCTGTCGCCCGTGGGTACGCGACCAAGGCCGCCTCTGAGGTTTCGTCCATCCTCGAGCAGCGCATTGCTGGCGCCGAAAGCGGCTTTGATGTCCAGGAGACGGGCCGTGTGCTGAGTGCGTAGTTGTCTTGCTTTTCTCTCAACTTGGGTGTGTCCGCACGCGCGCCACCGTACTGACCTTGCTGCCTTTTCTTCCCATTGTGTTCCCTCAGCCATTGGTGACGGTATTGCCCGTGTGTACGGTTTGCGCAACGTGCAGGCCGAGGAGATGGTAGAGTTCCAGTCGGGCGTCCGTGGCATGTGCCTCAACTTGGAAGCCGACAATGTCGGTGTGACCATCTTTGGTAACGACCGTAGCATCAAGGAGGGCGACTCGGTCAAGCGTACCGGCCAGATTGTCGACGTGCCCGTCGGCCCGGAACTTCTTGGCCGTGTGGTGGACGCTCTGGGTACCCCATTGATGGCAAGGGCCCCATCAACGCCACCACCCGCCGCCGTATCTCACTCAAGGCGCCCGGTATCCTGCCCCGTCGCTCGGTCAACGAACCATGGCGACCGGTATCAAGCCCATCGACGCCATGGTGCCCATTGGCCGTGGCCAGCGTGAGCTGATCATTGGTGACCGTCAGACGGGCAAGACGTCCGTCGCGCTCGACACGATCCTCAACCAAAAGCGCTGGAACGATGGCGACGAGGAGAAGAAGAAGCTGTACTGTGTCTACGTTGCTGTAGGCCAGAAGCGGTCGACGGTGGCCCAGTTTGTCAAGGTGCTTGAGCAGCGGGACGCTATGAAGTACTCGATTGTGGTTGCTGCCACTGCGTCCGAGGCGGCTCCGCTTCAGTACCTGGCTCCCTTCTCGGGCTGCGCCATTGGCGAGTGGTTCCGTGACAATGGCAAGCACGCGCTGATTGTGTACGATGACCTGTCGAAGCAGGCTGTCGCCTACCGTCAGATGTCGCTGCTGCTGCGTCGTCCCCCGGTCGTGAGGCGTACCCCGGTGACGTTTTCTACCTCCACTCGCGTCTGCTCGAGCGTGCGGCCAAGATGAACGACTCGCTCGGCGGCGGTTCGCTCACCGCGCTGCCCGTCATTGAGACGCAGGGTGGTGACGTGTCTGCCTTCATTCCCACCAACGTCATTTCCATCACCGACGGTCAAATCTTCCTCGAGGCTGAACTGTTCTACAAGGGTGTCCGTCCGGCTGTCAACGTGGGTCTCTCCGTGTCGCGTGTGGGTTCGGCGGCCCAGACTAAGGTGTACAAGGCCGTGGCCGGTTCGCTCAAGCTCTACTTGCCCAGTACCGTGAGCTGGCTGCGTTTGCCCAATTCGGATCGGACTTGGACGCGGGTACCCGCTACACGCTGGAGCGTGGCGCGTCTCACGAGCTGCTCAAGCAGGGCCTCTTCCACCCGTCGGTGTGGAGATCCAGGTGCCGATCATCTATGCCGGTGTCAACGGTCTGCTCGACACGGTGCCGGTGGACCAGATTGTGGCGTGGGAGGAGAACTTCCGTGAGTTCCTCACCACCAAGCCCGACCTGCTCGCTGAGATTGCCAAGGGCACCATGACCAAGGAGCTCGATGCGCAGATCAAGGCCGTCGTGCAGGAACACGTGGCGGGCTTCTTGGCCAAGTAAAGGTGTGTTGGCCCAGCTGCCACCATGGACCCCCTACCGAGCAGCGCATGCGCATGCGCTCCCAGGCAATCCCAAAATAATGCTCTCGCCTCCAGCTTCAAGCTTCAAGCTTCACTAGTGATAGGCTGAGGTGACAGGACCCAGGCTGTGACAGAAGAGGTAGTTCACCCGTACACAGCCCGTTCGAATTGTCAGTACGTGCATCAGCCTGATGCATGATTCTTGATGCTGAGCAGCGCTGATTAATGATTCTGGAGGGTCGATGGGACGCAATAGGACAAAAAGACGCGCAGCGGAGTGAGCTAGTGACTAGTGACTAGACTAGTGCTAGTGACGCGTGATGCTAGGACAGGCCAAATTGGGATTGGATGGAGAGCGGCACGTGCCAACGAATAAGACAGGCAGGACAGAGTGGATGGGCTGGGAGAAGGGAGAGTTGTGATCTTCAACATTGAACCACCGCAGTCGGCGTGTTCTTCTCGGCGGGTTAGGCAAGTGGTGGCCCGGGCGCGAGGCGCAAAAACGGAATGTTGTAAGACCGGAGGAACCCAAGGGATTGGGTGAAGAACCTCTGGAAATGTAGAGCAATGCAATCGCGATGGTGGTGGTTGAGGTCTAAGCCTTGTGCCACACCTAGAGACAGGGGTTCAGACAAGCCTGAGTATACACGTGGAGGCTTCGGAGGACAAATCAGGGGTGAAGGGTGATGAGGCGCCTTGGCCTAAGTACGGGACCACGGGTCCCAACACCCCCCGGGCCAAGGGAACGAAAGAAGCCCGTTGGCCATCAACAAAAGAAAAAGTAGAAAGGGGATCAGCGCGAAGAAAGAGAAGCCAAATCGAAATTGTTACGCGCAGAAATGATCTTGGGAAGAGAAAGAGGTTTGGTGAACCAGTCAGGGAGATGGTGTGCACCTGGAGTGTAGTGGACTTTAATTTCGCCTCGGTGGATGCGTTCCCGCACCTCGTGGTACGAGACGTCAATCTCCCGTATTTTGCCTAGGCTGCCGAGCTTTTCGGCCAACGCTTTGGCAGCGGTGTTGTCAACAAAGAGCTCAATCGGGTGATTAGCCTTGCAGACACCAAGTTCAAACAGTATGTTGCGAATGAATAGAGCATCTCGAAGGCCATCTCCCATGGCTAGGTATTCAGATGCTGCTGTGTTGCTCACACCTTGATTTTGGGACTTGGAGCCCCAGGATACAGGCACACCGAAAACAAAAACAACATGGCCCGAAACGGAGTGAGAGTTGCTCTTGTCTGATGCAAAGGAGGCATCGGTGTGCAGCTCGAGTAGAGGGCGAGATCGGTTGGGTGTGAGGCACAAAGAGTAGTCAGACGTACCGGCGAAGAAACGTAATAGGTCCTCCGCTGCGCGTCGGTGGGCGGCGGACGGGTCGTCCATAAACCGCGCTAAAAAGGTAGCCGCAAAGAGGGCATCAGGCCGGGACATACGAGCCGCCCACAAGCTGGATCCGACAATAGAACGGTAGGCACGGTGCTCGTCTCGAGTGGCACGCTTTTCGTGTTCGGGTCGCTTGGGAGGCGGAAGTTGGTGGCCGATTGGAAGGTAGCGGGGCCGTGAGGTGAGGTGATATGTCATGCGCGGCAAGCGTCTCAGCGATGAATTTGGGTTGGCTGATGTACAGTCGTCCATCGATACGGTCGTATTGGCAGCCGAGATGGAAACGTAGGGGGCCGTTGGACTTAATTTGGATGCTGCGCCTTAATTCCACTAAGAATTCATCATACGCTTCTTGGGACCGACACGCGACCAAAAAGTCGTCAGTGTGGACGGCGATTAGGATCAGGCCAAGAGGTTCGGTGCGACGACGTATGAACAGGCAAGGCTCTGATTTTAGGCTAGTGAAGTGGAGTCGGTCGCAAAGGAAAGTGCGGAGCCAATCTCCAAAGTTGGCCCCGCTCTGGTGCAGGCCATAGAGACTTTTCTTGAGTCTCCAGCAATGACCGGGCGCTTCTGGGAAGAAGGGGGGTGGTCGAACATAGACGAGCTCGTTGATATCGGCATAGAGGTAGGCAGCTTCCACATCGGCAGAAAATAAGTGGAGGCCATCAGCTTCGGCCAACGCAATTAGCGTGTTGACGGCAGCAGTACGAACGGCAGGAGCAAAAGATTTCGCCCATGTGCCAGGAACTTGCCGGTGCCCTCCCACAACGTAGCGGGCACGGTACTTGAGGAAGTTAGCATCCGCATCCGTCTTAGTACCTATGACCCACATGCCGGGAAGGGGTTTGATCCCTGGGGGGATGGGTACAACTTCCTTCACGTCACGCTCGTCAAAACGCCGAAGCTCGAGGCGCATTGCCTCGAGTACGCCATCAAAGGCAGGGTGACCCACCAACTTCTTGATGTTCTTGGGGGCCACCGGGACCCCATCGGTGGTCAGTATGACCTCGGTGTCACTTGCCGCGGATTCGATTGCGAGTGCGATGGGGGGCGAGCTTGGCTCCGAAGCAGGTAGCATGGATGTGTCCGGCGCTGGTCCGAAAATACTCACCAAAGCCTGCATTCCTAGGGCGGAGAGGGCGGCCGGGTTGCCAAAGATGCTAGGGGCCTTGTTGACGAGCAGGGAAAAGGTGCCATCGCGCAAATTGTCGTTGGCTGGAATGGACAGGTCGAGGGTGGAGCGTTGATACGCGCTTGGCGAACGGGATTGCGACGCACGAGTGGGGACGGCTGTATCGGTCAGGGGCACGGTCACGGGGGCGAGCGTGTCGGTGGGGAAGAGAGGGGAGGGGGATAGGGCGGGAGAGGAAGGGGAAGTGGAAGAGGGAGGGGAAAGCAGGACTTGGTGGCCAGTGTCAACGGCATCTTCTGTGATAGTTTCATTTTCTTCGGCTTGCTTTGCCTGGCGTTGTGCCATGCCTGCGGGGTCAGATGCAACAGGTTGGGGGGATACATGTGGGGGGTTGGAGTTGGTGGGAGTGGGGCCAGGCTCTGAATTCTCATTTTCGTTGGCTTGAGCCGGGCGATGTGCCTCATTAGTATCGCGGGTCAGTTCATCTATCGCAAAACGCACACGCCGGGGTGGGGAGCTGTCTGACTTCCCACCAGCACCCATTTCTCCGCCCCCCCGCACCTCTCCGCCACCAGCAGGGACAAGGGGGTTCAGATGAAAGTGCGTGGGATATTCGGTGGTGTACGGGACATGTGTCCAGGTGGACGGCTTTTTCCAACGGAATCCAACTTGGCCGTCGTCCTGGTGGATGGCAAAGAGCCACCCTTCGAACCGCGGCCGTGCCCGTAACCCACCAACATTGCTGGGACGGCCCGCGGACCAAGTTTGCCGCCCTCGCGTTGGTTGGGCAATAGGTGCAGGTAGGCAAGAGTGCCAAAACCGCGCATGCGAAGGGAGGGTTTGAAGCCATGGTACCGGACAAATCGGCTGTCCCCACCCAGTGCTTTCGGCGGCGACTGGTTGTGTGCATATGTGGCCGCCAACAAGCTGTGTTCCCACCACTCGTCGGGAGTCAATCTGTTGGCGATTACCATGAGTCGAGCGCGATCCGTAATCGATCTTATGGCGCGTTCGGCGACCCATTGGACGCACTTTCGCCAGGATTGGTGCGCTCGCTCACTACTCCCAGCTCGCAGTAAAACTCGTCCATTGCGGTGGTGAGTTCAGGCGCATTGTCAGAGCGGACCGTCTGAAGGGGGCGGTCGGGATGTTGGCGATGCTCGCGCCGGATGAAGGCTTGAAGTTCGGCTGTGGCATCACCCTTGGACACCAGGGGTAGCGTCCAGGTATACCGCGTAAAGTCGTCGACAATGATAAGGGCGTAAGTATGACCCCGCCGCCTTGGCGGGATATGTCAAGGACGTCGAGGTGGAGGAGAGAGAAAGGGCGAATGGTTCGGATTGGGCGTCCAGTCGTGGCGTGGGGTGGGGCAGTGGCTCTGCTTAATGCGCATGGTGCACAGTGCCACGAGGACCGGACTAAAGCGATGTCGCCACTGTTGACCCGTTCGAATGCTGGGTCATCCGACGTGAGGGATGAAAGTTGATCTAGAGGTGCATGATTCCATCGGATGTGGGCGTTTTTCACCTTGACCAGGGTTGCATCAAGGTTGAGTAGCGAAGTGGCGCTGTTGGCTGTGGCTGTCGTATTGGGCGCCAGAGTAAGGGAATAGCTTGAGTCGGCGGCGAGACGAAAAGGTTCGCCGTGTCGTCCGAGATAGAGACCATGGCCACCTGGAGGGATCCAGCTGCCAATGCCTGCGATAGATAGATGGTAAGCGCTGAGCAGGTTGGTCGGGAAGGTGGGGCAGTACAAGCTGCCGGGTAGGTGGATGCGGATAGGGGCTCCGTTCTGGGTTTGAATGTACATAGAGATGGTGCCAATGCCTTCAGTGTATGCGATCTGTCCGTTTGCCACTGCTATGGGCTCGCGGTGTGGACGAAGATTGATAAACGCACTTCGTTCATTGAATACGGATGGTCTCGCACCTGAATCGTGTTGCGCAGGGAGGTTGGCTGGCTTAGGGCCTCCCGCGCTGTCCTAGTAGGGGTGAGGAGGGATTGTGGACACGACAGACTCCGTTTCAGTCGATGTGGCTGACTCGGGTGGTGTAGTGGCTGCCATAGGGGTTACTGCATGGGCAGATGAGGTGGTCTGGGCTGTCGTAGCCGGCCGGCTAAAGTGGCCGCCACGTTGGCCACCACGGTGACTTCCTCTGTACCCGCTGCCACCTCGGCCTCGTCCGCGGCCTGTCACCGTACTGCTTGTTTGGCTGTGCGACGTGGCTTCCGAAGGGGCCGTACTGGAGGGAGCTGGGCTTGAACTGGAGGTACTGCCGTAGTTGGAGCCTTTGAGTTCGCTCACTGCTCGGCGCAATTCGGCGTAGCTGCTGTTACGATGGAGGTGCAACCACCCCTGATCAGTAACGCCTTTCCGTAGCATCTGTGCTAGACCAATCTCGTCCAGCTTGGACTTGGACGTCATCTCGTACTGGGTTACCGCCACAGTGAACTCATTCAGGTATTGGCGGCCCGACTTGGTGCCCATTTTGAGAGTGAGAACCTTTATGAGGATATCACAGATCTCAGTGTCTGAAACGGTGCCGTACAAATCACGCAGAGCATGATAGTATGCAGACCCTAGAGCCGGCGTGCCATCGCCGGTGATCTGCTGGACGACGTCGGAGTCTATCCACGGGAGTAGAATGTTGGCCAAGTGAGCGTCCAGTTCTGCGTTATACCCGTCCAGGGCCTTGCCCTGTTCCAGATGCTCACGCGCTCCAGGGATAATCTGGATACGAGGGAGGAAGATCCGGGTCCATAACCAAAACGAGCTGTTGTTGTGGAAACGCTCGTGGTACGGCACGTTGGTGCGAGTGGCACTACGGAGGAGCTTGTCGGGAGTCAAAGCCCACGGGTTGTCGTCGACGGCCGGAGTTGACGATAAGGCACCTTCGTTCTTGCTAGCATTGGGTGGATTCTCACATGATAACATGACAATGGCTTCTGTGGTCGTCTTTTCGCTGTACCCAAGCTTGATACCAGTGTCCTGTAGCTGTTTGAGGGTGATGTGTTCGGGAAACAATTTGAACATGTTGCGAATGCGGTCGGCGAGGGTGGCGAGTCGTTCGCGGTGTTGTCGGGGCCCACGGGGGGGGTTGAGGTGTAGGGGTAGATTCACGCGATGGTGTCAGCGGCGGGGAGGCGTGGTCAACTCCGACGGGAGTGGTGCTCTCTTCTGCGGCGGCAGTTGGTGAAGTAGGGGTTGAGGAGTTGAACCAAGACTCCTGAGTCTGAGAGCTCATGATGCTTGCCATTAGCTTACGCAGTTCGAGCAAGCGCTTGTGGATAGGGCCGGCAGCGGAGGACCGAAGAGTGTAAGAGTGGAAGGCTCAGGGCTGAGCGTCAAGAGGATTGTAACTCTGTAAGACCGGAGGAACCCAAGGGATTGGGTGAAGAACCTCTGGAAATGTAGAGCAATGCAATCGCGATGGTGGTGGTTGAGGTCTAAGCCTTGTGCCACACCTAGAGACAGGGGTTCAGACAAGCTGAGTATACACGTGGAGGCTTCGGAGGACAAATCAGGGGTGAAGGGTGATGAGGCGCCTTGGCCTAAGTACGGGACCACGGGTCCCAACAAATGTGGAACGGGCAAGCAAGAGCTGGTGGCCAGGGGCCGGTGGTGCGGCGGTGCGGCGGTGCAGCCGGGGTGCCGGGGGGCGGGGAGGCGAGAGATGGTTGATGGCGAGTGGCGAGTGGCAAATTGCAAATACCAAGTGGCGCCAGGACGCAGGATGCAGGAGGCAGGACCCGTCTACGTACCACGCACCGGTAGTTAGTTATAGTTGGTAGTTGTTCGACTGGGTCTTCTGGGGTCGTCTTGGACCGCATGGACCGCCTGGGCTGTGAGAATCTGAGAGAGGGTGGGGTGGAGTCGCAAGAGGTGTGACAGGCGTGACGACGGTGACAGGGAGGGTGGACTGGTGAGTACAGTGGGGAGCCCCAGTGGCGAGTGGTGTGACATGCATGTGACATGTGAAGCTTGCAGCTCGCTTGAAGCTTGGCAGCAGCAATGGCCAGCATCCGTCCGGCTAGTATAGCCCTAGCGGCTACTTTTGTAGTTGAACGCGTAGCTACGCAGCCAGTTGGGTCGGACGTTGAACTTGAACTTGAACACGCTGGCCACAGCCAGTCGGAGCTGTGCAGTTGTGGCCGAGCGATCGAATCTTAGATCGTGGGTGTTGATCGACTGGGGCCGAAGCGACAAGCATTAAGCATGGGCCATCTGCGGGCTGAATCTCCCGCAAGCTGTATGCCTGCTAGGGCTAGGCAGCTGGAAAAGCTTCGCATGGCATCCTCGGACATGCCAGGCGTCCCACGGGGCAGTGCCGGGGGCGGCTCGTCTGCGTGCTGCGTGCGTGATGTCACCAGAGGCAGGGACATGTGACAGTGACTAGTGACTAGTGACATGTGATCGTGACTGGTGACGGTGACAGGCAGATCTGGGCCCGCAGTGCCTGGTGCTGGTGCCGGGGGAGCAGTGGCGAGGGGCGCGTACCTGGTCGCAGCCGAGGCTGCAATTTCAACGCGCAGGTTAGCTTAGCCGTTGGCGGACACGCTAATCAACGTTGATTGCTGAGTGAGTCCAGTGTGGATGCAGGAGGAGCAGCAGGCGAGCATGTGGTCGGTGGATTAGCTAAGCGGGGTGTGGTGCTGTGCCGGCGCTCGGGGTGAGGCGAAGCAGGATGCTGGAGGGAGGCGCACACGCTGGATGCGACGCTGCGCAACAGGCCTCTCGCAGCGCACGCAGAGCCCTCGGTGCAGCACCCGCACTCGCACCAGACTCTAGCACGCCCTCCTCGTCCCCCCGACCCACACCAGCCCACGCCGCCCGCCCGCCCCCACCCCGCCTCCTCTCTCCCGCGCCCCCGCATGGCCTGAGCACCCTTGCCAGCACCCCACCACCCTCTCCACCGCCATGCCCACTGCCCCGCCCAACCCCCCGACCCACCCACTCCCCCGCTCTTCGCCCGTCCACTCGCCCCGTGCGCGCCGCCTCGACCCGCTCGATCCTCCCGACCCCCTCGACCCGCCGCCCGCCCCACCGGTCGCTCCGCCGCCCCTGTTCCGCCGCCTGCTCCCGCGCCCGCTCCAGCTCCAGCTCACCACCATCACCACCGTCGCCGCGGATTGCTGGACCGCATCCGACACCCTTCCAGCGCCCATCACGTACGTTCTCCACCCCGCCCCTCCCCCGCCACTGCGTCGCGAGCGCATGTACGCTGACGGCTTTCCCCAGTCCCCCAGCCCCCTACCGCCTCCGATCTCACAGGATCCTTCGCGCCGCACAAGCCAAGAGGGCAGCATCCGTTCCTTCTCTCGACCACTTCCATCCTCAAACGAGCCCCACCGCCTCGCTTACCTCCTTTCCATCAGTCGCCGCGCTCCCGACGCCCTTGGCCCCGAGATGGAGGCGCCCGCACGTCCTCTCGCCCCCATCCGTCTCCTGGCCCCACTCATCGCCCATCCTCCGCGCCCACCCATCGCTGACCCGCCCTCGTTGAGCGCGTTGACCCGACTTGGACCTGGCTCCGGGCTCCCTCCACCCAGACGACTCGGCGTCGTCCGACCCAGCTACTATCGCCGATCGCCGCGCCACCATATTTACCCACCCGCCCCGGTGGACCGGCAAAAGAGCGCCCCGCCAACGAGTCAAGAGCACCTGTCCTCTCATCGTGGCGTCCCCTCCAGTACGCCGCCTCCCGTCCCAGGGCCAGACTCGATTGCGAGTCACGACCAAGCGTCAGAGACATTGGAGGAGGAGCTAGCTCCGATCCCCATTACCACTGTTCTCACCGGGTCTTCGTCGGATTCCTCCTCGTCGCCTTCCCCTTCCAGGCGGACGTAATGCGGCGAGTGCGCTGTTGTGCCCCACAGCGCCTCTTCATCGGAGCAAGGCCGGAATAGCACCTCGAAACGCACCAAGTTCCACATTCCGCGCCTTTTTGGACGACATGGCAAGCAGCATGACCATCCCGGCTCGAGGGAGCCCACTCTTCCCGCCGCGATTCCCCATCTATCCACGAATTGCATCAGTCCCAATCCACCCTTCGCTCAAGGGCAGCAAACGGGGCAAGACCGGTACCGGTACCCCTCCAACCAAACGGCTGAAATCGCCGCCCCCTCGGCATGCCCACCAGTGTTGGTCTTGATGTGGAACTAGAGGGTACAGAACGCTCAAAGCATGTGCGCCCCACGCCGTCGTTTCGCAACCTACGTCTTCCTCTACCAGCCAGATCCCGAGGCATCGGTTCTTCGAGCCAGACGCAGCTCAAACCGCCAAGTAAGCCGCAACTGGTCCCCCAGGGCAACCCTTCAGTCCTCTATCGATTTTGGTAAGTGGTCATGGGACGAATCTCACCCATTCCGGGTCGTCTCAGACGCAGGCTACCCGTCTACGACCACTTTGGGGCTGATCAATCGAGTGAAGTGGCCCCCCTATATGCCCCCACCTCCTCCAGCCCGGCCACTGCTGCCGCGTCATCGCTTCAGCCGAGCCCAAACCCGTCCCGGGGTCATATTTCAACTGAGCATACAACATTACCTGCGCCAGTCTGCCTACCGTCTCTCACCCCGTCTGGTGGCGAAGTTCCCCAGCCTAGTCCTCACCCGACCTGACCAAGTTGCCCGCAAAGACCATGTTTGGTGCGGCGACGGGTGGCGATCCAACTCCGACTCGCGACCTTCAGCTTCGCCTCTTGCAGGATCTTCGTCGCTCAACGACTTCCCGCTCGGGCCGGACTCATCACGCCGCTTGCGCGCCAATGCCCCACGGGTATCCCCTCGTACCTCATGCCCATATCGAAGCAGTGCGCCTACCTGGCATCCACCTCCCCTCTTCGGAAAAGGAGGATGCTGTCTTTGTCGCTTCCCCTACAACGCATCGGGATCAGGTTCCAGACCAACTTGTTCTTGGGACCAGGCATCCTCCATTCCTCGCAATGCGTCTCCTAGTGCCTCCAGACAACGCGAGGTCGTACGTCTGACGCAGCATGCCTGCCTCATCGGGAGCTCTGGCACCAGAAACATCCAGGTCGCGCACCTTCCAATTGGTCCGCTCGGACAGTTGGGCTGTCGAACCTTTGTGAACAAAAGCGGCAGTGGCCCTTCCTCTCTGGGCAAAGTCACAGGTGCATCCACCTGGATGGCGCCCCCATCTTGGGCAGTGGAGTTGGACGTGCCGACGCGAGGGCGAGCGCCTGCGTCCAGTTCCGCCTCCGCCGCGGGGGGCGAGCCAACAGCGATGGGAACGTCTTCCTGGATGGCACCTGACTCGTGGGCTGTTCAGGCTGATCAAGGAGTTCGAGACCCAGGCGACTCGGACGAAGAAGACTCTCCTCGGCCGCGGGGATCGTTCGAGCCCAGCCCGGGCAGGACTGGGTCTGGGTCTCAGCCTCAGGAGTCGGCTTCGGCTCCTCTTACTAACCCATCCGCCCACAACGGTCGCCCACGAAGGTCTGACTCATCGGGGCGCGACACGTTAACCTCCCTTCCTCTTCGCCAAAATCGTCTCCAATCTGGACGGAGTCAGTCGCATGACCGACTTCCCCGGGAAAACATCGCACCTGGAAAGGACTCCATCGTGCCCGCCAACGGCACCTTCAACTCAAGTGTTGGCTCCTCTAAGACGCCTACGCCTCCTCTCTCGCGATCGAGCACGCCTACATCCTTGTTCCCCTTCCAATGAGTCAGGCTCGGTCCACCGCCCTTCGAACGCAGCGTCGACGACCACCGGTCTCTCGACCCGTTCCGACCTTGACTCGGTGGACAGTGTGGAGGAGATGCTGGATCCGCTTTTGCGATCCCAGGCGGGCAGGTCGCGTGGACGGGCGGAATCGCCATCGGGTCACCCCTCTGCCGAGTCCTCCTTCTCCATCTTCCGCCGAAAAGAAGAGCCAGGCGAGTCAAACACACGGACCAGTGCATCTGCCGATGGCCGCCTGGATTCGGTGCCCTGCCCAAACCCCACAGCAAGCCGACTGCCCCCGCGGGTAGTCAACTCGAGAGGAGGAGGCGGTGCGCTGGCGGCAGCGTCCGGTGCGGTGGGAACAGCGGCATCCATCTTTGGTCTGCGCACGGGATCGCCCCGGGTTCTGGGTCGGTACCATCACCATCACCACAACCGCGACCGCGATCGCGGGGACCGAGATCGTGAGCGGACGGGATCCGAGGCGAGTGGGGCGGGTCAGCCCATCTCCACCTTGTCTCCGCTGCCTGGGCGCATCGGGATCCAACGCGTCGTCTTCGCCTCGCCAAGGCCTTCACCGCCCCCTCATCCCACCGGTTCCAGCGGGGGGAGTGGTGCAGCGCTTCACGCTCTGGCCAACATGGGGTTGGGAGGCAGCATGGGTTTGGCTGGAATGGGAGAGCATGCGTTTCCGGCGGGGCCACCGGCCATGGGACACGCCATCCTTGCTCCGCCCCACTTGGGTGCATTTGGGAGCAAGAATGGTCGCGACGCGGCCTCGATCCATTCACAGCAGTCGGTTGGTGCCATCAGTGCCCATACGCCCCCGGCATCGGATGAGGAGGACTTGCTGAGCATGTACCGCCATGTGGTCCACGCCAAGGAACCTGTCCGTCGTTTAGGCCGCTCTTCCACCTCTGCCTTGAATGCGAACGCATCGGACGCTGCATCTACCTCGAGTCGATTGACAAAACTCAATTTGGTCCGCATCTACCGGCCGGACGGCACGTTCGCCACGCTCCGTCTCACGTTGCAAAACACGACGGTCGAGTGCAAGGCCATCATCACGCGCAAAGTGTCGTTCATGTCGGCCACCACCTCGGCGTATCGTCTTTTTGTCAGAGACAAGGGTGCTGGTATGTCTATAACTGCTTTCCTGGCCGAGTGCATGGGTGTGTGTGCCTGATTTCTAACCTGTGTTGGTACCGCGAGAACGTCCTGGGCCCAAACGAGAAGCCTGCTTTGATCCAACGCCGGCGTTTGATTCAAGCCGGGTACAATGACTCGGACGGGCTGGAAGATATGGGGAAGGAGGATCTGTCCTACTTTATCAAGTTTATTTACCGCCCCGACTTTGTCCCCACGTTCGATTCAGAGAGCTTTGGGAACGACAAGGCTCACTACACTCATCTTGATGTGCATGGCCGCAACCTCGAGATGGTCCCCATCTTTCTATATAAACACGCCGACTGGATTGTCTCGCTGGACTTGTCGGGCAATCCCATGTCGGATGTGCCGGCGGACTTTGTACAGATGTGCACTCACCTGCGTCGGCTTCGGCTGCCAACTTGGCGCTCAAGCGGATTCCCTCGGGTGTGCGTGTCTCGGCCTCGATCACTCATCTTGACCTGAGCAACAACCGCATCCTCCAGCTCGAGCCATCGCTCGAAGGGTGCCGGGCGCTGCAGTCGATCAAGCGCTGAACAACCGCCTGTATCAACTGCCGCCCTGGATGCCCAGGGTGGAAACGTTGCGCTGCCTCAACCTCTCCAATAACCGCTTTGACACTCTCCCCCATTGTCACTTCGCTGTGCAACCTGGCGGAGCTGGACCTCTCCTTTAACAGCATTCGTCAACTGCCCCCCGAAATTGGCCAGTTGCAAAAGCTGGAGCAGTTGATCCTCGTCGGCAACTCGATCGAAAACCTGCCGGACCAGATGGCCAATCTGGGCAACCTCCACACGATCGACTTGCGCCGCAACTTGGTTCACGATGTCAGCATCCTCTTCCACATGCCGCGGGTGAATGTGGTCAAATGCGGGCACAATTCCATCCGCCACTTTGAAGCGACGCTAGGTGAGCGAATGCGGATTCTTGAAGTGGGACAAAATCCCATGACCAAGGTATCCTTGGGCGCCTTCTCGGCATCGGACTTGACCAGCCTCAACCTGAGCTCGACCAACATGGCCCGGTTGGACGAAGGCCTGTTCCGTCTGTTGCCCTCCCTCACCGAACTCATCCTCGACCGCAACCAGTTTGTTACCCTTCCCGACTCGCTGGGGGAACTGGCCAACTTGATCGTCTTTAGCTGCAACAACAACAATTTGGCCACCCTTCCCGACTCGATCGGAAACCTACGCAAGTTGACCAGGCTCAACATTCAGAACAACAACCTCAAGCGTCTTCCGGCCTCCATTTGGAATTGTGCTTCTCTCTCACGCTTGAATGCCACATCGAACTTACTCGAAGCGTTTCCCCTTCCGCCCCTTGTCTCGCGCCCATCAACGGCAACCCCAGCTACCGGCTCCATCTCGTCCAACCCTCTCGACACAGCAACCGAGACTGTTCCAGGCACCGCTACCGACTCGGACCGGAAGGGCTCAGTTGGCTCGATCCAGGTCCACGCGGTGGTGCGACGATGGCGAGCTCGGTGGAGGATGTGCGTCCGTTGGCCAAGAGCTTGCGCCAGTTCCGTGCCGGAGACAACCATTTGGCCGACGATGTGTTCACCATTCTGCATCTCTTTACCGACCTGGAAGTGCTCAACCTCAGTTCAACGAGATTTATGAGGTGCCCCCCAACACGTTGTCCCAGCACAAACGGCTACAGGAGCTGTACCTATCCGGGAACAGTCTGACCAGTGTCCCGAAGACCTGTCGCAACTGCGTGAGCTCAAGGTGCTCTTCTTGAACGGAAACAAGCTCCAAACCCTGCCGGCCGAGTTGGGACAGATGACGGCCTTGGTCGAGTTGGATGTAGGGAACAACAACCTCAAGTACAACATTGCCAACTGGACGTACGACTGGAACTGGAACAACAACCCCGAACTTCGGTATCTGAACCTTAGTGGCAACCAACGCTTTGAGATCAAGTCCAAGATCCTCACCCTCAACGGTCGTCGAAAGAATATCTCTGACTTTGGGGATTTGCATTCGCTTCGCGTGCTGGGCCTGATGGACGTTACGGTCGCTGCCCAATCGACCCCCGACGAGCTGATCAATCGCGGGTGCGCACGTCGCTGTCCAAGGTGAACCACATGTCCTACGGCATTTCCGATGCGTTGGGGGACCGAGACGAGTTGAGCACGGTGGATGTGGTGGTGCCCATGTTCCGCAAAGTAGAAACGGAGGCACTGTTGGCCATGTTTGATGCGCGCGGCCAAGTGTCGTGTGGCGGCAGCAAAATCTCGCGCTTTATGGCCGAGGCATTCCGATCCAGTTTGAAAAGCAGCTGGCACTCATGGGCCCAGGCGGGGACGGTGCGACGGTGGAAGATTGTCTGCGTCGGTCCTTCCTACAGCTCAACAGCCTCTTTACCGATATCATTGTTGAGGAGCACAATCGTCGCAAGTCGGACCTTCGTAAC